>OZ024920.1:6056893-6656893 GCA_964017225.1 Netelia inedita | reverse complement strand
AGTCGCACGTGTAGGCGCTCGGTAGATGAGCCCTGCGTTTTATCTCCCTTGCCGAATGACACTAACGCTGACAATGAGTGGGAATAGCAAGAAACGTCAAAAATAAAACGGGGATAAATGTAATTTTTTGGTTTTGGACGGTCAGACCGAACATTTTGTTGTTTATGCGACGGTACGATAAATAAAGATAAATAAAATTTTAAAAATGTCCAAGGATGTTTCGAACGTCTGATGTTATCGATAAGTGTGATTAGATTTAATTTTCTCATTAAAATTGATGATTTTCCAGGGTGGTCCAGCTTCCGCCTTCCCGTTGACCCAGACACTGTTGAACATTTATGGCCGTAGATCGGCCAGTCCTGATGGACCTGTACACAATGACCACAATCAGGTTCGTAATTTCAATGCTAATTCCGCGACCTGATAATGTTTGACGAGAATTCGTGACGTGACATTGGATACGCGTCGAATGTTAAATCATCGGTGAGAGAATAGCTAATTTGATTCTGCGGTAATATTTCACTATAAGGACAATCTCGTTGAGACAATTATAACAAAGACGGTTCTCGTTCAAATATTTTTCCAACAAACTCGTTAAAAATAATTGTTGTTGTTAATTTTTTTAAATAATTGGAAATTTTTCTTTATTAATATTGAATTTCCAATATATTAATAACAATTCATAATTGTTACGACGTGGAAATAATATTCGACGGTTTTCGTTGAAATTGCACCAGCGGTTCGTTATCGGACCGAATATTTCAAAGAAACATGAGCCAATCGCTAATAGGGGTGGATAAAGAAAATAAGGGACGAATGATGGATCATACGCTTCGGCAACAATTGATCGAACACTCGAGCCTTGATTATTTTGCTTTCATACATATTATGTATTAATATGATAATGCATCATCCTATCTATTCGTAATATAAATGCGATCGATCAAAAGCACGATGAAATTTTCCGACCCATCCGTTACCAAGTGGAAATCGATATTCGTCGATACGTCGAATTGAATAATCTTCATTTATTTTTTCTTTCATTTGCGATAAAGTTTTAATGAAAACGTATCATAATTCGTTACGATCTCGATAGTAGAAAATTACGCTGTATCAAATCATTATCGAAATTAATTAGAAGCGGGACATTGTGTCTCGATTTTATAGACAGTCGGGCAAACAACGAGTCCGATGTAAAAAGACGTTGCCGAGGGAAAAATATTTCAAACTTCCTCGTTTACCGACCCCTCTGTCGCTGCTCTTACAACGACGTCGGTCGTGAGAACAACCTCTCGAGCGAAGTTACCTTTGCCAACCACGTTTGTGCAGAGCTCGAGCTTACAATTTCACGTTCGCCGGTAACTTATCGAGAGGGACAAAAAGATGGTAGGAAAGTGGACTTGGTTGTGTGTTCGAGTCACTGGATTTTCCGACTGTAACATATCGATGTTGACTTTTGTCGAAAAGTTGATGAAGACGAATCTCATACATTTATAAAATGCTTGAGAATCATTGAATCATTAAAAATATAGAAAAACTCACTTTTTTCGCCTTACCAATTTTCTAGAAATTTATATTCAATAATTATTCGTTCCGCAAAAGATTTTACCACATTTCGTACGAACGTAGCTCGAAGTGATTGATCAAATCTAGGGACGATAACGAAATTTGTCGTGTCGCAAATTGTTGATGGGTTATCACGAGAAATGTACGTACAACGGGTATACATGTCGCGTTGCATTCCTCGGAGAGGTTGACGTTGCGTGACTCCGGGAAAAAGATCGTTGCCTCTGCGAACAACAGACTGAGAAAAGCCAATTCTGGACGCGTCAAAAGCAGAAATGTGGAGGGAAAGACTTTTCAACCCTCTTCGCTCCTCACCCTCTACAAGTTTAACCCCCCCCCCCCCCCCACCGTCACCTGTTCCACTCAGACTCATTCTTTCTATTCCGCAGCACTGTCTTTTGCTCGCGACGTAAAAAAGATCGGGTAAGAAGTCTCGGTGTTGAATGAAGAAAAAAGAGAGCGCTGGCTGGAAAAAAAAATGGAGAAACGAGAAAAGAGTGCGCAGGGGTTGTGCACAATGCATTCTCGCGTGCCCTCCTGACACGCTCAGACCGCGGAGCTCTCGTCCTCATCGACTCTGATGTCTCTCCCGAGAGTTTGCCCTCCCAACCCTCATCCCTCCTACACTACCCTTTATTCCCTTCGCGGCTTGTTCCGCGGCTCTCGCGCGTCTCTTCTTCGATTTCCTTCATCGTGATACGTCAGCGTCTATTGTACTCTCGCCGCAGCGCACGGATGCGCATTCATTTGAAAAGCCAACTGCCGCAGCCGCAGACGTAGAGTTTGTGCAAATGCGAATCCGCCCGCACTCCACGACCTTTCAATGTTATCCTCTTTCACGGTTATTCAAATAATTCAAGAGTTTCGATTTATATTTTAAACATTAATGAGGACGCGTCGAGGAAAGTTACGAATAAGAAATACGTCGTTCGATCGATGCTGCCATTTTTCCACTCGAGCGGCTTATCAAAAATTACATTTCTAACATAGTCTCGAAGAATTTTGTTAAATACATTTGAAGAAAGGTTGAAAAGTATTAATAAAAATAGTCCGAGAATAACAATATTGATACGATGATAATTTTCGTTGTCTGCAAATATTTGAAACGTTTCATTTGCATTTCGTATTCGTCGTATGTTTAAATCCTTAACCAGTTGTACTAAAATAATCCATAATTAAATAAATAAACAAATGGTCGATAAACATCAGCATGCGCGCATTGCTGTTAATACGTAAAACGATGGATGGAATAATCGAGTTTGTTTGGGTAATACGAATTTCGTCGGGAACCCGAATTGCCAATATAAATATTTGACCGACAAAAGGTTTATACAATATAACGCAATCAAAACATCATCAACGAACGCTATCGAATTACGAGAACGAGGCATTCAATTTCGCCGCTACTTGTAAAAAAAAACAACAACAACAATCTCATAAAGACCCACGAACGCAGTCGCTGACATCGACGCTTCGATCACTCGTTTCAATTTATTCGTAAATTTTCCTCAAGGTGATGAAGAGCTAATTCCAGTATCGCGTCGACTTCGTTGGCTAATCGGATAATGATATATAAACGATCCCTCTCCTCTGCCATTTCACACAGCTTGATATGTCTATAGCGATCGTCGGGCTCAATCCACTATCGTCGACGTCGTCGTTATTGGCGGTGACGCGCATCAGGGATCGAACATCGATTCTGAGATTGCGTATATACCTTATTGTCCCTCGTTGGGTATTTAGTCACGTATCGAGAGGGGAATTTAGTAATGAGAGAGAGGGAGGTGAAAATCAGAGAGTAAGGACTGATGACGCGTTCGACGATGGCTTCTCATTCGGACTTACTATACGTTACCATTAGTTCTACAGCTGCTTCGAATCGACGTCTATACAGTCTAGTCATTACTTGATAGACGAGCGGAGAGAGCTTTGAATCTTTAGCGTGCTTTGCAGCTGCCATGTATATGTTTGTATCGCTGAATGTTTGGCGAAACTTGGGATTCCCTAGGGACACTGTTTAATATAAATGTATGGCGACTCATAAACTTTATGGGACTAAGTATAATTGAGTTGAGTGAGAGCTTTCGAACGCATTCAATCAGTCAATCTACTAATGAGCCCGACGTCCATTCCCAGTTGATTTCCGTTCATCTCTCTTAGCAACTAGTACCTATCCTTTTTGATGCGATATGTCGCATCTTCCTTCATACCTAGACACACGTTTCATTTTGTAACGAATGTCATCAAATCATCCCCCATATCGTTTGAAAAACTAATTTCACAGGAATAAATATTCATTAAGATAAAAGAAATAAATTATAATTAGACAACAAATATTTGAAAAGATCAGTTACATTTCAATAAAAAAAATAATATATTTCAATAATTGAAAGAACATTTCGTCGAAGAAATTAATTTAATTGTTTTTTTGTTCTTTCTGAAATTGGACACGGTCCTGGTTACAAAGTCGCAATCACAAGATGTCCGATCGACTCAATACGGTTCATACTCGGATAGGGTTTATTTGGCCAATCAGATCGCGTCTCTCGCATTCCAATTAATCCCGATCCCAATCTCCTTGGGTATTTGCTAATCGCCTAAGGTTTGAGCTTTTGATAGTCTCAAGGGGATCCCGTGCTAATTGACATTGAAAATCTTATCATCGGATGCTACGACAAAGATCTCATCTCAATCAGGATTTCCGTCTAGGACAGGGTTGGGTATAATATTCGATCGATACCGTTACTTACAGTTAACCACGGAATAACGCGGACTGGCATGTTCGATATACGATATACACTCGAGAACGTCGAAAATAAGGTATTCGCGAGAAGAAGTCATCATCCACTCGACTACGTTCACTCTTACCATTTCTGTTCCATCCTCGACTCAAACGTCTCCTCTTCTATAACCTCTCGTACTTCGCTGCTAACCCACATTCGTCTTCCGCATTCAGCAACTCAGCGACAATAGACAGTACTTCCGCGCGCCATTTGAAGAGCCACACCGGATAGCCGCCAGAGAACAGACACATAGAGGAACACATACACACAAGGATAGAGGAGACTGACACTCAGAGAGTAAAAAGTAAGCGAGTAAGCTCGATCGTCTTGCAGCCTTTGGGTGAGAAATAGAAAGGACTGAAATGCTTTCGTGCTAAGGTCTCGTTGTACGAGCTTACACGAAACATCTCCGTTCGTGAAACGTAGTGAAAAGTGAGAAACGTCCCGTGTGACATTCACGATGAAATAACGGTGAACGCGAATTGTGGGTCGAACCACCGGTGGTGCCACGGTATTACGTTTAAAACATTTCACTTCGAAGCGTACGCAAACTTGGAACGCTCGTTGACAACCGGAAATTGCCATACGGGGGTTGTATTTATCGAGTGTTGTCATATATATAGGCATATATATATCCTACGATATAATCGAGTAAGTCATCGAATCGGTACGATGATCGATTGGGTGTCGATAGTCCGTTACTCGCATCGTCGTTTGAGCGACTACGTGTACGCAGTACCGATGAAAATTCGTAAGCGTAGAAGATCGAAACGACGGGCTACCGGTGGTGGTAGCGGCCGTCAGTGGCGACAGTCTGTGAGAGGAAATATCAGTGACACGATTGGCAACGGGGATGATTACGAGAATGACGAGAATGACGATCGGCCGGAGCAGCTGTTCGGTTGTTGTTGTTGGAACACCGTGAGTTTTCGAATTTTCCACATTTTACTGACCCCGTCTCTTCACCCCTGGTTGCGTGTCCAGCCCTTTAACAAGGGGGGGTGGAAAAAATCAGAGAAAAACGGGCAAACACCCGGAGAGACGCACGAAACGCATCAATCAATGATTTTGCATAGAAATTTCGAGAGAGATTTCGATCCATCCATCATCGACCGCGCACCCTCTGTATTGTACGAACGTTTGAGCTTATTTCCGGCATTTCGAAGCTTGCTCCGATTATGCCATATACGTTTCTCCATGTGTGCATTTGATAGAAACACGCGATATAGCCTTGACTGCATTGCGACTCGTCCGGTTTTCTCTCCTTCCCTATCTTCCTCTATCTCTCTCTCTCTCACACACACACACGCCCTCTATCTCTTTCAACCCCTTTTGGTCAGCCGATTGATTCGAACGTTCGAATGAAGCTCCACGTCACGGAAGCGTCGGCTTATTTTGGCAAAGCTATACTTCGGCCACACGTGGATGCAACTCGTGCGCGGGGAATACGTGGAGAATGGCTCGTTCTCGTGCCAATGCGCATTCTCGACGATATGTACGTTGGAACCACCCCTACGCTCATCGAGGTCGACACCATTGGTCACGATCGAGGTTTTGATCGTAACGGACTTTCTCCATTAGCCTTCTATTTAATAGCTACCTGGTGAACAGTCTTCGAGGTCGATTGATCGGGACACTAAAATTGTCACGGTCCAACAACCACTTGCTTCAACCGGTAGCTACTACGAAAACTGTTCACCCTCGCGATTTTACGAATACACACACATGTACTATAGATATGTGAGTGTTACGCTGTTGAGAGTGTTCCCTATTTCGGATACGCATTAAATGACGGTGAACGTTAAACTCGGTTTAATTGCTCACGGGGTATTAAACTTGTATTATCGTGGGGGTACGTGTTCTCTGTAAACGAGGGAGTAATCACCGTAGCATCGTTAAATGTCGGGAGTTTATACGCATGCGGACATATAACTATATATATGTATAGGTATGTACGATGCAGAAGTGGAGACCCCAATCCAGGATCTTGCCAACTTCTGTATCTGTGTAATTGTTGAGAAAGCATCAAGATTATTTGTCCATCTTGGTCGAAAGTGACATTTCGAATCGACGTTAACGACATTCCCTCTCTCGCAGATGTGCTTTTCCGACGTCATGAAGTTGTAGGTGGTACTTCGATGCGTTACTCTCCGGATACGACTTGATCCCTTTTCCCGAGCTACGTCGGTTGACCGCGTAGTCCGACGGAGTTCCAGTATCGGGGAAGACCCTCGAGGGTCTGACAAATGCAGGATTTCATGCGATTATCCCCACTCCCTCGATCGTCACAGCCAACACATAGAACCCTCTTGCACGATCTTCGCAAGCTTTCGCGTTCTATCTCATCGTTCTATACGTATACATTGGTTTAACAGAGGATATCATTCCCACGGCCCGTTAAATCCAGTGGCCACCTGTTAAGAACCTTCGCCATACCGTGGTCGTCACGGACGTACGTCGGACGTCAGTCGTTCCAGTCAATGCGTTAAGGGTAGTTCACCCCCACCACGCCACGTTTGCGACAGTCGCGTCTGTTTATCTCGACGATCGATGCTGCAACGATGATTTTCGTCAATCTACAATCGCGACTCTTTGCTCGACGTCAACCGAAGGTCAAAGTGAATAACGGAGATGGAAAAAAGATGTGTCGTAATCGAATCTGTTGTTTGGATAAAAATTTTAACCCGGTACGAGATCGCGTCGTTTAATCGAAAAATTCTAATCGACCGTTTCTTCTTTTTTTCTTCATCTTTCTTCATCTTTCGAGAATTAAAGGACGTTCCGTTTTTTTTCATTGGATTTTAGGAGACGAGATACGGCACCGGAGGTGTCGAGGAACAACTTCCACCGCCACCATCGCCACCTCTACTGAAAGAGTCCATTCATACCGAGGGCGTATCTAGACCGAATTCCGTCGAGAGAGTTTTGAATTCCGAGGGCTCCCAGCATATCATCGCGAATCACGAGACACTGAACAAGGTGAGTTTGGTCGACGAAAATTTCATTCTCGCGAAACTCGCAAAAATCATACGCAATTGGGAAAATTGTTCCAATCGACCAAAAAATTTCAAACAGATAAAAATAAATTAGTTAAAATTCAGCGCAATTGTGTGTGCGCGAGTGTTTTTTTTATTGAACTACCAAGCGCATATCGAGCTCTCCGTTCTCTTCGTTTTTCTATCCACGTCTCGTGGCTCGGCTTGAAAAAAGAACTCTCGCTGGTATGAATTTCTCGCGCAAGCGTCGTACGTTCTTCCCTAAAAATCGCCATCTGCTACCAAATTTTAGCAGCTCTACCAGGGGTCTCGGTTTAGCGGGGATGTCGATAAAAAGCTCCGAAGAATTCGTTCTAGGAAGCGTTCCCTCCGCACCGATAGTACAAACTCGTACGATAACTGGTCTATCCGAGCAAAACACCTGCCTTACCGACGACTAGACGCGTCACGACGTACTCAGTATTCCTCAGTCGTTGGCTAGAGCATCGTCGTTCGATAAAACGCCGAATTTCTTTGCCGCTCAATGCTAATACGTGCGATGCCTCGGTTCTAAGTAGGTCACCCCACGAATGGAGCAGACTGGGTAATGTTTACCGGGGGAAGAGATAAGGGTGTAATTTTCTCGCGCGATCTATCGTGCACACTTTGTTGTAATGGCAGCCTTTTGTACGTGTCGAAGATTATCTTGTATCTCGCCATTAGGATCGCCGATTGCGAAGGTCATTAATGTTAAAATGGCAGCTGCCATTTGAGAACGTAAAGTGTCAAATTTTTATTTCGAATTTAACGAGGGACTGGTCAAGCTTTTTATTTTCTTATCGCGTAAAACGAAAATGTACGAAAACGATTCTAAATTATTTCATTTTATTTTTTTATTAACCGAAATTAACATTGCTTATTAATTATAATAGTTAAAAAAATTGTTCGGAAAAAATGAGTAATTCCGTTGACAATGAATTTTATGAGTAAAAGTATACTCGGTTGAATCACTTCATTATTTATTTATCAGTGTCACGTGCAGCCCTACTTCGGCCCTCGATTACGAATTCTTAATGAGAAGGTAAAAAAGAGGGGAGGCACAACTTTTGACTTTCCAAATCTGACATTTAGCGGCAGCACAGTCGTCGCGAAGGTAAATACAAAAGCTCGGGCATCGATCGAGGCTTATGCTTCGGTGTAACACGTGGGCAAACAGTTCACTCGCATCGCTGCAACTGGTCGCCAACGATCGTACAAGTCGTCGCGACTCGAAGAAACGTTCGAGGGTGTAATTTAAAAATAAAAACATCCAATCATAATAAAAATTGAGTGAAATCGACCGAGTGCTTCGATTATTAGTTTGTGTTGTCTACGATAAAATTGACGCTCAGTGACGACGAAAAAATAAATAACTTAGGTGACAAAACAACAAATATATCGAAACAGAGATGTCGTAAGCTTCTTGGTTTTTCTCACCCCTAACTCGCCGAGAGGCAATGAGCCAAAAATAAAACTTAGCTTATCGTTGAATTGCCTCAATAATCCTCCCATCTTTTTCTCGCATATCGCAATATTTCGTCGTATTTGTTGACCGTAACTGGGTCAAAGTGATTGTTTCGGCGACGTACAAGCGTGACATTGCGCGAATGTTCCATAAAGTAGAAAACGCGATTAGCGTTTGATAGAGCACTGAAAAGTTTCGCCGCACAGTACAGTAAGACGCGCGATATATTTCGTGGAAATGGAAATATTGTTCGGCTATTTGATTTGCATGTCAAATTTTATTACCAAATAAATTGCAGCAATTTTCAAAAACAAAAACCTTACGATTATTGCCAAAAACAATTGGAACTTCAACAACTTCGTATGTAAATAATTCTAAATATTTGGTCATATAAAAAATCATTGCTCTAATTATGCAATAATTATTCCTAATTGACAAAAAAAAATCATACCGAAGAATTGTTTATATCAATATTCAATTCCTGATCAAAATCGAACGAGACCGCTAGCGGTGCTTTTTTCACGATGTTTGGGTCAGCCCGCGTCTGATCATACGCAGGTCTTATCTACTGCGCGGATACCGCTACGGCCGTGTTCGTCGTATGGATAAGCGCTTTGTCGCCACATATCCATTTTTTTCTCTCTTTCTCTAGCTACGCTTTTCACGGCGCGTACAAAAGACGAAGCGTGCTCTTTCCTATCGAGCTCGTAAAAGTCTATTATGGCATTGCAAAACGCTTCTGACGTAATAACCAGCGAGTGACATTAATTGCGTTCTGCGTCTCTCACGGCCACGGATAGAACTTTACGATTGGCGATACGGCGAGCCCCTCTTCCCCCGCCCCCCTCTCCACCAACATTGTTATAGAGACGAACAAACACAGTGGCGCAAGCAACGTTTCGAGTGCGAGACATGCTACGGGAAGAATGACTAATCGGGAACCATATGGAAAAAATAAATTTCTCGCGCTTGTGTGTGCGTTTAAGACTCGCGATATGTTAAAAAAAACCTTGAAGCTTCGCGCATTCGCTACTGTGTGCTTTTGCAGCTGCGCGGCGTTTGAACTTATCCACCGAGCTCGATTAATTTTATCGTTTGGATAATACAGTCGGTAGAATGATCGACGATAGATCGGAGATGGATCGAAAAATTATTCGCGTTTGAACAATATTTTCTCTATTTAGGCGTCGAACACATTTTCGACTTGGATTTTTTTTACTGTTACTAATAATACACTAAAATAAATATCCCGAGTTTTTTTAGTTAACAAAAATGTCTCGTTTAATGATATTTAACTCGCAAAAGTTACAAGAAAATGTCAACAATTTCATAAAATAGTTTAAAAAAAAATTCTATCGGGATATAAATGACAGTAAAAATACACAAAAGCGAATATGACAAAATATACGCGACGCGAAAGAAGTCCGGTTGATATCAACGGAAATAGAACTCTCTCAAAGAACTGGAACAATGCGAATTGTTATTTTCGTTTTTATTGTTTTTCCTCGGTGCGGTATAATCAGGCGGGCCTCGTATTTATTATCGACGAGATTGAAAATAAAACAAAGACGATTCTAGGGCGAGTCGTCGATGGGATCGAAGCTTGTACTAGTACTGAGATAAAAAAAAGAAAATGATACGGAGTAAAAAGCAAGATGAGGCTCGAAGACGATCGAACGTGACCGAGCATATCGGAACGAGACTTTCAACGGATTTTTCCCTATCGCAAAGTTGTTTTTTAAAAATAAATTATTCGTCGATTAAAAAATGAAAAACTGTTAATATGGGCAAGCAGAGGTTTTCCTGTTCTGCGTAGTATTTCCGATATAAATAAACTACCCCCGTAAAGTAATTATTCAGAAAAAAAAAGTTCACCCCCCTAAGGGTCCTGCTGCAAGCCCAACTAAGATTTTCTCCACATCATATCATTTTATTCCCATCACGTCTGAATTCATCGAAGGAGCGGCTTAGATACGCCCTCGGGTGTGCTTATCTCTAAGAAAACAAAATGAGAAACAAAGAAGGGGTGGTTTGTGACAAAGGCCACGCAAGCTCTCGATCCCTCTTTCGTTTTGCGTCGCATTTTAACACCGATACGTCGAAAGATACGAAAACGTAAATACCATAAATTTTGATTACTCAAAGAGGGATCTCCTCTCGGACATATATACATTCGAGAGGGAACATTAACATCCCTTGCGTCTACAAGCTCGCATTTCATCAGGTTGGCGAAGAGGCCTAGGAAGCTTAGGAAGCCATCAACAAGCTTTCGCTATATGTACAACCATCGAGAGTATTATACCACTTGTATTACGTAACTACGGAAATCTCGTGTATGCCCTTACTTCAAGTATAATACTCGGGCGATTCTCCAAGTACGAGGCGATCAATCTCGTTGACGGTAGGAAGTCCTTCGCATTTCCACCGGTAATAGCGAAGCGACTGGCAGCTTGATCTCGATGAGCCCGACACCATAGATCAGGAGCTTTTATTGCGATTCGTCACGCACGCCAACACTATACGTGTATATATATATATATATAGAGAGAGAGAGACAAATATATATGTATATGATACAAATAGAAATTTTATTTGTGCTGATTTATTATTGAATGAATCATCCATTTTTATCTTTAAACACATTGTCCAGATTTGGATCATTATATACACAATTCGAGTCAAATTATCATTTACATCGATTTATTAAAACTAATCGATCATTTTTTTAAATACAAACAAATTTTCGAAATTTTATAAACTTTGGCATAAATAAATCGTCGTACGTGGAGTCCAGCTCGAGCAATCTGTATTCTCGTGTCACGACGCGACGAATGGTACGAATAAAAAAAAAAGAGAGAGAAGCGTTTTGTTCATCAATGCAAGCGGCTCGCGAAAACGCTATTCCTGTATCCAATTCTACACGTTGATTTTGTTCCTCCATTATATTTTCCAGTCAGACTTCGTAGTTTGATTCTTGCCACGTCGTGCGAAAAAATCGGGACTCTCGATCACGCGCGAGGAGCTTCGTTGATGCGTCGAAGCGAAAGAAAATAAATAAATAAAAATAAAAAAACAAGAAAATATATAAAAAAAAAGATCGGCAGCGTTCCGTGTATGTTGCGTTTTACCGGGACTTTGTACAACGATTCGCGTGTGTACCGTGTTGCGCTGGCGCACCCCTCTGATATTTGAGCGGGAGAAACGCTTTCGCGGTTTCCAATATCACTGGTGGAACTGTCAACCGCCGGGAGATAAAATGCTGCATTGTTTCTCAACTGTCTCTCTCTCTCTCTCTCTCTCTCTCTCTCTCTCTTTTTCTCTCCCGCCTCGGGCACTTTTAATTAAAGTGCCTCTATGCTCGAAACTCTTTTTTCACTACCAGCTTTTTCGTTGTTGTTCTCTCATTTAACTTGCATGCCTATAGGCGCATCGTACATGCTAGGAATTGCGACTGATACGTGTGTTCGTGTGTCTCGTTCGAACAAAGTTGTCGCGATGAAACGAAAAAAGTTGTTTTTCACGATTGGAACGAGAATTTTTTCTCATTCATTTATGAGAAGAGAGCAAAACAGAGAGGGAGAGAGAAGAAAAATGTATGCCGTATGATAACAAAACGTGGTGAATGGCGAAAAAACAAATCGTTAACATATTTATTTTCAATCAAACGTAATACGTTTTTTTCAATCAAATTTATTCGTCGGATTCGCTCGATGTTTTCATTAAATGCAATTTTCATTCGATTAAGTCTCGTTCGTAGGAGATAAAACGACTTTTCGACATGTTCGCGATGCAAATTGTTCGAAACGAGAAAGCTACCGACTCAATATATTCCCTTGATTTGCCTACGAACTCTCGTTTCATCCACCTTTACAAACATGTTATATTACCTCTGTGCTTTTATCTTTGCCTCTTCCTCTCCCTCTTTCGCTGTGTGTATACCGCCAGTATTTGTCTTTCCCTCTGTCACCCTTTGTTCGATGATACACACTCTCGGGTGTGCAAACAGCCGGAGCACGGGGTTTGTTTTCTTTATTTGTTTTGTAGCGTCGAGTCGAAACACAGTCGACCAAAACGACGCTGTAACGACAAATAAAACGAAGTTGTCCTTAGAGAGGTTTCTAAAATCGCTAAAAGATTCGTTCGTTTTAACGCCTTTTCTACCCTCCTCGAGAACGATCGTCGTACGACCACTTCGTTATTTTATTTACCCGAGGGTAACAACAACTTCCACTTCTTTTTTACGGTTCGAGGCTAAAGTTCCTTTTTTACAAACAAAAATGAAGACAGTGAAATTTCCACCCTTATACCTCACATCGTCACGCATAATTTATCTGCCTCTCATTCACTAATACATGCGTCAATAATTTTTTCATTAATTTGTTCCAGACGATTTTATACTCAGCTTTGTCGATCTCTGCCTAAAAGAATAAAAAAGATTGTAGCAATCATTCGTGCGGAAACGTCGTCGATATCAAACGAATAAACGGAAAAGTTGTAATCCTAACTATAAACACGAGTACAAAGAAAGACAACGTTTCAAGTATCTCGCTCGGTGGAGTGGAAGTGATATATGACATTGGCGTTTCAAACGCACGAACACGTTGGATAACTCGGTGCCAGAGATCTCGAGCAAAATTCACGCATGCACGAACGAAAAGTCCACGCTCCAACAAATTCTTATCACTCGAGTCGAGACACTTCAACCCCCGAGGGTCTCCTCGCGACTCAACAAAAATGCAATATCTCTTAATATTTTCTTACGCATACACGGAATATTCGTCGAAATAGAATTCTCATGGATGTTTGAATATCACATAGGTAACAATCGATGTCGTGCCGAATATACTTCGTAGGGCGGTTATTCGATAGGCAGAGGGTTGAAAGATAAAACGCCCGCGGGGATTTTATCTCCGACGGGATGAAAGGGTTGCGAGGTACAGAGAGAGAGAGATAAAGAGAGATAGAGAGAGGGTGGTACTCTGCGCTGGTCTCTCTCGCTCTCAACCCACCCCCCTCGACCCTCTCCCACCCTCTCGCACGGAGAATGAGACTCAATGTCTGAGGCTCCGGTAACGGGTGAGCAGTGTGTAGTTTGCACGAGATGGCAGCGCGGTGTGCCTCGCCTGTGTGACCACTCTTCCTCTCCCGGACCCGGACCTCGAACCATTTTCCGTCCGTCCTTTCCACTATTCTCCCTACCCCGTCCCCTCTACCTCGCCCTCTCTACCTTCCAGGTCATATCCCCCATTTCTACAACACACAAACACACGGGTACTTGAAAATATTCAACACAATATTCACAACGGACTCGGACGCCAACTAAATTCTATGTACGTTGTGTTTCATTCTGACACACACACGCGCACACACACATATGTAACTGGAAAATTGTATATACAGATATAGAGTATTTAATACGGTGTGCCAAGAAACAACCCCTTTCACTCGTTGGCTCTATCAGTCTATCTTTCAACCCTTTTCTACTTCACTCTACGTGCCATTCTCACCCTCTCCCTCTTTCTTTCTCTCTCTCTCTCTCTCTGTCTGTCTCTCTCTCGTTCTATATATATATATATATATATATATATGTTGTATCTTGTTCTCCATGTTGCGGGATTGTAGTACGAATGGCGTCAGTGCGCTCAGTGGCGTAGGTCAGTGTTCGCGAACACCGCGTTCTTGCACCCCTACTTTAATCGTTAAAGTAACGTATCGTCGACGATCCGTGATTGATCGGTACTAGTTCGTTCAATATTTCGGCTCAATTATCTTCGATACCTCGACGACACATTTGATAAAAAAAAAAGAAAAAAAGAGAAAAGAAAAACTTTCCACGTGTGTGTACAGCAACGCGCTCGGTATCGACGCTTCGCGAGATCGTTACCGCACAGGGATTGTTTGACAACGCGCCAGCACACCGACACGTACAGTCGCTCGAGAGACACAAACCCGAAACGT
The DNA here is from genome assembly GCA_964017225.1 of Netelia inedita. Lineage (NCBI taxonomy): Eukaryota > Metazoa > Arthropoda > Insecta > Hymenoptera > Ichneumonidae > Netelia > Netelia inedita. The sequence continues at coordinate 6,642,107 of OZ024920.1, read as the reverse complement.
AATTTCGTGACATGCTACGCACAGTTGACGATGCCACTCGGACGAGCGACAGCGCGAACAGTTACGAGGTGAAATTTCGCGACAAGACTTGAATCTCGTCCGGTTAGATATTTCGTTTTCTACTTTTTTATTTTTATTTTTTGTTCTACAGTTGGAAAACCAACGAATCGAAGAGACAGCTAGCTTTATTTTTTATTTCGTCGATCTGTTTTTTTTCGTGATTTTTTGGGATATCCTTGCGTGTGTCGAAACTCATGGAAAAGTCCATTCGTCCACCCCTCTTGACTCGCGGGACGATGAAAATAAATAAACGTCAAGGGTAAGGGTGAAAACCGTGAGAAACCTCGCACTGAATTATCCTTCACAGTCAGGACATCTCTCTCTCTCTCTCTCTTGTTTCTCGATTTTGTGTATATTTTCTGTCGCCGAGAAATTATTCAAGACTTTTTCCCCCTTCCCCCCGATCGACCCCTCTCGCGATCCTGAGTGGCGTGCGTGTCGAGCTTTTTCGAGCCGTCAGACGTGTCTGCCTGTTGGACAGAGTGGAGCACGATAAGTCAAAGTACGGCAAATGGATGCGCGATTATCGACGTCGACGTATCGAAGGAGGAAACAAACGTATCGCGACTCTACCGAATGAAAGCGATACTTCGTCAGTGTAACGTATCATTGCGTATCCGCGACCGACGCGACGCGCCGGTCAATTCGTAACGGGAATTTGTGTTTTTGTCATTTTTTCACCGAAAATTAATTCTTATTTTATTTTTCATTTTATTATTATTATAATTTTTTTTTTTTTCAAAATGAAAAGTAACGAAAAGATTCTTTCTCGATGATGTAGAAATTGTTTATTTGCGCGATTTGAAGATTTTCCTCTTTTTTCGTGAGTGACTGTGAACGTTACGTCATATTGGATTTTACGATTAGAAAAAAATAAAAATTAAAAAAACAAAAATTAAAAATCGAATAACGGACCGATGAACAAAGAGACAAAATCGTGAAAGTACGTGAGAGAGAGGTACCTCGGCCATCTCACGGCGCACGTTCAAGAGCACTGACGTATTATTTGTGACCGGCTGGAATCAGGTCGGGTCGTTCAAGCTCGGTCGTATATACGCGCGGGAGGTATCGACCGGCGCAGTTGTCCGGGCAGAGCTCGTCCGAGGACAGCGGAGGTACCAGGAGGAGGAAGGGCGCGCGAAATTCACCCCAGAAACGCGCCAACTTTTCGACGCCAACACCAACCACCGCCACCACCGATCGGCGCTACCATCTCCATCTCTCTCGACCTCGGCGAAACCACCGCGTACCGTTTGAAAATTAAATTTTGGCAACGTACGAAAGAACGTTCGCGCGTACTCGCACACTCCGACTCGCGTCTTCGACGACACGTGGAACGAAGAAGACGCGCGAGACCGGCTGTCACCATGGAAAATACGATTTGCTACGTCGCGTCTTGCGCGACTCGCCTCTCGACCGTTACGTTCGCCAAGAAATCTTGGCGAAGCGTCCACGAACGAGTGTTACCGTCGATGTTGCAATCCTTGCGAGAAAAGTATACTCGATAATATCTGCCGTTTTATTTGCCCTCTTTTCAAAATTGAACAGCTAATTTTTTTTATTTAAACGAAAAATTGTTAGTTTGTACACGATAAATATTGTAATTTTTTTATTCGAACGTATCGCAACAGTATTCGAGTAAAAAATACGATTTTTTTTTCGAGAAATCGAGACGTTATAGAAAAATGTTAATAACAATAAAAATTGGTCGATGACGATAATCGTCAAATTCGTATCAGATCTGTCGAATCAAAGTCTTGGAAATGATTCACGAGTTATAATAATACAAAGAACGAAAAATAATATCATTTTTGTGTGACAGACGTAACACTTGGTTTCGTCAAGGATTCGTTACGTTTGAATCCATTTAATTATCTCTCTTTTTTTCACAATTCTTATCACTCTTATACGCCATTATATAAAACACAGTGGAGTTCACTAGAAGTCGTTCGTGCTGGCTTCGAGGGGTCAAAGATTTTAGCGACAATCGTATAAATGGATACTTTGCTAATGAGGCTAATTAAAGGAGGGAGGGGGTGAGAATAGTCGGGGTAGTTAGAGAATGGTCGAGATAACATCGATACAGACCAGAACTAGGCTAATAGGAGTCGACTTCGCGACCATTAAACCTACGTGCGTATTATGACGACAATGTGCATTCGTCGAGGTCAAAGAATGGTTAAAGGTCATTTCAATGGCATTATACAAACCGAGCATTAACAACCCTCTTGCCCCTTCTGCGTCTGCATGAACACCCCGATAACACTAATTAATACGATTTGTTGGCACATAGGACACATATAGATACGTAAATACGTAACGGTAAAATGGAAAATGAATCGAAATTTGAATATACGCCGGGCGAACAATGACGAGGACGTTTGCACGGTTGAATCGCGCCCGCAGACTTTTGGTGACCATCTGTGGCGTTGGCCCATTTATCACGATTCAACAGCGGGACAAACGCGGTACCCGGCTCGTCAGTATTATTTTTCCAATGATATTTGAAACGCGATATCGCGTTTTGATCGCAGGACGTAAAGCCCGCACCCGGGGTTCGTTGAACTTTCGTAACGTCGATTATTCGGTAAAAAGAGAATGCCTAGAAGTTACGAACGAATAATAATTTTCCCATCTCGAATTTAACAACCTAACGCGCCCAAACGATATTAAAAAGCATCAACGTCACTCGTCAAAGATCTAAAAGGTTATTTAATCGACGAATTATATTGTTCAATCTCATTTTGATGATTTAAAAAAAAATCAGACTGGTATCGTTTCTGCGCATCTCCCAGGCGGTTCAAAAACTCCGTCGCTAATAGCGAGAACGTTGCGACCGACTGCTGGTTATCGCGCGGTTGATCGATAGTCGGTAACCGAGAATTACCTTACCGACTCGAGAAACTACCCCTCGCAACAGTATTTACCCCACGGATAAGATCGACCCCTTGGTCTCAACGAGTTCATAATATTTTATCTAGCGAGGAAAAACAACGATAATGCGAACGACGATTCAATGATAAGAAGGAACGAAAGAAATATCCTAACGCGACAATAATCAAAAGCCTTATCGTGCGGTCTAACTCGTGTAGGACTGTCGAAAATACATTTACCTAACGAAACGAGATTATTAAAAAGACATAATTAAGAGGAAACACTCGATAATGCAGTGAACGACATTACGAAGCTTCGAACTCAAAGTCGCGTATACGTCGATACATATTTATATACATAAATATATGTATATATTTGTGTTCAAGTGCGCGAAGTGTATTTTAATGGTCTTGTAAGTAAAAGGTGTATCGTGATTGCTCGGCGATAAGAGTTTCGATATGCCCCCGACCATCCCAGCAAACCCAGCCATGTGCTCGATCTGTCCACGAAGCAAGAAGACCCATCACCCGAAAAAGCTCGTACGATTCGATTCGATCGTCGACACGTTTTCCATGTCGGATTTCAATTTAAATGGCAATCAAAGGGTAAGCTGACTTTCGCCAACTCGAGAGAATTTTCACACCCTCGCTCGTCGTTACATATATATATATATATATATACGTTTTAAATATAAATATATATACGTAGGTGTGTGTGTGTGTGTGTGTGTGTCTGCACATACCATAAAAATAATACATCACGGTATATATACAGAGTGTTCGCAAACTATCAGGACACAGAAAATGTAGTTGGTGTCATTAGAAACAAAATTGTTTTTTTTTAATTGCCCTGCGATAAAAATTGGCCGAGATTTTAATTGGCAAAGTTTGGAAGTTTGAGCTATAAGCCAACGATGCCATAAAACGTCCTATCGACACAGGACTTTTATTTTAACATGATTTTTAGCGTTCTTTGTACATCTTGACAAAATAACTATTAATAAACAAACGACGAGTCGAAACGGTAACAGAGAATAATTGTTTTTGATCACTCAATCGCAAGGGTCTCGAGCACATTGTTGGTTGATTACTCAAACTTTCAAACTTTACGTATTAATATCTCGGTCAATTTTCATCCCGGAACGATAAAAAAAAACTTTTTAACTCGTACCGAAGTCAACTTCCTAGGTGTTTTCTATGTCCAGATAGATCGTGAACACTCCGTATTTGTGTGTCAAAGAATTGTGAGATCGATTTCGATGCTCTCGGGATAAGAATAAATCGTTGTACAAGTAAAGGGAAAAAAACTGAAGCGAAATCGTAAATTCTCACTAAGAGTCCGAGGGAAAAGCCTCGTGGACGTGTACATCCAGACACCGTTCCCCAGGTGTGGACCAGGTGAACGCTAGACTCGAGAGAAATACTTCGCAGATGCGACTCGTCCCGACTGTAATGATTTATGCCTCGAATTCCTCGCGAATTTGTCGCTGCATCTGTTTTCATTCGTACGCGAAATGAGAATTTCTGTTATTTTTCTATTTATTTTTTCTCGGACTTTGTTTCCCATCGCTGACGAAGCATATAATTATTTCCCGGAATATGGGCTACTTTCCACGTGGCTCATCGTCGAAAATGGAGCGCTCCAATTTCTCTCGTTTCATTCTCTTTCACTCCACTTTTCTATTTGAAATTTTAATTCTACCAAAAGTCGATGGAATTCCACGAATTTCGTGTTCCAATTTTCTATGCTCCTCGCTGTATGGCGAAGACAGTAGATCAATTAACAAAATGGAATAAAATCCATCTGATGAAAAAAAAGAATTAAATTCATTTTATTTCCAGTAATTTTTTTCAAATCAATTTCTTTCTCTTACTTTCGTCAAACCCAAATGCAAGCTATCCACTATCGACATTTTTCCTATTTTAAAGATCGTTGCTAAATTTGTTTATATTTTTTTTATACTTCAAACATTTTTTTTTGAATTTCATTTAATTTTTTCTTATTCTCACGTGTTTCAGGTAAGGGTCACATCTTCACGACATCGCAAGTCGTCCGATAAATCCGTAAGTAGTTTTACTTGAGTAACAAACAAGAAAGTAGCTCGAACCCTCCGCTCGAAAATCTCGTAAAATCCGCATTTTCATAATTTATTCACGTGGTCGAAGACGTATCTCGAAACGACGCGACGTTTCAAAGAAAAGGTGAAAGGGATTCGTAGGCGTTTCGAGGCGGCAATATGAAAACTCAAATGATCTTCTTCTCCCTCCCGTCACCTTATCCTCCTCATAGTCGAGCTGTTTCAGCCGACGAGTACGATGAATATGCCGTTCCACGTTGCTGCGGTAATATTTACCCACGGCACACTCAAAAACCTCCAGCTCGTTTCATCCCGACGTAGGGATTTTCTCACTATTTTACGAGGCCAGACACTTTTTATTAAAACTATTTCAATATGCGAAAGAAATTGCGATAAAGTAAAATTTCTTTCTCTCTCTTTTTTGTTCCTTTGTCTCTCTCTCTCTATCGTGCCAGACGCAGCTCGAAGGATTTGATTACTAAACGTCTCGTGACCATTCTGCGAGGTTTCGTGCCTTCGCCATCCGAAAATCAATGGAAAGAAAAATGTCTCGTGTTCAACCCCGTGACAAATGAAAAAAAAAGAAAATATTTGAATAACGAATGTACTTTTAGTCAATTAAATATTCCGTCGATGGAACGAAGTATTATTTCGGGGGAGAAAAATTAATTCTCATCGATGTTATTTTTCGCAAAAAAAAATCTAATACGCTTATCGTGCATTACCGCATTTGGTAAACAAAAATTTACGACGAACCGAAACGTCGAATTTGTGCATTATAAAAGGAAAATAAAACTTTCAAAGACCCAAAGGTGTTTCGCGGATAAAGGATCTCTTTTTGTTTTGTTTTTTATCGCGAGAATGAAAATTCTTTTGATCAAAAGGCTGCTTACGACCTCGAAGACTAAATTTCATCCGCTAACGACGTTTTTAGCCCCACCGGACAAAATTGGATTTATTTTCGTTGAAAATATATTTATCATAATTGTCCCAACGTAACGAAAAATGTATTCTTTCTTTTCCTTCTCTTCCTATTCGTCGCTGGTAACTTCATTCGTGAAGTTTTTTGCCGAGCCATCAACTCTTTCGCCGTTTGCCTTATTTCCTTACCTCGAGAATTGGGAGAAGAGAGAGAGAGAGCTCCGAGGAAATAAGTGAAATCTTAGACGCTCACCGGATAAATGAAAATACTCTCGACACGTTTCTTATCAGGCTCGACGTAAATTACGATAAAGAGGTGTATTTCTTTCCCTTTCTCCCTCCCTCTCTTTCGCTTACTCGTTCTTTTCTGTTTTCTCTCGGTACACGAAGCACACGTTCTCGCCTACGTTTTCCACTCAATTTCTACCACCCTCCCCTCTCCCCCTTCATCTCCTTCCCGCCACCACTTCACCCTCGTGAAATACAATCAGCCCCGGCGTCGTAAGAATTTCAAGACGAACTCACTCGAACAATTCCGTCTTGTTATGCATTTAGCGATACGAGCAACGTTACGATTCTTTGTTCCTATTGATGAAAATATATCGCCCCTCTCGAGTTTTCCACATTAACGTATACGACGTCCTACGGCGAGCATGAAAACAACAAAAAAATCTTCGCTGATTAGAAAAAGTCGTGAGAAGAATATATTTTTTCGTGAATTGCAGAAATAGGTGGGTACTAGCTGCGGGGTGGTGGGGGTGGAAGATGGAGAGCAAATATTATAAAATGTAAGGCTGTCGATGTCGCCGAATGCGGAACGGTGAGAGAAAAAGGGGAATAAGAGCGCAACGGTCAATGCTGACGCAGACGCAAAAGCTAACTCGTTTATTCCTATGAAATGCGCCCTCTCTACGCCGAGGGTTGCAAAAAAATACCGAAAAAATATGTCCGCGCTCTCTATCTTCGTATTTTTTGTTTTCTTCTCTTTTTATTTTTTTTTAAATTTCATGTTTAATTCGCTTTCTTCACGCAATATTTGTCGCGTCGTTGCGATAATGTTTGAGATACTTTTACCGAGAAATGTCAACATTGTAAAAAGAGGGGTTGCGTTTTTTTTTCTTTTTTTTTACGGAAGAATATTCTAAAGGGTATTAGTTTCTTTTTTGTAGTTTATTCATTGTCGAAGGTAATAACCAAGGATTTTCCATTTAATTTCCGGCCGATCGTTTCTCGTTCAACGTGCCGTTATCAACGGACAGGAGCTTATCAGCGGAGGGAATGAATGCGCGGGAATATATATCCGGAGCAACGAGGGTATAAACAGAATATTCTAAGACCCCGAACAAATCGAGTCGGGATTAATTAATGAAAATTTGCAATCACGGTTTATTTCGTTCTCGCGGTCGACCGCTAGCAAAGCGGATGTGTACACGGGTCGAAAATAGAGAAAGAGAGAGTGAGAGATAGAGAGAGAGTACGAACAGAAACGGTTGCATTACACCGAATAATATTTTTCCTCTGAAAATTAAACGGAAAGCCGACCGTGCTGGCCACGGTGTATTTTCGCCTCCCTCTGGGAACTACGCGAGAGAGCGACGAGCAATTTTGCGACTCTCGCGAGTGAGATACAGACGAATAACGAAGAGAGAGAGAGAGAGAGAGTAGGGGGAGAAAGAATGGTGGTTGCACGGGCGGGAATGAGTTAAATGTTAGCAGCAACGTGCAATCGTATAATTGGCTTCGTGAAAGAAAAGCTTTGACCGGAATAAAAAAAAGGGAACTATTTTGAAGAAAAAAGGGGACGGGGTTATAAAGGGCGTCACGATAGCGTGTTAATTATTGCATTGAGAGAGTGAGAGAGAGAGAGAGATTAATTCAGTCTTAAATTCCTACCGTCCACGTAGTCCATTATAATAAAATACACAATACGAGAACTGGAAATGAAAAACAAAAGTAGCATATTATCATTCTGATAATTTGTCCGTTAAGCGACTACGGAAACAAACGTCGCATAGTTAAGACGAGTTGAAATTGGACGGAAATATCGGGACGAGTCTCGCGTTCCAATTAAAATAGGATAATATAACGACGACAGTCTACTGTATAAATAACGACCAATTACCGATAGGAAAATAAAAATATTTTCTAATCTTTCAATAATGTCAAAAATTTGAATCTCAAAAAAAAAACTCCATTAAAATAAATTCGAACCTGTACAAAAAAAAAACAAAATCGATTAAAGTACACAATGTACGATTAAACGATTATTGATTTTAAAAAAACGCCTTGAATTTTTCATCGACGAACGCGTCTCAGACTATTTTCCCAGAAAACAAGACGAAGAAAAATAAATAAAAAAACGAAGAAAAAAAAGTCTAAAAAGCTCCCGGGTAGAAATTTTGTAGGGTTTGCCTTATTTGCTACTAGGCCCTGATCAGGTAGCGCTACTACTTGCCATAACATGGCAAGCCTGAGAAGCTCCTGTACGGCCCTGCAAAGGCCTGCCATAAGACGGCCGTACTCATGCTTGCCTTACAGCGCCCCTCCAATGCTTGCCATAAGACGGCCGTACTCATGCTTGCCTTACAGCGGCCTGCTGAGACAGCCATACTATCACATTAATTTTATTCGTATATTAGTTCACACGTTGGAACACAGATGGACGCTGGCGTTCTCACAAGTGGAAAGGCGCGAGAGTAAGGATAAGTAGACGAGGAAAATTATTTTTTTATAAGCATAAAAACGAAACATCATGAATAAGAACATGAATGATAATCGTAATTTGTCGATTTTTTCAGCACTTTTCAATAGAAATATCTTATTATTTTTTAATAGGTATTGGAAATTGCTTACGGTTTCGATATAATCGTTTTTTCGCACCGTTTTAACTCATATGTTCCATACTCATACATTTTACTAAAATCAATGGACACCATTATATATTTTAATTTTCACGGAAAGTCATTGCATCGTATCGCCCGTATCACGCGTTGGTGAAAATGTATCTTTTGACAAGTGTTTATAGATTGTGTACAGATTTAGGTTATGTTACCCCGGGAAGAAACTGTAGTAGGGCACTATTATGGCACTCGTAAGGCAATCATTAGCGCCCTGATCAGGCAGCCTGATAAGAACCGTATCAGGCGAGGCGTTACCGATTCTAACGGGGCGCTGTCCGGCTGCCGTGCGAGGGCCGTAACATGGCAGTCAGGCAGCCGGACAGCTCCCGAAGCGGGGCCGTACTACAATTTCTACCCGGGCTTCGCTCCGAGGGAGACGAAGCGTTCAAAGCTTCACAGATCAAAAGCTCGCTCTTCTCTATATACCGAGGACCGTCGTTCAGACATACAGAAACGCACACGCGCGAACGTCTAAGATAAATCCAAAGATAAGTTTTTTAAAATTTTTTTTGTTTTTCTTCAACGTCTCACCGCGTACCCGGGTAGAAATTTTGTAGGGTTTGCCTTATTTGTTACTAGGCCCTGATGAGGTAGCACTCGGCTTGCCATAACATGGCAAGCCTGAGAAGCTCCTGATGCGGCCCTGCAAAGGCCTGCCGTAAGACGGCTGTGCTCATGCTTGCCTTACAGCGGCCTGCTGAGGCAGCCATACTATCACATTAATTTTGTTCATATATTAGTTCACACGTTGACACACAGATGGACGCCGTTCTCACAAGTGGAAAGGCGCGAGAGTAAGGATAAGTAGACGAGGAAATTTTTTTTTTGATAAGCATAAAAACGAAACATCATGAATAATAACATGAATGATAATCGTAATTTGTCGATTTATTTTTTTAGCACTTTTCAATATTATTATTTTTTAATAGGTATTGGAAATTGTTTACGGTTCCGATATAATCGTTTTTTCGCACCGTTTTAACTCGTATGTTCCACACTCATACACTTTACTAAAATCAATGGAGACCATTATATATTTTAATTTTTACGGAAAGTCATTGCATCGTATCACCCGTATCACGCGATGACGAAAATGTATCTTTTGACAAGTGTTTATAGATTGTGTACAGATTTAGGTTATGTTACCCCGGAAAGAAATTCTAGTAGGGCACTATTATGGCACTCGTAAGGCAATCATTAGCGCCCTGATCAGGCAGCCTGATCAGGACCGTATCAGATGAGGCGTTACAGATTCTAACGGGGCGCTGTCCGGCTGCCGTGCGAGGGCCGTAACATGGTAGTCAGGCATCCGCACAGCGCCCGAAGCGGGGCCGTACTACAATTTCTACCCGGGTACTACCGATTTACCGTGAATAAAATGTGCGCAAGCGTGGTTTTCCTCGATCGCGGTGAGAGTCAAAGAAGGGAAGAAAAAAAGTAACGGGCGCGACGAAATCTTTCGAGAACCACTCACCGCAAACACCAGTGCTTGGGTCGGGTCACCGGTGAGTGGGGTATATATAAGTTGCGTATACTATTTATTTATATATATATATATATATATATATATATATATATATATATATATATATATATATATATATATATATATATATATATAATGATAAGCGTATATTGAAAGAATCGTAGCTTTGCCAAACTTTCCTGAAGTGAACTCTTATCGATTCAACGGCGCTCGCCTATATATGCATATCGAAAATTGCTGACGACCATTCCATCCGTATATGCATCAGGAGCATTCGAGTTATCACTAGGAATACTCGCACGTGTCAAGTAATCCTATATTGACCCCGATATTCGATCTCCTGGCTGCACTCATCGTTTGGTTGTAGGATATGTGAGAAAATCATGTTTACGTAATATAATCGAAGGAATCTCACGACGTCCAACACACGCCGGTTAAAAGCTCGTATCAAGCTCGTTTACATAAAATATCACGATATTTATTATAAGACGAATCTTGTCCCAGATTGATCCGACGTGAAAATATTTTATTCGTCCGCCGTTCTTACGTCGTATCTCGCGTCGTGTAAATATGCTCCCTCGAGTCTGAGAATCTTACGAAAAAGCGACATTTTTTGTCTTTTGATGAGACTGAGGAAAATATTTTTAATGATTTTTTTTTTTCATTTTTTTTCTCGTTAATATTATTGCAATCTTTTTTTTTTTAATTGGTGAATTCCAATCCCACCGCGATGTAATATTGCCTCGTAATCGATCAATCCTTATTCGCGAAGCAACGAAAAGGAATATTCGCCTCGGTGCATCGTATCGCTTGTCACTGTTTTGAAATTTTGCCAATCATTTTAAAGGTGGGCCACGTCTCTCTCTCTCTCTCTCTCGCTCTCGACATTAAATATTCCCGTTTAAGTGTCTGTCACTGTCTCAAACCTGAAGGAAACGCGAAGAACCTCGCGTCTTACGCGCGAGATGTTTCGACTTTGATGTAATAACGAAGTTGTAGGAATAAGGGATGCGAACATATATATATATAAATGTCTGCACTTACATAAGTACAACGAAATATCGTGCAGCTCGAGCGTTTAACGCTTCGCGAATTGTAACGTGCCATTGTGCCTACGTATGTGCGAATTGCCACGATTCCATTACAACCCCCAACCCTTATTCTCGGCGTGCCCTCATATTCTCGCTTTATCTTTCTCTCGTCAGGAGGTCTGTAATCGAGAGATATTGCAAACGCGCACTAGCGACCATTTCAATTTCCTACCATTCACTCAATTTCGCTGTCTCGATAACTATACATTTATTCCTCACAAAGGAAACGTCATAGTCGTTCTCTTCGATATTATTTTTCTTTTCGAACTCCCCAAAAACTGATATATCTTTGAAAAATAAATATCTTATCAATGTTAAAAAAAACGCAAAACGACAAAGTTAAATAAATAATAAAAATGTCGACTGTCGTTCTAATAAAAAAAATTTTTAGGGAGGTAAAATATATAATATATGTATATACATATACATATATATATATGTACGTATGTATGTATGTATGTATGTAGAAATACAGGACGTACGTCGCTGACGGTCGTGGGGGGTTGAAATCGCGTGGCGGGGGGTCTAGATCTTGCGCGGTTCACCCAAGCTGCCGGCAGCGAGCAGCCAGCATCCCTCCGCGAGCCGCGAGGGTCGCGAACAGCGTTGCGAACCGGCAGTCACTCGCGCGAATCGCGACCCGCGGGACCCTCTCCGGTTGAACTCGCGTTCGTCATTTTTTCGTTCCGCTTTTGTTATTTCGCCGATTCCCAAAGGGTCGCGTATCTACCCTCGACGAGTTTACAAAATACGTTTTTTTATCATCATCGTCACGCGTCCTTGTCCCGTCATCGATTCTATTTAACATTCCGCGCCGCGGGCGCGACGGTAAATAAATTCGCCGATTGCGACGTGAAATATCAAAAGGGACGATCGTGTTTGGTGTACAAGTGTTGTTTTTATTTATTTTTTTCTTTTCTAAAAAAAAACATTCTCACGGCTATTCGAGTTATTTGTACTTTTATAACGAATTTTGATATACAATCGTGCGTTATAGAAACGTAAAATTTATCCGTAAATTACGATAATAAATAAATAAATGAATAAATAAAAATTGGTGAAGTTACGAGAGGCTCGTGTCGCGTATCGGGCTAATTTCATTTTTTTTTGTTTCCTATATTTTTATCTCAGCCGTCTGGAGAAAATAAAAATGGTGAAACCGATTTGGCGCTGGTGAATATATACGTAGGGTACGAAGTAGTGCCACGTGGGGTGATAAATTGCATGAACTCGAGTATCGTTATCGCCGAAAGGCATCGGATATCAACCTGGAGTACCAATGCGGATCACGTGTGTCACCCGTCTTCATGGGGATGGGCTTTAACGACAAAAAACTGCGGAGATTACGAAGATTGCGGTTTTTTGGCCGCGCAAAGGTCTACCTCACCGTTCGATGGCCTCAGCTGGTGGGTTTGTGTCTTAAAGAAAAATACACTGTAATTTTAAGAGGCTACACAAAAAAAAAATACAAAAAAAAAATTTCTTTCCATTTTGTTATATTTATTTTTTACATTTTCGATCAAAGTTTGTAAAATACGTTTGAGATTTTGTAAATTCGTAAACATTCGCGCTCTATTTTTTTCAGAATTTTTCATCGTTAAAAAGTTACAAGTTTTTTCGTTTTTGTTTATAAGCTTATTGGCTCGGACCTGAAATCCTCTAGGTTTGGTTTGCTTTCACCTCGGACACCAGACGTGGACGTCGCGACGATGACGCGTAATTCCTCGGGCATCCCCAAGGACGCACGAGTCCTCGTGGAGATTGCCCGCAAAGCCTTTAAAGCTCTTTCGCGAAATTCTTTTCGAGATTTCGAGAACAAAAAAAAATAGGGGTGAAAAGAATTAAAGCGTCGGTGGAGGGTACGTCGAAAGTCTGTACGAGCAAAGGATATCCTGCAGTAGTGCGCTATGCCAACTTCCCTCGTTTCTTCCATTTTGCAAATTGGTCTTGAAGAGGGGGGAAGACTGCATATTTTCGCTGACTGAAAAGAACCGTCTCGCCAACACCGAACTCATGGAGAGAGACGGTTCTCTTTATACGTGACCGTCGAGATCGAGAAATACACCCTCTCGCCAGATTTTCGTGAATTTTTCACCATTTTTACCTTCGTCTTGACGTATTTTATCACAAATATTCGGTCGAGACGAGACTTTCTCCTACAAATTTTTTATGAGAAAACAAAAATTACGAGACTTATCGAGAGAGAAAAAATATAAGAAAATACTTCCATTCGATCGATTAAAAATTATTTGAAAAGAAAAAAAAATACATTCGAATAAAATATAAAATATCGCCCATTTTCATTAAATTGTTCATTATTTTATTCATTACTTTTCTTTATTAAGCGAAATATCAATTCTTCCTCATTGTTGTTTTATTGTTTATGTTTTAATCAAGTTACTTTCAACGATTCGAATTTTACAAATAAATGTTATATTCGTTACGAAACTATTTATTTTTGACAGGAAAAATGAAGAGTGAGCGAGAGAGAGTGAGAGAGAGAAAGAGCAGGCGGGAATCCGCCCTCTGTCTCGAGAGCTCGCGTAATAATGTACGATATCGTATTGATACGGGTCGCGCACGTGGCTCTGATATCGGAGAAGGGTCACTTGGGATTTCAGACATCCCCGTCGTATTATCTCAACAGCCCCCTCGTTCTCATCCTCCGCCTTCGAAATTTCTAGCGGGTAGCGGAAATCACATAAATATCGTATCAGCCCCCTCCAACCCTCTTTCTTTCGATCGTTCCTCACCGATACATTTCGGGTCGAGGGCGCGCGTGAAATTTCGATGTCCATTTCGTATCGGTCCAGCCAACTATCGCCACACGCGATGACTCGTATCGAAGTTTGACCCAGATTTTTCCTTTTTTTTCTTTTCCTTTCTTCAATTTACCACGATACGAGACGAGACACACTCGTTATATTCCCATGTATACATTTTCGATATTTCACGTAAACCGAGGGAGTCGTCTCGCGAGACATATTTTTCACTTGGTTCGCTAACATTGACGTCGATCGATATTCGTACCATCCCCTTTCATCCCTTATCCACTCGTACACTCGTATCGACAGCTACCTACCTCTCGTTACTATCTACCCCCTACCCACCCCCGAAAATTATTTCACGACCCAATAAATCGACTAAAGTATTATCTTTGATTATATAAATTATCATTAATTATCGTATAAACAAACAATTATGAAATTGTTTCACTCGACTACCCTCGATCCAGCTTTTCGAATTAAATCAAGCGCCGTTCGAAATTAGTTAAAAAAATAAAGATCTCGCGCAATTATTCGTACAATTGACTTTACCACAGAAACGATGTAAAAACACGATTATTGGCCTTTTGTTTGTTCGTGAATGAAGCTAGAACGCGCGCGCCGAGGGTGGTTAATCGCGAGAGTCAGGCGTTTGCCGCTTCGTTACCGCGAGATTGCGCCCGATAAATGGGGATGGTTGAGGCATATCTAGACATATATCAAGCAGCTATAGATATATAACATGATATAGGTCCAATATATATATAGAAAGAGAGGGAGAGAGGGAGAGGCTAGAGTACGAGCTAATCCGATTTGAAGAGATCCGTGGAGAGCGAGAGTAAAAAAAATCGACGTTTAACAACGAGAAGAAGGAGGAGAACGAGAGAAGCGAGTAAAAAAAACTGTTACTCTCTCGAGGTATTTAACCGATGGTACTTCGAGGAACGAGTGGAAAGCCTCGTTTCTGTAAATCCTAAGAGACGATTTTGTCGAAAAGTGCCGAGCTTGACGAAACTCTGCGATCTTTTTAGCCGACGACATTCTGCGAAGACGAATAAAATTCTCTTGATCTCTTATAGCCCGCGTCTATATTTGTATATAAATCCGTGAAAGAGAAGTACGTCTTCGAGAACGACAGGCCGGAAAGACAGGTGAGAACGAAAATAAAATAAAAGCTTCGCGAAGAGGAAGAAGAAAAAGCGCATGAACGAGTAAAAGAGGGAGAGAGCGAAAGAGAGGGAGAACGATCTTTTTTACGAGAAAAAAAAAAGCTCGCATCGTTCCATAATGGATCTCATTACTTTTATCGCCGGAACATACATCTACCCAAACGCGAAATTTCCGGGTTTCTGGGAAAGCTCCGACTACCGAACCTCCACCCCTTCTCCTTCTCTCTCTCGCTCTCTCTCGCACCCTCTTTCTATCCTGGGACGTCTCCGCATGTAAAAATTCCAAATGGCCATCCAACTTCGCGCTCTTAGGTCTTTCTCTTCCAACTTCTACCTCTTGATTTTTCTTTTACATCAGCCGTTCTATCATTCGACCCACAACCCCCTTTCCTCTCCTCCTACCCCCTTTCTATCTCTTTCGTCACTCTAACGAAGTCGCGTGACGTTTACGGATTTTGCGCACGCTTCGGGACAAAATTTCGCATCTCGAATTCTAATGGACGTAATAAATTCTTGTAAGAAACAAATAATTAATTACGAACACGAAATGCTGAATAAACAATGGAAAATAGGATAGCCCTGCTCTTCGTAAATTGATTGGCTCGATTTTTATGATTTTTTTTTGTTTTTTTGTTTTGTTTTTTTTAATAAGCGATCGTTTTTTAGGAATATATATTTTCTTAATATCGTTTTATTATTCCCAGCGATCGTTTTATATTTTGCGATAAAACGCGATCGTATCCCGGTGAATACAATAATTCCGTTCAAACGTACGCCCATTATTTCACGTATTATTCTCGTATCGTTGCCATTTTGTACGTGTTTGACGCGAATATAAAATAAATTTTCGTGAGATAACTCGCGAATATTCATAACGTCGGGGGTTGTGCGTAACCCCGCGTGCATTGTTGGAAAATTGAGTGCTTCGTCAATTTCCACGCTTGACAAAGTAAAATCGAATTCGACCTGACGATAATGAGAAATTCATTAAACTAAAAACAAACGAAAAAAAAAAGTAGAAAATATTTTCATAAAATTCAATTTTACAACGTGATTTTGACGTTGACAATGAAAAATACGTCCTTATAAATCGAAAGTTCATTTTTTTTATCAATTATTTTATAAATACGCTTTTATATTTGTTTTCTCTCCCTCTTTAAACCACGCAAGAGATCCATGGAAATTAAACTATAGGAAAACAAAGTAAAAATAAAAATAAAATAAAACGAACGATCGTTCGGTTCTTTCGCGAGATTGCGGATGCCTGGTGTGTGATCGAGGCGTGACACGTCGAGCGAGACTTCGCACTGTCGAGTGTGAATGGTGTCCGAGCCGGAACCTTAATTAAAACGTTTTCCATTAACAATTCCAATGACGACGGGGTCGAAATCCGGAAAGGGTCTATGGGGTCGTGTACCATGCGCGCACACACACACCCCTCCACACACACACACCCACACACACCCACACACACGAAAACCCCTTGTGGGAGATGTGTGTATAACTAGTAAAGTTTTAATGAAAAGCAACTAATTTCGCATATACTCGTCGCGCACACGTGCCAACGGATGCGTAAAGGTGTATTCTGTATAACTATAAAATTATTATTGTTATCGGGTCAAGAGAGCATGCATAACTGGACCGACATGAGCGACAATGAAACGCGTTACTCTCCGTGACAGTTAGAAACCCTTTGTTTACAATTTCCATGTTTTTTATTTGAAAAATTTTTAAAAAAATTCTAAAAACAATCATAAAATTTTCTAAAATTCGCGTTTTTATATTTTGATATAAACGACTAAATGGACGTTGGACTAATTAAAATATTTTCATAAACCAAAAACGGTAAATGTAATTTTTTTGTTTTTCGAAATGTCGTGACAATTTTTGATTATCAATGTCCATCGCGACAGTGATAACTAATTCTGTAAAATCGATGTCAATTACAAGATTACGTTGCGAAACTCGATTTCAACGTTTGAACGCGGATCAAAGTGAAAACGTTTCGGGTGAATTTGTCATGGTTGGGCAAAAGTTCTGTGTTTAAACACGTTACGGCAAAAGCTCCGATGACTTTTTCGGCCAATTAAAATCGTTAACGGGCTCGAACGTCGACTGTAAAAGGGAGGTCCTGCGTTATACGTACGTAACGAGTCGTTGCAACGAAACTAGAGAATTTATTTAGCTCGTTGTGTCTGTGTGTATCATCGATTACGGTAATTATACGAATGGAGTTACGGGACCGTAAAACTTTATAAACGAATAATTTCGCACGCTCGAGCGATACCCGATTGATTTCGTTACGCTCGCGACACTACCCAGAGGTCATTCGATTATATCGTAGCTAATTAATAGTAGGTACTGCGAACGAATCTATAACGAGAGTCAACCTACGTATCTCTCTCCCTTTCTTTTTTTGCAATTCAACTTTATTAAAAACTCCATTAAAAACTTGAATAAAAAAATTAATTAAATAAAAATCTACAATAATTCGACAAATTATCAATTATTCCTGGAATAAAATATAAATCGCCGCATCGATCGGAAATCGATAAACATGGCTATAAAACGACGTATAAAATATTGATGAAATAATCTCGAAAGCTGGGGATTAATGTTGTTGAGATAAAAATTCATCGATATATTACGTCGATAATGGATTCGTGAAATTGTAATCCCGACGTTATTAGGAAATGAATCGTTCGAGGAAAACGTCAGTTCGATTCCACGACGTTGTTATCCCTATAGCTTCGACGTTAGTGCAGTCGCTGTATCGAGTGTCATAATCGTTGTTACGCTAAAGCTTTGATAGCTCCGATACGTATATTGGCATGTCAATAGTACAGACCGAATGCCTTCGTGACATACGCCATTCGGTCACTATTGTACATCGGAACTCATCCCCACGAGACAATTACACTCCGCGTATCACAGGCTTCTCGGTACACGTATACGCAAGCCTCTTCCTCCTCCGATCTCTCACTATCATCTACTTGATTAGATCGGTCGCTTTGTGGTCTCGTACCTACCATACCAAATTACGTGTTGGCGCACGAGACTCCTCGCGTTTGAAATCACTCACGCTACTCGAAAACCATCCCTTGATCAATGAAACTCACGATATCATCCTCGCTATCGATTATCGATAAGGTAATTAAAAAAAACAACAAAACAACGATAAATCATTCGATCTTTGGTAGCGAAATAAAATTACGAATCATCCGTATTGTTTGATCTGTTTATTTTTCGTTTCAAGAAAAAAATCAAGGAAGATTCGACGGACCTTGAATCTTTTTTATTTAGGACGACCGAGGACCGAATTAACGATAAGAAAATAAGAAGAGAAAGAAAAAGGGAAAGACAGCAGGAGACAGGAAACAGGAAAAATAACCGATAGGGCATTTTACGAAAATAGCGATAACGCACACGCTAGAAACGAAAAGGTCGGGTTCACCCACGTTTTCTTACGGTTCTATTGACTACATTCGGAGTAAAAATCGATGTACGGTTGAATACGTTTGACCTCTTGCTGATAATAATGATAATAATGATAATTGAGGAAAATATCGATAGCCGATACGAAACACGATGGTAGGCTACTGTTCCTCTCTCTCTCTCTCTCTTTTTTCTCTCACTCATCTCTCTCTCACTGAGGTATGTCAATCGTGCGTATGTGCTCGTTCGCCCTCACACACACACACACACACACACACACATGCGGGACACCAAACGGGAGCTACGAAAACGAGTGACGAACCCATCGATCGATCACCAATATATTCAAACACCCGACGTATCGAAAGATATTTTTGCGAGACTCAAAAACATATACGTATAAACTTCGCAGACGACGAAGACGTTTTTACCAAACGTTCGACCGATACGAAACTTCCGACATTTTTCCCTCGACTCCGTGTCTACGAGCCACCTGATTTCCGAACGAGGGGTCGCAAAGGGGCAATAAGGGGTTGAGAGGTACGAGGGAGAAGCGATGGCGAATAACTCATCCAAAGCTCTTGCAAACTTTGCGTGTCCATGGCTCTTCGTACGATTATTTTTAGATCCCTTCAGGTTTGATCGATATTTCTCCGACTTCGGCAAAACGCAAAGCACACCACAGTCTCGACATGCGATTATGAATCTTTATTGACAATGACCGCGACAACTCAAGGACGAGACTCGGCTCATCATCGGTGAACGAAGAAAAGTACTCGGTTACGATTTAACCGTTTGAAAATTAATTCCTTTTCTTTTCCCTTCGACGATCTCGCGACCTTCGAGCGACATTGAGGATTTAGGAATGTCATTGCAACTGGGGCAAAAATGTCTCGAGACTTTGGCTCGGGTCACGGCCGCTTCGATACGCCTGTTTAAATATTCGACGTTCTGGAAAATATGAGAGTTTTTTTTTTCGGTGTACAAATATTTATCCAACGAAGCGTTTTTCTGGTGTACTGGAAATTTTTTTGGAAAAAAGGTATATTCGACTCGAGAAAGTATCGAAGGTTTATTTTACGAGGGAGATCTCGACCCGCGAGAAAATATTCCATGTGGGCTCGGAGAGACGACCGGTGGAAACTTTTCCCATCCTTGAAAACGTATCCCACGAAAACATCCTCCTGGTCCTGCCATTATCGCGTACACCCTCTGAATGGTAGGGGGTTAGATTCACCCTCGGATACAGATAAGTAGAGAGACGGGTACGAAAAAGAAAATCAGAGGGTAGTTGGCATATAACTCGGCGAAAAGTAATTAGCCTAAATTAGAATCGTCGATTGGCGAGCAAAGAGAGGGAGAGAGAGAAAAAGAGAACAGACGAAACGAAACGATTGGAGATAATCCACCAAGAGTCTCTCCTTGTACCTCGAGTTGCTCGAGAAAAGCCACCGACCCTCGCAACGATAAAGTCCCGTATAGAAAGCTGAAACTTTTTCTAGCAGATTTTTTCTTTTCGTGAGAAACGAACAAAAAACCATCGATAGAGAAATAAATAAACGAAAACAACGCTTCTTTTTTCGAGAAAACTGTAATGTTTCTGTTCGAATTTCATTCTTCTAACGAATTCGTATCTCGGCTCGTTGTCGTACGCTGATTATTTATTCGGGATTTCCACTTTTAAAGCGCTATCTCGTGGTTTTTTCGCTAAAAATTTTCACCAACGACGAGAGGATAAAAGTGGCACGCGGGGTGGCTTCTTTATTTTTCATCCCGGCGAACATCGCTGACGACCATCCCTTTTATTCGCGTCACACTCGACCAACACCGGTTGGGAGGGGGGGTAGGAAACCGTCGAGTCTGCGAGTCGTGAAGAGACACTAACGAGCCCCGGGGACCGACGACCCAACGGCTATTGAATTAAATACCCAAATGTCCTCTTTCTATTTTATATATATATATATATAAACATCATTTTTGCTTGTACTACTTAATTTCTCTTAATTAATGTTAAATCTTACGAACGACGTTACAAAAACAAGCTTTTTATTTTTATTTTTTTACTTTATCCACCGAATAAATTCGTTTTATGATTCGAAATTGCATTTGACGTGTATAAAAAGAGGCAACTGGGAGGTCGAAGTGCGTTCTTGAACAGAGATTAAAGCCCGCAGGCAGTGCCCCGTGGGCTACTTCAATAAAACCGCCAAGGATTTCTCGAGGTAATGAATTTTTCAGAGAGCGGATTTTACGAACTCGACGTCGCGCCGCGAGCGCTTCGAGTGTATATAATACGAGAGGCCACGCGAGAGAGTTTGCCCCGATCCGTGAAAACTTCATCCCTTAATATCTCCGCTAATTGACCCACCTAAATGCCACGATTCATCCCGACCTTAAATTCGACGCTTCGATAAAACTTTTACGAATAATAAGACACCGTCGCGGCAATTACGTCCTACAAAGTATTTTCCTAATCATGAACACGCGACCCATTATTCCCCTCCGATCTTCCATCCAACGAATCAAAACAAACAAACAAAACAATCGATTAATTTTTTTCTTCGATAATCGATTTTCCATTGATAATTGAATTTTTTTTATTTTCTTTATTCAAACGTTGGTAAGATTTTTTTTTTCAACTTCGTATACATTTCTCAGTGAAAAAGCAAGTGTGCGGTCGGACGTAGAAGAGGGTACTTCGTCCTGCGAGAGACCGCGAAGAGAGGAATGTGAAGCGGTCTCGGTTCGCGAGATAGACCAACTCTCGTACAAAACGAGACTCTCGCCGACGATCGCTGCACTTTTACAACCTCAGCTCGTCTCTCTTTGTATCGGATTCGATCATTACTCAAGTTGTAAACGCGTGCAAACACAGAGGAAGTGACGAGTGGGTAGTGTTGAAGGAAAGGGGGAAGGTGGGGGGAGGGGGGTTGCTTGCACTGTGGAGAGGGGGTTGGAAGCGTCCATTGTCCAGCGAGTGGTCTTTGTACGAGGACAATAAAATTCAAATAGTCGTCCTCTCGGGCGTTCCCGCGTATTTCATCGCCCTTGATATACCGTCGACGTACCGAGCTTGACAAAAAAAGAAAAAAAGAAACGAAAAAAAAAGAAAAAAAAAACGTAATAAATATACGTATATTCTCGTTTCTCTGTGAATCGAGAATTTCGTGCCCCGTTTTTATTTTTCGACGAGATTCGTCGACTGGGAGGGGGGGTAGGGAAACAAAAAGAAAACAAGAAATATATCGATATGAAATATAAATCAATATGACTTTCGGGACGTCGAGTCGACGTGTCCCTTGTCCCATGTACCCGTCAGGTGTCTCGTCACAGAAACAAAAAAAAGGATACGATTCTATTGAATCGAGTTCGTTAACTCACCCCCACCCCCTCCCCGTTTCTTCCTCCGTTTTCGCTCGATGCTCGTATTATTTTTTTTTCCATTTGTTTCTGTTTTTCACCGACGATGAAATTCAATTTCTAAATACGATGAAAGAAAAATAGGCCGGTGCGATGAAAAAAATATTGACACGGATCGAATTCATTTTTGAATCGTTTAAAATGGGTCAAAATCAGACGAATTCAGCTTGAAACGATAACGATTGAAATAAAATGATTTAACGGACGAAATTCATGAAAAATCGTTTTAATTGCGAAACAACGAGAATTTTATAATCAAGGGGTAGTAATTATTTTGATGAGGCTCCTTGTACGCGAATTACTCGGTTTCTTACGCGTACCACGAAATAGATGAGACGCGAGAGAATGGACGGTGGGGGGAAAAAACAAAAAACAAAAAACAAAACAAGAAAAAAAGTAGCAAAAAGGTCGAGGTTTATACAGTTCCCATAAACTACAATTTTACGAGAGAACGCTGCGTACATCTCGTTCTATATCCTCGAGATTCTCCCTCCCACCCCCGTTATATACGAGCGCTCTCACGCCAGCATTTACGTTGGATTTGAAAACAAAACGATGCGTCGTTTTTTTTTTCTTTTTTTTCAACGACGTATCTTTCGTTCTCTCGCGCCACGGCGATACGCTGCGAATTTTTCCTCCCCTCTCGTCGAAAAATAAAAAGCTCAATGACCCGTGCCGAACAGGTGTACGTCACGCAGTCCACGGTTCCGCGTGAAAAAGCATCGTGGCGCGAATGAACGATCCAACGTACACGCAACAGCCACGAGTGGCTTTCGATGTCATAGCTATGTTTCATAGTTCAGATTTACTCTCTCGTCAATTTCTCATCCCCTTCTCTCTCTATCTTTTTTTTTCTCTCTCATCTCTTCATCGACTCGAATTTACTTCCGCTTTTTTGTCCACGTCGATTAAATCCTCGTTACGAATTGTCTCTGAATCGTATAAATATTAATAATCATATATATATATTTTAGTTGTTTTCTTCATCCCTTAAACACTGTACTTTTTCAACCCTACGATGAAAGATTTATCTTGCGATTCGTGAATTTCGAGATTTGGAAGTTCTTACCACGATCGCATTCAACGTATAAGAGCATGAATGGAGAGAGACTACTGGCTTAAATAGCCCGTTGAAACTTACGTCTCGTATCCTCTCGATGCGACGAGATGAGAGAAATATACCATTTCGGTATTTTACTTGAATACATATATATGTATATACGTCGCGTTATATATACGAATGTTGAATAGAAACCACGATCCTCGAGACGTGCGGGGGAATAGCTCATTTTACGAATATAGAGATATTTCTCGTTCTCGGTCCTTGGACCGATCGCGCCAAATCCTTATTCTCGAACACGAGTTGCATGCAAACGTCCTTCTTTCGGTGTAATGCCATAGAAAGCGCGTATATCGTCAAACCTTAGAAACTCGATTCTCGTATCTCTTGGAAAGTACGATAGCGTGTCACGTGCGCATGCGCGAAAGATGGATAGAGATAGATAGATAGAGAGATAGATAGAGAAAGAGAGAGAAAGAGAGAGAGAGAGAGAGAGAGAGAGAGAGAGAGAGAGAGAGAGAGAGAGAGTCACACACAGGACACACATGTATAGAATGGAAACTCCGTGTGGTTGGTGAGAACACCCTTAAAGTTTCCTTCGAACCAAAACGCTTCGGAAACCATCCCCAAAGAACTTGACTCGTACGAATCCTCGAAATGATTTATCTCCCCTATTCCGGAAACCGTGAGTTCACCAGCTGGATTCCAAGTATTACAATGTCGTCCGATACGAGTTTCGTACGTAAAGGTATGTACGCTTCGATCGTGATCGAATCACATTAAGGAAAAGGATCTACGATCGTTTCTGATCGTAATTGAGAATCGCAATTGCGATTCATCGATCGATGATTGAATGTTTCGATTGACCGCAATCGCATGAATATTTTATCGAGCGAACGGCGATCACCGGAAAGAAGCAATCGTTTGGGAACCGATTATTAAAAATCGTGAAAAATAAACGATGAAGAAATTTAAAAAAAAACAATATTATCGATAAATGTCGATAAAAAAATAGAATTCTAAAAAACTAAAAACATATTTATAAACGAGAATAAAGGTAAAACTATAACCCATATATGGAAAGGAAGGAAGATAAATAATAGAGAAGAACGATTTTCGTTTATCCCGTATGGAAAAAAGAATCATAAATCGAGAGAATTCTATTCACAAAATTATGAAAAATAAATATACGAGACCTGCGGTAACTCCTTTTCTCTTATCCCCCGAACGTTTTTCTTGTAAATTTTATCCAGCATGATCGCAATGCGGTAATCGTATTTTCGAAGAACCCAGGAGAGGAAGCGTCATTATTATTCGAGACTGGACGCCGCGTTTCGATGTAAAATGGAAGAGCGGAAGGATCGAAAGAGCAAAGAGGGGGTGGTGAAGGGAGAGGGAAAGCAAGACCAGGGGATAGAAACGACGAGAGTTACACGAAAGCGCGGTGGAGTTTAGTAAAGGAGCACGTGCTTCCGAACTTTATGCACCTGATTATAGTAACGGCCCAAGAGAGAGAGAGAGAGAGAGAGAGAGAAGATGGGGGGATGAGCGAGATCGAGGGTGGGTGCATAGCGTAAGGGTTCGTTGCAAGCGAAATTGATGGGCGGCTAGCCAGCCGTCTATAGCCGAATGGCCGGACGGTTAACGCCGCGTAATGCTCGCGATGTATACACAGATATCGTGTTCAGTGGCGGGAAAACGAGCGATCCATGCAGTTTACTACTACACAGACATATAGATATACATATTTGTATAAAGATGGGTTGGACTACTATTAGCGAGACGCAACAGTTCGAGGTTTGGAAATGGGAATACGGCAATTACGTCGGTGTTGTTTGATCAAAATCCTCGGTCATCCCTCCAACCCCCTTCATATCACACATCAAAGCGTTTCAACTTGGACCTAGATAAATATCTAATTCTATTAATTTCTCTTTTTCGTTAAATATTTTTTATCAAAATCAACGAATTTTATTCGTCGAAACAATTTTAAATAAATTTTCAAATTTAAATATTATCGATTCGAGTCTACAACGACTTTCAACTATGACCAAGCGAAAAATTGTTCAGCCTCCTGTTTCTTTTTTGGAATTATAACTATATCTACCGCTGCCTTTATCCATCTTCCGTTTCTGACGAGAAAATCCGCAACGTGCACGGTTAGATATTGAATTTCTCGTTTGGGGAACCGTAGATTATATTTTTATGGGACTCGTTCTATTATATCATTATTTAATATTGGCCCGTCGATCGTTGTATAAGTACACACGTGAGTCTGGCGTGAAACGTGCGAATACATAGTTCACGTCACATTGCGCCACCACTACACAAATTGTAGAGGCGCGTATACGCACGTATACGTATTCGTGTATATATATATATATCCTCCACGGTGGCTTACGTACATATATATTATATATTATATATGTGCACGAGCCACCGTGGAGGATATGTTTCGGAGCACAGGGTGCTCAGTTGTGCCCGGGCTCGCTTATATTGTCGCCATAAATCTAGCAACGCGGTTCACCGGCATTAACCCCGCGCGCTCGCGGCCGCACGCTCGCGAGAGACTATACCTCCCCCGTACATCCGACAACGTGCCGGAAGTTCACGTCCGATAATGCTCCCCCCCCCCCCTCATCCTCCTCCTTCTCCTATCGCCAACGAGGGATGCAGCGGTCCAAGCGGCGACCTCTCTCGCCTCCTCTCAGCACTACGTATATTTACGTACACACAGGGTGTTCCATGACGTATCGATCAAAATCTTGCGATTTTGTTCAGATTTGATTTTTCTCTGTATTTTTATTTCGAAATTTTTGTGAAAAGAGGAAATTTTTTATTTTTTTATTAACTTTTTGTTTATTCTGGGTATTGTTTGTTTCAATTCTTAAAAATATTTATCGATTTTTATGAAATTTTACAAAGATTTTAAGGAAAGGAACAAAATACAAGTTTTTTTTTGTTGCATATGTTTTTATCTTTTATTTTCCAAGAGATTCATTGCCAGAAATACATTTTCTTTCATTCTCCAATAACTCCCTTGTAGTTTACCTGTGAAATATTAAGAATCAATTTATCATTGAAAAACCGTTTTAACGCATGCACGAACTGTATCGTTATTATTTATCTTTATGCGTGATAAATCGTCGATTTGCGGACATGACGTATAACGGCCATCGTTGTCCCCTTCCGCC
The DNA here is from genome assembly GCA_964017225.1 of Netelia inedita. Taxonomy (NCBI): domain Eukaryota; kingdom Metazoa; phylum Arthropoda; class Insecta; order Hymenoptera; family Ichneumonidae; genus Netelia; species Netelia inedita. Next base: position 6,615,655 of record OZ024920.1, on the reverse strand, counting down.
TCTGTAATATCCGTTCCTACACGCATCGCTATTAATAATGGATCTGGTAAATGGATAAATGAAAATGGGGGTAGAGGCTCTTGCCTCCGTTTTCCGACATTATAAACTCAATTTTGAAAGTTGCACTTTGCTCGCCCAATATTAAACGTCCATTTTATTACCACGGCCAACAGAAGTTATCCAACCCCTTTTTGGACAAGTTCAGAGCCCTTTAATCGCTGCGTTACATACGTAAATACATTGGAGGTATCGAGAGGTCATAAGCGAGGGGATTTATCGTAAGTCATCAATTTTCCAAATCTCATTAATGGGTACGTTGTTATTATCGCTATTATTGGCGTCATTGTCGTTACGATCGTTACACCCAGTCCTCCAAGTTTGTAGTAGCATTGACGCGGCTCGTGGCGCTCTGATTCGATACCAGCGGTTTAATCATCCCGGTTGCTATTAATAATACAGCTTCGCGGGGCAGTCTGTCGATGCGTGTCCATTTCAACGACGAAATTCAACCACCGATCCTGCACACTTCACTTTTGTTTCTTCTCGTTATATGAAACTCGTTCTAGCGAGTCGTATTTTGAAACTAGTGAATCGTAATGTCGTACGAATTTTACGACAATACGAGAAATATTACACAATGACGTGGTGACGTTTTTTCGGTCGAAAGCAAAAAAAGTAAATCTGTTGGTCGTTTCGTTGATAAATCATGAGAAATTAAAAAGTGGAATATTATATTCGTGTTGTACACGGAGAGAAAAAGTCTAAGAATGTTTGTTATGAAATTCTAAGAAAAATTACCATACTGTCCAATAATCAAATCATCGTAAAAATTACCCTGCTACAGATGAAATTCTATGAAAACGTGTCTGAAATTTTACCGGGGCAATATTAATTTTTCTGCTGCTTTACACTAAAGAATCCTAGATTCCAATCGAAATGTAAAGATTAGAATGCTGCCTCCGAATTTTTATCGTACTCTCAGGGTAAAAATTCTAACGCTTCGGACCAATTTTTCAAAGATTTCGCAGAAAATCTCCTGCACATGTCGATTGCACACGCTTTATAGGGCAAGCATGGTAATTCTTGTAGGACTTTTCTCTCCGTGTATGAAAAAAAGTGTTGTTTTCGCAATTTCCTAATAAATTCCGCGAGCAAATTTAAACCATCGGCGTTCCGTTAAAACAGCCCTAAAAACTGTCGAAGAGTTACCGGACCTTACTGATTTTAATGTAAAATATTTCGTACTTTGCAAATTTATTCTCGTTCTCAAATTCTTGGAATATGCGGGTCAAAGGATGAAATAAAATTTCTTCCAAACTACCTGAGATACGTGGAATTCAGATTGGATAGGATGCTGGGCAGTGACGAGATAAAAATTGCCGCGGGAACGAGAGAATAGTATGCATGTATGTTAAACGTTTGGGGAGGGAGAATATAAAAAAAAATATCGAACCAACCGAGTGCAAATCGCACGCGCCCCGGGCTATCCTGTGACGAGGGAGATACGTTTTGCCTCAGGTTATGCACTCAAGATCAGGTTCTTCTTGTATCGAATCGAACGTTGTATATATATGTCGCTCGTACAAGGGAGATGCATAGGCGGATGTAATCTGAGTGACGATGATGGGTTTAACAAAAATTCGTAGAAAATTTCAATTTTCCACGCGAGGAAAAGGTCGCAAACTGTTCAAATGAATTTTCATACCAGCTGCGGTTTCTTTGTTCTAATTTATCTAAATCTACAATTATATAGTAACAATATTAATAATAATAATAATAATATTAATCATAAAATATGAGAATACTTATTCTCATATTTTATTAGTTTTTTTATCATCGACGAGTACTAATCTCCACATACGTTCTACGTCGATATTGAGGCATAACTCAACGTCGACTATAGTCCGAATTGTTAAATTATAATTAATCACATCGACGTTGAACGATGAATTGATTTGTCGTTTCTATTTTCCTTGCAGAGTCACGACAGCTGGCAGGGACACGACAGCGACCAGGTGAGCTTGACACAACGATTGAATATTTACGTAGCCCTTGACGAAGCAGATATAGTTATGTTGGATCGTAGAAATGATTTTTCGTCATCACTAGTCACTCATTACATTAATTCTATTCATGTTACACAATATCCGATATTTCTCATCCATAAAGGCAAATAAAAAATAATATTCGTCGTACCATTGAACTGCTTTGTCGCACGAAACAATTATGTAACAGTTGCATATTTTCTCCAGCGAAACAAAAATGCAATGGGGAAGAAAAAAATGTTATTTTTTATTTACCGAGATTTTTGTTCGTTCCACGACTCGTTGGGCTCTCGTTATATCACACTTGTACGCTTTGCATGTATCGTCTGGGAAACTACGATTTTTTAATGAATTGATACGTTAAATAAAATATAATTTCGTAAATAACGATTTTTCTCTCGGATAGTAAAGAAAAAAGTGTATATTAATTAATTATACTTCAATTACTTTAATTAGTAAACGAATATGACGCTCTGATACTGACTATTGTGTGTAATAATTTTACAATTCATTTTTTCATCTCAATTTTCCTTATTTTATGGTGAACGTATTAATTATTATTTCGTTTCGTTCTTTAACGTTTCATCTCGTTTCATACGACTATTTCGTGCTATCGGCCATTCGAGCATAAGTTCGAAATACGTGGCGAATTTCGTGCATGCCAAATTACCGCACTCTATGCATGTACGTAAAGTCCGTTTAAACATCAGCACGATCGTTAGCGTCGATTTTTCCATCGTGCCGAATATTATTGTAACGAACGTATCGAGAGAGTCGTTAACACGACGGCATATCGTGAGTAAAAATTGCACTGGGTACAACGAAAACCCATGAAAATAATAACGTGCAAACATGCTGGAAATGCTCGTTAAAGACTCGTTACGAACCGTGTGCGATCGATACAACGAGCGACATAAGTACATCTATATATAAATATTCGCGATATTAACATTCTCGTTTCCTTATAATGAACCGACGCAAAAATCGATGACCTCTTCATAATGAAATATGTGACAATACCAATAAAAACAAAAATTCTATTTAAAACCGTATTTAAGTACCTACAACAAAGTAGGGATGGAAAAAGGAGCTTCGTCCAGCCGGGTTTTCGGTCCAGAGAACTCCCTGCACAATCTTGGCTTTGTCGTTCGCATTATTAATGAAATAATTATACAAGTGCGGGTTTTGATTCGTCTCGTTGAGGCAGAGTCCTTTTATCGATCGTGCTGATATCCCAGGGCAAAACGCAAAGATCCTGGTGCTTTGGGACTAATCATCATGAAAGTGAATCAATACATGGGTCCTCTCTATGCCTTTGCAGCGTTTGCCACGAATTCGATATCCTCCGACAGTCGAGCTTCTGATCATGCTCGAGGGTATAGGAGAGGTTTGGAACAGACGCGGAGATTCCAAATGGTGAAGGGTTGCTCTTGCAGTTACGTTACGTCTCTATGTACATATTATATGTGATAATGTCTCTGTGCTATATGAGGGTGTTAGGAAATTCGAGCCTGAACGCACACTCTCCCCTCGAGTAACTATCGAACGTTTTGCTTCTCGAAGGATATGAAATGACCAGTGGACAATGGAAGTGGTTCAACGAGATTTAACCTTTCTCTTCTCTAATCGGATTTGCGCGAAATTCAGGAAGTAAGTGGCTCGCGCTGATACGACGACAAGGTGATTACAGCTTTTTCTCAAAATTCTACGTCAGCGCGGAAAATCTTCTTCTATCTCGATCGATACGGAGATTTGATTCTCGCTTTCCGAGGGACACTTTGCTTAAGTTTGTCTTAAAATATTTAAAAAATTTGAGCTTAAAAGTCAATTTTTTTGTCATCGGTTGAGGGACGACTTGTTATTTGTTATTTTGTATCGCTATTTTTCATTATCTTTCTTAATTTAATTTATTTTCTCTAATATTTCGTATTTATATTTTTTTCTTAGATTTTATGAGAATAATTGTTCGAATACATTTTTCACAAGAAGTGCGACTGATATTCGTATTATTATGTGCCTAACCGTTTATTCGAAAGATTTTCATTAGCCAAAAAGCAAGAGGGTTACATTTGTGTCGAATATTTCAACGAGTCGTTCTCATCGCCTTTTTCCAATTTCTTTCTCACTTCTCATTCTGTATCCCCGATGCATAAGTAATAGAAGAGAGTACCGCCGAGATGTCCCTTTTATTTCTGGCTCGCAGCCACCCTGCCGTTTCTCACACGTGTACGCAACAGCGAGCTGCGCGAATATGGACCACAGCCTCTCGGATTATTCTTTTCGAGAAATAATCTTGAGGCCCGAGACAAAGGATAGCGAAAGATGCGTCTGTGTACGATGATGAAGATGGAAGAGTTCGAAAGAATGCTCTTGTACAAGCTCGACGTCTCGATGAGCTTTTCAAGCCTTGGAACGAGAAGAAAAAAAAAGCGACGGAGTTTTATCACCGATAGACTTTCGGCTCTATGAAGAATTCGAAGGCTTCTCGTTTTTAATCCATCTACGAACTCTTCTCTCTTTTTTTCCCCTTTCGTATTTCTCTTTCAACGATGTTCCTACGAGCGAAGTGTCTCTGTTCCCGGCTTCTCCTCGTCACAAGTGTACCCGAGTGAAGAAGCCACCGGTAGTTTCTCGATGCAACCGCACAAGAACCCTCTCGTTTTTTTTTCGCTTTCCTTTTGTCATGTGTCCGACTTGTCACGAGGGGCCCTTCCCTACTTCGCTACGTGGCTCACTTATCTCAGCGAGAACTCTTTATTGCGGATTTTTCATCATTCCCCACAACCTTTGTTTCTTTCCCGTGGTTAAGATCGTCGCGAAAGTATCATTCGAGACAATGCAGATGTAGCTCGCTCTGTTCTTGTCTCGTGACCATTTTTTTTACCTACTTCTTTTATTACACCATTTTCTCCAAAAAAATATGACGCGTATTCCTTGAAACATTTTACAAATGAATTTTTGCGCACCTACGTTAGGAATTGACTCTTCTAACTTTAGTGGGATTCGGGTCGAAATATATTTACGTATCGGAGGGATTGAGGATTTGATCAATTTTGATTATTACAGGGAACTGAAGGAAATTTACAGTTCATACGAGGAAATTAATAATCAATTCTTAATAATTAAAAATAATTTAGAAAACTCATAAATTGTAAAATCGCTTTTTCGTTTGGTTATGAATGTTTTGAACGTTTCTTTTTCTCTGTGTTCCATTTTCACTTCTCAGTCTCGTTTCTCTACACGTATGAGTATGCTTCTTTCAGGGCTGCATTACCCAAAGGAGCTTTATTCCCACAAGCTTTTCGCTTTCTCGTTTCCAACCTCCTCAGGGAATTTCGCTCTTATCAAACCGCAATCTATATGAGCACGCGGATAACTCGTCTTTCCCTCTCACTTTCTCATTAGCCACGGACTAATAATGCAAATAACTAATTAACCCGATCTCTGAAGAATACTACAAATTTCAAATATATTATTTTCCTTTAAAAGAGTTTATTTTTTCAAAAAAAAATGTATTTTTCTCCTAAAACTGTATATTAGCAAATAACTAGCTGGTCGAAAAATAGTCGGACTGAGTTTCTCGTTTTACCTCGTCACGGTAACTCTGTTTAACGACAGACCGATTTTTCGAGAAACATTTCATTTTGTGTCCAAACAGCTTTACGGCTAATTAGAAAAAACTCGTTGCATTTTTAGAGACCTTAACGCATGCCTTCTCCACTGTATATTTTCAATGTCTGAAAGCTTATACTTATACATCCTTATCGCTCTTTCTCTCTCTCTCTCTCTCTCCCGCTCATTTTCTCTATCTTTTTCTTTATTCACTTTTCCGCTTTCGCAGGTTTCGCTTCAAACGAGCCACTCTGGTTATGAGAAAATACCCCGGCGGCAAAATGTGCCATTTTTTTATCATTTTGTTTCTCGTATTTTTTGTTTAATCTCTGCCATTACCAGGATGACATGGATTCCTCGGACGGCTGGGAAATTGTCATTCCAGACTCTGACGAATAGTCCGTTAACATTTCATATCTCGCACGGCATGGAGACACCAAAAAGAGAGCGAGAGAGAGAGAGAGAGAGAGAGAGAGAGAGAGAGAGAAAGAAAAAAAAAGGGACCAGCCCGGAGGATTTGGGATGTAATTCATCCAACCAGCACGTTCAACTATTTTCTTTATTTAAATCCGTTTGTTATGATTAATCGCAATAATATTCTCTTCCTACCGTACCAGAGACAATAATAAAATATTATTCATTTATACTTTTCGTTTATCCCGCTGCGTATCATTCATCCTACTGCGCCATTTGTTTGATTTTATTTTTTATTGCCAGAGAGTTTATATCTATGTATGTAATAACCACAACAGCGTACTTCATCATCTCGTGTTATTTTCAACATATACCACGTTTTTATACGTATTTTTGTGTGCGATTTGTGTTTTATTGGAATTATATTATATTTTTACCTCCGTCCCAATAATGCAAGTGTTCGATTAATTGGCATTTTTATTATCTCATTAGCATATTAACAGACACTCGTCCTTCTATACTTATTGTTCGCTTATTCCTGCGAATAAGCTGTGCGAAGATTAGGGAATATATTCATTAATATCACAGTAATCTAAAATCGAAAGAGATAAAGATCGAGTGTGTTTAGCTTCTGGAACTGTGATTGAATTTAAGGAACTATTTATAATACTTTTTGTAACTTATGATTTTTCGTATTTCGTATTATCAAAAATTTCTGTGATAATGCTACACGCTATGTGAAATAGAATCGGGTCAACACGTAAAACCAAACTGTCAACAATCGGGTTATTGATTGATGGCGAAAAAACTGTCAAACTATCGTTTTGTTTCTGCAAAACCCTTGACGATAACACAAATGTAGGAATCGATATGACGTAACTCAGGGAGCGAAGGATCGAATCACGGAGGGTATAGAATGCCGTTGGTTCAATCGCTCATATTTAAGCCAACAACGACCGCGAGAAATTCGGAAAATATCGTAAATATTGAAAACATATTAATACTCGTTGAGCTAATATTTGCGATTGAACCAAACGAGCATGCAAATATTCCAATGGTGAATATGCATTAATGGAGATGGGAAAATAATGTAAGGTTGGAATAAAATGACTTACTACTTTTCGAAGTTCTTCCGCTTAACCTGGAGATTCCTCTCTGCAGGGAGACCGAAAGGATTGGCAAGGGAGAACGATAGTTAAATGCGATTTATCTTCGATGTTATGGGAATGTTCGATGACTGTGACAGATTCGCGTTCTCACTAACCTCCATCGTAGCTCTTTTGATACGTATCGAGCTTAATAGAATCGTGCGACGACAAAAATAATATCAAATTATAAATCGGCACTCGTGCTAGATATCGAAGGGACGATTATTTTTGTCAAGTTCGATGAACGAAACTAGATTATGAAAAATATTAACGATCAAGGTTCGATGCAACCGACGAGTAGCAAAGTGGCCATCTTGGTAAGCAACCGTCCGCGCCGCGCGGCGGGACAATTTTGCAACCATGGTCACACGCTACTGGTCGGTCGGCCGTCGCCACCGGCCAATCAGGTAACGACTAGGAAGTCATACCCGTGAACTTTTTAGACATGAATTTATTATTATTGTTATCATTATTAATCTCTATAGATATTCACCGCGATGTTTACTTATGTACGATCAATAATACAACCATTTTCGTAGACTCTTCATTTAGCAACTAGTATAAAGGGCAATGCAACCGTCATTCTCATTATACGTTAGGTACGTTTTAAATTGAACATAGGTCTCTGAAAATAATTGACCTTAATCAACGTACACAACTCTTTTCAACTCAACCAAATACCTACGGTTTACTGCCGGAAATTTTCAAATATATATGCGAGCTATATAAAACACGTGGAAACATATGAAACCAAAAATCAGAACATCATACTTTCAAAAATTGTCTTTCTTCTTTATTCCAATCTTACCGCCAAAAGTTCCGAAAAGAATTACAACTTTAAAAAATTTCCTATCCGATATAGTAATTTTACATACGACGGACACTTTTTCCTTAAACTTTTGACGGAAAAAGATTACGAGGAGCGTGGAACAATTTGAAATTCCAAAACTTCAATTTTGTCGAATAGTCGTATCTCGTTGAACTTTTCTAAACATTATAAATTGCTTTCTTTTAGTCATGACGAACCAACGACGAGCCACACGAAAAAAACGTAAATTACACTTTTCGCAATCATCTTTCCCATTTGGTTTTTTTTCTTTTCTAAAGGTGTAATTCCCAAACGAAAGAGAAAAGAAAGTTTGCTCGGAATCCAAGAATCGAGGGTCGTATACATCGACCCGTGTACAATTTTCCCTCTATGCAAATTTGAGTAGCTCTCGAACTGGTCTCGCTCTACTTCACCCCTGCATGCGATACACATATAGACAGGTACAAATTCACACACACATATATATACCAGGGTGCTTGCAAATGTCTACATGTATGCTCGACCATCTCGAGAGTTTCCTCAGGGCGTTTTCCTTTTCCAACCGGCAAAGGCTCTCTCCTCGCGCGCGATATTCTGCGGCTAAATTGCCTTCCTCCTCAAGTTCTAAAGGTTCGTTTAAGTTTCCGGGTCGTGTAGCTTGAAGCGTTTAGCGCGCGCGACGGGATGTAGCTACGCGCTAGTCACCGATGCACTCCCATGACTCGGGTACGTATACTTGTATGTCGCCTACCTAATATAAACCATATACATAATATACTTAGCCTTTACACCGCGCGAGCGAAACGTTTGTTGCACGTTTCTCCCGTGGATTTATCTTTGCCCTTGCTCCGTGACAATTATTATTATTATTTTTTTTAAATATTTTTTTTTTGCTGAACGCTAGAAACGTTGAGGTGGCAAACGCGAACTTTGCGGGTCACGATGTTTCGACCCAAGACGGAATTATTTTATCGGTGACTCTAGTCGATATAATAAAAGGACTTTGAAACTTTCGACACGCGCTGGAAACCGAGTTTTCTAACATTTTGCCCGATTCTCGTGCTCGTCCAGACCCCACGCTAACAATAAGTTTTACACACGTATAATAGACGCATATATATACATATATATATAGTTGCGTTATCAGTAAGTTTCTCACACGTATAATAGGCTGATATATCATGATATACATGTATACGATATTCTTTGGTACGTATTGTGTACATAGCGAAAGCAGAGTCCCGCATATTGCTTGGCCCATTAAATTGAAATGGCCAGCTGTGACCCTGGCAAAAGGCGAAACTGGTTTCGCTCTCTGATATCATTACTCGACGCTCACCGGCTTTGCTCTTAAAACGATTTTGCCAAACGGGCGGAGAAGGGAGGATTTACAGATTAATACTGTAACGGCTATGTATATTTACTGAGTGAAATTTCATGGAGTATATACACCGCTGCATTCTGTATAAAAAGCTCTCAGGATCGAAATTCACCGGGGTCAATTTATCGTCGTGCCAAATGAGATTTTAATTCGACTACAAAGCGCTTAAGCCGGATGAACGATCGAACGTTTTAACGGGATTTCGTTAGTGTACACAGGAGCTAGCGAGTGCTTAGAAATTGCTGGAATAAAATCGCGATTAATCGTTTAACCCTCTGTTTCTCTCGTGAATACAAATTTCTCGTAACAACTAAATGAAGTATCATTCACGAGTACGAATTTAGTGAAAAAATATTGCGTTTGCCTCGAATGCCTTTCTTTATATTATTGTCTTTTTTTTTATTTGTGTACATCTACAGGTGAATTACCGGGTGGAGCAGAGAAAATGCAGGATTCACTTACTTGAATGATTCATCGTTCACTATTATTTTATCACCGGACTTTTTGTTTCAATGTAATTCGTAGGTCTATATTTACGTCTGTTGTTATCGACGGTCGAAGCTCGTTAGTTGGAATAATCTCTCGACAGGTAGGAGAACTAACACTCGCGGTGTACAGTTGGTACGTCAGAGCTCGCGATTACCCTCGTTATCCCTCCAGCGATCTCTCGTCGAGGATCGAACTCGCGAGGAAAGAAAATGTATAAACGCAGCCGCTCCGAGCGTCGCGTTCGGACTACGTACCTGCGAGTATACGTTTGTGGTTGAGGTAGTACACGTCGGATCGACTACAGGATCGTGCATTCCCGTAGATCGCGTAATTCCGTGAGAGTTCGGAAGTATTCGTCTCGGCAAGCGACGAACAAGTGTAACCGGCCGCCGAGAGAAAATACCATAGCTCGGCGCAACACATGCACGAGAGTTACAACGTCAACGTGGCTCCTTGCATCTCGCAGTGTGAAAACTCTCTGCCGAAATTCCGTCCCTCGAACTCTCGTAAAATTATTTGCACCCTCATCGAATATGTCTCGAAACGTGTGACTACAATGTACTGTTTTCGTCGAATAAACCAAAGCTTGACGACATTGTACGTATAATATATATGTATTTAATATATGTATACATAATTCATATACAAGTGTGTATACATCGTATGTGCCGACGGGATCGCCGTTGTGTGTTTAAACGTATAAAAAACTTTAGCACTGTTGTACGAAACAGCAGTGATACATATTTAATCGCTCGGGGTTGACGGGACTGAACCTGCTCCCGCCATACAAAGTGTATATACATACACTAATGCAGCTAGCTTAGGTACACAGTCGTTAAGCAGTGTGACAAGTGCTTGAAACTCCGGTCTGTTCGTCTTGTCCGATAGAGCGGGAGAAAGAGAGATGCCAAGCGTGGCAAGATGGCGGCTTTCGTCTGCTTGAGTGTCCAAGCGACTGTATCGTGACTTTTCTCTCGCGTAACACAAATGAGTACAATTATCGCGATAGTCGATTCGTGCGTACAGTGCGAGTCTGCTCCTCGCCGCGAACGAAACGGGAAACGTCGTGTGATGGTGGATAATATATATAATACACATATATGTGTGTGTGCATAATATACCATATACGTAATACGTGGCGGAATTTTCAAAGTACGGCCTGGTGCGGCTACGCCGCGCTGGTGCTGCTCGTGCGAGAAGGAGCGCGGCGGTCGGTGGTGGAAGTAAGCGGGAGAGAGACGAAAAGCAGCCGCAAAGTATATCGTGCAACACGTGAGCGCAGCCACGACACCGACGCCACCGTGAGATAGAGTCAGTGCACGAAACTATACGGAGACCGAAGTGAGCCCAACGAGCGTCGCACACATCGAAACTCTCTTTTCGTCTGTCAAGCACGCACACACACAGTCACGCAAACTATACATTTTTACCAACCTGTTTACGCGAGACGCTTGGTGAAGCGCCGATCGTGAAATTCACGGCTGTTCGTTCCGTCGTCGAGACGTGTCGGTACACGCCGAGACGCCTTTTTCGTGCGGTGAAAAAGCTTTCTTTTCTAGACTTTTGTTTTTCTTTGACGAGAATGAGCGCGGCTCGATTGTGACAGTACGAGACGATTCGTTCGTCACTGGATACGAAAAAATGTTGAACGCCGCGAGTGCGAGTTCGGCTTGACTCGACAGTGCAACGTGAAAATAAAATTTAAAAAAAAGGACATAACGTAAACGGGAAAGATTCGTTGCCGGGTGAAGGGCGAATCGATCGTTTCGTGTTTTTCTTTTTTCTTTCGTCGAGGATCCTCTAAAAATATTTCGTAAAAGACTCGATTCGCCAGCGAGTGAATCCGAATGAGTGGGGGATATGTGTGCCAACCGACGAAGAACGGTGATATTGAGAGCCATCGAGCGATGCAGAGGTTGTTCATGTCGTTTGGGTGTTGGCCCTGAAAACCGGCTGTGATTTTTTAAAATTATCCTGTTTTTTTTATTTACGACCACTGTGATATAGGTACAGTCTGCATTCTTCGTACATATAAACGTAAAATTAATTTTTTTCCACAAATGCCTGTGCTTCGACTTCTCGTTCTTTGAGAGTCTCTGTTGTCTGTGACAGGGAAGTATACAGAGAGCGAGGAGAGTTATAACGAAGCGGAATGAGCGAACGAGTGGGGAGCGAGGGGGGGGGGGGGGGCGAAGCGAGAAACGAGTCGCGGACCCCGCGCGGTGTAGTCGCCGCCGCGGTAGGAGGTTAGGTTAGGTTGCCTGACGCTAGACGCCGGGACGCATAACTTTGTGTCAGCGCGAAACGCGTTTGCATTTTTTCTCGTCGCGTGTACGCGTGTCATAACGCGTAAATGTGGGCGTTCGGAGTTATTGTCATGAATTTTTCGTTACGACATGCACATTCAAAAGATGCCGAAAGGCAAAGTTTTCCGTTACATTGAAGCAGGAGGTCGCGTCGCGTAAGCGATTTTGAGGTTATACGAGAGTCGGGTCTGTCAGGTACGAACGTCGATTCTTATTGTTTCGATAATTTTAAATTACGAGAACTGAAGTAAAAAGAAAATTATTATAACCAACGAGTTTTTAAAGGCAATGAAAAAGAAACAAAAGTATCACTTGATAATTAATTTTTGAGTTTAGAACATTTCAATGACAGTACATAGAGCAATTTACGTCGATCATTCGTATCAATTGATCGAGGAATTTTAATCGACAAATCGTGAACGTTCTTGAGACATAGTCTACGATCTACGATCTACAATGCTCGATCGAATAATTTACAATAACCAGATTTTCCGTTCTAACCAACGATCCAAACGAACCACGATAATAATTATCAACAATTAAAATGAGAAACTCCATCACGAAACGAAACAAAAAATCAAAAAATTATCATCTACGTTTCTTATCATTATTATCGTCGTATCTTTCGCTCGTGTGACCTCGATAAACATAATTTTTTTTTCACGATTTAATGCGCAACGCGGATATTACACGCACCTGCAAAATTATGAGCACTAGTAACGTGAGATCTTCGTAGTATAGCGAGGAACGCAGAGGGGGGCAGGAATAAGAAAAAATAACGAAATAAAAAACATAGAGGGTGCACTCGGATTGCGACCTGACCCTCGGTCACGGTACTTGAGCCTAGGTTCCCCCACTCCCGGCGTCACCGACGCCCCGTCACATATATACCGTGAGAGTTAACACCCACCTGCAGATTCATCGCTTAGGGACCCACAGGACCCTAGAAACTCGAGTGTAGCGGTTGGGGCACGTAACCGCGCGATCCTATCTCTTCGGTCTTGTTTCTCTTTTTCTTTTTCACTGTTTTATTTTTCTTTTCTTTTTTTTATTCGTTATTCTTTCTCTCGCACGCTCGTTCCTCATTCCTTACGAACGGGACGCACGATTTCGAAACTATTTCTGTAACGGCATAAATGCGCGCGTACGTGTACACAAAATACAGTCGGTACTATAGTCGAGCGTCGACGTTTGCCGTCGGCTAACGCGCGCGGCCACCAGTGTCCACGTTCGACGTGTTCCAGGCCCACGTTCGGTATTATCTCGAGCTACGCGACTGCGAATATACAAAACGAAAAAAAAACCACTCGCTTCTCCCGACAAAATTATTTTCTCTCGTAATATTAAAATAAAAATCGAACATAAAAACAAAAAAGTGGATTAATTCAATTTATCTCCCACGATTTTCAAAATAAATCCAATTCGTCATTTTCTACAGGATTAATATGTTTTTTTTTCATAGGTGATTTTTAATGCGTGAATTTTGACTCGTGGTGTTGTGAAAAGTGAAGTTTGGTGACGTACAGCGTGGGTTTAAAATGTTTGAAGGATCGATCTGAGAACTTGAGACTTCTGGATGAATATTTTTTAATTAATAAAAATATTCATTTATATATTTATATACATAACTTTTGGAAAGTTCGGTGAGTCGTTGAGAACGCGATCGTCATCGCGAAAGCTTCAACGGGGGGGGGGAAAAAAAACATCGGTGGAGATGACCACGCGAAGGAAGAAGAAGTCGCAGGACGGGTTCCTGAAGAAAGTCTCGAGCCTGTTCAATCTCGACACGGTGAGTCACGTGCTTCTTCAATCGTCTCCCGAACGCGGCTCTCGCGTCGATCTTCTCTTCTAGGGCCTTCGTCGACTCTCGCCTACATAAGGCAATTCTCGCATATCGATGCGTAAAAGTCGTTGCGAGAAGAAAAATAAAAATCTCTCCTCGTCTCTTTACCAAGAATCTCGAACGAGATTACATCGTCGTTGAATTAATTCATTGCACAAACTCAAATCGAAACATTTACTCGTTTATTCTTTATTTTCTCAAAATTTTACATACAAAAATAATAATTTATCTTAGAATTATTGTTCTTTAGCAAGATTTAATTAAATTGATCGATTAAAATTATTTCAGCTAATATTTGATTAATTAAACGATCTTTTTTAAAAATTATTTTTAAACCGTAATATTCGAGGGATTTAGGTGATACGAGCTTGATCCCATCGGTAATTAATTTTTCTGTATTAAATTTAATGTTATTAATTCAAGTTTTCAGCAAAGTTCATGAGTATCGTGGATTAATTACAGGCAATTTAATTAATAACACCTATAACGTAAAATTAATAAAATTCAATTGATTTAGGAATTTAAATTATAGAAAAATATATTTGCGAGTATATTCGGACACAGGTTCGTATTCTCGTTAGGTTGCTTATCGCTCCGGCGTGCAAACCGGCCGAGCTTGCAAACGGGCGAGTCCGGAAAGCGCGAGTGCGACCGCAACCAGTGCGAAAGCGAGATAGAGACGTTGAATCATTGAAGCGTGTTGACAAACCGCGAAAGGCGGACCCTGAAATGTGCGAGGGTAACCGAAAAGAATCCCTCCTCCATTTTGTCCCAAGAACTATTTGTATATACACATACCCATCTTTTTCCTAGGGAAGTTTTTACGTTCGAGACGCTTTGTGTGTCGCGAACAGTAACCAGACACACCGAGACGTCGATAACGGAACGTACGATACGCCAAAATCTTTCATACAGCGACATCTATAGTTATACACAAAACGTAGTAATTCATCCCGAGTGATATCACCCGCAGGATGAAAAAAATAGGCGAATCGATAATATCGGAAAAAAATATTGCAACTTTAACGGTTGAAATAATAATTTCTAAATGAGAAAAAAAATATTTTGTGCTATTTAATTAATTAAATAATTTCTAAATAGGAAAAAAATAGTCCCGAGACATATCACGCGGAGGATGAAAAAAATAGGCGAATCGATAATACCGGGAAAAAATATTGCAACTTTAACCGTTGAAAAAATAATTTCTAAATAAGAAAAAAAATAGTTTTGCTTTGAAATTGAAACTAACAATAAGGAAGGAAAAACGAGGGACATAGGAAATATTAGAGCGAAGGAAACATTGTTCATTGATAAAAATCTCGTTTCTAAGTCTATCGCACAGTTTTCAAAAGCGACGAAATTTTTGTTACCGAAAATATCGTTGCTTTGTGAATCTTGTACACTGTACTTCATTTCTTTCGTTCTTTTTTCAAAGATTTTTGAGAGTACGAATGTCATACACCAGTGAAGTTTTAACCCGGGTATTCTTTTATTTTCCTGCGAACGGTCGCGTTAATCCACCGTCCCTATTCACTCGCATTCGAGATTCGTCCGCACAAAACGTCCCTTCGTCATTTCGCATTCTTTTGTAGTTGATACACTACCGCGTGTATAGCGGTAACGGGGTTTGATATCAGCTTGTACCGAAACCCTTTGAGGTACGCCGAGGTCGGGGTTGCCGCGTCAACCAAAGAGCGGCGCGTCAATGTCGGTTGTTATATCAGTTCTCTCTCCATCTATCTCCCTCTCTCTCTCTCTCTCTCTCGCTCTTTCTCCCTGTATTTCTCAACGCTCGGCTCTGTTTCGATAGAGAAGCGAGGTTGAATTTCTATCTAGGACAAACGTTGTAAAGGGAACGGCCGGTATTGTGGTAAAACACACGGGTCTAAGCCTCCGTTGACCGAATGCCCTTCAGGTGGGAGAGGCAATTGCGAGCTTCGAGACGCTACCGATAGAGGGACACCAAAGAGCATCGATACATAAATATTAAGAACGACCCGTAGCCAATCTTGCAACGTGACAAAAAAAATCTATATTAACAAAATGGATCAAATCTTCCCTCGGAAAATCTGGAAAAATTTAATTTCCCAAAAAATTGACGATTTTTTAATTATAAATCAAACAAAATTCGTTATTTGTTTCGATAATACTCGAGTTTGCGATTTTTACGTGACGAAGATTTTTTTGAAATTGATTTATAAACTATCGACGTTGCGACGACCTCCGTGAGACACGGAACATCAAAGCGCTCGAGTACCTTCCGGTGATAACGATAATAATAATAATATTCGGATCTGTCCGCGTCCGAGACGCGAATATCGGTAACGCTAATCTACTACGACCGGTGCTTAAACTCTCCCTCTCGAGTGATCGCCGCGATCGATTTTACGCCATTATTAATCTACCACGGTCTCCGTGAAATTTACATACTCTTCATATATATATATATATATATATACACAATCATATACATCCATACATAGTGAACATCGTGCCGATCGTATCCACGATAGAATAATATATAGTACACATACGCGATTCGCACGAAGGTCGCATCGTCGATATCCAATTACACGTTGCTATAGGAATCTTCGCGTACATATTCGCTTGCATAATCAAAGCAGCACCACAAACTGGCAATCTGCCATTCGAACATATACATATACGAAATTAATCTACATATATACACGCGTATAGATACATAAATTCATTTTTTTAATAAATAAATATATGTATATATATATATATATATATAGGTATATATGGAGCGAAATTATTCTTCCTCGCGACACTATCGTTTTTCATAACGCTATATATTACATTATTATCTGTATCTTGATATTATTATAAAAATATCTCGTCGTCGTCGGGTACAAGAATTGTTGAAATAGGGGGTGGTAATGCCTAAGGGAACAAGGCTGTGTTATGGTCAAAATAAACGAGCAATATACATATATATATATATGTACTCGTACTATACATATATATGCATATGCATGTATGATTTGTAATGGGTATCAGTAATACCACGTATTACCTCGGCGGCGAAAAGAACCAACGCACGCTCGCGTGTCACACTCTTCGAGTCCGACGTTACGTGTTTTATTTTGTAAATACGCTCGATGTATTTTTACGATGCAACCGATCGGATATTCCGAGTTTATATTATTGTGTGTAAAATGTATCGAATACGACGAGAGTTATATCGAGTTTGGAGGCATTTAGTGATTTTTTTTTCGGTACAGTAACGACTCGTCACAATGTAGACAGCGCCATCTATGGAAGCGTCGTTGACTCACGCTCTTGGACGTTAACATCTACGTGTCAATTATCGTCGTCGCGCTTATCGATGATTTTGCAACGTGACTGAAATTCGGCACGGCGCTAATTTACGGCCGATTATGCATTACTCTAGTTTGTTCTCAAACGTTCTCGATAAATTTCACACAACGTTAATTATGGAAATGATATAAAAAATAGAAATTAATTGATTACACGGAAGATAAAAATGGCGCTTTTTCGTCGCTCGTATCGAAAATAAGATTTATACCGGATATTGTATAGAATTAATTACATATCCGGTCTTAAAACGTAAAACAAAAATTTATGACAAATCAGCTTCTCGAAACACTAACATAGTGATTTATCGTTATTTTTATCGAAGCTCAGATTTTTATCAGACAAGATAACGAATACTCAACGATAAATAATATATTACTCCTGGATTTTTAATTCAAATGAAATAATTTGCTTATTGTAAATTCGTACAGAAACAAATGAAACAAAAACATTAATACTGGATTTTTTAACGATAAAATCTTTTTTTTACCATCGCTAGAGAACTCGTGTAAGGTTTTTTTTAAATCGCACTTTAAGACGTATAATTTAATATCGATAGTTTTATCGCACGATAAAAGTGCAACCGTGGTTGATTCCCATAGGAAAATACTAATCCACTGTTTCAACGAAAATGTTGTCGCAATTATGATAGCGAAGCATGAGACGCGATTTTTCAAACTTTAGTACATCATCACGTTTGCTAATGGTACGTATCTCGTCGTCTACCAGTAATAAACACGTATTCGCGGTTAGGCTCTTATGTATGCATGGATTTTATTACGACTAATGTACCACCGGTCTCTCTCTCTCTCTCTCGTATCATAATTATCATTCAATGGAACAAAAAACAAAAAATGCAGGAGCCGAGCATTAGCTGAGATAAATCAATACGCTAGACTTATAATATTTAATCGTAAATTAAAATAATTTATTGCAACATCAATTTCTAGTATGGAAGATTATTAATGTATAAAAAATAGACGAGAAGGCTAATAAAGATCAATCAATCTCTCTCTCTCTCTCTCTCTCTCTCTCTCTCTCTCTCTCTCTCTCTCCCCCTCTCTTCATCTTTATCTCTGTCTCCGTCTCTCTTTGTGTCTATTCAAAGGCCGAGATCACACGAATTGCAATATTGCCGGGATGCAACGTGTAAGAGCGAAATTTTCATTCCCTCGAGGCGCGAGGCCAAGATCAAGGAACGCACATAATTATGTATACAGATATATCTACGTCCGTATTGCTTATATCGTGAGATGGATTTATACACGCTATCGTATAAACCTGTGTGTAAGTGCGCGAGTTTACAAAGCACGCGGACCGTACGCCAGTGCGGACTTGGTAATTAATTTCTTATCTATGCCAAGTTCTCGAGACTCGGTGAGCTATTGCGCCGTATGACATAAAATGCACGCGGACCGTGCTATGAAAAAAAACACGTGATATTCACTAGCTTTTCCAAGCGAGAAACTCGCGTTTCGATTAAAAATTGCGATCTGATTAAAATCGTTGGAATTAAAAAAAAATATATATATTTAATATTCCCGACGCAACGGGAGAGATTGTTAGAACGCAAAATAAGTATTAAAAATTAATACGCGATCGTTATTTTTATTATCTTGAAAGTTTTTCATAATTATCGTGTAACGTAAAAATAACGAATATTTTTTTTTCACAGAAAAAAGAAAAAATACAAATTTTGTCGTACGATAATAAAATAATTTTTTAATAATTCGAAATAATGATTTTGCGTCGAACGTCGAAAGAATGCAGTCGTCTCGGTGTTGACAACGAAAGCACTTAACTAAAACGAAGGTACGGGGTAGTGACAGTATGAAAGGCACCAAAGTCGATAATCGTTATCGATCGCACTCGCCCATTCTTATCACCGCGTCGCACGTCAGCCTCGGGTCTCGTCAATCGCCGCCTCCGCATTACCAAGCTCCCTAAGAGGTAAAATCCAAGCGATAATCGTAAATCCAACGCGACGAGAAAATAATCATTGTCGTTCGATATTTTCAATTGAGCAAAAAAAAAATTAAAAAAAAAAGAAGACAAAAGAAAATATTCCAGCGAGACAACCCCTTAATTCAACAAACTTGCCGGCTTGCGATTTTTTCCTTTCAAGTAACGACAGACTCGAAGTAAACAAAAAATAAAATTGTTCTCGGTGTCGCCCTCTGACGACGAATTTCCTAACGATTTTTCAGCGTTAACGAGATGTATGTATATATATGTATATGTAAATAATGCTTCGTCAAAGTTCATAATCGTTTCGTCGCCCTCGGTCCCTTTTTATTCCAACCCCCCCGGTATCCTCTTTAACGTCGCACGTCAGCCGTTGGAACCGTGAATTTAACTTTTATCACGTGCGACAGTGTACACACAGCCCTTTAAATTTTCCCGGTACATTTTCGTCTAGACTTTCTCTTTCAACCCCTCCGTTTACGTTAAATACCGTCCTACGTATCAGCTCTTCTCGTTTTACCTCGTTACATATACACATACACCCCCCCCCCCCCTCCACACACGTGCACCCCCCTCCCCCCGCGCGCACACACACACACACACACACACACACACACACACACACACACACACACACACACACACACACACACACACACACACACACACACACACACACACACACACACACACACACACACACACACACGTATATATAACGTTTGCAAGAGCCAGCATAGGAATAAAGTTAGTCGCATGTGATAGGAAAATTGCGGAGGTAGGTCGAAAAGAGGGATGTATCGGTCGAAAGGTACGGAGAGACCTACGTACAGGGTATACGGTTAGAATTATCGAAGTAGCCGGAAATGTAGAGAAGGAACCTCAGACCCTGATGAACTGCATTTTGTGCTCGCTGAATCTGCTTCTCTTCTGTACAGTCAATGTTGAATCACGACTGTTCTATATACACACGTATACACATATATATACGTGTGTATGGGTTTTGTATTAAGCTCGGTGTTCCCATCGTCTGCTCTGCCTCGACCAAATCCCATTGAATGGCGTGCGTTTTCACGGTCGGCTGAAAGTCCATACATTTTGCGCTGCACCGTATCCCTTTCGCTGCTACACGGTGCCTACCGTACACACTGATGTGTACGATATATACGACCTGTGCCTTCGAAAATAATGCTAATCGAGTGGAAAGCGAATTTCTTCGTACCGAGCGTTATTCATTTATTAAATAAAGTATCGTTTCATTTTTTATCAAAATTTGTTTTAATCGTTTTCAGTTAATTGTTGGATTAATAAATTGTTCGATTAAAATTAATTTTATTGGTACGATGATGATAATAATAGCAAGAATAATATTAATAATAATAATAAATTTTTATCTATAATTTTATTGCTTTATTATTAATATTATTTAGCTCGATGTACTGTGGAAGAAAGCGATAGTCCGAAACGTACAAGCTCGATGGCGCGAGAGAGGGGGTAGAGAGAGAGAGAGAGCACAGCGGGCCACGTGATTATCGACCGCTTCACTAGCAGTTGACCGCCCGTACGTGAGAGAGTAAACAGAAGAGTTGGCAGTCGTTCACGATATTTTCATTCGTCAAACGACATCGCGACTGTATGCAGTGGTTTCGTTTTTTTGCTTTATACATCTGTGCGTTATGTGTAAGACGTTAAAACGCTAATTCATTGGATAAGAGAGTGTGTGAGACGAGTTAAGAACTGGTGCGAGCCGGGAACGAGAATTACCGATCGCTTCAGCTACAGCTGATCGTTCGTGCGTCGTGAGAACGAAAGAGTTCTTTCGGGATTTCTTTGTGTATTACACGGAGTTGTGTCGCAAGGTCAAAGTACACCGTCACGTTCCTCGTTAATTCTTCACGAGTGGAAATACGCCGTTGTGGTACGAAAACGTGAAGAAAATATCGTTCAGCGTTACTTGCAATGCTGGATGCGCAGACGCCCTAGTTCGATCGTTTGCGCATAGGCATCATGGCAACCGACGCGCTACGCACGAGACCGAGCGGTTGAATTTTTTTAACATGGCGGAGACACTTCACCTCTCGACCGTTATGACAGAAATCAGTAAGAGACGTCCCGTTGTTTATATTTCAGTGTAACGTTAAAATTTGTAAATTTGTAACGTTTCGATTCATATTTTTATAAATTATAATTTATCACGAGACGAGTGTTTGTTTGGTGATTAGTTTCAAATTTTGCCACCAAATGGTATCGCTTTCCATCTCACTTTTCGTTTAATAAAAAAGACAACCTCGATGTCGAAAAAAACGTTTTTTCTACGCAGCCCCTGCTACTTGCGCAAAAGTCTGAACTCTATTGTTGAACTCGCGCGAACGGCCCATAAGCGGATACGCTTCTTCAGCCTGAGCATGCGGATTAATTACGTTTTAATGCTTTTCTCGCGTCATTGTATGTATATATATACTTGTAGCTCCATATATATATATACATATATACATATATATATAGAGCCACAAGTTGTAGACAGCGAAAGGATACGCAAGCATCCCAGCAGGTCGCTAAATTCCCAGGCAGGTTAACGCACACGATATATATATATATATATTTTTTTTTTCGCCTCGTTCCTCGACCGCTAGACGGCGACCGCTCGGCTCCATGCCGTCCTACCGGCCGTCCGTGAGGGAGTGAAAAAAGCTTTGTACAACCGTCCCATCTCTGTCCGGCTCAATTTATCGCTCGCTCTTTATACGCGAGAGCCAAATGCGTCTCGACATCTATATTTTCCTTTTTTTTTTTACATTTTCTGTCTTTGTTCTTAATTCGCACGTGGAATAAAATAGGAAACGAGCAAAAATCATTGCATCGAACATGAAATAAGTCTTACATACGCAACTTTTATTTTATTTTATTTTTATTTTTGCTCGTTTACTATTTTATTGATAATAAAATTGATTACAATTTCTTTATTTTATTATTAATCGTTATATAACATTTGATTTAGAATAAGATAGAACACGAGTGAAAATCGCCAATAAGTTAAACAAAAAATATTGTAATTCGTATTTTTTATTTATAAAAAACATAATAAGATTCCCATCAAATTTTGAATAATTTTACAGATATTTTCATATATTTACAATTTATAACTTTGTCAGAATTTTATTATAATATTATTTATCAAACTATTCCTCACAGATTATTTGTTTTCGTGCCCGGCAGCATTCATTTTTACACCCAGATTTTATTCGTGAAAAATCATATTTCCGTCTCATAACCAGAAACGTAATAACATACATATATAAGTTCACGCTTGTCAATTTGTCTCCGCAAAAAGCCAAACCTGACGGGCGCGACGAGGAGTCAGACTCGCGACAGAGGGAACTTTTATACGCGACACATATTTGACTACCCCTTCTACATCCCCTCCTCCTCCTCCTCCTCCTCCTCCATCACTCTCGCATTATTATCGTCCGCGAGACGCGTCGACGTGTGCCACAGTCGGGCGTTTCTTCGCCCTGACGGTTATGCGAATGAAATTCTTCCATTCTCGTTCGCGATTTTTTTCCCCAACCGACACGTCGACGAAACAACATACAACCTCCCTACATATCGCGAATCTCAAGGCGCACTTCCTCAGCCACTTGTCTCCTGGTGCAACGAATAAAAAAAATAAAAAGCCACGAGATAAGAAAACAAAAACATATAAAAACTCCTCTTTATTTTGAAAAATTTTCTATCAACAATTATTCTCTCCAATAAAAATCGACGATCGTCATCTTTTTCATCGATCTGTTAGCAGACGAATCTTTGCGACCCGACTGACCGACGACGAAAAAGGACAACCCCGTAAGATTTAAGTTTCGTCGATCGCCGTCGCATTTTCACGCCCGTCCACACGGCCATTCTACTGATAAATCTTCGTATACTCCTCCCTCGATTGGTCGACGGTTCGCACACCCCTCGATATATATAAATAGCATATACAGTTTTTCTCGAACAAACGCTATATACCGGCTAAACTTTCAAACTGTGAAAAGTCACGCGAGCGTACACGAATGTGTTTTCTGTCGTAAAAATGGTGGCGTGTGGGGTCCCGCGTGATTCGAGACTGTTGCAAGTTTCTCATGACCTCCCACCCCCACCCTTACCCCTCCTCAGCAGGGGTATACATCTCTCTCTCTCTCTCGCACGTCGGACATCAGGCAAATCCGTACGGATGAATCGGTCCTGTTACGCTTTCGACGTATACAACGGCGCCCGGCGTTGTTCGCCGTTTTAGCCTCCGGCCGTGAGTCTCCTTTATTTTCGGCAAATTGGACTCGCTGAGAAATGGAGTGGGCCATTCCGGACAGCGAAGAGAAAGCGAGAGAGTGAGAGGGAGAGTGAGAGAACTAAAGTGTGGTACAGGGAGAAAGGAAGATGGCTCTCGAGTGTTGGAGTAGTAGGGGAGGGAAAGAGAAATAGAAAATGCGAGACTTTGGTAACGGACAAGAGAAGGGAGCGAGAGAATGAGAGAGGGGGTAGAGAGGTTGATGTAGCTTCGTTCACCGTATATGTAGCTGCGCCGAGTGCCGACCGACAGTCGACAAATGGATGCCCGTTTGTGTTTCCGAACGTATTTCACTCGACGGACAGTGACCAGGAGGAGGCTATGGCTACGCTGTGGCGTGTTTCATTCCGCACATTATATATATATATACCTCTCGGCATTTCACTATTACCTATATATCTATCTATATATATATATATATAGGGGAATAGTGAAGTGGCGAGAGTCCGAGTGCTCCAAGGCGGGTCCAGCAAACCGGCACTTTCAACCACCCATCGACCTACCCTTTAAACCCTCAACCCTTATTTTCTGTTCTTTTTTTTGTTTTGTTACTTTTTTTTTCTTTTTTTTTTCAACCCCACTCGAGAGAGCAAGACCAATCCATTTCGTCTAAAAGTCACTTTTTCGGAAATATTATTACTCGACGATGGGGTCGTAGTTTTAGATTTTTAATTTTTTTGTTTTCTTTTTTAAAACAATTATATAATTAGGAATTTTTTTTTATGGGGGGACGTTACAGCGAGGGTTGAGAGGGAATGGAAAATGGCTTTGAAGTGGTTGATGGATTGGAGGAATCGTTTTTAGAATAAACGCGGTTTTATCGTCCATCCCTCTCTCTCCCGCTGCAACGCTGATAACGAGACTCCAATGCTTCGTTATCAATTCGCTCGTGCGACTTCATTGATAAAATGTCATGTATTTAACGAGGTCATATATATATATATATATATAAATGTGTATCCTCGTTGTTTACTATGCGTGCCTCGTGGCCAAACTATTTACATAGTATTTCTCGTAAAGATAAAAATACTCGTTGGCCTAAAAACAAAAAAAGAGTCGAGTACGCTGATAAAGTCTTTTTTCGTCTTGATTTTTTTTTGTCAAGAAACGTGCCCGGAATACTTTCTTTTTTTTAACCTTTTCGCACAATCCCCTGGATTTTTTTCCTGATTTCGTCGATTTTTAAGAGACGAAAAGTGAGTTTTGACGCACTTTTTTGCACTTGAAAAAAAAATAAAGGGATGGAATAATTAGGATTCGTTCCTCTCTATCGTTCATGGACGGATTTTCTCCCATCGTCGTCTAAAATTCCGCGAATTCTCGCACGTCACACTCGTGGCTGGAGCGTGATTCAATTTTTAAATCCCGAGCAACCCCTATAGATGTACCCGGGACTGATGCCTCATACGAATAATTAAATATCGCGTTATCGATCGGGAATTTTTTCACCAATGGGAAAAGGGAAAGGCGGTTGAATTTAACAAAAAAACAAAACAAGTCTGAGAGCAAACCCATGTCGGCGTTTAAAGCCGGGTACAGACTTGAGCACGAACGCGAATGAGGCAGGCCGAGGCCGCATGAGCATGCAAGTGTGGACGTCGATCCGAGACGCGGCAAACTGCCTCAAGTTGTTCGGCGCACGGCCTCGGACCGAGCCAAATGTTGTCGGTCGATCAAAAGAAATTCGTGCTCAGTCTGGACGTGTTCGTATGCGCATCAACAAGTTGACGTTTCACCGCGGACAGAGCATCGGAAAACCAGGGTATGTGCGGTAATTATGCGGCCATTTTGGTACGGTCCGAACAGACTGGAGCACTTCCGAACAATGGTCTCAGTTTGCCGCGTACGTCCTCGGGAAAAGTTATTATTTTTTAGCGCGGAACGTTCGGTGCGGCCTCAGCCTGCCTCATTCGCGTTCGTGCTCAAGTCTGTACCCGGCTTTACGTTTATTGAATTCGTCGTTCGCGTTCGATCATTCTCTCGGCGTTCTGTACACGAATGTTCTTCAATGAGAGACCGAGCGAGAGAGAAAATAAAGAGAGAGAGAGAGAGAGAGAGAAAGAGGAATGGAAATTTCGTTCGGCGCGTGAAGCGTGAATTTTCTCGCACCTGGCGCGAAATTTCCATCGCGCTCTCTTGTGCATAAAGCAACCGCGTTTACTCTCACCCGTGGATGAAAATCTCTGGACCGAGCAAAAAAGAGAGAGAGAGAGACAGAGAGAACCGTCGGGAGGAGGGGGATAGGCGTATCACGTGTCTTACAGGAATGAATTATAACGGCCATTTTCTAAATCCTCGTGTGGAAATTCAGCCAAAGTACCGTTGAAGGAGAAGAAAAGGGGGATGAGAGAGGGATGATGCCCAGGCGCCGAAAACGAGTCTCCTCCATACTTTATATCTCGCGAATTCTCTTACACGCACACCCGCCGCCGTCTCTTGGTGTAAAAAAGTGCCGAGAATTTTCTTGAAAAGTTCTCTCTCTCTCTCTCATCCTCTTTAGCTGGATTTGGCGCGCGACCGCGGTAAAATACGCGCGAAAATATACGAGAGGGCATCGTTCGGGAGAAAGGTGGAGGAGGTGGGGGCGGGGGGAGGGAGGGGGTGTCTCCAGTGCTGCTAATTTTCACTCTCCAGTTACTTCGCTATTTTATCTCCACGATGTAGTGTCATCCCTGTGAATCGCCCGAGCCGGAATAATCGATCTCATTCTGTTCACTTTCATATGAAACTTTTGATCTACGAGGACCTCGAGACCTCGATCGTCGACCTGAGACGAAAATCTTTGGGTCTTTCGTTTTTTTTTGAATTGTTTATCTCGATACAGAATGAGATAATTTTTTTTTGTTTTTTTTTTTTTCTAATAAAATGTACAGATATTTCTTTGAATTTCGTCATTCTGGAGGAAGTTAATTTTCGTACGTATGTTAGAAAAAAATACAATTTTCGCTTGGCCAAAAAGTAACTGCTTTTTTTTCTTCAAATTTGCGTACGTCTGTACGTGTTAGAAACGCGGTTAGTTATTGGCCAGAGCGATATTTTCTAAAATTTGTCAGGGTATTCGAGCTGAGATTTTGACACAAATTTCTCGTTTATTTTGAGTTTTTTATTTTTTTGATAAATATGCTAACACGAGGAGAAAAATGTTTTCGTTTCGTCATTGCCAATGCGAAGAGTGCATTTACGGCAGACGGCTGTGCATAATGCACTTTCGTCCCTCGAAATTGTATACATAAGTACGAAACGATTTAAATTTAAAAATTACATCGATATTCCATGAATTTATTAAAACGTATGGAAATATTGAATATCGCGAGTGAATTATGATTCTCGTTTGAACAAATCGCGCGTCCGACAGTTGTTTTTGTCGAACGCACTTTGTTCTTTTTTTTCTTCATTTTTTTGGTCGACAACGAAATGCAATTACAATTCTTGTTTTTACCCCCATTGTTTTGAGAAAACATCCGTCCGACTTCGTAATAATCCGCGAGTAATTGCAAACACGCGTTTTACTCGCGTTTTGCTCTTTTATTTTCACTCGTTGTTCCAAACGCGGATGAAGAACTAATTGAATTTTCAACGTCTCTCTGTATAAAACAACACAAAAATATTGTCCTTTGGTGTACCGAGTCTTTACCTAGACGACCCTAGGTGGCTCGAATTAATAATCGTTCGACGGAAGTTTCGCGCGAACGCAATATCTTCGTTGTGATTCACTTTTAATTAATATACTAATTAATTAATTTTTCTTTTTTTTTTTTATATTTTAACTTCAACCCTGAAAATTACAAAGATACGCAGAAAAATCTTATCGAGAAGCGAATAAGAATTTTTTCGCAAAGTCGTTCGAGGGATGAAATCAAAATTGTGAAAATTCGAAAATTTAGTACATTTATAACTTCTTCCCGTTATCCTCGAAGTATCGTTGCGAAATATTTTCCTTTTCTCGAGTATCGTATGAAAAAAAAAAACGCTACCACGAGATCTTTTGTCGCGCGCGTGTTATCCGTGTCGGGTGACGCTTCGAGATAGTCGTTCGTGGTCGTAAAACGCGCATATGTATGTATCATAAAAAAAAAAAAAAAAAAAAATAAGAACGGAGATAAACGTTTATGAGAGGAGGAGTCGCGATGGAATCTAAATCCGTGCGTGAATATTTTATAATCGTAGAATTCTACATAAACAAGGGCGGGGGTGGGGGGTGGGGAGGCAGTCGCTACGTTTAATAAACGCACTATATATACGTATCAACCTCTCGACCGAAGATCCCAGTTACGACGAACCGTCTCGAATAGTTCGTAAAAGTTTATTTTTTTTACGACCAAGAATGAATAATGTGAAAAATTTTTTTTTTATTGTATTTCATTTTTCCTTGAGTCTTATTTCGGTGTATTCGTCTTCGCGATTGTTGAACACTCCGAAGTCACGAAGTCGTGAAAGAAAAATCGGTTTTACCCTTCGTTGCGAAAATATTTAAATAAAAAGAAAAGAAAAAACAGACATCGCCACCTTGAAAATTCGTTAACCTCAGCAACTAAATAGGTCGAACTAAATTCAACTCGTGATTAATTCGCGTATTCTTTCGAACTCGAACGTTCATAAATTTAGCAATTTATCTGAACACCGATAATAATAATAATAATAATAATAATAATAATAATAGTGTCGTAAAGTTTGATTATTTTTCCTAATTCATAATTTTGCTTTCGCAAAAAAAAAAATAATAACAAAACGTCGTAAAATTTAATCTTCCTTCGTCCAATCGGAAATTTGATCGGATCGCCTTGCCTTCTCGCGACAATATCTCATAAGAATTTTCAGAACAATTTATTTCTTGCTTTTCAACGGGTATGCCTACAATATTCTCATCTCACTGTGGGAATGCCGGAGATACGATTCGACAACAATACGACTCATCGCTTCGTCTTTTTTTTCATATCTTTATATATATATTTATTTATTTATATATATATGCGTATAGACACGTTGCCATTGAGAATTCTTGCCGAGGTTGCAGTGCGAATATGCATACAACGAATATAGCCGTATAACGCAAGAATTTCCGGGCTCTCTTTGCATTGGCTAGGAGGAAAATACCTTGAATTATACGAGGCGAGCAACAGTAACGTATTGCCGTTGGGCTCTCGCTATTCCACGTCACCGTGTACGCCCTTTTCATATTCCACGTCGCCTTTTTCCATTGCATTCACGAGGCTCTCGCTCCCTCCCCCCTCCCCCTCTTTCTACATTTTTCCAGCCCCCTTGAAATATCCATGGTAGACGAGAAAAACTCGGCTTTCTTGCTCTTTTCCTATACACACACACACACACACACACACATATATCTTCCCTTCTTTACCATCGACCAAGGCCTCTTTAAGCCATGGTAAGATTCTATGAATAACAAAGATGCAACGGGAAATTTTATCACTGTTTCGTTGTACACTGTCGTTTTCACACCGAGAGAGGTATTACTACCTGTATTAACATTAACGGATGGAGATATAAAATCCCCGTGTAACACGGTAGGTCTTATACACGCGCTTACCTCGATAACGTTGCGTTAAGAGAGAATTTTTTTTTTCTTATCAGATTCACGTATGTACAACATTGGGTCTTTGGGTTTATTATGAACGAGCGACGTTGGAATAAAACAAAGGAAAAATGAAAAAAATTACATTTATGGGAATCTGGACAATTATCGATAAAAGATAAACGTACTTGTGCACTTTATTCCGCAGTTGCGAATAATTTCAATTCTTTTTTTGTAGGAATTTATACGTTTATCGATATTAAAAAATACATTTGTGTATTTTTTTGTCGAATAAACAAAAAAAAAATTGTTTTTTGTAGGACTGAATTTTCTAATCGAATTCGGCCGATACTCGTTGCATTATCTCGCATAGATACGATATCTTTAATTAATCCGATACCCTTGTCTCGTTCGATCTTCACCGATAACAACGCGTTTCATCGATCATTTTTCTTTTTTTTCTCCTCGTCCCTGCCTTTGACCCGATGTCCTCGTAAAATCGATCTTATCCGACGATACGACGATAATAGACGCGTTATCGACGAAAAAAAAGTGAAATATCGCATCTTTTTTTTAATAAATAATCGTTCCTTTATCGTGTTACGACGATCTACGCTCCGGCGAGTACGTTGAACCGAGATGTTGCGGGTGGGGTTAGTTTCGCAACGCTCTTCTTTTTTTGCCCCGATAACGAGACTCGTAAAAACGTTGTTCCTGATGCATCTTCCCTATTTCTCTCTCTCTCTCTCTCTCTCTCTCTCTCTCTCTCTCTCTCTCAGCTTATTTCATTTTTGTGTCAAAGCCGAGAGGGAAAGAAGAAGAGAAAGATGGAGATCGAGTGGAGAGGCCAAAGGCCAAAGGAACTCTCGGGTAGACGCGCAACGACACAAACCACGAAAACCACGCACACGGTCGAGCAACCCTCCTGCTATCCTCGAGCCCCTTTCACCCCCTCCGCCCCCCTTCTCTCTCATCTTTTGTCGTAAACGCTTTAATTAGCTTTCAACTGGCATTACGAGAACGTTGTTCGGGGTGTGGCCATTAACGTCTCCGATTGTTCTCGTACTCCTTCGTTTTAATAACAACGCCTCCTTGTACACCCCAACACGTGTGTAAATTTTCGTACGAACTAACATCACAGTTTATCAAAGAATTAATTATTCACTCGATTAACATGGAAAAATAATAATAAAACAATTGAAAATAAAATAAAATAAATAAAACAATTAACAGAAATGATTTATTAACAAAAGCATACGATAATTTTTGCTTTTAAATAAATTCAATATAAAAATAAAATAGTAATTTAACGAATAATTAATATCAATCTCGATTCGTCGACGAATTACATTTGCTAATTGAATCGAGCTTTCGTTATCGAAACTCGAAAATTTCGATGAAAGGCGAGAACCCCCGAAGGCGTCGAACGAATCGGTGCAGGTTAGGGACAAAAGAGGGTTCGAGATTGATAATGCGAAAACACCACGTCGATACCTCCAGAGGGTCGGATACGTTTCCGATTTTTTTTTCACGAGTCTCGTAAAAATCGTCCTTGTTTACCTCGGACGACAATGAAAATCACATGTTTGGCTCGTATAATTGATCAAGACGCGTATAATACGGTTTATAACCGTAAAAACACTGTTTAACTATATTTACGTAAGTCCTAACAGTCGCTGACACAAATCGTGACGCACACACATCGTGTCTTTTTTACGACGCTTCCTAATTAATCCAGAAGGAAAAATGGCAAAAAATGGACAATGTTACGACCGGCAGAGACGAGCCTCGATTCGTGCCTCGTCGTCCATAGAAATTTTTATTCCCCCAGAGAAGCGTCGAGAACGAACAGAATAATTACGAGCGAAAACGAGTTCGTGCGAAAATTTGTGAAAAAATCGAATCCAACTCGTCGAACGTGTGCGACGCGTATGTTCGAGAATGCGGATACAATTTTGTTTGTTCGTTTTTTTTTGCACCTGTTATCGGATCGAATCTCGATTCATTATCGTTCATTATTCCGCGCGTTGGCGCATATTCGCGCGACCGTGTAGCTTTCGCGGGTCGAACCTCGCGAGGGTAGAATCGACGGAGAGAAGCGATAAGAGAATTATAAACGAAGTTATTAGGTGAAAAATGTAATCAATGATAAGAGAAAAAAAATATTCAATGTTTTTTTATTTCGTTCTTTTATCGAAGGCGATCGAACGTTTCGATGAAATACTATTACGTATTCGTCGCATTTACGTTTGGTCAATGGTCAAAGAACATTATCTTTACCGAAGTTGCGGATGAGAATCCATTGGACCGACACAGACGAGATCGTCCTGTGTCGACTCTATGCATCGCTTTTTTTTTTATTTTTTTTTTTATTTTTTTTTTTTTGTTCGTTTCATTTCGTCAATATAACGCTTCTATGAAGCGAACCGGTCATCCGGTTTAACGAGAAATTGATTGCATGCAACGTTTACGATGGGACTGGAAAAGGGCGAGACATTCCGAGGGCGAGTGAGGGAGAGAGAGAGAGGTAGGAAAACAACGTGACTGCAGTCACGCGTAAAGCACGAGTAAAATATTTTAAGGGTCGTTTTTACCCTCTACCCTCCAAGTACTTGTCGTCAAGCATTTATCCAATTTGCGCAACGAAAAACGTTGATATTATTTTCATTGGGTTCGGACGTCGCCAATTGGTTTGACCGAAGCAAAAAAAAAAATTTATTTTCATCAGCGAGATCGACTGAAAATGTGCAGAAAATTGACAACGGAACGTCGAAAATTTGCAATTTTTTAATTTTAATTTAAAAAAACTACAAATATCCTCTTTAACAATTGTTCTCAGTTGTGCAAAATTGCGAGTGCAAAGTTATTCTCGATGGAAAGTATAACGTAGGATTTTTGTTTTCAGTTTCGGCACATGTTATAGTTTAGTACCTAAATAGATATAAAATTAGTTTGATATTAGAAACGACGGGGTGACGTCGAAATCGAAGAAAAAAAAATACGGATTTGCCTGCTCCATCCCGCATGAAGGTATTTTGCCTGAGGAATGATTAACGAACAGAATTTAATCCACACATATACAAACACACAAAAACATACACATAAACAAATACAAATAGACTAAACAAACAAAAGCGCAAAAATATCTTTCGATATTGCGACTGTGATGAATAGAAGAGCAAGTCTCGTCTAACCGTTCGGACCCTATCGTTGTTGCAGGCACACACACCACTTCTCGCTGCGGATACGAGACATGTGAGTAGTAAAAAATGACCCTCTCGACAATACGTATACCTATAGAGACATTTAGAAAAAAAAATTATTTTCCCTCAACCCTTAGTCTCGACGAATAAAAAAAATTTAATAAAAAAAGAAAACATTTATCTAACGCAATGAAAAAAAATCAATAAAAATGAAAGAAAGATAAACCTGGGGGGTTAACATTTTATTTGATCAAAACGATCTTCACCCTGTGTTTCGGAAATAGATTTTTTTCCGTGAATTACAGATAGATAATAATTATTCCGAATCCAAATTATGCGAGAGAGAAAAAGAAACTTGAAAAATATCTTATTTTCCATACGCAACGTTCGTCAACGATATTACGACAATTCCTCGTAGAATCATCGTTAATCACTCGATCGTTTCGACCTTTTTCCAAAACCTCTAATCACTCGTTTTTATATATATATCGGTGTCTCTTCCACAGCACTTTCCCCCGTACACCACGGAATTTGCTTTAATTTGAAACTGACTAATATATCCCCCGTATAGCACGTGGTGCACCTCGTGGAGGAATGTGTGGTCGGTGCCCCGAAGCGGAGCATGTCGCGACCACTTCGACACGTATTGCCCGACCAGACACGTTCCTTCACCACTCGCGCGCCTCGGTATCCTCACAACTTGCATTCTCGCTTTTCCTCGTACCCAACGAAGCTCTCTCTCTCTCTCTCTTCCTCTCTCTTATCTTTCTTACCCTCGAGCTCGCACGTTCGTCGTACCAGACGTACCTACACATACCTTACTCCCTTCCATAATGTTCCTCGCCCAATTTACTTCGGTGTCCTGAGAAATTAATCAAGCAAACTTTGGCCGACGGTACTGCCGCGCTGACACTTGCCTCGGTGTTTCTCACACTACGAATGAAATACTCTCGTCTCTCCCTAACGCTAGCTTTTCTATGTACGCGCGATAATTTTATACATAGACATTACATACACACATACATATATATATATAAGACATAAGAGAAAACGTGCGACAACTCGGTCCAATTTGTCCAAAGTCCCGAAATTCGATTCGCGATTTTCGCAATGTCGCGAACGACTCTAATTACGAACGAAACCGTCGCAGTTAAATGAGACAAATATCCTCAGAAACATATCCCAACGAGAGAACATAATTAATTACAATTTGTCGTCGTAAAATCACAAAATCTTCAAAATTGATCGAACACAATTTTTCATCCTCGAATATTCTTCTCATCGTGAAAATAAAAATAAAATAATAATTATAATAAAAAATAAAGTTTTTCGAAAATTTTCAAAATATTTCAACGATCGAGCTAGACGACGTGTCTGTCGCGTATCAATTTTTTTTATTCTTATCCCCGATCAAACGAGGGGTCGTACGTCATCTCGTCCTGCTCGATGACATCGTCCTCGTTTGCCCCGTTGGTGTCAAATCCCCACCCTCCTCTTCATCTAACGGAAAACATCCCCAAAGTTTTCAACTTTCCAAACTTTGTCGTTTCTACACGAGAAATATATATATAGGTAAGTATTACAATAATTCCTCTCCAAGCCGTTTTCACCTCTTCCGCCTCGCTCGTTGACGATGAGATTCGTACTTACGCTACTTTGTCCTCGCGGGTTGACGGTACTGTGAAAGGGGGTTAGAGGGGAGGGGGAGGACAGCCGTCGCGAAGATTCATGGAAGAGAACGATGTAATTCGATTTGTAAGCCCCTCTTCTCGTGAAATTTGGCAAGTCGTGTCTCAATTTCTCGACGGGATTCATAACGTAGATATATAACGGGGCGGGCGGGGGGGGGGGGACGTTAGAAGCGACAAATTATGAATATAAATACGTCTTTACATTTTCCGGGATGGATAATGGGAAATGAAGAAAAAGAAAAAAGAAGAAGAATTTGTCTCTCGTGAAAATGACTATTTTCTTAGGGATAAAACACATCAAAGTCGTTTCTGGGGTCGATTATCCTCGTTCCCTCGGTCTCGGTGTGGTGAAAAAAAAACGGGGGGAAAAACACGAACGAAGTTTAGCTAGGGGTTTTACTAGCTACGGGGTGGGGGGTAGTTTAATCGTGGACGTCTCATCTCGAGGGATGATAGACATGGAAAATTCGATGAAAATTTCGCTTCGTTGTCTTCTTACTCCCTTACTTCGTTGGGTTCTTACTCCTGGATGAAATGGGGTCGAACAATTCGCGTATTATTATTTTTGTTTATAGTTATTTATAATTTATAATAAATTATTGATTATTAAATATATAATATACTGAAATAATTTATAACAGTGTCATATTGAAGTTTCAATTACCATACAAAAATTTATTGCCACAGAGAAAATATGTTATTAGCCAAGATTAATAATCCTACAATAATAATAATGATAATAATATCAACAACAAATTATTATTATTATTATTATTATTATTATTATTCTAATTATATTAATGTGACAAATAATATATTTTCTCCATGGCGATAAATTTTGATATCGTAATTGTAATCTCGATGTGTCTGAAACGCGAATTTAATTAGAAAAATCGACCGCGGAGGGGCAAGAGGGTGAGGCGAAAATTGTGCAGCGCGTAATGCGCGAACCGCAGCCTCCCTGCAATAGATCGTCCGCTTCCTGTCACTCCGTGATGCTAGTGGAGCGTTTCCTCCGCCCACCTCTCTCGTTTCAGAATTCTCTCTCTCTCTCTCTCTCTCCCCTCCAGCGATATAATACACCCGTGGACAGGCCGAGAGGATGCTCGCCGCCGCCCCTGTAATTCTATATATCATTCGGCAATAGGGGCTGACAAACGCACGCGTCGTCCTCACCAGCGGTCCTTCCTTCCTTCCGTTTCTCCTCGTGCGCCCGTGAGAGGATCTCGGTTTGGACCCCTTGTGCCCAAATTGGCCAGATTAGTACCGGAACCGCCCACGCGCGGACGACGAATTATCATTCTCTCGGGCGACGTTTGTCCCCGGCACGAACGTCGCACCTACCATGCGCACTCGAACGGAAAATATCCATTCGGTCCACGAACAACTTCGAAGAATCAAGAGAAAGAACAAGGAAAAAAAAACAATCGCGGCCACCCACGTGCGTTAGAAGCAGACGGATAGTTTAAATTTTTTCCCCCCATTTCGCGCGAACTCCCACTGTTCTGCTTCCACAAAGAAAATCCCGGTTCTTTAATAATGAAAAAAAGCTCACGTAAAAAAAAACTTCTCAATCACTTTCCAGTAACATCGGGCCAAAGGGTGGGGTTGGGGGGAGGTACCGAATACAATATTCATGGCACGATCGATACCGCTCTCCCTCGAACCTCGACCATTGAAACAATAAATGAAAAGAAACAAGAACAAAAGAAAACACGACAAAAGGATAAAAAAAATTACAACCCCACCCGCTCTTTCCCTGTTGGAGAATTCGCGAATAGGAGCACGACTTCGTGGAAAAATTTAGAAAAATAATCTTTTTTGCACCCTATCCTCTCGTTCTTTTTTTCATAAGAGAGATTTTTTTTCTCGTCGGTCGTTAACGAGAGAGGCTCGGTTCGTAGAGAGAGTGAGAGAGAGAGACTGTACGAGAACGAGACGATTGCAGAGCCCGTTAACGAACGGACCACAATCACGACTCTCGCACACATATGGACCTCGCTCCGGGATCCGCCCCCACATGCAATTCCGCGTTCTGTAATGACGGACCCGAAGCAGGCTCTTCTCGACAATCGTTTCTCCACTGTGTGAGCGCGTCCGACACAGATGCATGCGGTCACTTCGCCGCATCCATAACATGTCAGCCGATGGTTTGCTTTCTCCATTTCCTCTTTCTGTCTATCTCTCTCTCTCTCTCTCTCTCTCTCTCTCGCCATTTTTGCTTTAACGACATGTCCACTGGTTTTGTCGACTATCGCGTCGTTCATCGACATCACCGAGGGAAATAAAACACCTACTTCCATGTGGATTTTATAACAACGAGCTGTTAACTGCCGCACGCAGTGCGTTCTAGCCGCTTCATCGAAAAATCGTTAAAATCGTTATACGACTTGCCGGAAATTGTTCGTGCAAAAACACTGGCTCTATCGTACTACGGGAAATTACCTCGAGCGCCATTGTCAATGTTCCCTCGGGTGATATTGTACGTGAAATTATTTTTGCAAAACTATGGAAATTTGTGTGCGAGATAATTTTTCGATATATTTTTAAAGCGTTTACATAAAAATTGATATTCTTAAAAAAAAAAAAAAAGAAAAATTGTTATATAGTTTATTTATAAATTGTTCGAAACGAAAAATTCGTAATTTACATTTTTATCGGGATGATTATTCGATCGGCCAAAAAGTAATTGCGTTTCTAATACACGGAGGCAAATGTAAATCCATCATGAAAAAAAACGCAATTACTTTTTGGCCAACTTAAGATATTCACCCTTACTTCCTCCACCCGGATAATTCGTCATTGTTTCATCACCTAGCCTTGATGACATCATCGCGCGAACTTCGCGAGGGTAACTCGAGTGTCACGAAGTGTTTATATTACGTGTTATAAAGACACCGCGGTTACGTGGCATGTCGAAGAAAAAAAAAGAACATAAAAACGCGACGAGAAAATGAGAAAAACGATAAAAGAACGGGGGTGAAAAAAAAGGGAAAAAATTCGCGAGGAAAAAAAAAACACGTGATGGTGAGAATCCTGGTATGCGTCACGTTCCTTACCCACGAGAGTCCGGAGACGTTACGCAAAAGTTAGTATCTGTAACGCCTGGCCCCACGGTGTTCTCTCGCCCTTTACGGCGATGGAACAAGGTGCGTTTCGCTAGCCTCGCGGACTAAATCCAGTTGTCGAGAATTCCGCATAAACTTTTTATTATTATCACTATTTTCCTCGTCTTCTTTTTTTTTACCGTCGTCATCAAGCCCGAGTCTCGAGACACGGTCTCTCACCCTCGTCCACCTCCCATCCTCTGTATAAAGTCGTCTCCGTTAGGGGTGGATCACCGTTACTAGACATATATACGGCGCTGACAAGTTTTCCAATTTGCTCGAGCCACTATTCTATCTCTCGTTGCCCGGCGCTTCTCTCACACGGCTAGATATTCTCCTCTCCTCGATACAAGAAATTTCTATGCAAAACGCCTGACGGCGTTCAACGAAAATTGGGGTGGATGGTGCGCGCCACATCCTTCGTGAGAGTCGCACGTAGAGGTGGTTCTAGCTGAAAAGGGGCGTGTGTGTGTTAACATTTTCTATATCTTTGCTCAGGAACCAACCCTCTCTCTCTCTTTCTCGGTTTCGATTATTTATTATTAAGTTATTATTATTATTATTATTATTGTTTTCTTAAATTCTATTTAGATTATTTAATTATTCTTTATTTTTTATTTGTCTCGAGACATGACCAATTCATAATAAAACAATCGATCAATCAATCAACCCCTCTTCCTCTGAGCCTCGACTATCTTTGTAACAGTGCCACGAAATTCAATGACATTGTAACGCGAAATTGCGCGTATTTTCGATTAAGCTGCAGCGTTTTTCTGTCCTTTCGTGAATAAATAAAACCTCCCTCGTCTCTTTATTCGCGACGCAACGAAGATAAACGTCAGATTACCAAAGCAACGTAGAACCTCAGAGGGGTAGTTGTCGTATCAAATACAATGTCGCATTCCTCGAGTCAATCGTGGATCACCGTATAAGCCGCTTCTCAAGGCTCGTATTTATATTCAGGCCACCCTCGGGACTCGAGCACGGCAGTTTCTCCATCGCGGTCCCGTTTGAATTTTTTGTTTTTCCTTATTCGCGTAATTGACCGAACGAGGCAAAGGGACCGTAGCATCACGGAGAGATGCATGAATGTAACATGAGGGGGTTTGTGGCGCGCGCTCCTCTCGTCGTCGTCGTCGTCGTCGTCGTGGATAGAAAAACAGCGAGTAAATTACGGTGCGTGAGCGTTCTCGAGCCTTGACGTAAACGTGAGAGGGCACGGGACCACGAGATTCTCTCATTTCGCAGCATCCCCCAATGTCCACGACACGCATGAACGACGACGAAATGTCCGAGACTCTCGGCAAAGGATCGTTTGCAAAACCACCCCTATAACGTCCACTACCCCCTTGACCCGAAGACATGAAAATTTCCGACTAAAGATATTGAAACAAAACAGCCAATATCCTGATTAGGACATTTAGATTATGCAAAAAAAAGAGCGAGGAAAAAAGGATATCCCCATTTTCGGATTCGAGTCCTTCGCGTGGCATTCGAAACATAATACACGACGAAAACAAACCGAGTACATCGTGTCTCTGGAATCTAACGCATGACTATAATACACCCCCCTCTTTCTACTTCCACCCTTAACCCTCATTACTCAACCCCCTCCGAAGAAAATACTTTTATCTTCGACAATAGGACGAATGGTTCTCCTCGTGTTATAGAAAATCGGAAGTGAAGTTAGAACGTGAATTTTAAAAAATGAGGAAATACCGAAAAATCCGTCGTGGATTAAAATCCGCGACGCGTCTACCGCCCCTTAATTTATTCAGATCTTCTTTTTGATCGTATATATATATATATATTTAAATATTCCGTAAATTCTGCGTAGCCGCGAGTTTTCGCGCTCGCTCCCTCCTCGCTAGCTAGAAAAGTGATACGGAATCGCGCGAAGGAGACTTCCCCCGTACAGTAAGGACGAGCTTAACGTTATCCCGGTCACGTTCACCCCTCTACCCTTTTTTCCATTTTTTTTCTTTTCTCGTTCCCACTCTCTTCTCTCCCCCCACCGTCCTCCTTGCTCTTTTACCTTCCAATGTTTTCATTCAACCCCGGTTCTCATATCCTCCCCCGCCCTCCTTTTCTATATATATATATATATTATCCGCTTTTCTTCTTCCGACGAGCAAGTTGAAAGCTCAGGCGGGTCTCGGTGCTGTCACGAGGTAAAAACATCCCGCTTTTTCCAATGTTGTACCACCGAGGGCTCGTAATACTCAGCCACTCTTTCGCCCCCCCCCCCCTCCCCCTACCCCCGACTCGCTTGTTATACCCACCTGTCCTATATATCTCCGAGAGAACATTCTCGTTCAGCCGCAACGCCCTCGTGTACACGACGATCGGTATCGTTTTATTTTCCCTTCCGATTTCTCCCCCCACCCCCCGAGTACGGTTTTTCTTCTCACTCGGCTCTGTTACGGATTTGCGAGGACGACGTGATACAGCCGTTTTGCCATTATACGGAGTTGAAATAAACTAATGCAACGTATTTTCAAGTTCTGATATTTTTATTTTATTTTTATTTTTATTACAATGGTTCGTGCGCAATTTCGCAAAGATTCTCAATCTCGGTGTGAATTGAAAATTGCGTGATCGAATATTAAAGAAAATTATTCTATTTGAAAGAAAAATAATTAATTAACGAGATAAATAATTTTATTAGTTGAGAAAATTGTGAGTCGTAAAGCAATTTTTGTTTATCTTAAACAGAGAAATATTTAAAATTTGTAATTTAGGTTTTTCGTTTAGGTCGAGCCGATCGCTCGACGCTTGATTATACGTTAGTGTATGTAAATCGTCACGAGTCATCGCTACGAGCCTACTCGATGCCAAACAACCGTCTCTTCCTTGGGTACACATCTTTAGAAAAATAAACTCGGAAGACCATCGTGAAGTTTCGTAAGCTTTCGTTATTCGGTCGATGCACTCTCCGTTTTGCTTACCCACTTTTCTATCTATACCGTCCACGATAAACCGAGACGTTGAACAAGCCCTTCCCCACCCTGAGCTCGTTCTCTCTCGTTAATGAATATTTATGCCGACTCATCGCGTCACTCTCCAAGAATCTTCGTGGGGCGCGAGAAGGAGGAAGAATGGAAAGAAAAACCCTCTCGATCGATGAGTGCCGAAGAGTATTTTTTTCTTTCTTTCTTACTTCTTCTCTCTCGTTCCACATTCACCCGGATATTCTCGAACTTCGGTAGATCCGGAAGTGCGATTTTTCTTCGACGAGCATGCAAGTCGAGTGCACGGAGGGTGAGAGAAAGAGGGAGGGAGGGCGAGAGTCTCGTTCACTCGCGAACGGTACACCGGGAGGGTAGTACTAAAGAACATTGAGAAAGCAATCTTTGCATAAGTCCTCGAGTAGTTACGGTATGTTTTAACTTCCCTTCTTCGCCTTGGAATTTTCATCCTTAGGAAAAACAGAAAACGGAGGTGCACGGGTGTCCCTAATTTTTTTTTTTACACGATTATCAGTACACCGACCTCGGCTACTTCTCGTTCAAACACGCGAATATTTTACATCCTTTTCTATTTCAATGTTTAACAAAAAATAAAATGAGAAGAAACAATAAAATAAAAATTAATCTTAATTAGTAAGATCAATTTAATTAACATTTATTTTGACTAATGTAAATTCATTTTAGTTAAAGTAAAAATAAAAATGTTCCGTTGAGAGAATGAAAAGCAACGAGTTTCTCGATTAATTCAATTTGAAAGAATGTCGCAAAATTGCGGGGGGGTTTTTGAGCGAGCGAGAGAGACGAAAAATGGTGTCTTAAAAAATGAAAAAGGAGGAGGTGGTAAAAAACACGATGTTCAGGGACACATGCGTAGAAAAGTCCGGGGGTAGTCCGTGGTCGCGCGTTTTCGTATGCAAAGTCGACACGAACGAGTCATGCATATAACGGAGCCGGGCTCTCTCTCTCTCTCTCTCTCTCTCTCTCTCGCTCTCTCTCTCTCTCTCTCTCGCTCTCGCGAAAGTCTGAACCAACCAATTTCCGTCACTGCTTGCGCCAGACGGTGAATTTTACCCGCATTTAAATACATAAACAAAAGCTCCGCTTGAATTAATATTCCTCGCGTACATCTCGCCTCTCCCAAGAGAGCGAAAGAGAGAGAAAGAGAGAGGAGAGGCTTTGATTCTTTTTTCATTTCGCTCCACTCGCCGTTTCTCATCCTCGAATTCCATATACGAATATGCCTCGACGTCATTTCCAAGCTCTCGTGTACCTTTCAGCACTCGCACCCCTTTCATGCGCCTCTTGCACCTTTTTCCCGCACTCTCGCGACATTTTCCTTCCGGGTCGATCTTCGACGACTCGCTCACCGAAACTTTTACTTTTTTCGTTCTTTTTACTCTCCCTTCCTCTCTCTCGTCCCTGTCTCTCTTTGTTTCTTCCTTTCACGGATCTTTCTCCCCATCTTAATTGATCCATGAATAAATTAGCGTTTAATTTAATGCAGAGCAGACGCTTTTCCCTTATCCTCCCGCGTCGTTTTTCATCGCGGGTCCTCCCGGTTGGGCACCGACTCCCATGCCACATTCACCCTGCCGTTAGCCACTCTTTCACTCTCTCACTCTCCCTCTCTTTCTCTCTCGTAACTTCCATCTCACCACTAGAGAGCTTTGCCCCAGGAAGCACCGCGCACCTTTCTCTCTAATCCTTATTTATGCCTCAGGAGGCCCACCGTAAGGGACAAAGAGTGGCCCCGAATATTTTTTACAATTTGAATTAATGAAAAGGGCTGTTTTTACCCTTGATCCCCTCGTGTCGGCTTACCGCAATGTTGAATTTTTCATCGAGACGTTTCTTTTTTTACTTCCTCCTCGCATTCTTTACGAATACTTTGGCAATTTTGTTTTTTTCTAAAATATTTTTATAATTTCTGCAATTTTGGCTGTTTTTTAAATTCATATTTTTACAAATCGTGAATAATTGCAAAAATCCCCAATTTTTTTTTTTTTTTTAATTTTACGTAACAAAGTTGAGAAATCCGCGGCTGTAAGTACGAGTCTAGGTTCTCTATATACACGTCACGACCGCAATATATTAGAGAAACTGAATAAGCCATTAGTGTATTAACCAACGTTGCAAAGTTCCGGTAGCTTTACCATTCCATCGTTGAGAGGATGGAAAACTGCTTCGTATGGTTAGAGTCGCGAGCGGTTTCTGTTTTCTTGCTTTTAAAATCTCGAGTTTTAATCCCTCGCCTGGGTATCGCGGATTCCTCGCGGTGGTTTTGAATCCCCTATCTAAGGGATGTCCCGTTTCTCGCGGCAACTTTTAATACCTTATAGGAAATGTTTCGATTCCTCCTGGGAAATTGTTCGATTCTCATAGAGAATATTTCATCCTTCGTTGATAAAGTACCGGAAAAAACGTGCATGTTCTAGCTATAGGTACTTCACTTCACCTCGTTGTAACGAAACTCGTTTTTACCGGCAGAGGGCGACACGGTCTGCTACGTAGATAATTAGCCTTGGACATCGAGACTTTGTTCTCGAGTTTAGCGTCGCGTGTAACCGCATGTGCGCGCGTAATACGGATTTTGAATCGTTGTTTTATACACCAATATATATCCCATAACCTTTCGAGCTCGGTACATAAACCACCCCTACGTAGACGAGAAGAGGGGTTGTTTCTAGCGCGCGAGGGTCTAAACCCCTCGTTTTTCTCTATCGCGACGTGTCGTAAAGTTGGAGATACCCCAATTTTCCTAATGCACCCTGGGCCACGTGGGGACGAGTTAGGATTGAATCAAGGCCCACCCCTTGCCTCATACCCCTGGTAGGAGCGGCAGGAAGATGAAAGTATAGTGAATAGTAGGGTGTTGTAGTTAGAGGGTGGTAAAAATTCAAGTGAAAGAAAAACGGAACAGGCGTTTATAAAAAAAACAAGAGACACGCAATGACAAACGTTACCCCCGAAAAACCACCCTCATAAAATTATAAGGGTGGTGCAATCGAATTATGTCATTTTTCGAAAAATGTCGACTTTATTACATTTTATAATTTTTTACATTATCGCTCCTGTCATTTTTCATCCCCCTAACGATCGAGGAACCTTAAACGTTGGTCTTTTTTTTAACACCGTACATATATAAACAGTACAAGCAATCGGTGCGAGACAGATCGCGAGGGAAGTTTCGCAAACTCGTTTCTGCTTACTCGTGAAATCCGTCAACCATTTTCTCCCTATCTCTTGTCCCGATCCTGGCGAGAACTTTTCGCCTCGCGTCACTCTTCTCGCGGCGGAGGGTCTGTAAATATATTCACGCTATATATCTATATATTGAGCATAGGCTGCTGCTGTGCATCAGCAATTATCCACTTCGAAGAATATTCACGCCCGACTTGTCTCGTTTGTGTGGACTTCCGCTTCTGATCGTTCCACGTTATATCTATATGTATACACACCTCTATATAATTAAGGAACGTATAAACATTAAACTGGCAATGTTCCGAATTCTCGTGTCGGACACCACGAGACCTTACAGTCTCATTAGTTTTTCGACTTGCTCCTATAACGTCAACTCTTGTTATACATATACATATATTTTATTCACCCTAATTCGATCAATTATCGGAACATCAGTTTGTCATTTTGTCGTACACGCATACACATGCATATGTGTATGTATATAGTACATAAATAGGATGAAAAATGTATCTCGTTGAAGACTCGACTGTCGACACACGTCCAAGAAGCTTTTCTCGGACATCTCGGAGACTTTGCGATCATTCGATCTTCTGGTGACGCAATTTATTCATTATGCCGAGATAGATCAAAGCTACGACTGGTTGGGCGACCTCGAGACGCGTTTACCCACAATTTACGTATAGTAGGAATACGTAGATACGTAGTACCGTACGAACGAGCGATCGCGAGTAATACAAGACGAGAAACAGACATGCTCTGGATATTTGTTTCCGCGTTATGACCACCGTCGCTTGCGACAAGTGCAACTAAACACCGCGTCGCCACTGTACACAATTCGCCAAGGCAGGGTAGCACGCGTCCTCGAATACAAGTCTCGAGGAGTTTTTCGTATATAGACGCGAAATAAAATAACGTGTATTTCGTTCCGAGCTTGCGATCGTTCTGTCAGTGAGATTCGCTACATCTTTGATCGATCGATCGGTTCGTAAAAAAATCAATCGATTAATCGATCGATAAAATATTAATCGATTAATCGGTCGATAGAAAATCGATCGATTAATCGATCGATAAGAAATTAATCGATTAATCGATCGATAAGAAATTAATCGATTAATCGATCGATACAAAACAATCGATTAATCGATCGATAAAAATTAATCGATTTATCGATAGTTAAATTCACATTCCGTGCTGTATGATGTATTATACTGTTTATCATTCTCGCTCGGTGAACTTTCCGTAACAATGAGAATTTACGATAGGTCGAGGATCCGGGCACGTTCGATCTCCCTGCGTGAAAATTGTTCTCCCCCAGAAGCACGAGGCTTACTTTCGGATTCAGCACGTACA
Organism: Netelia inedita; assembly: GCA_964017225.1. Lineage (NCBI taxonomy): Eukaryota > Metazoa > Arthropoda > Insecta > Hymenoptera > Ichneumonidae > Netelia > Netelia inedita. Next base: position 6,570,927 of record OZ024920.1, on the reverse strand, counting down.
CTCCCATCCAGTATCTCGATAGCGATAATTAAACGCCGTCCTCGCCAAGATTGTTTTCACAATTTTCTCTCGAAACATTCTCGGAATAAGCGTGCTCTATTTTCGTCGCGGTGTAAATTTTCAGAAAGAAATGTGCCCGACAACGAGTTCTTTACTCCAAGTCCACGGTACGTACACGCGTGCTTATATACAACAATTTTATTCGTAAAAACCACGCTAGAAAAAATTCGCAATTTTGACGACTTCTTCTACGTACGTACCAACACGTACTCTCGCGGAGTGAATAGAAACGAGGACAAGGGTGTGTCGCGAGTGAGTTGCCTCACCGTGACGAAAAATCCTCCGGTTGAAATTTTTCGGGACTCATTCAACGTGTGCACAGAGTCGCAAGGTTCTTCAATTTTGCCTCGCGACCTTTCGACTTCAATCCACGAGCTTTTTTCTCCCAAATTCTGTCGCGAAACTTCAGACTCAAAATTCTTCTCGATCTTGAAGAAGAAGAAAAAACGCGCGTACCGTTACCAAATGCTTCAACATCGTGCAAAATCGCGACTTGAATATCGAGTCAATCGACGAAATGCGATGTCGATGTTGCCATTCGTCTCTTTTTCCATCTCTCGCTCTCTCTCTCTCTCTCTTTCTTCGTTCAGCGTTCGAAGATTCGCAAGAAATTGGTGCGCTTGGCCTAGCGCGAACCTTCTCTCTCTCTCTCTCTCTTGTCGTGCACACTTGCAACCAAGCGAAATTTTACCCTTCGCGAACTTCGTGTTTTCTCCAATAGACTCCAATAGATCTATATCTATATATCTCGATCTTTCGTTCAATCGACTCGTTTTTAGCACATTGCACGGGCCCAGACCCAGCCGAGACAGAGTCACCACGAGGAAATCCGCATCGGTTGCGTTTGGTGCTTTCTCGATACATTTATGCAAAACCAATTGTGCACGTTGCGAAACGTACCCTCGAAACTACCCCCCCCCCTCTCCTCCCCCCTCTCTTTATATATTTATTCACTATTTACGATTTTCCGAGATAAAACAAACACGTGAGAATTTCGAGTCTCATCCTCATCCCTCTTCTCTCCTCTTCACTCTCGTTCTTCTTTCTCCCTCTTCCTCGCTCTCTCCAAATTTGATTCCTCTCGACATCGAAAGCACGAAATCTCTCACGCGAGCGCTTCGAAATTCCGTTCGTTTCTCGTGTTTACACACGCGTTATGGCACAATGCGCGTGCACGTATACGAGTAGGTATACACTGGATCCAGTAGTCGCATACACGCACTGAATTTATAACCGTATGCATTACGTTACTACGGAAACTTCATGATTTTATGCGTTTATATATATTTGAATGACGCTCGGAGATTCTATTGAGCCGGAAAATTCGCAACGGGAATGATTGCACGTGTGAACCTCCGTGCGTGACTTACCGGAGTTATCTTCGCAAAATTCTGGTGGAGGAAATGTCTGACTCTGACGAATCGCTTTCAGTCATACGAGACTAACAATAAATGGAGCATAATAAAATCCGAGTTTATAATTTGTCCTTTTCATAAGGAATGAACAATTTTTATTGTCGTAAAATATAATAGGTGACAAATGATACGAATGAAAAATGAAATTGTTGGAAAATGACACGAGTAAAAATTAAAACAAATGCAGAACGAAGCAATTAAAAAAATTAAATTAACGACAAATCAAATTATTCGATTTTTAATTACGAATAAATGAAAAAAGGACTGAGTTAGATGAAGAGAATTTATAATGGAAATTCTTATCCGGGTTGTTGGAAAAAATGCAAACTAGATGGACCGATCTATCGAAGGTCGTTTATTATATTAAGCTGGCTTCATCTCGGAACTCGTCGTGGCTGACACGAGATGAAGAGGCAGCAGCCAGCAGTAGGCTGCGTGTGGGGCAGCAAGGAACCACCTATAAGCCATTGGGCCACGGGACCGCGAGAAGTTATTTCGGCCGCCACGTCGATGTGACAAGCGAAGAACGTTGCTGGCCCTGTGCGCCTCTCTCTTTCTCTCTCTCTCTCTCTCTCTCTCTCTCTCTCTCTCTCTCTCTCTCTCTCTCTCTCCCTCGGCCTGTCTTACGACGAGTGTATTTTCACAGTCAGTTGGAAATAGTCGTTCTAATATCGTTACCGGGAATACGCGGACGCGAGAGAAGAGGCTCGGAGCCGGCGAGCCGGTAGTGTGACTCAAAGCTCGGATATAGCGATGATCATCATCATCCTCATTATCGTATAATAATCGACGTAACAATCAACTTATGAAAGCGTTGAAAGAAAAATTCCTTTATTTTCACAAACTTCACAAGACTCGCTCGACTCTCCTATTAATCGTTTCTTAATTTAAAAAACAAACCTGTCGTTCAGTGTTAAGAAAACAAAAAAAAAACATTAATCAAACAATTCGATCAAATTCAATTAATTTCCTTCACTCCAACTTGACGTCCTAAATTTCATAAATTTTTTCTCTCAAACAAATTGCGAGTGCGCTTGTAGTGAAAATAAGAAAACAAATATTTCGATAGTTCGATCTATCGAACAGATATTAGCCTTGGCAATGAACGATCGCGTTGCTTGAAACGAGGGAACGAAATAATTGCGAACACAAGTCTCGACGTATCTACCGCGCGCGTTTCGGTCCAAGGAGCCAGTGGAATTTACGCCGTTCCCTCGTTAACCGCCATCGCTCTTTTGATAATTGTAATTTGCAATCATCTATGTATATAGCTTGACGTTAATATCGTGCCGAGACGAACCCAGGGCAAGCGTAGCGATGAGACCGTGCGCCATGAATATATATATCGACGTAATTTCGTTAAATAATATAGTTCCGAATGTACCAGCAGTAACTTGGTGAAATTCAAGCTGTGTTCCAACGATAATAATAATAATAATAATAATAATAATAATAATAATAATCGCCATATTAATCCGGTCCAGTCGGGCGATGAGATTCGACGCTCTAGAAACTGTTGAAATATGATTGCCACTACCCTTCGCAGCGGAACTGCCTCGCAGGAAATGGTAATTCACGTCATCAATGTTTCCTTCCATCTGTCCATCAGCCGAATCATATTCGCCGCTCCGCTACCCATTTTTATCACACTCTCATTCACAATTTATTCTCTCAATAATAAATCATTTTTATCAATCTTCATTAAAAAGAAATAAAAAATTCATCGATCCAAGATTTTTTCTTTCAATTTCAATCATACAGTTGTATGTTTTATTAATGCTTTATTCGATTCTGCATTTTTATCAAATTCCCCGATGCCTTCTGAGCATAAAGGCAGTCTTCGATTCTTAGAAATCTTTATTTTCCTAATGACAAAATTTTCGATATCAAATTTTCATAATTCATCAACGAAGCAAAATTAAAAAATTAATATATATATATACATCGACTCTGCTTTAAACCGGAATGGGCTAGTACATTCGCGGATCGCGTGCCCGGGACGATCGATGGATCGTAGCTTTGGATCCCGAGCGGTTACCTCCCATATACCGGCCTCGAAAATACATAGCATTGTAGGATACGTGCGTGTCGTCGAACCACGCCCGCGCGTCACTGATATTTCCGGAACGCGGTGACTTCGCCAGGCAATTTTGATATACGTATATAGATTATGCTTATATATATATATATATACGAATATTATACCGCGGCGCGTTTACATACACGTACGAGGCGTAAGGCTCGTAGTAGACTTGGTTAGTTCACTGTACCAAGTTATTTTGCGAACCGTTCGCCTTTCATGCCACGGGGTCCTTTCATTCGGAAACTATGCGTTCATTCGCGTACTAAAGCCTTGCGGTACCTAGCGTTACCAGAATGAGTCAACGCGTTTGTGGCCACCCCCCCCCCCCCCCCCCCCCATGCGAAATTGATGCGAACCGCAGAATTTCCACGACGAAGCAACAACTTTGAAATAGACGCGAGACGAACCGTTACCAAGCATTGGCGCGTTGGGCTACCAACCAACCTCGTACTTCGACAAACAACGATTTAGGGGTTGTGAATTTTGTCAACCTCTCGAGGATTACCCTTGGTGACATTATTTCAGCTAATCGGGCAATGTCTATTTACCCCCGAAATATCCCGAGTTAAAAAACAACGATTTTTCGTAAATCTGAATTTAAAAAAAATAATAATAAATTGTTACAAAAAATATTGTCAATTTTGATGAAAATTTTTAAAACGTTTCGTATCGAATTTTCGTCGATCGTTCGATTATATATTTCGTGTCAACACCGGAAGATATCGTATCCCGTTAGTTAATACGAAATTTGTCAACCCTTATCGGTTCGGTGCGCGTCGCGTTTGTGGGATAACGCGTACTGACGGAATAATTACGAGACTTTTGCCTCGAGAATTTCGATCTTCTCGTATAATAAACCCCTCCGGTTTTAATAAAGGCGGAGTGCACGCGTACTCCACCGCGAAGGCGTTTCGACGTTGTATATGTATGCAGAAGTGTGTTCCCACCCCCCCTACACCCTCTCTCGCACACCTCTCAGCTACGAACCTCGAGATTGTCAGACTTGCAGTCAAGAGAATCCGGCACCTTTACCTGCGGTGCCTGACGTCGTGACTCTAAAGTAGCAAGAGAAAGAGGACTATATCGTTGTCTCACACGTGTATGCACAGGAGAGACACATATATATCTACTCATTCAGTATTTTACTATATACGTACGTTAAGAACGATTAGGCTGGTCTACTCACTTCCCACAACTGACTATTAATCAAGAAAAGGGTGCACACCCGTGTTGTATAACCAACTGTACGCGACGTTATGTGTATATATATAGTAAGAACCACGAGAGGGCGGGCTAGACCATTGGAGGGTTGGATGGGCGATGGTAAGAGGGAGGTAGAATCTTCGCGAGGCGTCTGAATTTAATTACACATTTACGAGGCTTTAAATTTTCATCATCATGTCGCGAGGGCCTCGCTTAATATAACGTATAACTTGGCTGGGTGGTGGGTCGTAAGGGGGTGGGGTGGGAGAGCAAGATATGAGAGATTAATAAATTCGCACCGTCAGATATATATATGTATGTATACAAAGCATCCGGAACTATGAGATTTCACTCGGGGTACGACGGGTCCCTACTATAAAGCGAAGTATATTGCGTTCGAAGTTGGGTGGAACGCCACGTGGTACCGATCTTGCGAAGTTAACTTATATCGTGTATCATCCAATCTTCGTTATTCTACCTCGATCGAAAATGGTTGAGCGACGACGGTTATCAGCGTGGGAATAATGTGCGCTCTTATTACGCGTCTCTATTATTAAAATTGTCACTTTTTAACCCCTTTCGTTGGGGGATGATTTTTGTTTTTAATTCCAAAGTCTTACATAGTTCCTCGATGCTGAATATTTTTGCGAGAACGAGTTTCCTCGTGTAACGGATCTGGGAGAAATTTGGGATCGGCTTATGGTCGAGCTTTGTTCAGAAATCGAGAAACTACCGGTCAAATCTCGGTTTTGTGGATCGGAACAGTCTAGCTGTTGCACGTCTCGCATAAGCCATCGCACTCCCGATGGACGGGAGTATACGTACATTTTCTCTGTACAATCGCTATGAACAGATAGAGGAGAGGTTCGAGAGTCTCTCGATGTAATCAAAGCCGGCTGATCCGGGATTGCGGTGCAACGAGATGCCCTTTCACCGTATTACCAAATTTACTCGCGGAGTCAACCTAGTTAGGCTCGAGCCAGAGAGCATACCTTCGACATCCGACACTCTCGTGGACGAATTCTCTCGTATAGCGTACAGTATGTGAGACAATTGGATCGTTGATCTCTCTTGTATTTTCGAAATCGCGAATCCTGCCATATATTTGTCAGAGCTTGGTGTCACCTCTCTCTATCTCCCTGGACAACCTCTGGATGGGACGAAAATTTCGTTGCTTGCTCAACACTCGACCGCGCATCGGACGATTTATTCGCTCGCGAAACTCAACAATGTTTCATAAAACATGAACGTGTATAGGTTTGAGAGTCTCGTGTCGAGTACTTGGTGGAATTGAGCATGCGATTTTTTTTGTCTAGGGTACCACTTTTTTTTATTTATTATTCGTGTCTCATCGATCTCATTGAGGTTTTCTTTTTACGATAAATTTAGTTACAGTTGGCGTGTTTTAATTGTTTGTTTTTTTAATTAAAAAATCAAATATGGGTATTATAATTTTTATTTTATCGGTTTTTTAATAATCGCATTTTTTTTTAATCGACGATCATTGGAATTTAGGTTTTTACTTAATGAAAAACTCATTAAATATTGAAGTTAAAAAGAAAATAATAAAAAAGAAATAATTGCGAGACGATTTTTCACTATTTCCGAAGAAAACTGTAGGAGACCCAAATGTCACTTATTTTGTATACAGTTGTCACTTATGTTCGCTGATGGGCGACTAAGCAGTAACTGGGCTTCTCTCCAACGCGTCTAACTCACCGAGAGGTCCCCAAACATTTTTTCACTTCACTGTCCCAAGCTACGCCCCCTCCAATTTTCGAAATCCCAACCAGATCATATTAAATCCAAGTCGAATGCCTCCGGACGAAATTGGAACAAAAATCGTCCATTTGATTTTTTTTAAACCCATGTAGAACAGATCCGACCCTTTCATTAAATTTCACCGATCGCATCGATCATTAATTAATCAATCATCCTTTATCGTAATTAAATTAAATCCAGTATGAGCAACGCGTAATACCAAAATAACGATTTCATTTTTAACTGTCTATTTTCAGGCAAACGGTGACGATGATTGGGAATACGAGGAGATCGTCCTCGAAAGAGGTGGTGCAGGGCTCGGTTTCAGTATCGCCGGTGGTACCGACAATCCTCACGTGGGTAACGACACAGCGATCTACATCACGAAACTCATACCGGGCGGTGCTGCATCGGCGGACGGTCGTTTGCGGGTCAATGACACGATACTTCAGGTCAACGACGTGACTGTCGTCGATGTGCCACACGCGAGTGCCGTCGATGCCCTCAAGAGAGCCGGAAACACCGTCAAACTCGTACGTATATTGTTTCATTCAATTTTCAATCATTTTTAATATCAATGTTTCGATTAATTCGTCCTTATCAACTATCATCGATTTATTTTTACAATTTTTCCGTCGATCAATTTTCATCTTCTCATTATTCTAATTATTATTCTCGTTGTTAAAACGATTTATTAAATTGTTTACGCCCCTTTATACGTGTAAAGGGAGAAAGTTTTTCTCCTCTTTTCGTGATGAGAATAGAAGTTAATAAAATCGTCTTTTTCGCAGAAAAGAATAGTTTTTTTTTGTTTTTGCGAGAAGAAAAACCGCGTGGACTTTCTCCTTGTCCTGTTTCGTCTCGTGACGCGTCTAGATTCCAATTACCGTCGTCCGACCACGTACACCCGGTGACTGATACGGTATGTCTACAACCGTTGTATCTCCGACTGCCCTTACAGTCTTTTGACACGCGAAATCGATTTAGTTTCTTTCGTTCTTCTTCACGGTGGTCCGTATTCTTTCCATTCTCTCGCCACGGACGTTAGCCGCTATTATATCCAAGACTTTCCCGCGGTACGTCGACATATTTATCCATCTAGACGCGTCGCTCTTTAGAAAACGTTCTGCATTCTTTTTTTCGTGACTGTTTCGCGAATTTTCACGAATTATTACAAATTTTATTTTGAATTATAGTTTTTGTTTTTGTAATTCAAAAAATTAGCAAATTTCAAGCACTTATTGATAAAGACGTTTAAAAAAATGAATCGATATTTTATTGCAGTACGTACGAAGACGACGTCACACGCAATTGATCGAGATCGAACTGATAAAGGGAAACAAGGGCCTGGGTTTCAGTATCGCCGGTGGAATTGGAAATCAGCACATACCCGGTGATAATGGTATCTACGTCACGAAGATCATGGACGGTGGGGCGGCCCAAGTCGACGGTCGTCTCGTCGTCGGCGACAAATTGGTGGCTGTGAGAAACGCTCTGGTGAGTTTCAACACGATTCACGTATCTAATATTTCCGATTATCGTAGCAAACTCTCACAAATTTATAACGTTTTTATATTATTTAAAACCAGGAGTATAATTATTTTTAAATTTTACAAAGGGAACAAATATTCGAGCGAAATGAGTCAAAAGTCAAATTTACAAAATATCGCCGATCAATTTTTCGAAATAATTCCAATCGTCTTTCTCATTATTTTCTTCAATTTTGCACAACGAGGAATTTTATTTCGTTATTGAATTCTCGATGAGAAATTTGGGTTACGATAAATATCGAGAGAGAGAGAGAGAAAATGCAAATTACACTTTTTTTTTAACACGGTATAAAAACTTTTCCTATTTCCGCGCTCGAGCGAGCGTGTTACAGTGTTCTATGAAAAATTGTCAACGACCCCTCGTAAAGGGTTCACTTTTTCTCCTCCGTTTCTCCTATTCCTCGCGACTGTCGCATGATATATATACTCGTGGAAATACGTGTATGTAGATAGATTTTTTTTCTTGGGTGCAATGGGCGAGAGTTCGCGGTACCGTCGTTACATCGATATCGTCCAACGACGACGAGCTCTCGTCGAGCGTACTCGAAAGCACGAGGGAAAAAAAAATCATTTTCCCTCCCGTCTCGTTCAATCTCTGACATTACCATCGAGCGAAAGATCTTCGTCGTTTTCACAACGTTTTTCTCTCTCTCTCTCTCTCTCTCTCTCTCTCCGCGCTCTTCCACATTTCGCATTACGCCGCGAGGAAAATGTACTTCTTACTTCCGCCTTTTAGATAGCCCGAGAAGGTCTTCGCGACGCGAAAAACCAATCATTTTTTTTTGTTACCGTCTCGATGTTATTACGCGAAATAATTCAATGGAAAAGCGTAATAGAATTCGATTTTTGCTTCTGAAGGAGCGTTTGTCTTCGGGCGGCGAAAATCGCGAAAAATTTCTTTCGTGCCTGTTCTTTCGGCTTGAAGAAAAGGTTCGAATCATTTCCCTTCCTTTTCCCCCTTTCTCATTGTTCCATTTGGTTTTTTTTCCTTGCTCACTCTCAACTTCTCTTTCCGTTGCTTTTATCCAAACGTGCGAAAGCTTTCGGCTCTCGAAGAATGATGAAGTCGCGATCATTTGTCACTCGTCGTTTTTGACGATGCTATCTTGGTGTTATATACCCGGGTATAGATATACTTTCACTGATACCGGCAGGCGAAATAAAAAGGTGGATAGAAGGGAGGCTCTCATATCACCCTCGACAAATGGATGTATGGTCAAGCGAGGATGAGAGAAATAGATTAGGGCTATTCGAGGGTGGATCTTTTCTTTCATGACGATTGATAGACCTCTTTCATCACGTTACAACCTTCCGTCGCCAGTATCGCGAAGAAAAATCGTTTTACTCCATTTAAATGAAAACCTTCGATTCGAAAAACAAAATCAATGTTTTTTATCGCGTTGACGCAAAGAAGAATCGAAAATTCGACAATTTAGTAATTGTTAATTCCGTTGAATAAATTAGATCGAATAAAACAAAAATTACAAAGAATTCTTTTGTTGAAAATAAAATAAATGAATGTTAAAAATCTAGCCTGGCAATGATTACCTAAACTTCCGGCAACCTGCACCGAATTACGCGATAGGGGGACGGTAGCGACTTTTATTTTCCATTTCTTTTGCCTCTACCACGACTCGAGGGAAAGAGATAAAAAAAAATGCCCGAGTGCATTCTCGAGAGTCAGAGAGGTGGAAGGAGCAGATGGGAGTCGTAGGTGAAGCTAGACATGGAGAAGCTGTTGGTTGGGCCTGTGGGATCTGGTGAGAATGGTCACGTCCGGACATTTACCGGAACAATCCCGGTCAACGTTGATAGCGAAAATTCGTACGATGGGAGGACCGTTTTGCGAAGCGGGCCAAGCTTCTCGAAAACTACCCAATGACCTCTCTTTCTCCTCGGACCTACTCAACCGGGCGAGAATGTTACCGCAATTCGTTTTTCCTCGACCAAAGTCTCGTTGCGCAAAATTCATATCGCCGATTCAAGCTTCCCTCTCCCTTCTAAAGAATTTCTACTTTTCGTGAAATACAGATGCCTAAAATTAAAGTTAAAAAATGAAAATAATATTATTTTTCTACGTCGTTTAATTTTCTTCTTAATCGACTTTAATAATTTCACGAAATATTCGATATCAAGAGAATATTATTTCGACACTCGTGAAGTAAAATTATCGACAACACATAGAGCGCGAAACCCGTATGAACGTTTTACAATAACGAGGAATAAAAATAATTCTGACTCGCCTTTACCCCCGAAAATTTTGCGAACGAACGACCGACTCGCGTTTTACCTCCTCGAGGCCGAGTTCACTAATGTATAAAAGTCTAGTGTGTATTTTAAAAGAATTTTCCGTAATAATAAATCATGAAGTAAAGCCTCGTTAAAGCTGTTAGGTAAGCTTCCAATACCGTAGAATTTCATGGGTGGAGACTTAAAGTTTCGGTTGGAGGAAGAAGAAAAAAAAATAAAGAACGGACCCGTGGTGGGGAGGGGATCAAAGCAATTCGTCTTTTTCGCCAGAGTGGAAAATCACACCGGATATAAGGCGAAAAGTTTTTTATTTTCATAATTGAACCGGCGCCATTGCTCGTGGTACGCCGTTGGCCATCTTCTTTTTCCTTCTTCCCACACCTCTCTGTGTATGTGTCTCTCTTTCACTCTCCCTCTCTCTCTCTCTCTTTTTTCCGTGCCACATCAGCGCCCGGTTCTTCTCGCCCCGGCTGGGGTAACACGCGCGGTCGGAAAAGGGGTTATATACGACCGCCGATGCCTGAACGATGGAAATTGAACGAGAAAAATCAATTATCGGAAAGCTTCGCGGCTCGTGGACGATTCCCGATCGAAACCTCCCTTCGATTCTCACCGCATTACGGTCTCCCGTGTCTCACATATCGCGCCAAATTTTCGTTTCACGTCGAATCTATCTTCCCGAAGGAATTAAACGCTGAAATGGCGGTTTCCCCGTTGATAATGCATTTATTACGTGGCAATCGTGACTATCAAAACATTTTATCTTTATGTTTAATTCATTTTTGTTTTATCTAATTCTTTATTTCAAATAAATAGTTTTATACTAATTTATCATCGTTATTATCAATTGCCCTTTGCAACGTGATTTATTAATTTAGCATTTTATTATTAAAAATAAAAATATTTATTAGCAAGTAAAAAGTGGAACACGAGTCAATGTTTAAAAATCATCACAAACAATTGAATTCTGTGACATTTTAATAAAATAAATTTGTTTTTTTTCTTCCTTCTGTCCTTTTCACGACAGGGTGACAAAAACTTGGAGAACGTGACTCACGGGGAGGCGGTAGCGACGCTCAAAGCAACTCAAGATCGAGTTGTGCTTCTGGTGGCCAAACCGGAAGGGACACTGCCACCTCCGCCACCAGCTTCGGACCACTCCGTTTCCCCGCAACCACGTAAGGATCTGTAAAAAAGATGGAATTTTGCCTAAACACACACATACACATGCACTCATGCAGACACATGGACGCATACGTCCCCGTGTGGACGGTCGCATGGTCCAGACACGTTTTCACCCTTCGCCTATTCTCGCCAACCATTTTTAGTTCTCTCCGTCTCTCTCGTCCACCTCCGAGTTCTCTGGACGATTTTCTCTCTTTTCATTTTTTTTTTAGTTCCTTTCCTTTCCACGCCGCTCAAACGTCCGTACAAGCGCTCGGCTCTCGCGTTTGCCTTCCGCTCGATAAACGCTTCACAAGGAACTCCGAGAGAGAAATCGTACAGTTGAAACTCACCCTCTCTCGTATTCTCGCATTTTATCTTTTGTTTACCCACGGCCAGAGAACGTCTCTGACTCGATCCAAGCCAAACTTCCTTCCGTTTAATCGTCGCGCTAGAGAAACGGGCAAAATTCAACGTAGAATCGAAAATAAACTGGCGAACGATCAGGAATGGGGTAGAATATTTTATTCCGCGAGCAAGAACATGTTTCGGTGAAATATGCTAGTTTCCCTCGTGATACGGATACGTGCTTATCATAATTTCCATGAAATTTCCTGACATTATAAATTCTTTAATTAAAATTATCAATACACGTGAAAGAATAATTAAATTTTCAACTTTTTAACTATAGATTTTTCTTGTTGAAATTCATATATCGCGATATAAGCGAATTTCAAACGGAAATGGAACAATCTAAAATTTGAATAATCGATACGTCGGGTAATCGAATTTTCCTTTTATCCTTCGAATGCGATCGAGAAATTGGCCTTTCCTATTTTCAAGGGCCTGCAACGATTCCAAATTGCAATCGCTATCGATATCGATAAAAAAAAGAAAAATCCTATAATTTTTTTTTAGCATTTAATTTTATTTCGATTTTTTTAAAAATCATTCTCCTTCGTACACGAAACTGATTTTCCAACTATTCGACGTTTCTCTACGTTCCATTCTCTCGTTTCGTCACCTCGAGCCTCTTTGCACGCTTCACTGCGCGTTTTAATAGCGTCCGGAGTTTAGCGGGTCGAGAAAAGCGTCTTTCGTATATCGAGCAACCCCGTGGCCTTTCAACGAATGTCATTGCTGTCATTTTGGTCCCGCGACTTGTACTCGGCCGCAGCAATAATAGAACCCCGAGACTTTGATACTCTCCCCGAGCTATTACTCCCCGGTGGTCTTTGCGATCCGAGATGACGGAAGAAATTAAAGTCGTCGAGATATTCGCGAACGAAGATTTCTCGACGATGTTCTCAAAAAGAAAAAAAATACTTCGTTACAGTTAGATCGATGATTTTCGCCAACCGAGCGGTAGGAAATCATTCGTGGCGTTTGACGATTCCATCGCTTTCTATACAAATTCCATTCCAATCACAAATTTTTTCGTACTCAACATTTCGTGAGCTTTTCCGATTTTTAATTTTTCATCGACCTGGAATTAAAGATTCGTTTTTTTACAGAATTTCAATATCACAAATTACACACACACAACACAGTCCACGCAACGATTCGATCGCTCGAAGGCAACGCTAACTCAAACATGTCTGTTTTTTTGTTTTCTGTTTCTCTTCGTCTTAACAGGCAAACAAAATGGTTCGTTTTCAGCGTTGGAGAACAGCACGTTGACGTATTCGCAAGAGTCACGTCACGCGTCGTCGCTCGCTCTACACGGGGCCGTTACACCCCGAGCCGTTTCCCAGGAGGACGTTTCTCGGTGAGTCCTCAAATTTTTTGTCTTACCCTCCAACACGAAGATTACTCAAAAAAAAATCAAGAAAATCTCGCGTACGAGTATTTTCCATTTCCTTGAATCGTTAGCAATCAATTATATTAAATTTCCATTCAATTCGTCGAATAATGATTTTTAATTGCCTCTTTGTTCGTAACGCAACGTTACTAAACTCGAACAACGGGCCTCGTAAACTCAACGAAACGCCAAGTGCAGAGATTGATTAAATTCCGCGGTAGGGTTGAAGCTGTATCGAACTCGTGAAATTTTCAAGCCATGTAGGATCAGCAGACGGTGACGAGTTGCGTTTACATATATATATATATATATAAGTAGAAATTCTACCGCCCTATCTATCTCTCTCGTTGGCCGGATCGTCGAGAATTAGTCGTCGGGTAAATTCGATCGAGCAGCCAAGCGATCCGACGAATCCCACAGTCCGAACCGCAGAATTGCTACACCGAACCGTACTCCCTCGGTCTGTTCTCTATCTACCTCTTCTTCGTTCCTGTATAGCTATGTGCGTGTGCGTGCGCGTTTGCACGTATAGAGAGATACGTCGCTTAGGAAGACTGGTTAATTATACAGTCACAGGGCTAGATACGTTCGCGTGGGTGGATAGCTCGAATAGTGCGTGAGAAGGCCACCGAGAGGGAGAGATGGAGATCCTCGATGGCGTCCACACTATGCTCGGATGATCCGAGGGGAGAGGTCAGAGCGGTCAGCTGAATCGTGCGGTAGCCACTGGACGAGCTAATTGCCGAGATGGATCAAGGGCTTATCGAATCGCGAACCGTTCGCGCATTGCTGAATTGAACCCGTTATATTTCATTCCTGTGTATGTCTATATATATTAATATATATATGGGTTTCTATACATCGTACCTCAACGACCAATACACTTCGATCCTTCCGCATTGTTGACCTGTCGTCCAACTCCGATCTAACGAACGTTTCGCACGTTCGAGGTCTCTCATGCGCGATAATACGACCCAGACGCTATTTCGCGGTAAATGGATTTTCGACAGTATCGATCATCATCGTTTTGAATCTTGAATTTTGTATTTTGCGGAATGGTACTTGGGATTTGGTTTTTAACGAATCATTCAAATTTAATTTACTTACTTTTGGGTTTAGGTAGAGATTCAAGTTTGTTGGAAACTTTGAGTAGGATTGAATTTTTTAAAGTTTGAATTTGAAAAAGATCGTCGGTCACCGCAATTCATCATCTTTCAAGAAAGTTTGTGTAAAAGACAAAAATCTATCGGCTAACGAGTTTCTCATTTGCGAACGAGCGTTTGAATAATAAAGCCACCCTAATTCTTTTCTCGAATCGTTGAACTTCGCGGAAGGCAAAGTCTCTTTCTCAATGTTGAAGGACGGAATAAAAGTCTCGGAGTTGAAACTTGAACGGTCGCGGTCGCAGAGAAAGAGGGAGGGAAGAAGGAGTAAATTATGGAGACGGCATAATGCTTGCGGGAAGTTAATTTAGGAAAGGGAGAAATTAAAGTTGGACGTTTTTTTTCTTCCTTTCTTCGGTCTTTTTATATATTTTTTTAATACCCCATGCGCATTTATCACGATGGCCGAGTACCGTAATAACTCCTGTCGTTCGGAATCGGGCGGTCGGGCAGTCGGGACTCTCGCACCATTCTCAGAGAAATGTCCCAAAGGCGGAAAGTACCGTAAGGATTTTTGTATCCCCCTCCGGCAACGTTCCTCACTTTTCCGTGCACCGAGAATTTCCATATAACTCTCGAGCGGAGAAAAATGAGAGTGAGAGAGAAATAGTATTCCCACTCTCGCGAGAGTAGAGAGAAGATTCATATACTTCGCACCGAAAACTTTTCGACGAATATGAGCCGGAAATGAGTGAGACTTTTTGGGAAAGGGAAGGGAACTCCCTCTGCCAGATGGACTAATCGGACAAATTGCGGTCGAGAACGAAAAATAACAGACGGAAGAAAAGGAGAAAATAATTCTTTTGGTTTCGAATCTTTTCTCCAGGAAAAATGCAAAATTGGTCAGCAAGTCATTACTCGATAAAACAGTGAATCAAATATGCCATCCAGCGTAATAGAAAAAAATGTAACATACAAAATTAATTTCGAAGAAAAATCGATTTACGTTAACACAGTTTTTTTCGATATTTTGCCTATAAATTTCCAGCTATTATAAAAATAGCCATCACGTTCGCGATGTGCGAGAAATTTCAATCGTCTGGCAAAAAAAAATTCATTTTCGAAACCCTCGAGTCAGGGGGTTGAAAACTAATCTCGAAAAATCGACATTTTGAAATTCCTTTATTCGATACATTTTTAGAGCTTATTCCGATCGGAAATTGCTCGCTGATCACGAATCCGTAGGTAGATTTTCGCTAGCCCGAAAAATGAGGGGTGAAAAAACGAAAAAACGCGAAATTTTCCGGGTTTTTTCGATATAACAGCTATTAATTTGCAGCTATCGTACTAAAAACCATCATTTTCACAATGTGCGAGAAATTTCCGATCGAATAGGACTATTTTGGAATCAATTTTGAGAAAAAAAAATGTTTACCCCATCCGGAACTATTTTTTGCGGTCACATTGGAAGAGCACCTCTTCAACCCCTCACTAATCTCAAACTGGACTCCAAATTTGGGGTTTCGAGACACGTTGGATGCCTGGACCTTCGCCTGCAGCCGCTGCCTTCATCGCGTCGCGACGTTGCATTTGTCCAAGATGCATTTTTAATTCCAACGGTATGCGCGATTTACGCGACGTCATCGCAAATTTATAATACGTATAATTCCCGAATTCATAGTACACCAAATTTATAAATGGGATGCAGATATTCGAGGCTTCCAGCTTACTCTTTCGTTTCGAAATACACAAAGATACACATGTACGAACAGATACATTGTCTATCGACGCGCGCACGTGTGTAGGTATATATTTGTGGCAGTCGAGGTTGGGGGGATGCGATTGTTCGCATGTGTGCTACGACGGTGAGAAGGAAATTCTTGGCACGGTCGTGGCAGTTAACCCACGAGCTGTGTGAATATATATATTTCCGCACTATATTATATACATATATATTATACACGTGATATATATATATATCATGTGTGGCTTTCACGGATACAGGCCAGGGTCAGAGGCGTAGGGTCGTCACATGAGCTCGGAGAACAATCCGCTTATGCAACGTGCTCTCGCGGTCGTCTAGCTGCTATATACCTATACACGTATTGATACTTATATAATACATACGCATATGTACGCAGTATACCTGCAATTTATCGAATATATCGCTCCGTTTCCCGCTGCTAGCCAATAGATAAGACCGAAATTTCCTACCGTCGGGTTATGACGAGTGTTGGAACAATTTTAATGGGAAAGGGAGATGATATATCGATGACAGATTTATCAGAGACACTCGGCGAGGTTAGGTGACGTAGGAAATTAATTAAGTATCAATATAAGATCGACCTTGGATTTTTTCGATCGATTTTCGACAGTAAACGGGAGAATTATGAATGTAAACAAAATCAAGAATCGTTAAATTGTAAAATTTCTGGAATTGAATAAAATCTTAGGATTTGAACGAGAGATTAAAATTAGCGAAAGGTTCGAACAGCAATCTTCGAGGATAGGATGTAATTAATTGGAGATACTTTTGTTATCGCGATTGATAAAAAAAAATAATCGAAGGCTAATTTGTTCGTCCTCGACAAAAAGTTTGCGTTCTCGAAGAGTTAATGGTCTCGAGGCAAATGACGATAAATTCATGGGATCCTTACTTTCCTATGTTAATAATTACCCGCGACATTTACGATTTTATCCGTTCTGGCATTCGATCCAAATTCCTAAAAGTTTCAAGCCAGAGAGATTCGTTACTCTCTCCTCTAATCTGCGATCTAAACGACCCAATGCCCAACGCAAAATTGTCGTGTGTCATCCCCCTAACTATTCGTAATGTCCCGCTTGCTTGAAAATAAACTTTGAAAATCTCAATCGCATTATCCGCATAATTGATCGTACACGACGACGAATACAATTCCATCAGCAATTATAAACTTTGAGTCGATTCTTCGCTCGTGAAAAAGCGATTATCACTAAAGACCTCACCAAAGATTGGAAAAACAATCGAGGAAAGAGAGAAAGAGAAAGCAAGGCTTATTGTTACTCGCAAACATCGTCCCGACTGTTTTTCTTCCTATTTGTGGCAAATGTCTCCCTACCCCCCTGTCGGTGAGTTTCCCTTCAGCGATTGTTGCAGGAGACTGAGACGAGAGTTCGGGGGAATTTTTCTTCTAAAAGACGGAGTGGCGAGACGATGGAAGAAAGGATAAAAGGGAGAGGGATAGCTACTCGAGATGTCTCGCTCAACCGCCCCAGAACGCGAGACGGTCGAGTCAGCTCTCTTGCGTAGTCACGTGCCGTTTGTACATAGATCGAAATACCTATAGAGGATCGTAGGACAATAAAGCCTTCGAGAAATAGAGTTTGCCTCACTACGAGCAGCGAACGGAGAAAGACTTATCGGTTCCGCTGTCCGGATACAAATTGTCCGATCTACTTTCCGTTCCTCGGCTTTAACTAACGAGACTCCCATCTTCGACCAACAGCTATTTCAGTGCTATCGTTTTCTTGCTTATAGGTATATATCGTTATATCAGGTTGGGGTGTGTGCCTGTGTGCCTGTGTGTGCTCGTGTGTAACGTGACCCTTTTCCTTGTCGAGTACGACAACTGCATATATCCCTATGTCTATGGTATATAGACGTTGCATGGCCTTCGGGCACCGAGAGAACCATTGCGAGAAAGGTCGATCCATCCTTAAACTTCTCGAAAACTTTTACGAAATCGTCTAGGGTAATAGTTGCAGCTTCTTGGCTCGAACCACGATCATTGCTAGCTACAATCACATAGGAAACGGACATATGTAACCGGATGGGAGATTTTTTATACGGAAACGAAGTTTATTAACGGTGAACCCAATTTGTTGGATCACTAAATGAAACGAAAAAGGGGGAACATTTTTTTTTCGTGTTTTTATCGATTTTATTTCATCAAAACTGAGAACAGGGGTTATCGTATTCGTGTTGTACGAGGGATTTTCAAATCCGCAAAATGATAAGAAAATTTTTAGGGCGAAACGAAAATTACGACTCACTCACATCAGTCGTGATCCACTTTGGATAGATCGAGACGACTTAATAATAGAGGTCTAAACTTTATAGCTAGATTGCTAAATCGAAAATTCCCCGTATAATACGAATTACATATTTGTAGTCGTTTTGGAGGAAAAATTCATACGAGCCATCCGTCGTATACAAATTTTAATGAAAAGGAGAACCGTGAAGATTCTGCGCGAGTCTGCTGTCATCGAGACGTACAAATTGCTTACACATGATCGTAGTTGATACGTAATGGTAATATAACGAGGACGGAAGCTGCCAACGTGACTTGACAATAATCCATTGCATATGCGCTCGATAACGAAACGATAAGTACATTGTCTCTCGTACCAAGGACACGTGCGTCCTTACAGACGTAATTTGATGATTACGTCAATCCCCGCGCCAAAGACGATCGTCACGTGGAGATAAGAGAGCGAGAGACATTTGCTCGCGTTTTATTTCTAATTTTACCCACTGGTTCTGGTTTTATGCAAATTTTACTCCAACCGTTAGAAAAAAAAGAAGAAAAGTACATTATTATAAAATGAATAAAGAAGTAGATAAATATTTGAAAAATAAATGGAAATATTGCAAATATTATTTTTATTTTCAGACGAACATCAAAATTTCGATTACAACGCGTGAATTAAATTCAAATATTCGTTACGGTTCACTCGAGCTTTAACCCTCTCAGCTGCTCGAGCTTAACATTCTCTCGCTCGCCCGCTTCCCTCTTGGTACGGTTATACCGAGTCCCGGGTGTACGCTTGGGTAGAGCGAGAAAACCTTTTCCACCGTTGTAAAGCTTCCCGGCACACTTCATTAAGGAACGAGAAATTATGCAAAGAACAGGGTGACGAGGAACGCGAGTAGGTTGTTAAGATGCAAAGGGGATAACAGCGGTAGATCTCTCCACGCGAGATATTGCATACCACGGGAGTCTCAACGAGGAGAACTGAGATGTAGAAACACGAGGAAAAAAAACATTTTTTTTTGCAAATTACGCAACGAAATCCCGAAACACCTATTTTATCATACGACTCGCCACGCCTCGATTAACGTTCGCTTATAGAAACTAGCCTACGGTGCTTAAATTCTTATCAATCTTATCATCAAATTGCATGAATTAAGTACTGATAAATATTCGAAAAAATGCTCGGAAAATGTAAAATCGTGATTTATTATTCCAACGATTTTTTAATTAATAGAACCCATAATTTTGATTGATCGTACAATAATATTTTCCCATTAATCAGTCGTAAATTTGATCACTCATTAACGTATCATCAATTATTTTATTTTAATACATAAAATAATAATTCTCCTATTCGAATCATATCCAATTGTGAAGGATCGTTTAAATTTATGCTGGTGATTATCTCTTGCACTTGAGTATATATATACATCGACGTCAATAAACTATCGTAAATACCTACATACTAGGCCCGAGGTGCGAGCTCTATAGATGGCTAGCTCACAAAATACCTATTCAATTATCGGTAAGCCGATTGACTAAACTTTCGCGCGCCAGGAGTCGCAGGATCGCTAAAGGGTGAGGTTAGAGTGTACGTAGCCTCGAACCTCTGGCGATGCTTCGGAGCTTTCGGAACATTCTTGCCTCGGCCTGTGCTCCACTCTCTCATCGCGTATACGCCCCTTCCTCGTTTTCCACTACGTCCTCTTTCTCTCTCTCTCTCTCTTCCTCTCTCCCACTTCCTCGTCCTCTTTTGCTTATGCCGGTATACAAAAGAGGCAAAAGCGTCGGTAGACACGAGAGAACAACGTCTCCGTCCTCTTCAAGGAACGCGGTTTTACTTCCAGTCTGAAATTCTCTCGAAACGTATATAGGTGTGGAAACGCGCCAATGATTTTATACCAGAGGTAAATTATATCTATACAGGGGTGCGTCGCCACTAAAACTAAGAAGTACCGCGAACTATCTCCCCCGAACCCCCAACCCCGTGATCGAGCAAGTAGCGCGAAACAAGTTTTTGCCTTTTCTGTTCATCGTCTTACAAGTCCATGATCTCCGCAGTCCTTTAAACGAGATCTCTCCGTGTCATGTAGCTGCTCTGTACTGAAGGAAATGTACGTCTCGCGATACTTTTCGTCGGGAAACTTTCAAAACTCTCTCTCTCTTTGTCTCGCTCTATGTTTCTCTCTGTCGTTCTTCAGGATCGTAATATATAAACTTTTGGGAATTAGGAGAAAGAAACTATGATGGGTAAAAGTGACCGTGTGAATTGAAACGTTTATACAAAAATGACAATGGGGATGTAAAGATTTCAGACGTCCATCTATACGAAAAAATTGTACATTCGTTAATATTTTTTTTTATAAATTTAAACAATTTGTCTTTGTTCTAATTAATGTCAGTCCCATTTGATAATGAAATTCCCATTTTCCAGCAACCCCCTCAACATCGAAAATCCTACGTTATACCACTTATTCATACATTTAAACGGCTCGTGTTTTTCTTTTTTTTACGACGGATTTGCGTCCGAGTTATTATTCCCTCAGGATGGATGAAGTCGAATCGTTCCTCGACGTTTCAATCTTCCCGGCTACTTTAGCCATGGTCCACGAGAATAAGAGAGGGGGCAGAAAGAAGAAGAAGAAAAAACGAGGAAAACGAAAAAAAAATAAGAACCGTCCGGAAGTCGGCGAAGGAGGAAAAACTTTTACACACTTATCCGTCCTCGTAGTATTATACTGTACCCAGCGTGTAGCTCTCGGTCGTAAAACTTTCGCGGAGAATTCGCGGCTCGTCACGGTGTACGGATATGGAAGAAGGGCGAGCGAGCGAACGAAGGGACGAGAAGCAGGGAAAAAAAACGAAAACGTGTGCAAAATGGATTCCCCAGACTCAATTAAACTTGTCGGTCTCACTTCGAGGCTCGTGCGCTAGACGGTTGGCGGGCGGGGGTTGAACGAGCGAGAGAGATAAAAAAAAGGAGACATGCTACGGAGACTAAGGTATCACGACTCGTGGTAGTCCCGGGGGTGAATCCCTCGTGCGCCCGGTACACCAGGCGCAAGAGAGCGCACCTGGACGTTTCCTTCGTTTTTTTCCTGTCTTTTTTTTCGTCATAGTCCCGAGACGCTCCCAGGGGTGCAACGACGTCGTTCCTCATTAATCTTCGACCATTTTTCCATCGGCTCGACGATACAACGTAGCGTATACGCGCGTATAATGATACAAGGACACACCGAGCTTCAATTACCGTCCGCATGGTTCTAGCAAAATTGTGTTT
Source organism: Netelia inedita (assembly GCA_964017225.1). Lineage (NCBI taxonomy): Eukaryota > Metazoa > Arthropoda > Insecta > Hymenoptera > Ichneumonidae > Netelia > Netelia inedita. Next base: position 6,549,244 of record OZ024920.1, on the reverse strand, counting down.
TTTTTTATTCTTGTTTCCTTTCCAAGATGAATCTTCCAGATACGATTATTATCTCGTTCCTCTAACGGGTGGATTATAAATAGAGACGAGAATGAGACAAGGGATAAACGAGGAGAATTTTTCGAGCGAACGATACGGTCGAGCGTTGATGGTTTTTTCCCATCAAACGCGACTGACGAGAAGAGGAGAAGAATTTTATTCGAACTTCTCATTTTTTGTATCCCATTTGCCATTTCTTTTTGCAAAAGAAAAATGAGAATCCGTTTTTATGCCTCGTATTCTTGAAATTGTGGTATCTTCGCGATTTTCGCAACGTCGCCAGGTATTTCGACCACGTTGGTTCGCGATACCGAGACTCGTATAAGCGTACGTGCGAGGCAAACGCGAGCAAACAAAGTAGCCCGGAAAAACTTTTCAGCGCTCGACAACCGTAGGAGATTTTTTTTTTGTTCTCGTGCCTCGTTCTTCCGGAAAGGTGATTTTATAGTGCTCCTGTTACGTGCGGAGAGTCGAACTTATGAAGACGAAAGACACGTACGACACACGAGCGCATCTTACATAACGTATAGAGGGTGGGAAAGGGTGCTACTTTATCTCACGGTCATTCGAGCTTTTTACGACATTTTAGGCCAAGAAAAAAAAATGAAAGAAAACTAGAGCTATAGAAAAAATACAATAAAGCGGCAAAGCTTCGTCGTGTGCAATTTCTACGCTCGTGGGGTCGTAACGCTTCACGATAGAAACGTGCGTATACATTTTTATCTCAACTATCGGACTCTTTACCAAACGTCTCGACGGTCAAAATATGAACGAGCGGATTGCTCTACGCGTTCTTTGAAAAGATTTGATTTTTTGTTTTCACGATTTTAGATCGCCCACGCGTTTTTTTTAAATGCACGTATCGATTGTGTTCGAACGACGATATATTGACCCAGTTGGACGATTTTCAGTCGATCGCCTACGAGGACGGTGATACCGGCCTCGTTTCTTCAAACAGTCGTTACAGTTAACCTTTTCGAGAAACGACAATTCGAGGACGAAGAGAACGATCTTAACTTCGATCGATTTTAAATAGACGATGATCGATCGATTATCGATTAAATGGAAGAACGAGGAAGAAATCGGTTTGATGATTCAGGAGGAAATTTGTATCTCTCTCGTTCGGATTTTCATGAATGGATCGATGCAAAGATATGCGCGAGAGGATATTCTCTATAGATCTCAAATTCTTGTTACGACATGGCTCGATATAATACAATACCGGCCGTCGCCTCGTGACTCTCTGCTGACTCAATGAGCCGGCCAGTCATCGGCTGCGAACGGTACCTACGTCCAAGTGAAATCGTAGAGAAAAGTACCACGGCTCGTTAACTTCGTGACTAAAGTCACTCCCGAGTCGTACTAACGGTCTCACCAGATTTATCTTTTTATTTATCTTTCTTTTCTTCTTTCTTTCGAATCGATCGATCACGAAATCAATGCCGATGCGGAAAATTTCTTCGTCTTTTATTTAATTACCGGAATATGACGATCGTACGAGATGATCGAGGGAAATAATTCGATTTTTCAATTAGCCAATCGATTGGACGAGGTTCGCTGAGACGTTTCGAGTTTCGGCCAAGTGTCGTTGTCCGGTCTTGTAGCTACTGCAACATGCTTGACAGGTCTCCGGTGTACGTCGTCTCTCTCTCTCTCTCTCTCTCTCTCTCTCTCTTTCTCTCTTTCTCGTATAGCTTACACAGAGGCTACTCTCGTAGACGACGTGACCGCACGGAGCTCGGAACGGAGCAACGCGAAGGAATGCTACAATCGTCTCCTGGGGTATACTCCTGCCACGGGCCATTTAAGTTTCGTATATACTGTACCTCGTGGTCGTGCGAGAATCTGTCTGTCTTTCTCTCTCTCTCTCTCTCTCTGACGTTGCTCAGGGCGCTACATTTCCGCTCTACTGTTCCTCAATGCTCTTTCCTGACCGGTCATAAAACTACTCCGTAAATTGACTCGTAAAACGTGAGGATCAATGTTCAACATCGACTCGAAATCCCCACACGAGAAACTAAATTCGAAAAGTCATTAAAATTGATAGAATAGTTAATTGAAAAATTAACAGTACAAATTGAATCATTTTTACTTTTCGAGGAAATTTTTCCTCGAATTCTTATTTTTCTTTTAACAAAAATAACGTTTTAATCCGATTTTTATTATCGATAAGAATTCTTCGCATAATTAAATTTTTAAATTTCGATCGGAAATTAGTTTTTAATCCAATCGTTAATGGAAAAAAATCGACAAGGACAAATCCAAACCGCGTATCAATTTACCAATACAAAATTCAAAAAAAAAGAAAAAACAATATAAAATCCTCCTGCCGGAAAAACAAGCAAAGGTGACAAAGATAAGCTGATAAGCAACAAGCATACAATTTTCTCCCATTCTCAATTTTGTTTATTCGAATCTCAGACTCGATTTCCTAGTGACAAAATAAGTGAACTCGCTGTCGAAAAACGTAAAAGAAATCGCTTTTAAATACGAGAAGATTAAGGGTGGGGTTAGAACGGCGGGGGTATCGTCCTTCGTCGTAAAGAGCCTTGGGGGCCGGCCGATAGTCGCGACGAGTTCGTATCGAGTAGTCCGTTCGTCGATGCATAATACCATCGCTATATCGCGCTATATACGGTACAGAACGTGAAAAAAGGAACGCTCTATCGGTATTCCGCGCGAGTCGGGCCTTCGTCGACTTCGCATTCGTAATCACATGACGGGCGATGGGTTCTCGCTCTCGCGGCGCTTCTCGCACACGTCTTGTGTCACTCTCGTGACTCAGAGAGCGTTGCTATACGTCGGATGATTCGAGCTGGGAGTAGTAAAATTGCTACGCGTATATTTATATATATTTCAATATATATATACATATATATGTATATAAGTGTGAGTATACGTTTATATACACACACATATATATATATACACGTATCGTTCTATCGTCGCCGTTGGCATATACAATTTTCTCGAAACGTAACGTATATCTAGTATTATACGTGCTACCGCAGTAGCCTGATGTCTCCTGCCGGTACCTCGCACGACACCCCACGATACAATCGTACGAAACATTATTATTTTTACAAACTTCAGCAAAACCGCGAGCAAAGTCCTCGCGAACGATAAGGACGACCCGCCCACGATGTCAAATTTCAATTTCGCAACCGCGTTTATGAATGTGCGTGAGTGTTTTATCTCGAGCTTGGTGTAACACAACGAAAATATGAAAATTTTTGGGAATAACAAAATTCTCGTGCGAATCAACGAACCGTGGTTTTGAGAGTGAATCCAAGTTTCACGTTTTTCCACGTTTTAACGGTATACGAGATAATTACGGATCGTTACACGAGGATTTTTCATCATCGACTGAATAAGGTTAGAAAGCGTTATCGAAAAATGATAAATTTTTCCTAATGTCGTTATAACGAGTCTATCAACCCCAGCGATATTTTACACCTCCCAAGGGCAGTTTCGAGACGGGCGTGGTCGTTGAAAACGTCAGGGACAAATAATACCCCTAATTCGCAAACCACCCTCGTGATAACAACAATGTTCAAAATATCGAATATCAATGATAAAATAAAATTGACGAAAGTAGAAAAATAAATAAATACAGATGAAAAAAAAATTATATATACATAAGGGTGAAATACGTATTTTTACACCGTTAGCGAGTGAAACAAGAGTTCCTTCGACAGTATCGAGTGTTCTTTATAACAGGGACCAGAAGGGGATGTAAATGCATGACATTTATATTATCCGTGGCTGAAACATACGTACGCGTTTACAAGCCGAAGTTTTCCACGTTTCGCTTTACCCCGCGTGATTCGTTTCTATCGAACCGGAAAACCTCTTCCCTCTCTCTTGTATAGAGTTTATACGTATAATGTACACCGGGCTGCCTGCAACTAGGTATGTGTACAAACGTAAAGGGTATAGGAAACAGACCGTTGCAAACCGTACAAATCCATCGTGTACCCTCTATATATATTTCACAAGTTTTTCTATACAAGTTATCGTTTCGTAGAAGCGAAATATCGATTAGTGAGGTAACTGACCTATACTCTCGATAATACACAGATAAGGCTTACCGATACTCGGAGAAGAAAAAAATGTCAAAGAACCGTCGTGAACTCGACGAAAATATCGAATCCATGGTATAAATGCGTTTAAATTAAAAAAAAAAAGAAACAAAACAAAAAAACAGCGAATGAATATTTTACCGTCGATGCACAAAAATTCTCGTACGAAAGAGACAGCGCATAACGCGTAGAACAATGTAACGCGAATATTTCTCACGGCCCGTAGAATCATCGCGAGGTATCCTCGCTCATGAGAGAGAGAAAAAAATGACGAAACAATGGAAAATATGCGTCGTAAAAAAAAATACCCCAAGCATCGACGTTTTCCATGACTTTTATGCGTATACCGTTGATTCTTTTTTCTTCTTTTTTTTTCTTGTTCTTCTTTTTTTTCTTTATTCTCGCGTTTGATATGTGAGAGGGCACAGCTGCTTGAAATTTCTTTGCTACTAACGTCGTTATAGCCGTGATATAGCCAGCGGGAAATATTCCCCGCTCGCTTGGGGCGTGCTCGGCCGTTCACGCGAGACGAGATAGAAAATAACGAAATGAAAAAACTACATTATCTCGCGGCTTGGTCCGAAGAACGACGAGATTTATGCTCTTTATTTCGTGAAAACTCCTCACAGCCGCGGTCCGTGAGTCTCGTTCATTTCGTTGTAGACACCCCCGAAAAACTATATACAGGGCGATTTTCCTAAGGTGTAGCACCATTTATTCTGGGGTAGATGGGACCATTACAAACAAAAGTTGCAAATAAACATTAGGGATATTTTTTATAGTTTACGAGATATCAATTTTTGAAGTTTGTCCAATCAGATCGCGCCGAGAAGCGTTGGAGCCGCCCACTCTCCGCCCTAGCCGTAGATATAGCACAGTTTAGAGCGTTACATTTGGGATCGCAAAATTCAGAGCAGTCAATTATTATTATTTTATTACGCAGTCATTTTTATTTGGCGCGCTCGGCAAAATTCAGAGCAGTCAATGCCCGACAAATAAAAATGACTGCGGAATAAAATAATAATAATTGACTGCTCTGAATTTTGCAATCCCAAATGTAACGCCCTAAACTGTGCTATATCTACGGCTAGGACGGAGAGTGGGCGGCTCCAACGCTTCTCGGCGCGCTCTGATTCGATCAACTTTAAATATTCATATCTCGTAAACTATTAAAAATATCCCTAATGTTTATTTGCAACTTTTGTTTGTAATGGTCCCATCTATCCCAGAATAAACGGGGCTATACCTTAGGAAAATCGCCCTGTAGAGAGGCTACTCGTTGGAGCACGCGCTGTACACACGATCGAACGAACAGCGGTGAGCGAGGAAAAAGCGTAAAGAAACGCGAATTAATTCATTACGAGATGGTTCCCTCAAAAATGGCGAAGCTTTTCACTCGGGCAAATTTAGGCGCGCATACACGCTGATTCATAATTTCGCTTTTATCCCACGCGTGTACATCGTCTCTTCGCAAACATCCCCCTTTGCAAAATTCAAAACAACAATTTTATTTACTTTTCGGAGATTACGAAAATTTTGCATTTTCCGTGTATTAAAAATTGGCCGACGACCCGTTACTTTCTCTCGAAACTATAACAGTTTCGTGAATGATTATTTTTTCCTCAAAAACCACCTTTTTTTCTTCTCTCGCGATTCTTTTATTTTATTTCGCGATATCGCGTGTCCAACCGGTAAATGAAACGAAGCGAGAAATAGGATTGAATTTCCTCGCGGTTTGGCATCACAGATCTCAGTCAAAAGAAATCGGAAAGGAATATAAAAGCCGAAGAGTCGACGGGGCGAGGGTTGCACAGACGGTGCTTATACGCTCCGCTTCGCTGACTTTATCTCGCGTTCGGTTTCTGCCTTCAGCCCCCAACCCCTTTTCCCTCTCGACTCTTTTCTCCGGACACCATAACGCGATACTGAAAAGTACGAACGCGACTGATTGGGAAATTGATACGACTCGGTGAGATCCGGCCACCCCCTAGAGGGAAAGAGAGACAGAGAGGGTGAAATTCCCTCGGGTTCGCGCGACCCCTTCGGACTTCTCGTCGATTCTTTCTCCACCTGTTCTTCTTTCCTTTTATATGGGTCTATAGATATGTATTTATGTATTTATGTAATATGTATCGTTCCGACCTCTATGGACCTACTACCCCCAGTATGACAGATCCGAGCGAATAAATCGCTCTTTGACAAATTTCCCGAATGTTCCGACCAATAATTCTCCAACCGCGCGACGGTACGGTGAAAATAAAAAAAGAAATAATGGAAAAAAAATGAAACAAAAAATAACCGACACTGTACGCAAACAGCGCGGGGCTGCTGGACGCAGATATCGGCTTGCTCGTGGCTTTATCAATCGCTGCCTCTCGCTCGCTCCCTTTCGCCCTCCCCAACGTCGAGTTCGACGGATGGGGTAAACTCGTTTACGTTGCCCTTTTTTCCTCAAAGCCCGAGGTAAATATACGCGCTCATTCAACAAATCTCGTGTTTGCCTCGGTCGCGTACGTAGCATCGAAAATATTTTACGGTCATGTACCGAAAATCAACAACGGTGCACAAAAACTACGTTTTCACGAAATTCCATTGAAATTTATTTCACCCTTTTCATAATAAATACTTATACGAAAAATCGTCAACGAATTCAAAGTTCCAAAAACCGTCGTCTTTCGTTTATACCCAAAAAAACATTTGAAAAATTCAATTTGTTTCCACCCAAACGTTTTCAAAATACGACAATAACCGATTTAGAGATTTTCCCAAAGGAAAAAAAAAGAAGAAGTAAATATGCCCTAAAAGTCTTTATCTATTATCTTCTCGGAAGTTCCGTAATACGAGAGAGTAAGAGAGAAAAAAAACTATCGTAACTTTTTATTACGCCCTTTTCGCGTTATGCGAATTGGCGATATCGTTGATTCGCATTTTCGCGTATGCCGCGAAACGACGCGAAACGGATGTGAATGAGGGAGGTAAAACGAGAGACCGGGCATTATCGTGTCGCGCGAGCCGAGTAAAACCACCCCCGATATAGTAGCTCGCGCGCGCCCCCAAGTACTCTCGCGTCGCGCCGAAATCTCTTCGGACGACTGGATGTACATATACCCTGTACGTATCATAGTTATACCATTGAAACTAACGATCACGACGTATTCGGTATTAACGATGATCGGTTTTACGAGCTTTGCGGCGGGCTAGTGGGGGGTAGGGGGTTGGAGAATACCTGAGGGAGTATAACGATGAGGCAACTGGCTCGATATGCCATCGGGGATAGGAGTTTCGCGACTGGAGATTATTTGTGTATGTGCGCGGTGCGCTCGAAACATGACCGTCACGAAATCCGTAACAACCCCAGGCGGAAGATACGAAGGCTCGAGGAGGTCTCTTCTTCGTCTTTTCTCTCTATCCCCTCTTCGCACTTCGTTCCACCAACCAACAGATTCGAGACACTGTTTTTCCACTACGTTCAAAAATAAGCTTACTCGTAGAGCTAACGAGCGTATTAAATTATACGCGTCTGTCTCGTAAGATGCCTTAGGGACGTCTAACGTCACGATCATCCCCCGATTTTGTTTACTTATAATGTGTGTTTGAAAATATTTATTTAAAATTGTATTTATAATTTATATTAGTTTTATTCGTTCGTTGCAATCAAGAAATTACGGGTTTTTCTCGATTTCGTTGGAAAAAAACGGGTGAACGGCGTAACGTCGAGGGGGATGAAAATTGTATCGACTAATATATTGCGAGCGTACGCTAGAATCTCGAGGATGTATGTTCGCTGAGGACCAAAGCGTGTGTATTTTACTTCGCCGCAAGGACCTTACGACGATAAGTTCGTCGGGTTCTTGAATAGGGGTGCACCCCGTACAGTCACACCGATATTCACCCCTTTTCGCGAACTTCTCCGTTATGGAGCCAACCTTTGCAGATCGTTCCTAAGGTTCTTCGACCTCGTATATACTCGTCTAACGTAACGGTGGAGTTAACCCTTTTCACGTGGTACGGGGTGAGTTTCACCGGTGGTTTAAGATACACATTATTGCACGACGGTTATTCGTATCGAGTGGACCAGGTGGAAAGCTGCTTTTGCAACGTTTGCTCCCAACACCTTACCGTTTCCCATCCGTATCTCACATTTAATACTGTTACACCGTACGTGCCCAAGGGATGACAGTTACGATAATGCCCTTGCTCGACACCTCGACTGATCACAATCATTGAATATTTCTCAACCCTCTACATACTTCGAGATCGATCCAATAATTATTACTTTCGTACGATACTTTTTCAACCTACCATCAAGAATTTATGACCTTTTGACCCTTTTGAGTGAACCGAGTAATATCCATGGTAAACGAGTCACCCTCTACGAATTAATCCCATTTTTCTCGTTTTTCATTATTTTACGTCTTTTGATCAAATTTAGTACTCAATATCCTTCAACCTCTCGTACTTGGTATTTACGCTCTATAATACTTTAGATACGTTCTATTAAAGTAGATAAGAGCATGTGAGTGAGAGAGGGAGAGAGAAAGAGAGACGGACTAGTTACGACTTGAGACGATGTCGTTATACCGCGACACAATTTCCTGCCTTTTAGGAATAACGTTATCCTCTTTTTGTCGACCTAGGAGCGCGTGTGTAATATATTTCTATCTATCTATCTATCTCTCTCTCTCTATATATAATATATATACATGTCTAAATCCAAACATGCCCGCGGCTTTGGCTATCCCCCGGCAAACGTTATACACCAGGTGTGCTCTCTTTGTCGAGTCGCATAGACAGCGTTCTATCGATTCTCGATAAAACCCTAACGCGCTCCTCCCGCGAAAATAGGGAAGCGGCAAGAGGCCCCGATGAGCAGAGCCACTGTCATCACTTCCTAGACCGTACAAAAGACGATTAAACTTCCCGCGTTGCTCGGTTCGTGTATCGCTAACTCTGTCCGCCATCTTCTACCATGGGGTCGTTTGCACTTCGTCCCTATTTTACCGAGGTACATGACTGTCCCCCTCTCCTCGACTCGGTGGTGAGAATCGATATATCGAATCGCGAAATAACGCCGACAGGAGCCAATCCGGAACGGTGAAGGAGGATGACAGGATTTCGATATATTTCCGTTACGCTCTCGTCCTTTCTTACCGCGTGAGATATAACACCGTCGTGAGACAGACGCCCGTCGATTCGTCCCTTTTCAACGTTTATTTTACCTCCGTCGCTAAAATCGTTGTAAATTTAACGATAATTATTGATTTTTAAAATAACAATAACAACAACGTAGTCTGACAGTTTTTGCTCATAAAAATGTAACTTTTCCGATATTATTGTAGCGGAGACGAAGGATTTTTATTCGTGTGAAAAGCGTCGCTATAGTTCGACGAACTCGTTACTCTCTCGGCGTCCAAGTTCCAAAGGTTGCCACGCGCGACACCACATGCGCTTCCTTTATACCGTGAACGACGAGAACCCAAGCGTACAGACGCATCGTACGATGGCTTCTTCGGATCTTCCGGCACCGGTGAGGGCGTGCCATTGGTGTACGAAAAAGCCCCCCGGGGTCCTCGCCAGCGAAAACAAACAAGCGATAGAGCGAGCGATGGAACGTCGCAAACAGAAATCCCCTGATAAAGGCCTCGCCCCCACCACCACCACCACCACCTCCTCTTGATTCTCAAATTGATTTTACCAGTCATGCAAATATGAACCCGGGTGAATTCACCGGGTAGTTATAAGAAAAAAATAGCGTCCGATCTACCGAGGTGGATCGACCATAGGTACACGTACTTCGTGTATGAAGAAATCATACACGAAGTATCACACACACATATATACCTACATATATATATATATGGTTTTATCATGGTCTCGACATTTCAAAGCATCGCGTGTTGCATCCCCTCCGAAAATACGACGGATTGAAACCAATCGAAACTAAAGCATACAATAATAATAGTAACGATATAATATTCGATTCGTTATTTGCAATATCTCGTATCGCCTTGACGCAAATATCCACCCTCTTTTACATCTCGATTTTCCCTTTCTTTTTTTTTATCATTCGTTTATTCACGTTTTTTTTTACAGTACTTTGTAAAATTCTGGTTCGATAATTCGCATTAATCAGAGATCGAATTATTTAGAAGTTTGAATTCCGACGTAGATTGGAATGCTTCGATGTTTATTTGTATCGCGAATTTCGTTTTATTCTATTTATTTATATATATTTATTGTATTTATTATGGATAAATAAAACATAGTGGAATTTACGATCTCGCACGGTCTCGCGACAAAACCGTGAGAGACAAGTATCGAAGCGTGAATACGTAACGATATGTATTTCCCAATTAACGATCATAACGAATTTCTATTTATATATATGTATATATGCGTGTGTGTATCATATAGATGTGTGTATCATCGTTATTAATTTCTCGCTTCGCTTAACCCCAGACTGGAAAATTCGAGCCCCCAATCATCCCTCTCGTTGCTCGTGCACGATTTTTCTCCATTTTCTCTACCTTTCCAACTCTACCTTCTGCCCCTTACACTACGCGTTTCGGTCCGATCGTCGAGACGGAAAAGATCGAAAGGGGAAAAACATCGTAAGGCCGGCTAGAAGGGATGATATTTTTCTATTGGAAATACATCTCTCTATGCGCAGTCCCAGAAGAGCCAATCTTCCTGAAAATCCAATACGCTTGTATTCATCTTGTGTACACTTCACGGCTTATACCTGACGTATGCAAACGTGTATATATTTATATATTTTCCCTTTTTTTATATATATTCACGTTCCACGCTCTCGTTATTTTTTTATACATATATATATATATACGCTTCTTTCTCGACCTCGCCGACCCGGTTTTTCGCAACATACGCTCGAATAAATTTTCCAGAAACACACAGGTTCGTATTCATTTTTCCATTGATACGATAAAACTGCGTACGACTGAAAGATATCGAGAGGTTTCGTAGAAAAAATCGTTATCGTACCGTAGTCGAGAACTCGTGTATAAATATCGCGTATCATCGCTACTTCGAATTCCTCCAATTTCAAAATCGTATTTTCATTTTGAATTTTTCTCGTCGAATTTACGAATTTTTATTTATTTTTTTTTTCAAGCGTTCTTTTTCGATCGAAATTTCGACTTAATTGATTTTCTCGATTATTCGTGTATTTATTGCGAATTACTTTATTCTTCCTGATACGAGAAATACCGTCTCGACAAAAACTTCCTTTCATAACTGGATTACGGGGCCGAGACAAAGTGCTGCAAAGGCCGAGACAACAAAGTGCAGACGGCAATGCACGCTCGTTAGAAAAGCCCGAGCTACTTTCGTACACATATTTCTCTTTTCCCCTCGTAAAAGACGATTTCTTAATTAGCGGAGTTTTTCTACAGCGGCGAATGCGAGAGACTCGATGAAAATAATATCCCGAGGTAGACTACGATGACGCGGTCCAGATGTTATTATCTTCAATTTTATTCCAATTTAATTTTTCCTCTTGTCCCATATTCATTCATCGCCGTTCGTCGATACGCCATATCTCTCGACGAATCTTGTCGCAATCTCGATTATTAACGGCTCGATGCATCTTTCCTCTAATAAAACATAAATATCTCGTTTAACGACATAATTATTATATATATGTTGCCAAGACCCGGTAATAAATTTCTCTTTTTTTTCCTCTGTTCCAGGTGAGTCTCAATAATTTCTTCATTTAATTGATCGTTCCATATTTGGTGAGTAAAAGCGTAAATTATTGGTAAATTACCTAGAGGACAAAATTCTTCGATCGTCGAGTCAAAGTTTTACGTTAATTGCTCGGAGCGATTAATTAAAATTTTCTTGTAAATAGAAATTAATATTTGAAAAAATCTATTATTATTAATTATTATCGTTGTTATTAATTCTAAGAATCTCAGCGCGCTGATAAATTCGATTTCATCGAAACGTTGCGCCCGGGAGAGATTAAACCTTGTAATATCGTCGTCGGGTTGTCGTCTCGTGGTTTATCCGGCAACGAGGTATCTAACGACATTATCGCTTCCTCCGTGTAATTAGTCGCGAGAGCCTGCTCGCACTCGAGGAGTATTTAATTATGAGGCTCGAGTTCGTCGTCTCTTATCGTCTGTTACCACTTTGCCATTTCTGGTCTGGGAAATGAGACGAGACTTTTACCGGTGCTTAATAGCCGCGACCTCGATTAAACAATCTTTTTAATCTCGACCAGAAGATCGATTCACCCCGATAATTAAATTATACGACGAATCACAATTTGCACGAATAATCAATCCTCGAAACGTGTCTCTTAGCAAAATCCATCGATCTCGTTATCACCTCGATGTAAAAAAAAAAGAAGAAATTTTATCGATTTTAATTATCTCGAATTAAAATCCATCGTAATTACTCTCAACAAACTTGTAGAATTCTTTTTTTTTATTTCCTTTTTTTCTTCTTCCATTTTCACGAGACACGTGTCGAGAATAAAGAAAAAAGTAGGTACATGATCGATGAGAGAACGTTTTGTTCGTGTCGCGTATACACACCGTCGACTCGAAGAAACTCGATCTTTCGTTTCTCGTAACTTCCGCACGAGCAATGGCGAGAAACGCCCACCCCTATACTTCTCGGTCGAGTGATCAAAGTAACAATGGGGCCAGGAGAGAAAATTCCCTCAAGACCACCGTAGCTGGCGTGTCTCTCGCACCAAGATACACACGAGGAACGTACCTACGATGGACTCTCTCGTATACTGTTGAAACTAGACGCGGTAGTACTACGTCGCGTTATCCCCACGTGGGATCACCGGGTGAACCCAAGAGGTTCGACGTACTTACTCTTACCACTTTACCTATATGTATACTTAAAAGGCTCACGACGACGAGAATAATTACGGTACCACGAGCCTAGAACGTTAAAAATCGTCTCGGAGCAGCCTCCTCGTCTTCTCTCTCTCTCTCTCTCTCTCTCTCTCTCTCTCTCTCTCTCTCTCTCTCTCTCTCTCTCTCTCTCTCTCGTCGCTGATGCCGTATTTATCAACTCCTACGCATCATTATGAATCGAGGGACTTTCCCAAAGTGCAATGACGACAACGACGAGAAAGCGATTGATGATACCGGACCGTCCCTCTCGTTACCTTATACGCGTCTCGATCGATCTCTAAACGCGAATATATATATCCCGTAAACGATCGTTGGCCGAGTTTACCCGGACAGTTAGCAATACAACGAGGCATTAAAGGAGCGTGGGATTCATACAAAATAATAAAAAGCTACAGAAATTTTGATTTTTCATCTTAAAAATAGAATAATATTTTGATATTGTTCTCTCCCATTTACCAATTGAATATTAATTGGAGCATCGATTTTTTAATTCAAATCTATTCGATTAAAAGCGGATGAGTATCGTGTTGAAATTCTCGTCGAAATAAAAATCGCGTGGAATGGAATTCTATCGATCATCTCAGCACAATGCAATCCTTTTTACATAAAAATGAAAAACGCGAAGGTATGATACGTGGGAAGAACGTTGTAATACATCAAACTGTTACCGAGGGAGGGAAGAAAGAAATAAAAGAAGAAGAAGAGAAAAAAAATGCGACGTGCGATAAACGTTGGTAGGAATGGTAGGATGAACACCTGCGTATCGCGAGAGGTCTAAGGAGGCCACGCTGATGTGTTCGCGTCTTGCTTTGATCAGCAACCAACGCGCCTAGACGTTAATAATGTATATAGGTATATGAGAGGCATGAATGGAGACGGCTAGAAGCCGTTGCTTGCCCGGGGCTTATCATTCCCTTAGCTGACGTGGCTCTCTCCTTCTCTCCTATCAATTTGATGGACGATCCGGCGAGTCCGTTGTACAGTAACACGTCGACACCCTCTCTCCTGCATACTCGATCCTGACCAGAATCGCGCCAATACCTCTCTCGTAGCTCAGGAGCCAACGACCAATCTGCGAAACGAGAAAATCATTCGAAATTCGAATCACTCGAAAAGATCTCAATCCCTTTAGTCATCGATCGAAATCTTTTCTTTATTCTTGAAAATTTACTTCCAATTTGATTTTCGTTACCTTCGCTCGGTATTACAGTAAATATCATCCCTCAAATCGTTAATTGAATTTTTTCAAAATATTATACGGATTTTTGCTAATTTTTGTTTTTCAATAATTTTAATTTAACAAATGCAATAATAATAATAATAAAGTTGACATTTTTTTCGACTTCAATATGACGATGGACTATGTCACAAACTTTGCGAACAATCGACCTCGTTGTAGTTCGGTAGTTGTCTGCACTTTGTCGAGAACGGAAGTCCTCCCGGATACGACGATCGGAGAACTTATCCGCAAGAACAATGTCGTAATAATCCGCGTCCCTGAAAGCCGCTCGCCCACCCAAGCACACCGGCTGACGGTGCCTCCTATTCTTCTCCTCGTTTCGCTCTCGACCTGACTTTTCTCCAGTATACTTCTTCGCCTACCTTAAACTACATACACGTATATATCTATATGTACATATACAGGGTGAATCATAATGGGTGGACACCACTTTTTGATGGTATTTACCATGCGTCGTAAATTACCGACTACCTACAACTGGATTGCTTGACAACTCCAGAGATGGCAGCAGCTTAGTGACAGGCTATAACTATATTCATGCATCTTCGCTGATTTCGATGAAATTTGGTATGCTTGTAGAATGGATAAAAATACAAGATATCGAAAAAATAACAAACCCGTCAACTTTATTTTTTCATCCTCTACCTTTATGCTAATTTGCATCCCAATCGGTTAAAACTCTCAGAGATAGGTATGAAAAATTACAAATTTGCAATAAATAATAAGAGATTTGTTGCTATCTGCACCATTCTGATATCCAGTGTATAGTACGCGAAAAAATAAACGTTGTTGCAATTTGAAGTTTTTTCATATCTTGTATTTTTATCCATTCTACAAGCATACCAAATGTCATCGAAATCGGCGAGGATGCATGAATGTAGTTGCCTGTCACTAAGCACCTGCCATCTCTGGAGCGGTCAAGCAATCCAGTTGTAGGTAGTCGGTAATTTACGACGCATGGTAAATACCATCAAAAAGTGGTGTCCACCCATTATGATTCACCCTGTATAAGCCCTCAGTTAGATGCCCATTTACATATAGCGAAGACGACGAGAGCTCGACGTAAAATCATGCTTTTCCTTCTACGCCCCTTCCTCTCCATCCTCCCCTTCCTCCCCTACCTCGTACTCACCAACACGAACAGGACCGTCATGGACTCGGGGTACTCGAAAAACTCGACCGTTTCATATCCACGTCGGTGATACGAGGGTCTCTGGCTCTCTTCACCCGCCTAATGCAAGCTCGAAAGCTTAAGAGTCGTAGCGGCAGGGGGTTGGGGCATTATACTTCGAGAGAACTACTTCTTCTTCTCGCTTCTTTCCCTTCTTACGTTCCGTTTCCCTTTCGTTCGCCAACCGATGAAAACGACTCTGCGCGACCACGCGGGAGTTGGGGTAATCGTTGGAAATTTTGAACCTCCTACCTCGCTCTTCCACCCTCGGTTCGACCGAAGCTTTACACCTAATTATTGTCGGACTATTTCCCGCGTCCGTAAAAAATTGTCGAAAAAATTGAACGCGAAGAATTTTTTGCCACGAGGACAAAATGATTTAACATTTTTTTTTATCGTTAGTAATGCATCGGGCGAGACAATTATCGCTTTTAGAACAACCACTTGTACTCCGAAGAGATTACCCACTCGTGGTCCATTTTATACGTTTTATAAAAAACGTATACAAAAATCATCAAAAATATTAAATTGATAAACGTAATTACGATTTTTTGGTTTTCAATTTATTGAAAATTTTCTCACCCTTAAAACTTATCAAAATCGTAAAACTTGTGCAAGATTTCGTAAGTAATTTGAAATATCGTCGCAAACGCGAGTCCAGCGAATGGGACAAACTTTGATATCAACGGTTTGTGCACTGTGTCACGAGTGTGATGAGCTGCGAAGTGTGCAACATCCCGAGAATGCAAAGTCTCTCCCGAGGGAACGAGCGTAATTCAGCGTGTAAGACTCCCTGACTTTGCGAGGGTCACGTAACTAATCAGAAGTAAAGACGAACGGAAGCAGACGCAAACGGGGGTTGGCGGAGAGGGGGGGGGGTGGCGGGGTAGAGAGCGAAGAGTACGTACCGTTATACAAAGCGGCGTCGTACTTTCTCGACAGTACTTGCCACGTGTTGTGCCTCCCGTCTCGTTCAAGATAGTTGTATTATTAGTTTGTATTTAACAGAGCGGCTGAAAAATCTTACGAGCAGAATCAAGAAATATACGATTCAACAGTTGAAATATCTCGTTATGAGAAAATTCTCGAAGCTAATATTTAATCGCGAGAACTCACGAGTAGGTAGAGAAGCAATATCGCGATTACGATTATTTCACCCTCAATTGAATTCTTCTTTTCTTTATTTTTTTATTTTTATGACTACTCGTTTCATTTTTTCTCTTTCACACGGTAACGATCGCTCGTTCTCTTCCGCGAACCGTTGTTTCCATATATATACTTTTCTTTTTCTTCCTCGATAACGAAGGACGTTAATGAGAATTGCATTCGATTTAATTTGATGTAAACGTTGTTCTTATAACAAGTCGAGTAACGGAATGTCGGATAATCGAAACAGTTCGAGAACGAGATTATAAAAGAACGATGAAAGACACAAAATAAATAAATAAGAAAAATTCTCGATGACGAGTTGAAGATTTTATTAGTCGGTGATAAAAAAATCGTTGGGGAATTAGGAAAATGGATTTTCCCGAGCTCGTGCTCGGGAAAATAAAGGCGCGGACTAAGAGAGGACGTCGTTGAATACGACGAAAAGGGGGAAAACACGGAAAACACGCTGACGCGGTCGGTTTTTGTTGCATTAACTTTTGCTCGCACGCCCCGAGGAGCCACGGAGACCTCGACTCTTGTGGTATATGCACGTATAAGGAGACCACGCACGACCGCGTAATCCTCACGTACGAGGGGTAATGTAACACCGAGTGTTAAAACGCCTCGGGGCTTTCGCGAGTAATAATAACCTTGGCGTGTGAAAAGCGCTCCTCTCATCGTACATATCGAGACATACGCGCGCTTTTCATTCCGCGTTTATGGTACGAAATACAACGTTTCGCTTCTCACTCGATGGAGAAAGGAAATTGCATTATACGTTATTAGATAGCCGCGTGTATCAAGCACGAGCGGCGTAATTCCATCGAAGTAACTATCGTTTATATAAACGATAAAGAAAAATAAAAGAAAACAGAAATATACGTTTTATAGAAATTTTGCAAAATTTACAAAAATGATTGGCAGTTTCGTGATTAGAGAGGAAAAATTCTAAGATTGTCTTTAAAATCGTTCAACCATGGTAATGGGGTCGAATGTATAGATAAGCTGGGACTTAAAGAAGAATTGTTTTCTACTAATTTTAAAAAATTGAAATATTTCGACATTTTTTTATTTTTTATGAGAAGGAAGAATTTTTTTTTCTACTAGATTGATCCGCATATATATATAGTCACGACAAAGACACGGTCAGTATTTTCCGTGGACGCTACTATTTCGACAAAGTAATAGCTAAATTCCTCGGAACGAAATTCCTTTCCGGCGTATACCGCGCGTTCAATTTTGATTTTAATATCACTCGAAGTAGAATGACGAGGCTATAAAAAAAAAAGCTTTGCCTCTTCGTATCGCATGGGAGGAGACGAGGAGAGGAACGAGGCCGACTAACGTAAACGGTCGCGGACGTGTAAAAAAAAATTAACGTTCTATAAAAAAAAAACTACAACCCTCGTAAGATTTTTCTAAACTTTAACCACCCTATTTCACGAACGATGAAGAACGAGAGACGACAACGTAAAACCACGTAAACCACGTAAAAACCGTGATAGCGGACGTATCAGTCATAAAACGTAAAAAAAACAGACAGTATACAAACGTTAAATTGAAATCCAATATTGCGGAAACGAAACATTGATCAAAGCTTTTTGTTTTCGTTTCACATTTCCATATTTTTCGTTCACCAATTTCGTCCAATTTTCACTTCTCTTTGACGCTCTGGAAATCGTCCATTTCGATTTCACATAACGGACAGTCGATAACAGTTTGTCACAGGGGGTGAGGAGGATCGGAGGTTTCGCGAACTATCGACGACGGGGGGTAGTACCGAAGACTCCGTCGTTAGTTATGATCGCTCCAGATGTGCCGAGGTTTGCGCAAATACGCGCGGAATCGCGGTGTAAACTGTTCGAAGAAGAAGAAGGTCTCTCGGTGGGTGGAGGGGTGGAGGGGTGGAATGACGTTGAAACCTCGAGAAGCGATAACGAGAAGGCGTGTTCGTACATACGTATACTCTCGGACATTGGGAGAGTCGAGTCGGAAACAACCGAAGGCAAACTATTTCGAACCTCCGAGTCCGTTTACTCGAATGGTGGGAGGCGCGGCTCCCCGTGCTGGATAAGTTAAATTATACATACGAGCCAGTGCCTAAGAACAAAAGCTCTCCGTCGTGTTATATAGGACGCTAATTAGCTGACTTCCGGTAGTCGATCGATGCTTAGGGGAACATTATGTCGATGGTGCGAGAAACTTTCGATTGTAAACAAGACATTTTATAAAAATTATTTTATTTTTATTTTTATTATTCAAATTTTTTTGTAAATTAATCAATGACGATTTATCGCGGAGTTAGGGATGCTTGTCACGTGCTAAAGTTTACCGTTCGTAATTGCTAGGAGACCTAGCCGTCGATTAATTTCAACTCCGGGTGGTGTTAAAAAATCGTTATAACGACGATGCAATTTTTTCTCGATAATCTCCAAATCCCTCACTTCCGTTATTAATATTTCCCCGTGTTTTTTTTTCATGGTCCAAGAACGTTGTATTTTTAATCTCGATCGTCGACATCGAAATATAACACTGGCGTGTCTTTGATTTATTAACGTTGCCGCGTCATGGGAAAAGGGAAAAGAAACGAAGATCGCATTTAATGCCCTCGCAGGTTTGTCAAGGGGAGGGGTAACTTTGCTCGAATATTTTATCGTGGCTGAGGGGGTAGGAAACCTTTCGAGCCTACTTTCATCCTGTCACGACGAAGAACACCCCATCGTGTCGAGGCTGATATCGAAAGGGGGATGAGCGTGAGAGGGTTGGGAGAGGATGCAAAGACGATGAATAACATCCCCCGCTTTTCTAACATTTTTATCCCTTATCTGCTCGCTTCTTCTTTCACCCTCTCGCGCACCCCCTCGCCAGATTCCTTTTGCCCACGTCGAGGATCCACTCGAATCGCGACTTTTCGATACGAACGCCGAGGTTTTACCGAAATCTTTCATAGGAGATGTTACTCGAAGCAATTAATCGTCCTCCATTGAAAAAGCAGGGAAGGGTAGTAAGCGACCTCGTCATTAGAATGTCATCAGTCAAAGTGAAACGCTCCATGCGAAATCTTGCCCTCTACCGATATTGTCGCGATTAATGAAAGAACTGTGTTCGATATAAATACGAGATGAAAAAAAAAATTTTTTTTTTCATTATATCTGTCGAACGCGACTCACGGTGATAAGGACGAACGAGAAAATTTGAATAACGCGTTTTCGAGCGTTTCATCGTTGCATCCCTCGAATTTTCGATCGCGTCTATGTAAAACGCGACATTATCATCGGGGGTGAAAACGTTTTGAGTGTCAAAGTTTTCCAAGGGACTCTTGTACGACGGAAAATACTCGCCTGCTCTTTTATTGGGAAAAAGCAACGGGCAAACATGGCGATTCCATTGTTCGTACGAAAAAACACGCTGCTAGCGATAAATTCGTATTATTATCTACCTATATATACCCACATAATACTTCGCAAGAGCAAGAACTAAACGAGTTCGTTAAAGTAAATTTCGAAAATTTCAAGGTACTATCGACATTTGAATTGTAAATTGGTTCATCGTTGTCGTCGCTGATGTCACATTCGGGCACACACACATATATACCCGTTGAGCGAGAATTTCTCCCAACGTATAGATATACACGTATCTCCCAAGATTCACCCCTACGTTGTTACATAAACTTACATACGTTTAAAAACCTTTTACGAACTTACCCCTAAAACGTCCTTTATTTTACCTCGACCAATATTCTCCCATTTCACGAAAAACTTTTGCTTCTCCGAAACGTGTAAGAAAATTTAATCATCCCCCTAAAACGATTAATTCTATCTAAACCCATCTCTCTCATTGCTCGTAATTAATTTTCCACTCAACGAATTAAACTCGTCATATCATTTTTCAATGATTAATTTTTAATCGAAACAAACTTTATATTTTCATAAATTCCCTCAACCCCTCGAGACGTTCCATACTACATATCGTTCACCGATAGTCCGACAAATTCCCCGACTGGTATTAGCTATATGTACGTATACTTGTATCGTAGCAGTATCGTCCCGATCCTCGAAAACCAGTCGTACGGCCATTGCCGTATATGACTAAGGGCGGGGGGGTGAGGGGACCATCCTGGATCACAATGTCTGGCATGTTCTCCTCGCGGCGATCCGGCGACTGCAGCCGGCTCGGCGTAGCCATCAAGCAAAGGTAAACGCGAGTCATGCGAGGAGCGCGTGAGAGTGAGAAGGACGGTGAGTTAGGGTTGGAGGAATGGGGGGGGGGGGGGATGTGAATAGTACATACACACATCTATGCACATATACATTGCACATACTCGTCGCGAACGTCAGAACGAAGAGGGTGCGTCTTTACGTACCGTATTGAATGTAAGCCATATACGATATATTTTATCTCCTCTAGCGATTTCATACACCGCCCGTATATAATACGATTTAATATACATACGTGCTTGCCACCATCGTTGTTTCCGAGCTCGAAGTATCCGCGATACTCTCCGTACCAAGCTCGGTTATATCGCTGCACTCACTTCCGGAATGCACCTGGAAAACCGTGGAAATATGCGCGTAAACGATGTGTCCGTTTGAATGTCGAATCCCTCCCCCCCATCTCGCTCCTCTCCGATTCCAGCGTATAACTGAGCTATAAAACTGATAGATGCGATAAAGATGAATATAAATCTATGATCGATGGCTCAATATGCGTGCTATAAATGTCGCGGGTAATGGAGAAATATTGATAAATGTTCGGAAGAAGAATTTTCAGACGACATTCGTTATAGTCGAATTTGGAACTTGGCTGTATATGTAAAATTTGCGCCAAGTCTCTAATACATAGATATGTACCATGGACCATCCGTTAGCCGATAACGCGTCGCGTTACTTTGTAACGGACGCCTCTCACCCCCCGAGTCCAATTACGCGTTACGTATACTTTTAGGATCCGGGCGGCTCGTTTATCAGGCAACACGGTATTCTCGCTCGGCTATTTCGCGTTGTTAAATTTATACCGTGAATCTATATATAGCGAGACGACAATGGAAGCATTCGTACAGTAAGTAAAGCGCGCACCGTTAATGCAACGTGTGCGACCAATAGATTCGTGCTGCTTATTCTCCCTTGATTATATATAGCTAGAGCAAATAACAATGCCTCGTGTAAACGCAAATACTCGATGCGCCTTCCCGACACCGTCGCGAAGTCGTAACGGTCGTGGGGTGACGACACTCGAGTCTAACCAAAAGGGGATGTTAATGATTTTTTTTTATTAGTGTATAATGAAATTTTGTTTATATTTAATTTCTTATTGGTGAAGATAGCGGGGTTGGAGAGAGGGTGTTGATTTTATAGTTGAGAGTTTCACGGAAATTGATTTAAGGGTTGTATAATCCAATATCTCACCCCTTTTGCGCACCGGCGCCTCACGCAACCCGTTACGAATTGGAAAACCATCGGCATAACAGACTCATCAATCTCGAAGTTGTAACCGCGATGATGAATTACTGCACGCTGGCGAAAGTTTTTTTTTTGTGGACGTCGACAAATATTGTAGCGGGTAGCCAACAGGGGGTTCGTGGCATACATATATTCATGCTCGTGTGCCTGGGCCTGAAACATGTATATAGATGGCATATAAGGGGCGTTCCAGACGGAATCGACTATACCAAATTTCCAGACCCCTCATAATCTACTCCAACATGCAGAAACTTCCTCAGCTTCCCCTTTTACCCGAAGCTCTTTAATGTTTGCAAATCTTTCGGTAACTTTTCGCCTGATTTTATTATATGTTAAAATTTCACTCAAAAGTGCAAAATTTTATGAATCAATTCTTTTTTTCCTATAAACAATAGTTTTTTAATAACACTTAAAATACGAAGATTCTCGACTTCTGCATAAAATCTGAAACAAGCCATTTTTAGACGGTCGAATTTTCACGAGGGTTGATTTAACGTGGAATAACCCATATACGAATTCATATACGCTAGAAGGGTCGTGAGCTCGCGAAGCCTTCGGGCTTGGGGGGGAGGCTGCAGGGTGTGCCATACTTGCCTATATATATATATATATATATGTAATGCAATACCCAGAAGCCTAAAATACACGTATAGGAAACACATACACAGTGACCAATCGACCAACCCCCCGGTGTTCGTTGACGAAGAGGGGTTGAACCCCAACCACCGTGTTGCAGGGTGGTGGTTTGCCGTTCGGCCTTTTCCTTTCCGGCAAAGTACGTTAGCGCGTACCAGTTGGCTCGCGCCGTTAAGAGCGTCGAGGCATAATACCCGCGTTCGTATTTTCTCTTCTTCCTCGTGGATCGTCGGCACTACACGGGATTCGCTCAACCGAGAGAGAGAGAGAGAGAGAGAGAGAGAGAGAGAGAGAGAGAGAGAGAGACTCACTCGTTCACCGCGGGTGTGTCGTAGTTTTGCCCATTTCGTTTTTTACTATTTTATCTCTTCCTTCCCAGCGGTGTAACGGTGGCGAAGCCGTTATGTCCTAGCGAAAAAATCGACGCCGTTGTCCTTTTACGAGTGTCCGTGTCTATGCATGTTGTTCACTACGTTTATAAGAACGCAGGCGTTTACGCGTCGTGAGAAGCATTACGCATAAACGCTACGAACGCGGGTGTGAGCTTATATTATTCGCCACTCTCACGATTATCCCGTGAGCGCAAGCCCAAGTGTGTGTTCTGTGTATGTGTCTTGGTGCATTTATGCCCCGAGGGAGAGAAATCCGGGGAATATTATTTTGTGCCTAAATATATATATATATACATATATATTCCTTGGATTATATGCAGTTGTGAGTACATTTTACTTTTGGTGTTCGTCGTGAACGTTTTCTACATCATGTGTGCACACTTCGTCCCTATAATAGCGCATATCGGATTATCGGTAAATGCAATTCATAGGCGACGATGTATTATTTTTTTTTCATTAATTCTCATTTTCCACCCGATACATATATATATACGAGAGAAATGCATCTACAATGCATTATCTAAAATGTATTAATCTCTCTACGGTAAAATTATTGCCAGGGTACCGTTACACGAGTGATAAGGATAGCCTCGAGCATCGAGTACCTTAAAGGATTATTGCTCGTAGAATTTTCTCGGGCGTTGCATGCACCGTAAGAGGTTTAACATTGTGTGCACCGGGTGTGCAACTTTGCAGATTCGTGCCGATAGTCATTTTTCTTTTTTTACTCGTATCTCGGTATGTCTCGACCGGCCCAGAGACACGGACGAAGACCCGTCCGTCGTGATAATACTATGCTCCCCCCCCCCCCCCCTCCAGCCCCTCCCCTTTCCCTCCCTTCAAGTATTACAACCCATACTACTCTTGGACTAGATGTAATATGTAGAGAGATATATCTACGCGCCACCAGTGTCTCGCGAGCCCGTTGCACTTTCTCGTAGCACGTACGCAACTCGAATACTTGCAGTATATATACGTTACTTTGCTCTCCTCGATCCACCCACAAAGTCGGTCGGGAATAACGACGACTCATCGATGAAGTCGATAAACCGGGTCGTGAGGTTGTCGTACGTTAATCGGCCTCGTCAATGCGCGATAATTAACGCGATCGGTCCCAACGTCGATAATTCGAACGTAATTAAAATTTTAATCGGGCAATTAATTTGGCCCTATAGGGATACCAGCGAGGATCGATTTGTTTATTTTTTTAAACGGTGGAACAATGTCACAGATTTTGTTAGGATAATGTACAATTTTGATTAGATTAATCGGGTATTAAATTGATAAATTTTGTACGCTTGATATTTTTAGTCGTAACGTTTGTTTTCAATTATAGGTTTGTTACGGTTCACTGGGAATATTAATGTTTCCCATCCGGAAGTGACTGATGCATCAAGCGGGTTAAATCCACTGGATTCCCACCAATACCTAACTAGTAATATTATATACAATATATATATATATATATATATAACATTACTAGTTAGATATTGGTGGGAATCCTGTGGATATATATCTGTATATTTTGCTCGTATATCTACATACGTATAATAAGTTTACGTATAATAGTAGCAGGCGTTCCTTGGCTATATGGCTCTCTCGTTCACCTCTCTCACGACGGCAATCTGCGCTTGATCGCCTACGATTTACCTCGGAGCTATATAGAAAGTGTGCGCCGCCTCTCCGTTTTCTCTACTTCCTACCAGGCTCCTGCCAACTTCTCCGAGTCTCTGTTGTCGCGCGTATATATACATATAAATATATATTTATATATATGTCGCGCCCATTTCGAAAAGTCACTGCATTTCTCGCCGTGAGTTTCAAGCCTTCCGATCCCTGATGTTTTTTTCCCCCTATTTTCACGCGCATTAGGTGCAAAGTTTCGATAACCCTGCACGAGACGGAGCTTATCGTTCCATTATTATCTTTTACGGTTATACGATTTTGAAAATAAACGCGATATAAATATCGAATTTACGACGATACGATATATTTATTTATCGACGATTTTCCACCTGGAACGATTTCGTTGATTTCATCGTGCACAGAAATATTTCGATCTCATTCGTAGGGATAAACACGTCGAAGACACGAACGGATGTTTATCACGATAAAGCTTTTATTACGCAAGAGAAAACCGAAAATTACCATTCGATCACGAAATATAATCGATGCTAAATTCGTTCTTAATTTAATCGTCGAATTTATATCAAATCGTTTTCGTTGATCAATATTATCGAGGGACAAGACGGATCAAACTCTCGATAAATCATCGACGCGTTGTCAAAGGGACGAGAAGCGTATCGAACGTCGTTACAATCAATTTTACCAAACACGATGGGAAAGTTTGGCGTCTCTCGGTGTCCTATGGGGATCGGGACGAGATCCACGCCCACCATTATCGATTAAACAGAACGGCCTTCGTGTTCTTTCATTATCGTTTCATCATATCTATATATATGTAGTTGGAAAGTGCGTGATGCGAGCGACGGTAGCGAAGCACCCCAAGCGAAACCGTAGCCCATCCATAGTTTCGCGTACTCTCCCTCGTGCATAAGTAAAATATACCGAAGTTACTGCCAGACGCAACGTAGAACACGTAACATTGCCTCGAGGGCCTAAGAGACACACGAGTCGCGACTGACCCACCGCGAAGTCGCGTCATTCATTCATTTATTCTATCGCCTCTTTCCCTCTTTTCATTTTTTTTACTAGTCTCTTTCTCTCCGTCTTTCTCTTTTTATTTTAGTTTTTTTTTTAAATTTTTTTTTCTCGCGCGATGACGAAACGCACGATTATGACAACGCTCGCGACAATAGGACGTACGTAGGAGCGGCTCGGGTCTATCTCGTAATTATTCGCAATTTTTCAGTCATGTAAAACGATCGCCCGTGGGCGTTTTGTACCAACGTTGGTATCTTTCATCTCCGTTGGTCCGTTCGTCTGTCTCTACATCTCGTTCGTTTCGTCGCCATGGGTGAGCAGGGTGTGGAGGAGGGGGAGTAAATCGTCGAAGAAACGACGAAAGCTTGTATAGTTGCAACGAACTATAATAATGCGTTCGTTTCGCGCTCGTTAAGGCATCGTTATCCCCGGCAACGTTTTACCAACGAGTCCGACTTCGATCTCGATTTTTTCATCCCGTGTGCTGGAGTCACGACGGTTGGGCCATCTGAACTTATTACGCGGCACACGAGAGACATATCTATGGATTTTTATTTCGATGCATGCGCACTGCATGGAACAACATTTTATACACACACACCCATATTTATATATATATATATATATATATATATATATATATATATATATATATATATATTTAGATATATATATATATATTTATAAATATATAGATATATACGTGTACGTATATAAAATATCATACATTGTCTATATAAAACTTCGTCGAGTTGCCCACCAGCTGCCTGCCGCTCTTTTTCTCATAAATCTCTTCGAGACTCGACGCCGCGATAAATTTTTCTCCTCTCGCACGTTTTTTAACCGACCTTTTTTTAGTCTGCATCTTTTTTTTTTTTCTACAACCGCGAAAACTTTCCTACGATCGCGAATAAACTAGTCGCGATCGAGATTTCACAGAGAATTAAATCGAACGTCGAGGTTTTCTTTTATGAAAGAAAAAAGAAAAATGTGTGTGTGTGTGTTTTTTTTAACGAAGAAAATAAAACTTAACGGGCTCCTTCGTCGTAGACTTTTATTCGTTTTCCCTTGCAACCGAGAGTATCATTCATATGCGCACGCAGTTTTATATCGTGCTCGCCAAGTTTGCACAGTTATATTTAACTTTCACGGCGATTCTTGGAAAATAATTGTTAAAACGAGACCGAGAGTTCGGAAATTGGGACGAACGAGAAAAACGCGATCCATAACGATCTGACACGCGAGGGTGAATTTTTTCTTGCCTCTCTAACGTCGTTGAAACGAATTATTTCCAACGTTGCATTTTTATCCCCAATAAAAATAAAACATTACAATTTTTACTTTATCCATTTTTTTTCTTCTTTCGATCAAACCTTTTCGTTTCCCATAATTATTTGCATAAATACGATTGATCGCCGTTTATTACCAATATCATAAATATCTCGAGTGGTCCGTTACGTTGCAAACGGCTCGCGGAGTTCTTTCGCACGCGGGCAAAAGACGGTCGAGCGAAAGAAAAGAAGAAAAGATCCGCGAAGCCATATAATGGTACCGAGTGGATCTCCCCGTACACGTCGTGAATACACACACACACACACACACACACACACACACACACACACACACACACACACACACACACACACACACACACACACACACACAGAGTGAACAGACGGGATAGTTTGGCCTCTCGTTACTTCGTTACCGGGTCGTCGTGGCAGTCGTGCTTCGAGCTCCCTAGTGCGTGGGTGGAGATCGGCGTGCCGCAGGTCGCGAATGTCGCAGTCACCCGGAGTATATAGACTGTATACTTCGTCTCGATACGATAGAAAGAGAGAGAGAGAGAGAGTGAGAGTAAAGGGAGGGGTGCATAGGATACAGGGAGATCGGCAAAGATCGGTGAACGCCGAGACTGAAACACGCCAAAGGGGACCCCCGTGAGATCGCGGTATTTCCTGGGAGAGCGATGTAGCTGCAACGTTCCCGACAGAGGGAGAGAGAGGAGAGAGAGAGAGAGACAAAGACAGAGGGAGAAAAAGAGAGAGAGAGAAAGCAGGTCCGAGAGACCAGAATCCCAACGTCCTGATCACCGTAACTTCTCTCTCTGTCTCTATCTCTCTCTCTCTCCCCCCTCCTCCCTTCAACTATTTTCTTTCTCCTCTCCCATCCATCGAGAAACCGGCATCTGTCATTCCACGAACGACTCACGTGCCGGACAGTCGTCGATTTCCTCTCCCTCGCCACGCTACAGCTGCTCCTACTTCCTTTCTCTCTCTCTCTCTCTCTCTCTCTTCCTCATTCATAAAAATCTCCATTTTTTAATCATCCTTCGCATCTCTCCCAGCTTTTTATTTTCCTCCGTGCACGTACAGGCCAACGAATTGGTTTCGCGCGACAATGTCGAAATTTCTATCAAAGTGCATTCAATTAACGAGCCGGTTCGTTATAACGCGAATGAACGCAACGTGCGTCAACGAGAGATTGACGGTGTCGGCCGTGAGAGAAGGAACGAGAATCGCGTTAATGGATAATGGAATATAAATTCACCTCCCGTTGTGCTTCGAAGCTCTCGCCAATCGTAATTCTGTACTTTGCCGATTTATTTGACACATGGTAAATTCTATGTACATAAATATCTATGTACATAATGGCGTGCGTATATTTATTTCTATATAGTAGTCGAAACGCGAATGGTGTTTGATAGGAAACGATCGACGAACTCATTTAAATCCACGAATCGTCATTGTTTCGTGTCAAAGTAATAAACATATACACGTATGTGTATACAAACATATACATACGCTCGATTTACCACGTCGCCACATTTTTCTCACGTACCATCTCCACGCTGTCCGTCCTCTCGTGAAATACGTTCGTTCGCCCATTTCCGTTGCGCGAGAGTGCGTCGATTAATGGGGGGAAAAGCGTGTAGCTTTGTACAAAAGTTTTCAAAAAAAAAAAAAAAAAAAACACGAAATTTCGCCAAATCGGTTTT
Source organism: Netelia inedita (assembly GCA_964017225.1). Lineage (NCBI taxonomy): Eukaryota > Metazoa > Arthropoda > Insecta > Hymenoptera > Ichneumonidae > Netelia > Netelia inedita. The sequence continues at coordinate 6,520,517 of OZ024920.1, read as the reverse complement.
TCCCGGTATATTGCAAAATTATTTTCCATTTACAATTCTCTCTCACGTTCGAAACGCAATGTGTCATTTTTACGTCGGAAGTGGGAAGAAATAAAAAAAATAAAAATGAAAAATTGTTGAAAATAAAAAACAAAAATTTCACTTTTCAAAAACGACGTTTTATACAGGTCGAGGTTGAAATCTTCTTCCTACACATCTCTTGGTATAGATCGAGTCTCCATTCCTCCCTCGCAATCGATTTATCCAAACACCTTTAGAAAAACATGAACGCATTTGCAGTGATTCCCGCGTGAATTCAATTACGCGTATCAACTATATCTATATACGTAACGTGCCTCGTGGGTTATATAGTTCGAGTTCCGATACACGAATATATATTTACGGCGAATCCCGTGACTCCTCGGACTTTTTTTCCCGTTACTACGTACACCTCGGTTTACGATATACGAGATCGTTGGATGTCGGAGGTGTTGAACTCATAAACGGTCTGACGACTGTTGAGAAGGGGGCGGAAGGGGCGGGGGGCTTGCTCCGGGGATACTTTTTTGCCGGATATCGCTGATCCTCCTCGCGAAGTCGTCTAAAAATAACCGAGTGCCGACCGCGCGAACGAGTCCGTTGGGATTTAACTCTCTATATATAGAAACGTGCGTATATTTGCGTTTATATAGTTGAACGAACGACGACCAAGGACGGTGGTGCAGAGGTGGTAAGACGAAGAGGGCGTCGTTTCAAAAAGGATAGAACATTCTTGGGAGGCTGAGTGGTGGAAGAGTAGGAGAGATAAACGAGCGAAAGGAAGAAGAAAAAGAAAAACGAAAAATAGAATAACAAACCTCGGAATCTCTTTGAGAAACGATATTAATTATAAAGTGCTACGAACGGATAAGCAGCCATCGAACGTCCGATAATAGATATCGCACGTCACGTCGAACCGGTACGGTGTTCATTTTTTTTTTTTTTTTTTTCTTTTTTTTTCTTCAAACCCGTTCATAAAACAAACAGTAAATCATAGCTTCGGGTGCAAAGTGCGAAAACGAATTATAGACGAGACTACTTCTAAAAGGAAAAAAAATTAAATAAATAATTTATCCAGCGGTACGTAAAAATCGGATTTCCGTGAGAAAATGACGCGTAACCGGCAACAGATCTTTCCGATGGTCGGTCCATTCGCAACTCTGGGTCGTCGGCTGCTGAGGGACAAACTTGTGAGAAGGTAGGTCGAACGTGTTTTACGAGAGAAAGAGAAAATACAAAGAAAAACAAAAGCTTCCCCGAAGTTAAGAGATGTCGCGTCGTCTCGGACGCCTGGCGCAGATCGGCCACGACGACGTATTATCCACAGTCCAAACTCCGTACCTACCTACTGTACACGGTGGTCTCCACCTTTTGGACTAGTTGTCGTCGTACGTACGCGCTTCGGTATAAATTTTTCTTCTCTTGTTTAAATTGCTCCCCGAAACGAGGGTAACTTCCATATATAGTATCGGTATATACTCGTATATATATATATATATATATATATATATATATATATATATATATATATATATATAGGTATATACATATCACCGCCCCGATTGACTGTACGGGAGTAGCGAAACACCGGCAAAGCGACGATTTATCGCTGGGTAACACCTAGCACGTACACACACACACACATATAAGAAATGGTTGACCCGGTTTTGTCCAACGGAACTCGCAGCGTGCTCTGCTCTCCCGGAGTCCGGAGAGACACCACACACGGACACGTACAAAATTGTCCTTTTTTTCGATCGAAGAGATTCCGAGCCCTCGAGGCCTCTCTCGGTCAATCTCTATACGTATACCTACATATATAGATATGTGGGTGTGTCTGTTTGTGGTGTGTGTGTGTGTGTAAGGTGAGAATACAGTACTACCGGTCTCGAGTGACAAACCGGATGCCAACCTCAACCGTCCTAATGGAGCGACGATGAAAAGCCGTCATGAAAATGCTTCGCGTAGCACGATAAATGTCACCGAAGAATGTCTCTTGTTTTCTTTTGCTTTTATCATCGATTGATTCTCGAGGAAGACGGGGAATGTGCGATCGGTAAGAAAAACAAACGATAATGGCGTTAGCCCGCGCTTCGAGATCTAGCGAGGGTCGAAGGTGAAGAAAAAATTGAGAGGCGACGAGAGACGGATCGTACAATGCGAGATCACGTGGTGAGGTCAGGGTTTCTTTCCCTCGGGCTCCACACAGGGTGATAAAACGTCGCATCCCTCGTAATCTCCGACGTCCTATGATTTTTCTCGTGGCACGTCGGGAGGGCGTGTATCCATGGGGGATGAAAGTCACGAGGGTGAAAATATCAGGGATTTATGAATTATTATAAAATTGGATGTGTGAAGGGAGGAAAAAAAATACTTGGAATGGAGTGCATGGATCGTGAGTGATTTTCATAGCAATTTGTCCAAGGAAATTTTCGCTTCGTTGCTTTTACAGAAATATGTTCAACACGTGCTTCGAGTTACCGCCTCGTCCCTTTTGCCCTCGAGGAATGACGACAGCGAGACTCTCGATCGTCACTCTGGCGACATATTTTAGCCACATTTTTGTTTTCTCGCGAGCGACAGCACGGGGAAAGGAAGTCGAGGAATTCGGCCTTGAGTTTTTCTGGCCTTGAAGGTTTTCGGTCTCGTTTTTCTTCTCGCATGAAATTCGAGGAACCATCCTCTCATTTCCGTAGATTTCAGGATACGCCGATCGACAGACCTATGTCGACCTTCGTCCTTAAAAAAAGAACACGATAAAACTGTCTTTGATTTTTTTTCAAAATTTCTTCCTCGTTTATTAATTTTCTAATTTTCATTGAAAACTCCTGAGCTTCAATTAAACATTCCTTAATTTGCAAAATAATTTCGAATCTTCTATTTCGTTTAAATAAATAAATAATAAGTTTGTATTAATTGTCGAAATATTGAAAGGTTGAATTTACATGAAAAACTAAAATTGTCTCGATTTGTCGCGAATGATTTGGTCGTTTGCGAACTATAAATCGGGATACTTTATCGCATCCTCCATTCTTTATCGAAGTCAGCTAGGAAGAATCGGGACGGACGTCACGCCCCCCCGATTTCCATCGGAACAGTGAGAGAACACCCGGGGAGAGATCGTCGTCGTGTGCGATTTTCCCGTAACGTGGAAAACTCACCCCCCTCCCCCGACATCGATACGTAGAAGTCGTTTCGGCCCATATGTTTTTGCCACCGTCTGGTACTTTGGCTCGTCTCTCGATTTCCTTCGGGCGTGTACAAACCTATCGTCGTTTCCCGGAAATCCACCGGGGTAAGGCCATTAGCAAACGTGCATAAAGCTATAAATCCAACAGAACCGACGTAAAGATCTCGACGTTATTTCGAGTACGTGGAATATTTATCAGCTCGTAAAACAACGAAGCTTCGTAAAATCTTCATAGATAGTGTTTCGCTCTTATCGAACAAAAATGTCCTCCAAATTACAAATATTCCATTTCGTAAATTTTTTTTTTATTCACTTTACGACCGACTTTGTTTTAATTCGATCTAAAACGATTAATTAACTCGCGGTCGTATCCACTCTTTTGTTATCAAATTCGATTATCTTGTTCGACCATCGCGTTGTTTTTTTTTGTTCACTCCCATTATCGTCATAAATCCAGTATCATCCGTGTACCGCCCGAGTATGAACCCGTTTATGTACCAGTTTATCCATCGCGCCGTGGTACACGAGAGATATATATATATAAGCGATGATCGCGTATACACGGTTTGCACAGGCAACAGGGTTAGCTGTGTTTCCCGATAATGCCCCCGAGCGAAATTCCTCTCGTTGTGCACCGTGAGCACCAAAACGCGCCGTTAGAGGATGGACAATTTATGCGTGGGCACTCGCGCCTGTCTGCCACTCGCAAACACCGAGGCTTCGCCGCAAAAGCCCCGGGAAACGATCTCTTCGACTATTTCATTCGAAAGTTTCGAATCGCTATATGTACGTATAAACATCTAGTCAAACTGTATATATATACAATATATATATATATAGGTCTTACCCTCACTTACAAGCGCTTTTCATCCCCCTGCCCTACAACGCCCGTAGTACTTAATCCTATTAAAGTCACGAAACTTCGTCTCTCTCTCTTCGGTCTCGCTCTCCAAGGATTTCGGTTCTCTCTAGTACTGTGATCCACCACTGGAGGGCAACCAAGACCATTGGCTATATGTATGGAAGAAAAGACGATCCCTAGGTAGCGTTAGTACAAGCCACTCTCGTATGCCGTGTTAACCCTGCGATGCGCTTTGTAAGACCCACGTAATCTTCTATCGTGTGAGTATATATATATATCTTTCTATCTCTATTTCTCTTTTGATTTTCTCGTCAAAAATCGTTGGAAACGTTTTCCTACTCTAGCTCTCAACCCTCGTAGCTACGAGATATTCAAAAGTTTTCGCGATTCACTAGAATCGAACGTCGCGTGAGATCGAGGATCGTGTCAGCGAAACTTCCTTGTACTCTCGAAGTGGGGTCGATCAATGCGCGATGCATCGTGCATTCTCAAGTTTTCACGAGGGATTAAACTCGACCAGAGACCAGTGCACCCTTATCGTAATATCTCGATAAGAATGAGCGTGATTAAAGATCGATGATTTTAGAATTTTTGCCTCTTTACTAAAAACTTAAAAAGCGATTTTAAAAATTGTCGAAAAAATTTTTAGCTTTTTTTTTAAATGTATGAGGTACAGGATTATCTAGCTGTATGATTTTTGCTCCGATTACAATTTAGCAATTTTTTCAAAAACTCGAAGCGTGTGACGTTAAAAAAAGATCGACAGTTTTTATTTTTATCTTTTGTTAAACTGAGGGGTGTAAATGCATGCACGTGAATTTGTGCAGAGATACATGAGCTGCTTGGCGAGGGTTCGGGCCCATCAGTCTCCCTTAACGATCCGAGAATGGGATAACGAAGCGAACGTTTGGCCGGATGTGACGTGTGCGTCACGCCAAATATCCACCAGTCTCACTCTGCTCGCCACGTGTCAGTCCATTCGTCCGTACGCGAGATATACGTTACCCCGTATGAACCTCGAGCAGAGTGCGTTTTAGTGTAATACTCGAGGATCGAGGACCCACGTGGTCGACGTGGTAGCTTAATCGAGAAATTCGCTTTGCGAATTCAACGATAATACACCGTCGCTTTATCCACTGTGAGTATTACTTTGGAATTAGTCGATGGTCGAGAGGGCCGCGATAAATCCCTTTTTCAACCTCTACAAACTGGATAATCGATGCGAAACGATTTTATTATTTACCTTGGTTTTTTTGTTATTACGAAATTATTGAAAATATTTCACTTTTAACGAAATATATTTCTGCCTCACATACGAATATTTTTTATATTTTATTTATTCTCATTAATAATTTTAAATAATCAAACAAAATGGTTGTTTGACTTTTGTTTACAGATAAATTTGAGTATTTCTCGTGTTTTTTTTTTTCGAAAACTGTCATTTTCACGCGTATAAATATTTTTTATGCTGCTCTTTCGTGGTAGATAAAAGTAAAATATGAAATTCGTGCTTTATTAGAATTTCTTTTTTCTCGACAAAAGTGTCGTCAACCCTCTCTCTCTCTCTCTCTGTGACGTGCCAAAGACGCAGCTGTCTGGATCAGCACATTTAGGCGAGAGGGAAGTATAATAGGCGCTGCTCGCTTCGACGATTCCCAGGGAACGTCGAGAGCCGGCGAAGGGATTGATAAGGCACACGCCGGTTGGACGAGTATGCGGGTATCTATATTACCGAATTTGCCAGTCGAGGCTCAGACTTCAACCGCACCGGCGACGGCATATCGCTCGATATCATTGCCAAGTTTTCTCTCCGCGTCGGTCCTCGCTCTCTTGAAAACGTATCGCGTTCATAGAATTGCCAAATAGTTCGCTTCGTCAGCTCTCGAAAATGATATAAATTTTTATTTGTATATCGACTTCTCTACTTCGCTCCCAAAAAATTCAAATTTATCGTCGAAATAGAAACAAACTTTTCTTTACTTTTTAACATTTTATTTATTTTTTCCTTCGCAACGCGCGCCCCATTTTATTCTTTAATTATGTTGCATAAATAGCCGTCTATACTTATTCGCACCGTGGATTTCGCGAGAGGGGAAAAATAAATAAATTCTTTACCTACGCGAAATGTGTCGTAAAAAAAGAAGCTGTGGAGAACTTAGCGCGTCGAAGCTATCGAGCTCGGCTCGGTAATGTCGTAATACGACGGACAGGTAGAGAGAGCAAGCGAGGAAGCCCGATAGAATTTGCATTTTACGAGGGCACGTTTTCTCGCGTTAAGGGAAACTAAACGAGCCACCGTGAACGTCAAGGGTTGGTATATTTCTATATGAGCGGGAATGGTACGGCAAGCTGTGCGCGGTAAAACCAACGCGAGAAGCACCCCGCCATCGACGCGGTAGTGTACCAGTGGCGAATAACGATTCTCCGTATATCGGCGGACAACTTTACCGGCTAGCCCCTGTTCTCGTCGTACGAGAGACAGCCGCACCCCCTTTACGATCTAGGAAACCTACCGGTGGCCCTATCGTTGCAACCCCCGGGATTTCACAGGGCGGGAAATGCTCGTGTCGCGAGAAAACGCTTCGTCCCTTCTTTTTACCCTTTTACAATTGCCCAAGGACCTTATAGTGCCGTTAAAGAAAATAACGAGCAACTTATGTGTCAATCACCTCTAAATTTTCTTACGAGTTCAAATTATTTTTATAACAGAAAATTTGAAATAAAAAATATTCGGCAATACAATTTATTGCGAATATTTAAGGATTTTTGGTACGAGAGGATTGAGAAAAAAAATCAAATTGCTGTACACGCTCCTTGTATTTGTTGTGGGAGCCATTAGTCGTCGATATTGTGTGGTATCGAAGTTTTTTTTATATTTTGATTGCCTCTTGCTGCGGGTTCATCGTTGTAAGCAGACAATCTAGTTAAAGCCTGTTGAAAGTGGAGGATTTAACGCGCGTGTAGCCTCGGGAGTAAAGCTTCAACGGACTAGCCCGTACTGCAGTAACGAGTTTGTTTCGCCGTTGTATAAACGTAGCTGCACAGTTATCTGCACTCCTCGGGCCTTTGCAGAGTGGCAATTTTTATTCATCCCGTGTAAGCTCGCATATCAACCGGGGAGGTCTCCCATCAGGTTTTCTCACTGCTAGCCAACATCCTCGTTCGTTGCACAAAGTAGAGACAAACACTCGTTTCCTTAACGCCTTGTACGGTACACATAGGCATCTGCACATCACCGTACACATATGGGTAGATTTCCTCCTCGACTCATTTTTCGTACGTTAACGAATGGAATTATATATTAAACTTTGCGAATATCTTAAGCCAATTTTCATCGCAGGACCATTAAAAAAAACGGAAATTTGTTTTTTCATCCCTCTTGAGTCACAAGACAGAAAACTATGCTCGGAAAATCGACATTTTTGAATTACTTTATTCGATACGTTTTTAGAGCTTATTCCGATCGAAAATTGCTCGCTGATCACGAATCCGTAGGTAGATTTTTGCTAACCCGAAAAATGATAGGTGAAAAAATGAAAAATCGCAAAATTTCCCGGTTTTTTCGCGTTTTTAGCTGTTAATTTCGAACTATCATAAAAATATCCATCATTTTCGCAATGTGCGAGAAATTTCCGATCGAATAGGACTATTTAGGAATCATTTGTAAGAAAAAAAATGTTTTCCCCCCTTCCGGGCTCATTTTTTGTATACCCCTTTCCTTCCAAAAAATCGCAAATTTCAAGCTTTCGCCACGGCCACAAAATTTGAACTACCCGAATCTTCCTTGGTTCATTCTTCTCCGTTACTTACCGTAACCCCGTTTGACGGTAAACAATTGTAAGATTTTTTGTACAATGTTCAAATAATAGGGGAATACACCGAGTATCCTATTGGTAAAGGGTGAAGCACGTACGAACCATCAGGATCGCGCAAAAAAATAAAGCGCAATTACTTTCCGGTCAATGTAATAGATTTATATACTCCTTGACTGCAGAGGCTGCGACTGACCTATGAATATATGTGTATATTCATTGCTGTGTAATAAATGACCCATATATGTGTATATGTGGGTCATGTGTCCCTGTACCTTTACTATAGCAGCACACATCTTCGCTCTCACTCTCTCTCTCTCTCTCCTCCCCTCTGTGTACCAGCCGCTGCGCATGCGAGATGCGCCTAAACGCCCCGCATGCGTAATCGCGCTCTGAGAGATAGAGAGACAGATCGGTATGGACATTCAGTCAGAACGCCAGCGCTCGTAGAGACGTGAAGACGCGTGGTTATGAGCACTAATGATCGTTCTGAATAAAATCCAGTTACGAATATATTTTATATCAAATAATGAACGATCAATCAACAATTTATGTAGTTCATTGATTCTATTAAAAAAAAAGTACATCCTTGTTCAAACGACACATTTGAGAAATAAAATAAATAATACAAGATTTTTAAAATTGACCTACGAAAAAAAAACTTTTCGTTTTCTCAATCCCTACTTTCCGTCGTTCAAACGGAACGATAATTTATTCATAGATTCACGACCCCGAGATCGAAAAGCGAGATTCGAAGTTTTAAGCGGCGCCACGTAACGCAAAAACTTTGAGGAAATCAGTAACGTAACACGCGATCCAAGTTGGTAGAGGGGCGAGAGGGAGTTATACATTTTCCTGAGGCTGACCGTGAAGGCTAGGCTAAGCTAGACTCGGGCCCGTTCTCGTGTGCTATGCGCGTCAGTTTATATTCCTATCGATCTGATGACAGCCAGCTAGAGAAAGAGAGAGAGTAAGAGAGTAAGAGAGAACCGAGGTAACTCGAGGCGCGCATGGCGACGCCACGGCCGCACCGCACAGTGGCGGCCTTTAATCCGTCGTCGCGACGCCCCCGACGTCGAGAGACGGACACGACAACCCTTCGGCGGCATTGTCGCTCGGACTTGGGGCGTGCATAGATACGACCCTCCCGAGCTTATCTCGTAGAAAAAATAAAAATAAAAAAATAAAACCCTCTACTCGAAAGCCGCGACGTTTCCTTTGTTTCGTCGTGCTTTTTTTTTATCAATTCGTAAATCCAGCTTTATAAATAATCGTTCCCAAGGTACGTCCACGACGCGGAAGTCCATAAAACTCGAACGATCGGACCGTAAATAATACACGGCGCCCGTTTACCAACGATGGAACGTATCTCTTTGACTCTACGACGTATCGCGATTTTGTGCCACGCCCAGTGAACTTCTTTATGATTTATTGATAATCTAAGATCAAAAGAATATGTATATAAAAAAAATAGAAAAGCGTCTACGTGGTTGAAACTCGATTGATTTATTCGTGTGGACACAGTTTGTTTCTTTTTTTTTGTCGTTCTCGTTATCGAACGAAATAAGTGAATCCTCGTTGATGGAGTAACGAGCATCGTCGTACCAGCAGGTGGCCTCGTGCCCGCGAGACTCTCGTGCTTTCCGCGACGACAATCCTCTACACGCTCGCGCTCTCTTTGATCGCTAGAAACTCGAGCAACAGCCCAGTCACCACGCATATCTCGGGGCGCAGCCACGTACGATGTGCGTAAGCACGTTTCAACCCCTCTCCCATCTACGTTACTCGACGTGTGATTCATTCGGACGTTACTGGCGTACATGACTCCACAACGGGAGGTAGAAAAACGTTTTCTTTTGGTTCTAATTTCATTTTTTTACCTTAAATTTGCGCGGTCTTTTCACATTTATCAAGCAGTATCGTAGTATCGAAATATTTACTATTCGCGCGTATATGTGTGTGTGTGTGTGTGTGTGTGTTATTTTTGGGGTAAAATCTCGACTGATCATTTTTGGAAAAACTGTACACTACGACAATTATATTTTAGATACAGATTTTTTACAATTTATCGGGCAATATTTAAAAAATCTGCAAATTTTCATATTTTTTCAACTTTTGACCGGGAAATTTTGAAAAATCGGTAATAACAATATAATATTTCTGTAACTCGCATTACTCTCTTTTTAGATAACAATATTTGACCTCTGTCAGTTCCACCAGCCCCCTCGACCCCTCTGAACTTTCTAAGAATCTCTAAATATTTATAACCAAAACCTTTCAAATATTCACAATTAATTTCTCCCCAGCTATTAAACATTAAATCGATCCGAGAATAAATTTTTTTTTCAACGCTTAATGCTTCATCGACACGACAGATACGTCTTGTCGCATGTTCGAATGGACTTAGGAACTGTCGTAGCGTCTATCGTACGTAACGCGTAAAACTCGAGTCATTCATGAGTCTCTCCCCGTGTACGTGAGGCTTTCGCGCGCACACCGTCACGGACAACCGAGCAGCCAATTAAGCGTGGATAATATTATCCCGTCTGGTATATAAAACGTATGCGTTACCTTAGTGAAAAATATTTAACGATCGAATAACAATTGTCAAGTTGTTCCTCGAACACATACGCCAATATATAAAACAAGCATATACCTACGACATACAGGTGATCGAGGTGCGAGGTAATCGTCAATATGGAACGTACTACGGTGTATAACAACGCTTCTGTGCGCGCGACCGTAACGCAAACTCTCGATTCAGTGATCGATACGTACGGATAGTCGGGCTAAAAGTAAACGAGAACACGTTACGTCGATTCCTATTTTATTTGTGTTTTATTTCACGCCATAGCTTATTTCTTTCTCAAAGTATTATCGATCATCGCATACACGAATAAAAAAAAGCGCCTCGCTCGGCCATTTTATAATCCCGAAGCCGCTTTTATCGAGGATAAAAACATTATTCAAGAGCATTACGAAACGAGTTAAGCCCAGAGAGTGTGTGAGAGAGAGAAGCTGAATAATTTGGTGTAAAATGACGTTACGACGAGGTCTTCTCTCGCACGAGGGAAAACTCCAAACGCGCGCGCGTGAACGCGTGCGGAGGGTTGACGAGGGAGCGAAGTAGAGGGGGAGTGCATACCAGCGTGTAATTTAATTTCGTATATCTGCATACAACGTCTATCTACATTATACGAGATCGAGCGAAAGCCCAACGTCGAAACATAATGAAATTTTAGCAGACGTATTCTCTCCTACACGCACGACCCACCCCAGTGCACCTCGAGAAAAAACCCCGTGTTGAAAATAATGCGTCACGAAAAAACTGGTCCGATCGGTAACGAGCACTCTGAAAATTCTATTTTTATTTGCAAAAAATGACGCGTTAGAAGAATCACAAAATAAAATTATAAGCTTCTTTTTTTTGTTAATTAATCAATTTTCAATCAACCGTCGATGCCAAATTAATTCATTTACAGAAAATTACTCGCTATAAAATTTTCTAGTAAAGACTTTTTTCTAATTTAAACATTTTCATTCACTTCTTGCTTTTTATGTTAATTAACGAATAATAATTAAGTCGACATTAATAATTTTATCAAACTTCCCCCCATCGTCCAAATAGAAAGAAAAAAAAACATGCAGAGTCAGCTTCCTACAAAAAGTTTTCGACGCGTAAAATAGAAAACCGGAACGCCTCCCCTATTGTTCCTCGAGTGAACAAGGCGGAAGCGAGGACTTTACTTCTCACATTCGGTACGAAATTCTCAGCCGGGAATGACGCAACGACGAGAGGCCCGAAACGTACATCTGGACCCTGGTTATATCGTCCAAACTTGCGGTCTATCTACGTACAAAACACACCTCGCCTCGTGCCTAATATAAACTCGCTCGCTCGGTTGGCCCGTCCGAGCCACTAATTTGCGGTCTTTGTTAACTAAAGAGAACGAGAACGAGAGAGGCAACGGGAATGGTGGCAGCCCCGAGGGCACGTTCGTGAGAGCGACGAGAGAGGGCTGTTTCGTTGTACGGACCTCTCCGGTAGAGTTTTTGTCAAGCGGTCAGAATACACGACGAAACCCTTAAGCCGGCGCAAGGGGTTTGTGCAAGCTGGCGCGTGCATCACCGCCTCGCTCGCATTTCCCTTTCACCGTGACTTCCCACACGTCGACTCCGGTACTCCTCGCATTATGCGAAACTAAGTCAAGTGCGTACTCGCGAGAAAGACCTCGACTCGTCCCTCACGTGTACGTAAAGACCCCTTTATACGTATATATTCACGTTGGACGATGCGAAATTTCAAGGAAGATCCTAATTAACGCGCTAACTTTCGCGCTCTCGTCGTAACTCATCGCTGATTTGTCACGGTTCGCTGAGTTAATTTCTATTTCTCTGGTAGCGTAATAATCGTCAGATTTTCTTGTTGTCTTTGTTAGAAGGGTAATTAGGGTTGATAACGTTTAATCGAGCAAGTTGATTCTTTGTACTTTGATAATAATTATGTTTATGATAAATAGGTTAGATTCGATTATTGATAAATAGAATTGTGTCTCGTCGGATGTTTCGAGATGGTATTAAATAACAGGAAATTTCCGAACTCGCGCACAGCGAGAAGAATCCAACCTGTTGCGCTTCCCTTCGACTCGGGATAATTTAATTTCCTCCCGGTCGCGCTTTCTATACGAAAACTTGAACGAGTAATTCCTTAGTGCAGATTATAATTTCATTATTATCGAAAAATTCAACGATGTAACTTTGTTACCTTTGAACTTTGCAGAGAAGTCCGTACGGTCATAGTGAACAAAGGCTCTTCCGGGTTGGGTTTCAACATCGTCGGTGGCGAGGACGGTGAAGGAATCTTCATTTCTTTCATACTTGCCGGTGGACCGGCCGATCTTTGCGGTGAACTTCGTCGCGGCGATCAGATACTCAGCGTTAATGGAATTAATCTCAGAACCGCCACTCACGAGGAGGCTGCGGCCGCCATCAAGGTAACGTCGTCAATTTTTCTCAAATCGAGTCCACTTTGCAACGCATTAATGCGTATAAAATTCAAATTAGCGAGAAAAAATTCCTTTTTTGTATTAACCGCCCCAGGTGTAATTTGTTAAAATCGATTTTTCGTTTCCAGGGTACCGGCCAGACAGTAACGATCGTGGTTCAGTACAAACCCGAGGATTACAACAGATTCGAAGCCAAGATCCATGATATTAAACAACAGATATCCCAGCAGAATATGACGACAGGCACCCTCATGAGGACCTCACAGAAGAAATCTCTCTACGTTAGGTAACGAATCTTCGAACGATCACTATTCTCTTCTTCTTGGCTGAATGATCGTTGTCCAAAATTCTTTTTTAATATCTCGTCGATTCTAACGATTCTTGTTTAATTCATTACAGGGCTCTGTTCGACTACGACCCAAACAAGGACGATGGCCTGCCGAGTCGCGGTTTGGCATTTCGATACGGCGAGATACTTCACGTTACGAATGCGAGCGACGATGAATGGTGGCAAGCGAGAAGAGTCACGCCACAGGGCGAGGAGGAAGGATTAGGTATAATACCGTCGCGCAGACGATGGGAACGCAAGCAAAGGGCGCGCGATCGTTCTGTCAAATTCCAAGGCCATATGCCGGTCATATTGGACAAGGTAGGAGGATCGGTAAGAACGTAAAATCCTCACATACGCACAATAATCTTCGGCAACGTAGATACGTTTTTTTTTCTTCTTCGTCTTTCAACTCGACGATCATGACCTCGTAATTGTCGTAACGCGTGTCTTTTTTTCTTTTCCTTTGCAGCAATCGACGCTCGATAGAAAAAAGAAAAACTTTTCCTTTAGCAGAAAATTCCCGTTCATGAAGAGCAAAGACGACAAGTCCGAGGATGGCTCGGATCAAGAACGTGAGTATTACCCACGATTCTTCTATATAAATAGTAATATATTCGATTGTAAGAAAAAAAAAGAAAAAGCACGTTCGAATCCCGCACGTTCGGCAATATCCATGTGTTTTTATATATTTCTCATACGTGTACTCCACATATTACCCGCTCCGTTTCGATTACCGTGTCCTTGCGTAAAACTGCGAACACGTCCGTTCGTTCTTCCATCGAAAAGTTAAATCGCGATAAATAAAACCATCGACTATAACGCGAAACGATCGACTGTCCGAAGGATGAAAAGATTGAGAGAAAATAAGTAGAACGAAATACGAAGAAATATCGTCCGAACGATGTTTCTTCGCGTACAAAGATCTCGCAAGTTTCAATCACTCGATGGAACTTGGAAGATCGAATCCTCGAAATGTTTTTTGTTTCTGTAATTTACGTTTATACTTCTTGTATCAGTTGGTATGAAACGTGTGTTCGATGTCCTCTCGTAACGTACGATATTCTAATACGTAAAACCTTTGCGTTGCCACCCGAGCAACGATACGAATTACACACCAAAATCCCGAATGAGCTTTTGTGTTTGTTTTTTTTTCTGTCGTCTTTTTTTTTCTACCATGTGAATACGTGACATGTGTTTTGTTTTGCCTGCTTGTGTAGGGTCGCCCACTACACCCGAGAATGAAAACGATCCTACGCGTAAGTATCTTACGTAAAATGTTCGATCCGAAAATCTGTCTGTTTAATTCGTTGATAGCTTTCTTTATGCCTATATAATCCGCTTCGGGCCCTCTCACAATCTGTACCCATTGTTGTGCACTTTATCGACGTTTGTAATATAACTTGGCATCGACCCAATCTCGCTTGCCAGTCTATAACTCGATGTGTATTTTGATAATCACGATAAGGACCTTTCCTGGTTTTTCCTGACGAATTCTTCGTCCCGCATGCTAAATACGTCCTCTATAAACCAATATTGATCTTGCACACGAGGGATCTACACACGAATATCGACATTATCGTATGTCCAAAAACTAACGATATTATAATCGACCATCGATACGTTCGATCAATTATCACGCCTTTGAAACTTCAGTTTGTGAATGTAATATTGCAATATTTTTGTTTTCGTGCGCAAAACATCGTCTAAAGTAGCTTAGTTAACATGCAGTTCGAAAAAGTATAAATGATACGAACGATCATGCGATTATCGTATGGATAATCATTGAGGGGCCATTCCAGCGTAATCAGTCTGTTTTTTTTTTGTTTTTTTCAATGAATTATGTTGTACATGGAAATGTTTTTTTAAAAAATATTTTACGTTCTTTACATTTTCAAAACAATTTACACTGGAATGGTCCTTTAAGAACGAATCGTGCTTCGCGAAAGGCCTCTTGCGATCGTAGCGACGAAAAATTGGAAACTCATCACACATTTACGTTGATTACAAGCTTGTGCCTAAATGAAATATTATTGTGTTTCAGCATTCATGCTGTGTTACACCCAGGACGACACTAATACAGAAGGTAAAATGAAATAATATTCTTTAAATTCTGTTTAAAAACGACGAAAGTAACTGGGCACAGTTTCATCAGCCAACGCTAGAAATTCTTTCAAACTATTCGAGAATTATTGTTTTTTGTTTGTTTACTTCACGATATTTCGTATCGTTTCTGATGTTTGATTCTTGCGAAATTCAGAGACCGAATATTCGAATTCGATGGATGGATGGTACTACGATTAATGTATTCGTCACGAGTCGAATAACGATTTTTTTCTCATTTTACTTCTCTCATTCATTCAAGATTTGTCTTCCGCAACAGGAAGTAAAGAAATTTTGTATCGCGTTGAACTGCCCTATATGGAGGAACTGACATTAGTTTATCTGGAAAAGGAGGGTGATGAGAATATTGAGGAGCTTAGTAAGTCTATCGTGTGATAAAACCGGAGTGATACGATTAGGACGAGACTAATGATAATCGCAGTTGTTTTGTTTTTTAATTTACCTAACGTGTTGCTCCTCTAAACGTGCGTTATTTTGTAGAAGAAGTTCTCTCTGTTGCGTTTAATTCCCGAACTTAAAATTCGAGATACTTCGCGCATTCGACAGTCACGACGTGTATTCATCGAAATTCATTTTCATTAACGATCTCTCGTTTACAACATCGTTCATTTAATTCCCACGTGATGTACATAAGAACAAAAATAATCGATCCCTCATCGCTTCGGTAGTTTCGCGACTGGAGCTTTTTTTCATTAAATCTCTTGCTGTGTGCTAACTTGAGAGAACATTGTTTTTTTTGCTAGTCATCGATTGATGAGATTGATCGTTACTAACAATTTAAAAATGAACATAATAGCTAATGGTTATTTAAACCTCGCCGATTATAGGTAGCGAAGAAAATGTACTGTCTTACGAGGCGGTTCAACAACTCACCATACAGTACACTCGTCCAGTTATCATTCTCGGACCTCTCAAGGATCGCATAAACGACGATCTCATCTCCGAATTTCCTGACAAATTTGGCAGCTGTGTACCACGTAAGAAATTTTATTACCCCACGTATCTTCTCGTTGATACATGAATTTCTTTTTCATTTGGACGAAAATCATTGATCATTAATCGTTCGAATCGTAAAATTACAGATACGACGAGAAGTAAAAGGGAGTACGAGGTAGATGGACGTGACTATCACTTCGTCGCCTCGAGGGAGCAAATGGAGCGCGATATACAAAATCATCTTTTCATCGAAGCTGGACAATATAACGATAATTTGTACGGAACATCCGTGGCATCGGTTCGCGAAGTCGCCGAAAAGGTACGTTATATCGTTTTGTCGAAGAAAAATTATCAACGAGAGAATAATGTCACAAAATGATTGTTTTTTTTCATTATCATATGTGTTTTATTTTTTTCCAGGGCAAGCACTGTATTCTTGACGTGAGCGGAAATGCAATCAAGAGGTTACAAGTCGCTCAATTGTATCCCGTAGCTATTTTCATCAAGCCAAAATCTACCGAATCCGTGATGTAAGCATTAAGCCATCCTCCTTTTTACTCCGGTGATTCACCACGTTCCTCCATTTCTTCCACGATCTTGATTGAAAACTTATTTCCTTGGATTCTCTTTCAGGGAGATGAACAAACGGATGACCGAGGAGCAAGCGAAGAAAACGTACGAACGAGCGCTTAAGATGGAACAGGAATTCGGCGAATATTTCACCGGTAAGATAAATCTTTTCTTCAATCCTCCATCAACGAAAGGTGTGAGATTAAAGAATATTTTTGTTGAAATAAAATTCGATTTGTAGCTAAAAAATCGGAGCAAATCTATAATCAGTAATTTTCTTGTATTGCAGCGGTCGTTCAAGGAGACACGCCGGAGGATATTTACGTGAAAGTTAAGGAAGTTATCGGCGAACAATCGGGACCCAACATTTGGGTACCATGCCGTGATCAGCAACTGTGACGTCCTGCCCCCCATGCTAATCCCAGTCCCAACGCTTGGACCCTACCTCCAAGACGCAAAGATTAACGAATCGACGCGTCGCGAAATAATTAAAGTATCAAACAGACAAAACAAAAGAGAAGAAAATAAAACATGTTAACGCCTTTTCTTCACCTACGTAGCACAACGTTATAAGTAAAAGAAAAGGAAAGAAAAAAGAAACGAGGGAATAAGAAAGAACCTAGAAGGATAAAGGGAAAAGTGATCCCTCGATCGTAGCTTCGTGCGACGAATCCCGAATTGCCACAGGAATTTGACGCATGGAAAGATAGAAAGTGAAAAAGTGAAGAAAAGAAAAAAAACGTATGAAATGTCACTGCTCTCGCTCACTCCAGTCTGACGACGAGTTTCGTACGATCGTCGACTATCGTTCGTTAAGCTTTCGTTATATCCACGCATTACAATCCTTATCATCGACGTATATTATCGTATAAGGGTGACACAGATTCGCTCGATCCAAGTGAGAAAAAAAAAGTCTCGGTGACGATTAAACGTCAGTGGAGCGAAGGAGAGCCGACGCGAACTTTTGAGTTTTTATTCTCCGTGCCGTACGATCGATCGAATTTCCATTGTTCAGATTGCTCGTCGAGATTCACTATTGTTACACGAATCAGGCACAAACCGGCTGCTGCCCGCTTTTAACTCTTGACTATCGCATCGAATCGTTACAATGCGTTAATGAATGAAAGAACGAAAATAAAGTTTTCAAAAAAAAAAAAAAAAGGATAAACTGACCTCGAAAAGAATATTGCTAACCGAGCTTCAAGCGGGAGACTCCGATGTAACGTGAAAATCGGAACGCGACGGGACTAGAACGTGAACTTCTGGCTTCGCTGGCTCATTAATAGTTCGTCAGTTACAATTAAGGGAAGCAGCGCGATATTTTTTATTAAGTGTACTTAATCGCTGGAAGCAACGTTCTTCGTGTTGCCAGTGGGATACAAAAACAAAAACGTCGACAACAATTCCCAAAAAAGGAAGAAAAAAGGGAAAAAAAAGAAAAACTGTTATGTCTCAAACCCGGGCACGCAATATTTCCGACACGAATTGCGACGGCAGCGGGACTGACGAGGAGGATAAATTAATTTGAAATGTAATGAATATAATTACGAGGTCTAAATATGCGAACGAGGCCTCTAAAATCTCGCAGCATCGAGCAATTCAACTGTGAATTGCGAGGGAATGCAGAATATATATGTATATATACATATATATATATATATATATATATATATATATATGTTCGTTTGTGTGTGTGTGTGTATATGTATATGTATATATATTTATATATATATATGTATATGTAATTGTATCTCGAACGCGCAACCTCACGATCTATCTGACCTCACAGGACAAATCTTTTAGAGCTAGAATAGCGACATATAATGTTTTGTACAGCTAGATGACTAAGCCAGTAATGGGTTATGTGCAACATTATATAGAATTAAACGGAAAAGATGGAAAAACAAACGGAAAAAATACTATTGTAATTTAAATACCACTACTAAATTATTATAATAGTAGGTACGTATTATTGTAAATACCTATGCCTGTATTGGGTAGAAAACGAAGGCGCAAAAAAAAAAAGTATAAAGTTTGAATGTTGTATGTAGGCCTGCAGGCAGTATTTCTGAAAGTCCAAAAAGCGCTACTCGCAAATTGGCGTAATTGTTAAGCCTTAAATCTAATAGGAGGTTCAAAAGCGAAAGAATTAAAAAAAAAAAAAAAAAAAAAAGAAAAACGAATGAAACCTCGATCGTTGAGCGTGTACCCCTGATCGAAAATTCTCTTTGGGTCTTCGAGCTGTTCCTGGGGCGATACTCGAGGACTTCGAGAACCTCTGATTCGACGACAGATTGCCTTTTGTGGGTTTATTTCCTACCCAGTAAGTAAAGAAGCGAAATGACTCAATGAAGTAATATACAGGAAACGCTGTTCGTGCATTCCTGATCGGGACTGTACTTACGTTACATCGCGTTTTCGATATTTACAAAGGGTAAACAAACAAACAAACAAACAAAAAAGCCGAGATAGATTTTTAGAGGAAGAGCTAATAGTGATGATATTATTATGACGATTGTTTGTCAATTTAATTGTAATATAAACTATATTATCATAACCGTATAGAATTATTATAATTTTTATCGACAATCTGCGCAGTTATTTTGCCAATAATCGAAGGTTTCCATAGCACAAGAAAGTTACATTCACATGAAAGTGACGAGAGAACAAAATAATCCTATTTGTCAGATCATTGTACACAGTTGCCTTCGCTACGAATGAAAAAAATAATGAATTTGATAATTAGTTCTTTTTTTCTTCTTTTGTACGCATAAATCTAATGAAAGATATTCCGTGCGGGCATATTCCCATCGCGTTACTCTTGGTGCAATGGATCCTAATTAGTCGAACGGCTGTCGCAGAGCTGTCGAGTATAAATGTGAAACAATGAAAACTCAAAGGCGAAACAAATACCGCCGTACTCGGTACAGTTGGTTGTGTCCTGAGATAATACAGAGGCCCAGGATTCAACCAAGTGAAGGTATCTCAATGTAAAGGGAGCGTATTAAAAGAAAATAATTATTATGGACACCTATTATACATCTCTATAGTCTATTTAATAATATTACTTATTGAATTATCAATCTCATGTTCACCTTGTTTCATCGTTTTTAAATAGTTAATAAACGTTTTACCAATTTTACGAAATATTTCAAATTTTATATAGGTTACCCATAATGCCGTCGAATATAAACGATATAACGACCAAAACTCGAAACGCCAATATCGTACATTTCAAAGATTTATTGCTACATAACCGTACGTCTCTACACTAATTCCTGCAATTTAAATTCGAAGGCTACGTAAGCGCTGCGGCAAGCAGCGGCGGTGGTTGCAACTATCTGGATGATACAATGTGGATCACCGAGTATCTTGGTAGGGTAATGTGGATCAGCGAGCTCTTCGTGGCGTGATGGATTTTAGAATCGCCGGTTGAGCGCTTGTTGATCGAGTATTTTGTTCGAGCAATCTAGTTTATTGAATTATTGAATATCGGATGAAATGAATCGTCGAATGTTTAAAAGAAGTTTACATTGCTATAAATAATCTGCAATCGTTTTATTGTAACTTTATCTGTATACTGTATACTTTAAGCAAATACGACTACTCTCTATCAGACCTCGTGACATAACGCACACATCCACATACTCTCACTCCACTTTTCATTAAAATTTATCTTCACGAGCACATTGGACTTTTGATCCCGAAAAATCATCGGAGCGATCACTCGTTCTGATCGATCTTAATTGATCGCCAACGGTGCTAACCACATAAGAGTGCTACAAGACTGACTAACTATGGCGCGAGTGCTTGTTGGTGTAAAAAGAGTAATCGACTATGCGGTCAAGGTAAGCACACTTTTCTCTTAAATGATAAAAATTCGGAAATTTTTTTGAGATTAGCAAAGTTTAGCAACTGGAAGAATTATGAACGTTGGCTATCAAAAAAATATATAGCGGGGTCAATTTTCTCATTCTGTTAGATACGTGTTAAACCAGACAAAACTGGAGTCATTACCGATGGTGTGAAACACTCCATGAATCCCTTCGATGAGATCGCCATAGAAGAAGCTGTGAAAATGAAGGAAAAGAAATTCGCCCAAGAAGTCGTAGCTGTGAGCTGCGGCCCTGCTCAGGCCCAGGAAACTCTTAGAACGGCTCTGGCAATGGGCGCGGATCGAGGTATTCATGTAGAAATATCGGGTTCGGAGTACGAAACGCTACAGCCGATTCACGTTTCGAAGATTCTCGCCAAACTCGCTCGCGACGAGAAAGCAGATCTGATAATCGTTGGTAAACAGGCTATAGACGACGATTGCAATCAGACGGCGCAGATGACCGCTGGTATATTGGATTGGCCAGCTGGTACATTCTGCAGCAAGGTATTACACGACCATCGCACCGGCTGTATTTAATTCTTGAAAATATTTCGATATTTACTCAAAAAAACAAAAAAATATTTCCAACTTTCGAAAATTAATTATCCCGTCGTAAAGGATAAAATATCATTGAAGGACAGAATCTTCATATTCATTCATATTCATTATTGACCTTCAGGTTGAGACCGGAGATGGCAAATTGACGATCGCTCGAGAGGTCGATGGTGGTTCGGAGGTAATAAACCTGAAAACACCCGCTGTTCTCAGCGCCGATCTGCGTCTTAACGAGCCACGATACGCGACGTTACCAAATATCATGAAAGCCAAGAAGAAGCCGATTAAAAAAGTCACCCCCAAAGATTTGGGCGTCGATACGACCGCGAGAGTAGAAATAATATCCGTCGAAGAACCACCGGTTAGACAGGCCGGTTCTATTCTACCGGACGTAGATTCTCTGGTGGGTAAGTTGAAAGAAGGAGGTCACATCTGAAATAAAAATCAATAATGGGGATTTACAAAAAATTTAAGCGACGCGTTAATCATAAATAAAAGCTGTCTCTTCGAACCTCGAGTTACGCGTTAAAATGGGAATAACGCTCTTTGTACATTTTTCAATGACAATAAAATTGCATATTGTAATTTTTGTAAATTTTCCTAACGGAATAATCGACTTTCTTAGTCCGTGACAATATGGACGCAAAAATTATATCTAATAAAATATTTTCCTATACAGATAGAATGATTTGTGTAATCTTTGGTCATCTTAACGAATAAAACGTAAACTACGTTAGTATAACGTTCGTAAATTGTACGTATTCGTTGCTTAAACATAAAAATACTATCGTTACAACGCACGAGTGTGACAAAAGGTCTCTTAAACACGCTCAATACTAGATTTAAAATGCGTAAAGAGTTAAAAATTCGAAGTCATTGATAATTGACGCGGGAACTACGAGTCTCGATAAGATCTCATCGATGATCCCATAAATTTGACATATTTTTTATGCCATCTGTACATATTAGGCCCAACTAACACGAGTGCGTGCGATTCTTTGTACTTGTACTTTAAATCGTGCTATATTCATCGATACCCAGTTCCGGACATTTTCTCAGAATCGCAGAGATGCGAAGTGAGGATCGAGCATTCTAGATTCGTAAAATATTCGGGCTCTAAGCTTGAATCGAGGATTCGAAAAAACTAATGCCAAAAACCCGTAATTATCTCTTTTGCCATTTCCACATAAACGATTCGTAAATCTTGCTCGATCGTCGACAATCCGTATACTAACCGACTCGAGGAAAGTGATTTCTTTTTTTTTGGTTTAATATTATTCCGATAATTCTCGAATCGATCTATCCATAATTCATCGTATCGTTGCAGTCTTTGCGATCGCCGCGCATTGTACGCGTTAAAGTGCGATTATGCAAATTCACGTAAGAATTTTCCAATCAAATCTACTATTACTGGTGTGCGTGATTGGTGGGAATGGTGGTGGATGAATTTGCCATCCGTTTGATTCTTGACAAGCCGTTAAGCACGCTAAATACGGAACTCTCCGTACCAATCGCGTTACCTCAGCGGCTGGTGGTACTCTACCACCTACCAATTGTCGTGTACAAGCTGCCAATGACGCAGCGTGTGCTACGATCAATATATTTCCCACGGTATTTTCAATCATACGCCTCACTATACCGTGACTTCTTTCATAATACTGAGCTGCGTTTTCGCGCGAAGGTAGTCCCTCTGCCTTGACGATTGGTTCGTAATTCTTGTTGACGTTGAAACCTGCCTTGATCAATTCATCGGGATTCATCCACGTGGGCAAACCATTTGGATACCAGGCGAGCCATTCGATAAGCCCTGGCTCCACATTGATCGTCATGTCGGAGCCAAGACCCTTTAGAATCTGCGAAAGTGTCTGTACGCAGCGTAACGAGGGTGACGCAAAGGCAACGTCTATCTTGACTTTTGATGATTTCATTGCTTCGCCCAGTAAACTCGCCTGCATCTCACCCAGGGTAGTCAGTGGACTGTCGTTTTGGAAATCCTGAATGTTTCTCGTGGGTATTTCCTTGGGCATATTGAGATCGCGTCGTATGTAACTACCATTGGCCTCGAAACAGTAGGGAATCCATGCACCGAAGGTAAAGTCGACGCGTTCACCGTGCCGGCAGATGAAAATTTGTCGGGACGGTGTGGAAGGTGGTTCGGAAGCTTCCATCTGTAAGAGTGAAAATGCAAAGTGAATCACGCAGAGTGAATTCATCCAGAATAATAATCCTTGCATATTTTCATCCAGTTCCGTCACTGTTCCTTAAGGAGGTTCACGCGCCATAATCATAATAGTATATACAAAGTAACGGCAAAATCATCAGATACAATTTTTTCCAAGATAATTTTTTGAAATTTTGCGTCAATCTTCTTGAGCATCGTATTATAATGGGTAAGAAATTTGAGAAGGTTTCACCGTCTAATAATCGAGATATTCGGTGTTTAAAATCGCAACTTTAACACGAGGTCTTATGGGAAGTTACGAAAAAATACGATTTTTCACAATAAATAACTCGATCTCGACGATAAAACTTTCTCAAATTTTACCCACAGTTGAGTATTATTGTTAAGAAGGTTCGTACGAATTTTAAACAATTAAACTTGGAATTCGTCTAACGCATGGATAACGCGTGAACCTCCTTAAGATTCATTTACACAAAAACGAAAAATAAATCTATAATCCATTTTAGGACTAGAAAACTGTAAAATGATTTAATTCGCGTGCACGTACCGGTTCGTTCACCGGTGCAATACCATCAGGTGTATCGAGGGACTCGCTAGACGATAGAACCGGAGGTTTCCTCGTTTTTGGAATTTCCATGTCTACAGCGTCCAGAGTAGAATCAGTTATTTGTACAGTCGCGTGCAACGTCCACGCATCCGATTCGGCTGTTCGATTGGTGTGATTCAATGGCAAATATCCCGAAGTTCCGGTCAACCACGATATACCCTCGACCCAACCATCGATCGACGCGTTGCAAACTCCTTCCGGTAGATAAATGTAATCACCCGGTCGCAATTCCAATTCGTCGTGTTCCCTGGGCACATGGGCGTGCGTGACTTTGTGCACATGAGCGCCGCGCAACCGAGAATCGCGCGAGTACAATCTTAGCTCCCAATTTGTGCTTGAGCTAGGCATCAGCCTTTCTACCATAGAGCGAAGCGGCTGAAACAAGCTACTTGGAAACTGATAGGCGAGCGTAAGGTGCAAGGACTTTGTATGCGGTTCAGCAGTGATCCTGAGACTCGACAATTTATTTACGTATCTTATGGCTATGGCTTTGAGCCATTCAGCCTGTTTATCGTCGACAAAAAGACCCATGAAATTCGGCGATATGTAAGCCTCTAGATCTATTTGCTCCGGACGCTCGGATCGGTCTACTATACTTTCCAATGCGTTTGCGATACGTTCGGCAGATTCGTCGGGAGCCTGCAAGCATACTCTTTAAAAGTAGGGAACGATAACAGTTTTAACAAGGATGTTAAGAATGCTTCAATCGGTACGTTTAGTTCAAAATGAAAAATGTTTTTATAGCTTTTCGAGAGAAAAGCGATAGTTATAGGAGGTAAAAATTTAATTTATCTTTGTCAGAGATGTTTTTGTATTTGGGAAAAAGGAAATTCAAATAAAGGAATTTCTTACGACTACGATCTTGGCAAGCTCGGTAGTCGATCGACAAAATTGTACCAGTGAAGCTTCTTTATGAAATTATGTGTAAATTTAAGATTACTCAAACTACCGGGGCGCTATGCATTCTCTTACTTTGAAAAACGAGACAAGGGTAATGTGCGGCATGCAATTATGCGCTCCGTTCCATCCTAGTTCTCTGCTTTCGGACCAAAACTTGACAAGTTTTTCAGCCAGGGCTCCCATTGGACAAGCATAGAGAACGTATTCTCTGGGCTCGTCGGAATTTAGACTGGGATCTCGTACATGAGCAAGTAGCCAGTCGGATGCCAATTGAACTCCGCGGTAGCCAGTCGCTGCCAATGCTTTTTCCCTTTTGAATGATTTTAACGATGAGCGAAATAAATGGCGAAATACGAAAAACTATCTAAGTTTGTTTGTTTTTTTTTTTTTTTTTTTTGGAGCGATCGCAGTGGAAAAGTATGGGAAAAGAGCATGTCTGCGACTATTGAGTCGAGGATCTCTCGGCAAGTGAGAGTCGTGTATTTGACAGCTGTTTGTTTACAATGGCGATTGATGGACGAAACTTAAAAATTCGAGATACAACAGCTCGAAGATCACGGAAAACGATGAATTTCGTTGCGACAAGACTCACGCTCTGATCCTTGGAAATCCAAGCTGTAGAAGTATTTGCAGCGGTGTCAAATTTTCCTTCGATATTCTCGTAGGTGTAGGATTTTTCCGCGGCGGTAACGTCGCCATAGTGGTATGTTTATGTCATGAACGTTGGAAATGTCTGAACGGAGCATAAAGCGCAGCTCCAATGACGCGAGTGAAGTCTGAGGGGTAAGGAAAAAATCCGTCGCGACTATCTTCGTCAGTGCTCGGTGCGTGTATGAATGTGTGCCATTGCGTGTGTGTTATATCTATATGTTGGTTGTTTTGTATGCTGTTACATATGTGTGTGTTTTTCGTAAAGTGACGGAGTAATAAAAATTTGTTTTTTATTTCCAAGAAACATATTGACGGTCGAATGTTATTATTAAGCCTGTTACCACCTTGATTAGTCGACTGAACCTAAAATGAAATTAATTTACATTACCCGGCTAACTTCACACAAGTATTATAACCATCTCATCTCGAGAATGAATGCCGCCTTAATCATCCGGGAGATGGCGCTGACAATAACAAACGCGTATACCCCAATAAACATGTGATTTTGTCACAACATAAAATGTATTTTGGCTACCCAAATTTCCGTACCGAAGGTCAAATTTGTCATCCGTATCGATAATCCTTATAAACCGTTATTAACGTTAACTCACTTTTGGAAAAGAACATAAATAGACCACATCGGTAATTAAAGACTTCTTTTTCTTTATTCGCACGTCGCCGGTTTAATGCAGTCAAATTTCGCTATCAATCGACAAAATTTGAATATTTCTTTTTCCCAGCCATGCTTCGTTGTTTACCCTTGCACGATGCTCTAAAATCGATGGAATGGCTGCAAGGAAAATGGAGAACCGAATCTCTGGGTCAAGGAAAATTTCCTACCGTAAAATCGTTTGGTTACTTCGACGAGATAACATTCTCTTGCATAGGTCAACCGATGTTAAATTACACGGCACAGAGCTGGAATCCTCGGACGAAAAAGCCTATGCATCGCGAAGTTGGCTTTCTCAAAATAATTCCCGACACCAACAAAGTAGCACTGATTTTGTCGCATAATTTTGGTCTTATCACCATTGAGGAGGGTGTAATATGCGACAAGGAAATTAAACTAGAAAGTACGAGTATATGCAGAATGTCCCAAGGCACTAAGCCGCCTACTGTAACAAAGGTATTTTAATTAAAAACAAAATTATCATAGATCAGTAACGCCGCGTATAAATACGAATATGAAAAAAAAATAATAATAAATTTTTTTTTCCAGCTAAACAGAGAATTCAGACTCGTCGACGATTGTTTGGAGCAAATTGTATACATGGCGACATCAACGACGCCTGAACTTACCGAACATTTGCGCGCGCGATATGTTAAAAAACCCTTGGACGATGATGTTGAGAAATCTGGAGAAGACGAAGGGATATAGTAAAAATCTTAGAATACTTTAATTATCAGCATGCACAAAATTCATTTCTCTCATAGCGTTCATTGAACTTTATTTATGTTATTCCTATGAGACTAGAATGTCGAAAAATTGTACATGTTTTAGTATTATTACAGTATGCAATGTAGTAAACACGCTTCGTTTTTACTTCAGATTCGAATTTACTTCAGAATCGTATTTCCCGATTGCAGCAATTGCAATTCGATGCATGTGATAACTCGCTCGAATTCCCGGCCGTAAGGGAGAAAGAGGAAAAGAAAGAAAAAAAAATCTTTTGCACCCTTGCCCTATCACGTGTACGAGAATTGACCACTCGGTCTCGACCGCTTCAACTTTTAACGAAAACGGAAAGGCGCGCATTAAAAGTCCGTGAAACGAAATTTGCGGCTGACACGCGAGCCTCCTACGCGCCTCTTCCCCCCATCCCTTTGAATCAAAGAAGCGGAGGCGTACTTTCGCGATGCATGTCTACGACTTTCGTGCAAAGCTGGTTAATCGGCCAATTTTTTCCCGCGAGAAACTTGAAGGCTCGTCTCTCTCTCTCTCTCTCTCTCTCCCACTCTGACGAAATAAAGTTGCCAAAATTTGTAACACCCATTAAAATAGTTTTATTGAAGAAATAATAGCTATCCGAAACTCATGTTTATACACGTAATTATTCTTTTAATCGAAAAAATGTATCTTCCTGTTTTTTTTTTTTTTTTTTCGAGGGTCGTAAAGGGTATATGCGAGCGAGCGAGATATTATTTAACTCGTATACTTTCTCGAATGAGCTTATATATGCCTTATGAAGCAACTATTGGGAAATTTCGAGGCATCGCCGACATAAGGCGAGAGGGTAGGGGGTTGGAACACCTGTACGGTATACGCCCGGCAAAGCGGACAAAGTACACCCCCATATACCTGGAGCGTTGCGATGCCGAATGCGACAGTTGCTCGCTGCTTCCTGAGTACGAAGGTTCGGAATCCGTGTCCTCTTTTATCGATCGAAATAAATTATCAACGTACCCGCGTTTTGTTACAACGGGCTTACACGTATCGTTAACTTAAACAACATTTTAATTACGTTTGTTGTTTTAAAGAAAAGAAAAAAAATCATTCTCAAGTTATACGAAGATGGTGTAATTTTTATGTGATATTATTGTAGCGATTGGAAAGTACATTCGTCGAATTATGTAGAATTATTGCCGTATCGTTACAAAACGCATCGGTTCGACATGCCTTGAGCGCGGATAATACACAACAGAATGACACCGCTATACAAAGGCAACGATTACTACAAAAAAATGCTCGACCTGCAGGAACGCTTGCGAAAGAGGTGATTTTTGACTATTTACGATAAAATTGTCTCCATTTAGAGCGAATAATTTGATCGAGTGCGCTTTTTTTCAATATTTCAGCGAGGAAGAAAGGATCAGGCTGGAGGAAAGATTCTCGTTGTTGGAACACGAATCGCGAAGCAGGTGAGTTGTATTATTAATCTCAGCGAATTTAGAATTGTACGATAACAAATCGAAAGGGTAAAAAATTGATAAACGTACTCAAAGTCGTAAAATACAAATGAACATAACGATCATCGATTTATAATTTAATTGACAGTATTTCAAAAGGTTAATAAAATCCAAGAAACTTCCACGAGAGACATTCGCTTGTTTAGACAAAATTTCAATTGACTTTCTGCAATTCTACTTTTGACTCGAGTGGATCGACGTAATATTAATCTGGATCAGTTTCGATAAATAAAAGATACGATGATCTACAAACGCTTAAAAAATGAATTACGTAATTATTGAATTTTGTTTTTTGATAGCTTCGACAAACATTATTCATCATCGTCATCATCTTTTCTATTATTGATCAGCGACGACCCGATTCTCAGAGGAATGTCACAGATCGATAATTCGCGAATAGCCAAGATACTCTAAATATATAGAATAACGAAACAAACACCAGCTACATAACGAGCTGCGAATATAGCACGAGGGACGAGAATGTATCGCGTTATACAAATTCGGCGCAACGTAGGCACACGTAAACGCGCGTATAGCGACGGTATAATGGACTAAAATCGATTTCAGACGACAAGTCAAGCCTGGTACCGGCATAAGAGAGGGCTTTGCTTCGTGAATAACGTTTAAATTTTATCATGGTACACGATGTTCAATGTCAAGCCTGGCGTGCCTTCGGTAGTTTAGTCGATCACTCCTATAAACTTTAATTCTGTCTCTCTCTCTCTCTCTCTCTCTCTCGCTATTTCTTCCCTCCATTCCGTTATACATCCCACACAACTATTTTGGTACAAGCGTGTTCCAAAAGTTAGGTCGGAACTCGATCGATTATCTCATTTTATTTTGTTTATTATATCGTTTGTTCCGATAGACACGAGACGTGCATCAATCGTTTGAGGATGAGATACATCGATTTTTTGGAGGAACAACAAGAGAGAGACGAACGTAATCATCAGCTTCTCGGAGCTCTGGATCGCGTCGATAGCAGTTTAGCCGTGTTGACCGCTAAAACGGACCGGCTCGGAGCACTCCGAGTAAGTTTCACAGAGACAAAGCAAAATTAGTTTATTCTACAATTTTTGGCAATCTAGAAGCCAATTAATCATTTCTCATATTTCAGAAACAACACGAGGCTTCGATATTAGCGTCCTACGACAACAGACGTCCTAACGGAAGTGTGACCGGCGACAGTGGGGTCGCGAGTCAGAACGACGAGAGACAACGAAAGAACAGTGATTTTTCGAGGATGGATAGAAGCCAGCCTTTGCTCTCGACTCGTGGAATAACAAGTGGGCATCGAGTAAGCGCGAGTCGGAATGGTATACCGAGTCAAACGAGAGCGAGTTCCTCTTACGGCAGTACTCGGTCCGGAATTCGTTGCGAAAACTCTCAGATGCCATCGTTCGCTTTTTCGCGTTTTCCTCAAGGGGGAACGAGTCTGACGACCGGCCGAGAGAACGGATCGTCGACTTCGTTCCTCGACAATTTCGACAATGCGCGAAATTTTCTTCGTTCGAACAATTCGTCGCCACTGCAGCATCGTGATATCGTCCATGAAAATTCTCCGGTTTACGACTATCGAACGAATAATTCAAGTCGTTACGCAAAGCCCGAGTACCCGTTGTTGTCCAACACCTCGTCGACGATTCCCCCATTAAACTCGAGATACGACAGATCGATCGTACGAGATTTAGCTACTTCCGGTGCCTACGAGTCCGTCCTTCCGGCTCCAAAGTTTTTCGATCTTTCTCCGATAAACTCGAGAGGTCCTAATCCATACGAACAAACTTCTGGAATTAGAAATCTGCCGAGAAACGATCTCGACGACGTACTTCGTAGAAATTCTGTTTTCTCACCTGGTCAGAATTCCACGTACGACGATCGTAAGAACGTCGCGTCGATCTCTTCGAGATCGCCGAAGCTCTCGGAAATTTTGAGGCAAGAGTTCGACGACGAGGAGGAATACGTCGGTAGTATGGTGGAAAATCAATTGGAGCGTTACATAAGCAAAATTCGAAGTCTTCATCGTGACGCCGATCCGCAGAGTCTGGAGGAAATCGATCACGAGCAAAATACGAGCGGGGATTTGTTGAACGTTACGCTTTCGGAGGATGATTACGATTTGCCGGTTGAGGAAAAATTGCGCGATAGAGAATTGTCCCGAGAACTCGGTAACGCTCTCACGATAGCCAACGATCTTGCGAATCGAACCGCCGATCATATTTCTCGCAACGTTCCTACTGGAAATCGAGAATTTAACGAAAAGATTGCTGGTGACGAGGTAAAATTTGTCGTCGAGCCGTTGGAACCAAGGGACAAAAATAACGTAACGACGAGTACTTCGAGCGTGCCTCGCGAATTGGCGTCGATTAATCGACTACTAGGCAAAACGGAATCGCACGATTATGCGAATGATTCGACTAACGAGAAAATCGCGATACTTGCCAAGAACGGAATTAGCGGGGATATTACGAGACCGCGGGCCGAATTAGCAACGCGACCGTGTAAAAATATTGAAGAGATTGCGAAATCAAGCGGGAATACTCGAGAAACTGATTTCGGCAAGATCGAATCGAGGCGAATTGGAGCGAGCGACGTTGGATCGCGAAATTTCCACGAGGGCCAAAATTCGAACGAGACGAATCTGCGACAAAATCGAGACAAACTCGCGAGACGCTCGTCGATCGTACGCCAACTCGAGAAATCGAGACGCCAACTGTTCAGCGGTGAGGAACGAGAAACGGATGATAATTTGTGCGACATTGCCGAGGATCTCGAGCCGTGGAATCTCAGTGCTCTCGAACGAAGGGTCCAGGAGATAATACTGAACGACGAAGCGCAGGATGATTTTATCCGAAGAAGCAGAGAATTCGATGACACATCGGCCAGAGCGGAGCAAGCGGATCGTGCTATTTCGGGAATTTATGATGCCAAGTGGGACAGCGAGTCGCGTATCAACGAGCGGAAAATAGAAGAATGTATCGCAGGAAACGACGAAACGAGCGATCCAAATGCACCTTGGAAAAATGATACGAGCGAAGATCACGAAAAAAATCCAATTTCCAAAACGACGAAAGGTTTCCCTTCGAAAACCGCGGAAGAAACTGAATCGAAGAACAGCGAGAATGTATCTTCGGTGTTGAGTGTTGAATCGATAAATCAATCGTCTCGAGAATACAAGGAAGAATCGCCCGAGATAGAAAACGTTGGAGACGCGAATGATGTTACAGCGGATAATCTCGTCGGATCTAAGGACGAGTATGAGACAAAGGAGGTTGAGAAAGATTCGTACGTCGCTCAGGAAGAATATCCCGAAAGTACAAATTTGCCGTACGAGTATAACGCTGATGGACAGTATCAGGTTCACGCGAATCAACGATATCCTGCGACTGGAGATACGCAATACAATGAAGAACAGAATGAACAATACGGTTACGCCGATCGACAGTATGGAAATCAATACGTCGAAGATCCTAATCAGCAGGGATATGCTCAGGATCCTAATGAACAATACGTTGCCGATCTCAATCAGCAGGAATACACGAGCGATCCTAATCAACAAGGCTATCCTCAGGACTCTAACACGCAGGGATATGTTCCGGATCCTTCTAATCGATCGGAATACGTCGATGATTCTAATCAGCAATACGTCGAAGATCCCAATCAGCAAAATTACGTCGAGGATCCTAATCAGCAATACGTCGAAGATCCCAATCAGCAAAATTACGTCGAGGATCCTAATCAGCAATACGTCGAAGATCCTAATCGGCAATACGTCGAAGATCCTAATCGGCAAGATTACGTTCAGGATCCTAATCAGCAATATGTTGAACATCCTAATCAACAAGATTACGTTCAGGACCCTAATCAACAATACGTCGAAGATCCTAAACAGCAAGATTACGTTCAGGATCCTAATCAGCAATACGTTGATCATCCTAATCAGCAAGATTACGTTCAGGACCCTAATCAACAATACGTCGAAGATCCTAAACAGCAAGATTACGTTCAGGATCCGAATCAACAATATTCTTCAGATCCCAATCAACAATATGCGACTGTTCCTAATGAACAATATTTTCAGGATCCTAATCACCAATATCCCGTAGAATCTAACCAGGAATACGATCCTAATCAACAATACGCGACGGATTCTAACGAATACGTTGCCGATCCTAATCAAGAGTATTCAACGGAAGTCGATCCTAATCAGCAGTACACACCGGATGTTATGTACTCGGAAGATGGAAATCAAGTCTATCCAGCCGCTACTACGGATTACTATCCGGAATCTCAGGCATATCGGAATAACGAGGAATACGTCTCACAACAAGAGGAACCGGAAGTTCGCTTCGAATCCGAGGAAAACCCACGGGACACGAGCGAAGTCATCGAGGGAGATTTAAAGAAGAACGAGGAGATCGATCGATCGGGTAGTGCGAGCGAAACGAACATTTGTCCAAAGGAAGAAACGACCTTAAAGAAACCTAAAGACGTTATCAAGTCCATATTGGACTCTGAGACCGAAAGTACGATCGAGAAAAACGTATCGAATACCGAGAGTGATTTTGATTTTAATTAATCGCATCTATCGCTATTTCCAGGTGTAATTATCTAGTTATTTACGTGTGCTCGAAATTTGTCTCGAAGAAAAACACAGAGCTCCGGATCCGTCCAAGATACGACGGATCAAATTTGTTTTCGTTAATCGTCGAATAATATCTATAATCTAATTGCATGTAGCCAATATATAAAATAGTTATTTATCTAGCCAAAGTATATTTAAAGTAGTTACGAGCTGTACGAGTAAAGTAACCGTCGGAAATATGGATTTTCTTTGTGTCTCGTGGCCGGGACGAGTCTGCGCCAATGAGGCTCGACGATTTTAGGGTGGGTAAATGCATCGTGCCGTTTTCCGCGCCCGTCTATAGCGCCATTCGTCGGTGGCGCGCGTTCACGCCAAGGCCTCTCCGGACGTACTAGAATCTCGAGTAATTTCGCTCGTATTTATTCCTCGGTAAAACTTACTAAGTATTATTTATACGTATACATGACTCGTTTCTAGGTATTATCAGTCGTATACGATAATAACGATTACAACCAAGAGAGCTAAATACGAGTTTACGCGTGTGTGTTGTGTCAGTCGTACAGTTCGTCGAAGTTCGTTCGGTCTTTGTCCGCGCGGTGTATTGGTGGCGCTGTGTGTCGTGGCGCTGATCGTACGCACGCTCGTATACATATATGTATATATATATAGCGGAACGTACGCATAGTATTTAAGTATTAGTCACATATCCTCGAATATATACGATTTCAACGTTTCACACGCTACTTCGCTTGACCGCATTGCCTGTTGTTGCCTCCGAGCTGAAACCACTTCGTGCTCTCTCTCTCTCTTTCTCGCTATCTTCCTCCGTTGCTCCGCTACGTCAGACGTTCCAGGCGTCGAGCTGGTAGCTCGTGCGAGAGAGCTGGCAACGAGTGTCCCAGTATCGTCCGTCAAAGAGCGCGATACGGATGATCTCGTAGTTCTCTCTCTTCGTTACTCCGTTTTTACCACAGTGTTTACCCCGCGGTTTATCGTCGCTCGTTTCCCGCTATTTCACCAAGCGTCTCATTGGTGCGATCGAAATACTTTCGAACTCGTTCTTGCCGCAGGGCGGAGAGTATATCGAATCGTTTCCATCGTAAATTCTTTCCCAGGAAGTGAGTGCGATTACGAGTTTCGTAGATTCAACGAATCGCATAGAACAATATTAACGTCGTATTACACGTCGATTTATATCAGTCGTTCGGAGTTTGCTCGTGTTAGTGGCAACTTATCGATTCGACAGTCCGGCAACTCCTGCCGGCGTAGCAAGGGTCATTCGAGGCTGCCGGCTACGCTGCAACGTATGCAGCGTCTGTCACGTACGCTATAGATATATATATATACCGTGACTAAGGTGACGAAAACCGTTTCGCTTTTTACGACATTACACGTACTCTTAAATATACGTCGTTGCGAATAGTACCGCCATCTCGTGCATTCCAATCTCGCATAAACGCGTTTAAAATCGCGAGTCCAAGTCTCGCGCTATATTTGCCAGCTGTGAAACAAGTAGAGGGGGTATTTTTCTTTTTCAATAACACGTCGCGTGAGCTGTGCGGAACGCGGCTGCTATCAGCCACAAGCGCCAGGTGAGCTATCTGTTTACTATATTATCGTATATATATATATATATAACCATATAGTCGTTAAAGAGTTAAGTGGTGAGATTTCGTTTCAAAACAAACGCGTTGCAGCATGCCTCGTGATATAGTTAGAATTAACTTCCTCGGAAGTTTTATGAATAACGAGTCAAGCGGCCATGTCGGCCGCCTCAGATATCGCGGGCTACAAAGAAATGTAAACAAAACAGACGCTCAACGACGTTAATAGATTGAACAACGACGTTTAAAAAAATGTTTTTCTTTTACATTAAAGATATTTAGCGTTATAACCCGATCCATTTACTCTTGAGTCAAATTGAATAAATACATTTTTCAAATTTACATTCAATCTTATAATTAAATTTTCAAAATTCCATCGAGTCCCGAAGCTTTGTTATTTTCTCACGTTCGATTTTATCAGTTTTGTTCGCCCGTTGCGACCGTTAATTTAAACGCGCACTATGAGGACGAAGGGGGAGATGCTTTGATGAAATCCTTCGTTTAGCTCGATAGAAAAACACTCTCTGGTCGTTTGTTCCCTCGTAACGCGGTTGGACCCCTCGTGTAACGACAGGATGACTCAGCGTTATATGACGACACCCGGTGCACGATAATCGTCGACGAGACGGTAACACGTTCGTTTTTTATTCAGCAAGGCACGGAACAACCGTGAGCGTAAATAACGTGATGGAGGACCTGGTTCCGGTGAATGGAAACGGAGAAGCGAACGGTGGCCCGGAGGGCGAACCCGAAAGTCTTTATTACGAGCTCGAGGGCGATGCCGACAGTTCCATAACGCCCGGACATAACGCCGATCACCAATGCGCTCGTAAGTTCATTATTTATTACGATTGTTATCTTAAATTCACTGTTTACCAACTAGTACGTACACCCCCAGAGCTACTTGAGGTAGCTCGAGGGTGTATGCACAGTAATCTCTTGACTGAGGTAATTCAATCGGTAAAAAACAATTTTTACTGATTGGGTTTTTACATTTTCTCCTTACTTCTTCCACCAACGCAATTTCCAACACCTCTGTTCTTCCTGTGGACATACAGTATTTCTTAGGTGGGTTACAAACCACCTAGAGCACACAAAAAGCACATAAAAAAAATTTATTGTTCTCGGCGGGAATCGAACCCCGGCCCCCTGGGTGTGAGTCGCGAACGTTACCACTGTGTTACTCACTACCTAAATCTTTGAACTATATATTTTGGGTTAATCAATTTGCGTATAAAAAGCAGAGCGATCGCCGGTTAATTTTTGGGCCGATCTAAAGGACATTTATCACGTTAGGACAGCAGAATTAAAATTTTTACTATCATTTTGCACTACGTATCTGTGCGAGAGCGGATTTTCGGCCACGAAAAACATAAAAACTAAACATCGTCACCGACTTCAACTCGAAAATGACTTAAGACTCGATCTCACTAAGAAGCAATCCGATTTCTCAGAATTGTGCAGAGATAAACGTGCACATTTGTCTCATTAAACTCAAATAACCATATAGTGTTATTGTTTTTAATGTATTATTCAAAATCGACGATTTTAGAATTGCGTTTATTTTTATATTCGTCGAGTATTTCGTCAAAGACTTCTTGCACTCGGGAAGACAAGATATCAAGGATGAACCACCGTTATTTTTCTACAATTCTGGCAGCGTCTCCGAGTACTGTAACCATGTCTATCCGAACGGTCAGGGTTAAGGCCGCGTCGAATTTTGATACTTCTATGAACCTTTAAACGCAATAGAAATTTTTACCTCCTCTTTCCTATATTCGAGGGTTACAATTAAACTCGATAGAATTTTTACGTTACTCTTGATAATCACAGATCGTTAATACACGTTCGATGGAAAAGAAAATAAGCAAATAATCATAAAATTGTAAAATCACGATATTTAAATATAAAACGCTAGACTAACCATTTGCGACACGAGGATTTTTGGCCGCGAGCAAGACTTCGAAGTCGCACTGTCCGCCCGTGACGTTGTCTTCCGTTCACAAGAGACGCATCACTTATGGCTCTGGGTCATGTACGAAAGATGAGAATTCGCTCTCTGTCTCGAAGAACTCTATCTCTCTCTCTCGGTCGGCGTGTACGCGAATAGAATCACGACAACTCGAGTAGTTTCGTGCCAGTAATAATTCGGTTCGTCGGCCGTGCAGAGTTACCTTTTGCGATTTCGTTCTTTCGACGTATCGCACCTTTCGATCGGATCTTTCTCTCTATCTCTCGAACGTTTGGAGATCGCTGCGAATCTCAACGAAAAAGGAAAAAAAAACATTAATTAAGTTAAACTAAAAATAAAATCAACGAGACGGTGTTGTTCGTTACGCCCAACGTGAGGAACAACCACACGTACCCTCTCGAAACTTTTGCAGACTGTACGCAACAACTCCGTTTCGTTCGACGCAAAAAGAAATAATTAGCATCGATTACGCGAGTCGATTATTATGCTTCTTGTAACAACGAGTCTATACGTTCGTAACGATAAAACTTTGCTTGTCTACACGCGGTATATATAAATAAGACCGTGGACGTCCAAGAGAACATTTGCAGACCGCGAAAGGTTCTCGACGGGTGAACGAGTCACGAAAATATTACGATCTCGTTGCGTGAATAATTTCCTAGTGAGAACAGTTCATTTTTTTCCGCTTCTTAAAATTGCGTTAAAGTGACGTAAAATAAAAGTGGGAAGATGTCGAGCCGAGGAGTAATGTCTAGCGGAAACGAAGGTTTCCTGGGACTGCTTCACCCTCCGAATTTTCTTATCGATCCGGACGAAGGTACGCGACTCGATCATGCAAAGTCTCACTAAGCGACCCAATTCCGAAACGTTCACGAACTAAAAAATCCAATGAACTCGTTACTCGAACCGAGTTCATAAGATCGCGAGATTTGTCTGCTTTGAAATTTTTTCTAACAAGACGTAAACTTTTTCTTGTCCTGGTTAGAACAATTTTTCCAACTTCCGGCTATCAGCTCCAACCCTTTAAATCCTACGTCGAGAGTTTTTTTAGGATCCAACTCCAAGACTGACTGACAATAATAAATAATA
Organism: Netelia inedita; assembly: GCA_964017225.1. Classification (NCBI taxonomy): domain Eukaryota; kingdom Metazoa; phylum Arthropoda; class Insecta; order Hymenoptera; family Ichneumonidae; genus Netelia; species Netelia inedita. Next base: position 6,482,742 of record OZ024920.1, on the reverse strand, counting down.
AATCAAAAGAAATTCTGATTATAAATAAAATTGATCAATTATGATACTCGAGTTCTAACCTCCAATTTTACTCAGTATTTACGCTGTAGCTTCGCTTACAAATTCGTCGCTGTAGCATACAATTTAGATACGAACTTCGCGGTTCAGTCTCGCGACGGAATGCGTCAGTGTCAGCGCGATAAAGAAAAATCTCGCCACTTAATAAAACGCGATATCGCGATGCTTCGTCGCAACTGTTAAATCTCCTAAAGTACGCAGAGTCGTTAGAAATTGTCACGTCGAGTTCGTGGAATCCTGCAAACATTTAAAAACAAATTTCAAAAAAATATGTTTACCATGGAAACGTTGACGACCGACAAGTGTCGAGCGTATTCGAGACGCCACGTAACACGATCGTTATTTTCTCCGCGCTTTTCCTCTTTTTTTTCTTTTTCTCTTCGCCGCACGAAGTTTTCTAAAGAAAATGTCGAAGATCGTATCCCATCGTCGAAAGCGAAAAACGAGAAAAAAAGAATTCGTATAGCAAAAATACGTGCACGACTTTTTGCGCTTATTTTCGACGATGATCGTCGTTGGCCCTACGGTATTGATCCCACCTCGAGTCCAAGACCGATAGCAAGTTTCACGGAGGATATAGTGGGGGAAATTCTGGTTACTTGCCAGAATCTGATTGTCTTTGTACCCATGGACACCGTCGATGCACGCGAATGCGATAAGGCGCGAGAGTATAGAGAAATTTCGTAGGTTTTATGAGCAAACGAAAGAATACAAGAGTGTCTGGTTCTCTCGATTTGTCGCAGCGAAATTCGTACGTTTTTTTAGATTTGAAGAACGAAATATTAGAAAGTTGTATCGTGTCTCGGTGCGTTTGTTCCTTTTCCGCATCTTCGTGGCATTGCGATAAATCAAAATTGTACGATTGGAATTGTCGGCTTAGACATTCGTAATGTCACGACACCGATAGTCAATATATACGTCTTTAAATGGAATTCACCCACTGGAAATAATATCTTATCGTTTTGCTCTGTCGACACGCGACGCAAGCTCGATTTTCATTCTTCCCAGGTGCAAAGTGGCAGCAATTCCCGCCCGTTCAATTTCATCTACGCCCACTGTGTCAACCCGACCCGACACGCCATGTCTAGGTTTCTTCTTTATTTTCTTGCTTTGTTCGCGTCGGAGCCCGAGACGTGAAATACATCTTGACTGCTGTTCAATTTGCCGCACGAAGTGGAAAATCATAACGGTAGATTACTTTATCTCGAGAAATGATAAAACGTTCACGCATCGTTCGAGATCCGGGAAACGAAACGTTGCGGATAACGCAGCCGATTGCTTGCACGTTCGCCCGGAAATAAATTAGAAATTTTTTTAATTCCCCCCTGTGACTTTAGCCGATTGGCTAAAAACACGGCAACAGATTTTTTTCTCGAAAATTCCATTTTTCCGTGATTCTAGACAATTAGCTAAAGTCACGGAGTCGCATAAAACAAATCCTCCGTCGCATTAGTCAATTGGCTACAATGACGGAGTCAAATTTTCATCGAAAATTGTAATATCCCCCAAATCTAGTTAGTTCTAGTAGAGAAAATGATTTATCCGGGAATTTAGCTAGGTGGCTAAAGTCACGGAGTAATATTGACCAAGTGGTCTCTGTAGTGCTTTACGTTTGTCTCCTGTGCGCTATGCATTGACCCGTCTTCCTAATGCCCGAATCGTGGTGAATCCTAATACCTAATCCTGTATATCTATATTTATACAACAAATATATAGAACACTTAAGAGCGCTTTGATTAATACGCACCAAAGTGCATCAAACCAAGCTGCAATAACCTCGTTTCTATTCGTGGCGGGTACGGGCTTTTTGCTTTCCGACGTTTCGACCAGAATACGAAAATTTCAAATTTCGAAGCGCCACACGCGCAATCCTCGGTATAAGTAACGTAGAACCCGTCGACTATCGACAAATTCCACGGCATGTTTCTTCGTCGCGGAATTGTCTCCGATATCCGCACAGAGGTGTCTCCTTCGTCGTTTGCGCAATTTGTTATCGGTCGGTAGCCCGACCCCGGTGTTTATGCAGATGTGCACGCGCACGGTGGAAGCTCGGCGTGAAAAATGCATCGCTCGCGAAACGCTCCATCTTCGCACGATGACCGTCGGTCGTAGGTACAGTTCGAATATCTGGGTCAACTTGGGTACATATATATATATATATATACGCGTTTAAAACGCGGCTCACGTCTCACTCACACAGTGTGTGCTCGATCTTATTGCGCTGGTAATCCTATCTATAATAGATATATACTTGTACGTATACAGGGTGTCCCATTTCAATTTATCGATCCGTAAGAAATCGCGTCCCCACGTGACGAAGAAAAAGTCATAAGTTTACACGTTTGTAGAACCTACGATGACCTTCGCGTGATAATAACCGATAAAACCATCGCGTGTCCCTCTCGAAACCATACAATTTTCATGGGATACTTCTTTTTCGTACGTTTTCATTGTCTCGAGTGATTTTAGTCGACAAATTAAAATGGCTCGTCCTGTATGTTTATGCGTACATTGGTATACTTAATACAGCATCCCATTGGTACAGCTACTTTATTAAAATGAAATTGATCTATCTTCCCCGCATCTTGGAGATCATTTCGAAAATTATTAACGCTCTCGTTTCGAGGCAGTCTGGGACAAAAACAGCGAAGGCAAAGACGAAAATAATATCATGACTCAAGAATTTATCAGTACCGCTACGTTCTCACGTTTATATATATGTTTGTATATATATGCTTGTGTATATACGTAACTATAAATAAATAAGTGTATATATGCGTAGCGACGCGTGTTTTCCTACGAGAAGTATGCATTCGGTCCGAGAAAAGATCCTTTTTTTTTTCTTTGTGGCTCCGTACGGCGCAAGATCCGAACGTAAGTGGCGTCGCAGCGTGGCGCAGCTGCGACGCGAGACGCTCTCTTTGTTATTACATCCACGCTGGGAATACGAGCGAGAGGCTAACGACTCTGGTCGATCAAGAGCGCCGAATGCACAACGCTGATTAAACTCACGAGTGTGATTAAACGAAACAAGACATTGGCGAGCTTTGTTTATCTCTTACGATTCGCTCGCCCCGCTCGGAACGATCCGCGACGGAGATGAAGAAAATTGATCAAAATGTATTTCTGCACAAACACGATAGTACAAATTATTTCGAGCAAAATATAAAACGAAAAATTAATAATTTCATATTTTTTAACCTATTATTATTATATTCCATACAATAATAATGAATTTTTATTCATTTTGATCAATTTATATTTTTGTATCGATGAAATATTTTTATATATATTTCTTTATTTTTATTTTTATTACTTGAGTTTGATAATTATTTCGAATAATTTCTCCGAACTAAAATAAAAGCCAACGGCCGTGCGGCTCAGCCGCAAGAGTGTTCCATCTTGCCGTCCGCTCAGCGTCCAACGAATGACCGTTTGATCGCTATAGAGTCTCGCGAGGTCGAACGAAATCTTTCGCGGGACTTTCACGCGACGTCTCCGATCCGCTGCGAATCGCTTACCAGGGGGGCATTTGTACAAAAGTATTTCGCTGTGTCGAGACGCGTTGGTTGTGCGCGCCGTCGCGTATCAAAGTTCGATCGAGTTCGCGGACGATTTATTATTTTTTTTATCTTTCTTTTTCGATCGAACTATTTTTTGTTTATTTTTTTTTTGTAAAATTTCTTCTCGCCAGTCGTGCTAGAATTATTTCGTCGTTAATCCGAGATTTCGTGTGGAAATTTTCCAAAGCTGATAATGACACGTGTTTTGACTGACCGGGAGATAGCGAAAGCGACGCGGCTTTGAATACGACGCCGAGGCTCGAACGAGCAAGAAAAACAAGAGCTGCTGGACGCCGAGTGTTCGAACGAAAAATTATAAATTTGCGAATTCTCGTTTCGTCGCGGTTCTTTTTGTTTTTTTTTCGACGAAAATCTTGTTCGGTCGGATTTTTTTAATTAATTCTTTTGTCGTCTGTTCTTTCATACGACTATGACGTTCGTTAACGATAAAAACAACTATTCGGTCCGTTCGGTCGCCGAGTGGCTGCGGAAGATGGGACAACTTAACGAACTTGGTAAATTTTTGATAATTCGTCCGACGAATTCAATTTAGGGAATTATTAATTAAAATTTTTGTATCAATTTTACGAATTAATTATAATTATTAAACAGAAACGACGTAAAAAAATTGATCGATTAATTAATTGATTAATATCGTTCGATGAATCCAGAGTGGACGAGCGTACGACGTTTCCTCGTCGCAAAATTAATAATTCGAACAAGAACGATTTTTCCTTACGAATTACAGGAAGCGAGAGTCCATTGTTCGGTGTCGACGGTACAGGAGGAACTGGTGGAGGAGGAGGAGGCGGTGGCGGAGGAGGTGGAAGAACACCTCACGAGCTTCCGAACGAGATATCAGCGCCATACGAGGTTCCGCAATTTCCAATCGAGCAGATCGAGAAAAAATTATTGATCCAGCGTCAGCTGACGGTCAAGTGAGTCGCCTAGTCATTAATTAATCAATCTCTTCCCCGTACGATCTAAAAAAAAAACACTTCGTAAAATTCATCTCAGCAATTTATTTCCTTCGCTCCATACGAATCAATTATAAAACGGCGATATAATCCGATTAACGATCGATCGAAAAAAAAATCATTAAAACGAAACGATGAAGAAATAAAAACAAAAATAAAAAAAGAAGACACTCGTAAAAGGTCGTAATAATTATTTACAAAGATTGGAATTATCGCTAACGAGTGAGAAAACAACTACCGTGCTCTCTTCGATCTGGTCGACACGAGCGCCCTTCAACCCTTCACCCTCCTCAAAGCTCACGCGGCCTATTTACCCGATGTCCGTTCGCCGTTGAATATGAGAGGCTGACCTATTTGCATATATCTATATGTTGTCGACAATTCAATTTTTTTTACTCCCTTTCTCTCGACGTCCGACGATGCGTCGGATCGTCGTTGTCCCCACACGACTATATTTCTCTCTCATAATACGCCTGACAATATTCCCCCATCGTTTTTTTTTGTTCCTTAGCCGTCGTCCGATTTTTCGCCCACCTGACTTACCTGACATTTCCAGCGGGTCTCGAACCTACCGGAGATACAATCGCGACGTCAACCTCGCCACTTGACATTTGTAGAGCGCGTCGAACGAATCGTAGAAAAAAATAAGAAAAAAATAATTTGCGAAATCGAAACTCGACGGCAATCGTTCTCTGGCAAATATTCTTTCCGTATTCTTCTTCGCGTACGAGGAATTTCCGGGTGAGGAAAGACCTGTGACCGTTGCAAGCAAGTTCATTGGAAAGAATCGATTTTTCTTTGCTTTTTGTATAAATTAAAATTAAAATTAAAATTAAATTCGTGAAAAAAATGAATTAATTCATTAAATATATTTTTTTCGCTGTTTGAGCAACAATTTTTTCGTTCTCATGGAGAATTGCTCTTATCGTAATTAGATGTTCGTAAAAAGGAAACGTTCGTATTTCTATAATCAAGTTTTTATCGTACGTGTCGTTTATCTTACCTAACCGTCGATTGATCTTTCACACGCGCCTTCATAAATTCCTTTGTAAGGCTTGACTCGTTCTCTATCCCCCCTTTCCACTCCTCATACATTCAACATTATTCAATCGAGCGATAATCGAACTATCCCATATAAGCGCGTGCACGTCGTACGTACCTACGTGCTCACGAAACATCCGAGGAAGCCCCGCGGTTACGAAGGAACAAATCCGAGGCCGTTCCATCGATCACAAATAAAATTTCGTCCATACGAGTTAATAACCCAATCCAATTAATATACGAATAAAACGAAAAATATAAATATTATTTAACGTCGATCAAATTCACACATAAACGTAATTAATTAAATTTTGAATTTTTATTTTTTTAATTATTCTTACCTCGAATGAAAAAGCGATATCGAAATTTAATTAATTATTTATCGTTTCTCGTCGCCTTTCCTTATTTTCTTAATAATCATTTTACCTCGATATTGCCATTTATTAGATAGATTGGTATTGGTAGAAATGGAAACAAAAAATTCTCACTTTGATAAACGAGCGATCGAATTTCATTCTTCGCATGGCTCTCGTAACGTTCCACGCGTTACAATATCGGCCTACCAACTCGATATGGGCAACGTTTATGTTCGTATAGTCATATCGATTGGGAGACACCGATGGTCGGTTGTCGTCGCTCATATTGCCAAGTTACGTTGTCCGGCGACCACTTTCTCGTTATACACCGCGATATGCTTGCGTACATACGCATATTTTATATATCTGTATATGTATGTAATACATATATGCAGAAGTTACGAGAGAGTATCATACGTAGCAAAGTAGCGATCAATAATCCTACCCCAAACTCCCCGGCCGCGAGTTTCCTCTCTGCCCTCTCCGCCACACCCCCCTTCTCCTCTCTCTCTCTCTCTCTCTCTTTCTCTCTTTCTCTTCCACCATCCCGGCAACGAGAAGGTACCGACACGTCGAGTAATTTTCTTTTCTCGCTCTCACCCCGTTCTTCGTTTACTCGCGTAACCCGACAAATTCGAAATCGCGTAATCGAGGGTTTTTCTTTCATAACGAAATATTTTTTTTTCGTACTCTTTTAATTATCATCCGTTTTTCGATAAAACAATTTTATGTATGATCATGGATTTTTTTTTGTCTTTTGGGGTTTTGTTTTTATTTTTTTTATTTACGAAATGTTGTAAAAAATTGTCAACTCTGGTACGTCGCTCGTTTTAATCGATTATTGGTTCGACGATTTTCTTTTTATAGAAATTTGTTTTAAAAAAATTGCTTTTTTGTGTTACTCGTTGTTTTTTGTTTTCGTATACGACGCTTACGAACCGCTTTTGGCGAAATCGTGTGTACACTCGTGGCCAGAAAAATGACGTTATCGAAAAATGGACATTTTTTTTACTCTTTTTAATCTCATCAAATTTTCCCCACTAACGGCCTATCAACCTAGGTTACATCGAAAACTAAAAAAATGCCACGTTATAAAGCAAAACTCTGAATTAAAGTCTCAACGATAAAAACATCCCTTGAAAAATTACGAATATCCCTTGACCAATAAATATTACCAAATAATTCGCGTCACCCTTGATTCTTCCCTCTTTTACAACCAATCTCATCAAGATCGACGAAAGATTGCATCCGAAAGGTGAACAAATTCGTCACATAAGTTTCAAAAATCGCTCATTTCCTCTCTCCAATTCCCGTTTCACGTTCCGCTCTCACGTAGACAAGAAAATATCGCGAGGAGTGCATCGTGCGCGGAATCTCGCGTACGATCGAGTAGAACGCAGTGAGAACTCGGAACGCTAGAGAAAAAGAGAGGGTTATGGAAAGTGCATCGAGAGGGGATTACTGGGAGAGGGGAGAGGGGAGCGCAGTCGCGTCGACCTGGTGGGAGTGGGAGCGTAGAGGAGTGGGGGAAAAAAGACGAGTCGACGCGTGAGGAAGTGAGGGGTGGCAACCGGTGGCCGATGTCAGTGTATCCCGGAGCGTCGACGGGAAAGGACGGGATATAATTTCCTATATCGTATTTACACGTACGAACGCAAAATTCCACCGACTTTGTTTTCATTTTTTCTTTTGTTTATCGAAATATCATCGTTCTTTAGAAATTCCAACTGTCTCTGGTGTTTTTCGTTTTTACGACGAGACTCGTAAGGTCGTAAATAAACGTAGGAAGCGCGCGCGAATAATGGCCGTGACTCGATTTAATTATCGTGAATTTTGCGATATCGCGCGATAAACAAGAATACGAAACGGGCGTGAGTGGAGTCTTATCCCTCGAAATCGTCCGTACGAAGGCCACGGGATAATTATGCTGACCTCTCGAAACCCGCGAATGAGAAATATAACGAATATTTAATTATTTTTCTCTTCGTAGTTTTGTCCGAATAAAAAATAAAATAAAAAATTAAAAAAAAAATTAAACATTATCATAATATAGATAAGGAAGAAAAAAAAATACAAAACGTGCCAACTGACTCTCGTCGAACGATAGAAGAAGAAAAAAAAACACAAAAAATAATAAAGTGCCTTAGAGTGGATCGATTACGTACAAACGTTGGGAAAAATATCGTATAATCGTGACAATTGTAAAAAGCGACGATTTTTTTTTCTCTCTTTTTTCTTTTTGCCCACGTAACGAAATGAAAAAAATATAAACGTGTCGCATCTGTCGAACGTGTATTGTGTCTTCGATCGTCCTGCGATCAATTAATAATCAGGGACCTTCAATTTAATCGTCTTTAAAATAAAAATACAAAAAATAAAAATAAACAGAAGAAAATAAAAACACTAATTCAATGGTATCGTGGCAAAGGCCTAAAATCGAATAATTTTTTTTTCTTCTTTTTTTTCCCTCAAAATATGTAAAACGATTGGATTTTAAGAAATTCTATTTACACTACGATATTACAATTTCGACGACTGTTTATCGAATAAATAAATTTATTGAAAAAACAACCGAGCGAAGATAGATTTATTTCGAAGAAAATTCATAAATTTATTTAAGAGAAGGAAAACAAAAATTGGAGTAAACGAAAAAAAAAAATAAATAAAAAATGTTCGCCTGCGCTATCGATTCGAAACGCTGGCAAAGGGACAATACGTTACTATTAAGGTAATTGGAACTCGAGCTCGACTCGAGTATTCTCGTGTTTACGTACGATTAAAAATATCATCGATATTCATCCATCTCTCGTTGTTTCTCGCCGATGAGAATTGATCTCTCGAAATTATTAACGAAACGCGACGGGACACTCACGAAGGATTTGTTTAATTAAAAATAAATGTTTTTTTTTTAATACGTGAAAACGTTCTTGGTTAAAATACAATTTTGTTTGGATGAAATTTTTAATTGTAAATGGGACGATAATGAAGATGATTGATTAATTGAATTAATTGAACGAAATCGAACGAGGTCGGTCGATTTTCGTGCCACGACTAACGCAGTTTTGTCGGACGATCGCTAATGTCGAGTCTATCCGGGACGAGACATTTTAGCGAGCATCGTTGATAACGAACGAGCTCCCAAGTTTTTACGCACCCTCTTACGAAATCTCGAAAACACGCTTTTGTTTATTTCCCTGAATTATGAAACATTATCGAGAATAACGAAAGAAAAATATTGCGAGAGATATTAATTTTTTTTCAAAACAAATTACAAATAATTTTATCGTAATTAATCAATTAAATAAATTCAAATTATCAAATATCTTCGTACTGGGACGATTTTTGTCTCGAACGTTCATAAAAATCTGGAAATAAAATACATCTCAAAATTTCAATAATTATTCGAAATCAACATTAATTTTCGGCTGTGATGGGAATAAATTGACGCTGCTTACGAAAAGTAGCACGATTCAAATTTCTTACGAAAACTAACACGTTTCTAATTTCACCGCGAAAACCAACACGTTTCGATATTCGACGCGAAAACTAGCATGTTTCGGCTCTCACCGCGAAAACTAGCATGTTTCGGCTTCTGCCACGATAACTGGCATGCCCGAAACATGCTAGTTTTCGTGGCAAAAGCCGAAACATGCTAGTGTTCGTGTCAAAAGTCGAAACGTGCTAGTTTTTGCGGTGATATCAAACGTGCTTCTCTTCGTAAGAAATCTGAAACATGCTAGTTTTCGTAAGCAGCGTCGAAATGAAACAGAGAGAGAGAGAGAAACGAAAAAGAAAGAATAAAAATAAATCGTTTCTTTTTTTGTAGGGCAGCGAAGGATCTCGAGGAACGTAGGAGTCATTACGAGCCCTCGTTGGGTCCAGGTGTTCCCGATGACGTCGAGCATCCATTCACACTCGAGGAGAATGACTTTGTTCCACACTTTCAAAGAGTCTCCATTTCCGGAGAGGATACTTCTGGGGTGAGCTTTTCCTCGGAGTTCCTTTATTTTCCTCTATTTTCTCGTCCCTCATCGATCGCTGCGAAACTTCTTCCTTTATTTATTCTTTTTTTATTTTTTTTATTTTTTAAAACTCCCCACCGTCCATCGAGGCTTTTACAGTCGGATTGTCACAGGGAAGCCCCGAGGATGCGGTGCCCGCGCGACTCCCTTCACCCTCATCTCACGTTTATCGTTTAAATATATTCATATACATCATTCTCCAGCGAGATATTCGTCGTTCAGGTGCTTCTCGTCGTCACGGATTGCCGCAATAAAAAACAAAATAATGCAATCATTTTTATTTTCTTATATTCTTTTTTTACTCGATCATTAGTTATTTTTTAAAAATCGATCTGTTTGAATAAAATCGAGGGACTTGATGAAAATATTGATAAGATTTATCGAAACGTGATTACGTTATCGGAAGTCGAGTTTTAGATCGGGCTAACCCCCTCCCCTGGCTATCTACTTATCGCAGTGTTTCCCAATTAGTGGTACGCGTACCCCCGGATCTACGTGGGGTAGTTTGAAGGGGTACGCTCGGCAATCTCTTGACTAAGGTAATTCGAGAGGTAAAAAATAATTACGCAAATATTAGAATCGTCGAAATATGAATTTTGAGTCAATCGATTTGTGTATAAAAGGCAGAGCGATCACCGATTAATTTTTGGGACGATCTAAAGACATTTATCACGTTGGTAAAGTAGCATTAAGATTTTTACTGCCGTAAAAACTAAACATCGTCACCGACTTCAACTCGAAAATGACTCAAGACTCAAGCTCGCTAAAAAGCAATCCGATTTCTCAGAACAGTACAAAGTATAAACGTGCACATTTGTCTCATTAAATTCAAATAAAAATATGTGATTTTCATTATCGTTATAAAATTATTATACCACGAATGAAGATTAAATTTCAAAGTTAATGAATATCGAAAAAAATGATTTCATCTTTTATTTATCATTCTGGCTGTATAATTTAAGGGCTAGGTACGCGAGTTTGAGCTTTTTTTTTTGAAGTGGCACTGGGGGAAGACTAATTGGGAACCACTGACTTATCGTAATGAGACAGAGATGGGGGCAGGAGGGAGCTTGGACAAGCTATTTTCCAAGTATCGATAAGAAGATGTAAAAGTGTAAAGTAACTTCGTGCAAGCGGGGATCCGGAGCTTTCAACCTTTAACGGGGTATTATCAAGCGACCCGGGTTTGATAATCTACGCTCAATAACCGCGTTGATCCGCGTCGACCTTGTCCCCCGTATCTCTCGAACGACCACCGCACGTTCGACCGACGACCGTAAGCGAACGCCCGTGCGACAATTTTTTCTCTCTCCTCTCCTCTCTCTCTCTCTCTCTCTCTCGCTCTCTCTCTCTCTTTTCCTTTCTTTTTACGTCGAATGAAAATTGAACGCTTGAGATTCGTTATGTCGAAAGGTCGCACGGTGGTGACACGGCCAACGCGAAGGTGAGAAAACCTCCGGTACCTACGTGGCCCAGAGCATACATCCCCTTTAATTCTGCCGAGTTTTTGCCAACGCAACCCCCTTTTTCTCGTGTCTCGAACGCGTTCGATAATCTCGCGACACGTCTGGAACTCGAACACGCTCGAGATGTACGATGAGACGATACGATTAAGTTTTATCCGTTGAATCGAGGATTTCGAAAAATTTGTTCGATAATGAAAGAAGCTTGGAAAATCGAGGTTCGTTACTTAAGTCTCGTTCATCGTCTATTTTCTCAGGGATTGCTCGTGTTTGAATTTATTAAAAGATTAATTTATTCGTTATTGAGATTTTTTGCAATTGTACGTGATGAAATTTATACAATTTTTCTTATGATAATTTTTTCGGCAACGGGGAATGAATTTTTGTGTACTGAGAAAAGAGGGAGAGAGTGGCGGAGATTTCTTTTTTATTTGAATATTTAATATTGATGTTTCCTTCCTATCTTGTGATTCTCTCGCGTATTCAGGTACCCTTGGAGGATTTGCAACAAGCATCGCAAATGTTGGTCCAGGCACTGGCGATAAGAGAGAAGTACATGAATAATTCAAAGCAGAGCTTTCCCTCGATAACGTCGAGGTTCTTGAGAACGGCTGACAAACGACCGTTGAACATCGACGACGAGGTTCAGCACGACGATCGAATGCCTATCGCAGGTATTCGATTTATACAAAATTTTCCCAATAATTATCGGCACGAGTGCAAAAATAAACATTATTCCAAGAATATGCAAAATTTTATATGAAAAAGAAACAAACGTTAAATCGTTATCGTAAAAAAAATACAAAAAATAAAAATTACTTAATTTTTGTATTTCTTTTATTTCAGATCATCCCGTTCACGCTCCAGCCTCTCGGGGCGATCCATGGGAGTGTGAATTTCCACCGCCAAAGAATTATAAAATTGCACCGTTGAACGGTGTCTTCAATGTTTACGCGAACGACGAAGATCTCGCGAATAAAAAACCCGTGTCGTACTCTTATCCGGATCTCGCGACTTTCGTTCGCGAGATGAATCTTCTCTGTGCCATGATCGCCGATGGTCCGTTAAAATCGTTTTGCTACAGAAGACTCAGCTATCTCTCGTCCAAGTTTCAGTTGCACGTACTTCTCAACGAGCTTCGGGAACTCGCCAGTCAGAAAGCCGTGCAGCATCGTGATTTTTACAATATTCGTAAAGTCGACACTCACATTCACGCCGCATCGTGTATGAATCAAAAACACCTCTTGAGATTCATCAAAAAAACACTAAAGAATCATGCCGACGAAGTCGTCACGTGCTCGAAAAGCGGCGAAATAATGACGTTGGAAGAAGTTTTTCAATCGATGAATCTCACTACGTACGACCTAAGCGTCGATATGTTGGACGTTCACGCTGTGAGTTCTATTCCATAGTATTTCTTTCATTAACGATAAAATTCGAAAAAGATTTGTTCCGGAAGACAAAAAAAACAATTTTACTTGAATATTTTGATTTTCGATCGATGAATCAATTTTTGTTCGTTTTCTTCTGTTTTCAGGATCGAAACACGTTTCACAGGTTCGACAAATTCAATGCCAAGTATAATCCTATAGGTGAGAGTCGTCTTCGCGAAGTTTTTCTTAAAACCGACAATTATCTCGAGGGAAAATACTTCGCTCGTATAATCAAGGAAGTAGCGAGCGATCTCGAGGAATCAAAGTATCAAAATGCCGAATTGAGGCTCTCGATATACGGCAAGAATCCCGAGGAGTGGGACAAACTTGCAAGATGGGCGATAACGAGCGACGTCTCGTCGGACAACGTGCGTTGGCTCATTCAGATTCCTCGGCTCTAGTGAGAATACCAATAATTTTTCTTACTAACGACAATTTTCACGTGTTTACGCACGAGTTATAACGAGAAATTGCGTTATGTTTTTCTCGTTACAGTGATATATTCAAGCTTAACAAACTGATGACGAATTTCCAAGAGATTCTCAATAACATATTTCTACCACTGTTCGAGGCAACGAACGATCCAAATAGTCATCCGGAGCTTCACAAATTTCTTCAATACGTGAGTGACTGAGATAACGCAATCGTAAAGATTATAATTGTTTTCAAAGCCATGCAAAGAGAGATAGCCGTGATACCACGACAAAATAATTCCGAAATGTGTAGTTTTGATAAAACAGTGTTTACATTTTTTCTGACAAAACTGTAGCGTCGTGCCAGTTGGCTTCGACACGATTAAAATTCTCGAGTCTCGTTTTTTCAGTTTTACAAATATACAACGAAAATTTCGAGACTTTAAAGACAGCGCTGACGAAAACAAATATTTTGGAAAATAAATGTCACAATATTTTGAATATTCATAATTATTTTCTCCGTAAAAGAATTTCAAACGAATTTGTATCCTTCTTTTTTGTAAGTTTTATGATCTTATCTTCAACAAATTCAACAGGTTATAGGTTTCGATTCCGTAGACGACGAGAGCAAGCCGGAGAATCCTCTCTTCGACAAGGATGTTTGTCCTCCGGAAAACTGGAACGATGTGGAAAATCCTCCTTATGGCTATTATCAGTACTACACATACGCAAATATGACGGTTCTCAATCACTTCAGAGCGTAAGCCTTTTTTAATATTCTTCATTTCATCGCGTCAATTTTCTTCGTCGTCCTGTATTTTTTATTTTTATTTTTCTAAATTTCTGTCTCGTCTTACAGCGAGCAAGGTATGAACACCTTTGTTCTGAGACCTCATTGTGGCGAGGCTGGTCCGATTCAACACTTGGTCTGCGGTTTTATGATGGCGGAGAATATTTCCCACGGTCTCTTATTGAGAAAAGTTCCGGTTCTTCAGTATCTCTATTATCTCGCGCAGATCGGTATAGCGATGTCACCGCTTAGCAACAATTCTCTGTTTCTCAATTATCATCGTAATCCTCTGCCGGAATATCTCGCTCGTGGACTTTGCGTCAGTCTATCCACGGACGATCCTCTTCAATTTCACTTCACCAAGGTAGATGACACGGATATTATATTTCCTATAACAAATTTTAAATACGCTTTTCCATACAAATTTTTTTCTTTGACGTGATATTTTTTATACCGAGATTATCGACTCGAATTTTAATACGAAAATATATATTTCGTCGTTTAAGGGATTAATACATTATATCGACGCTGCTTACGAAAAGTAGCACGATTCAAATTTCTTACGAAAACTAACACGTTTCTAATTTCACCGCGAAAACCAACACGTTTCGATATTCGACGCGAAAACTAGTATGTTTCGGCTCTCATCGCGAAAACTAGCATGATTCGGCTTCTGCCACGATAACTGGCATGCCCGAAACATGCTAGTTTTCGTGGCAAAAGCCGAAACATGCTAGTTTTCGCGGCAAATATCGAAACGTGCTAGTTTTCGTGTCAAAAGTCGAAACATGCTAGTTTTCGCGCTGATATGAAACGTGCTTCTCTTCGTAAGAAATCTGAAACATGCTAGTTTTCGTAAGCAGCGTCGATATGTATAATAATGTGGGAGTTTATCGCGCACAACCTCTTCGGGTTTTTACACACCTATTACTATCATTTCATCCAACCTATCCTCCTACATTCTTATTCGCGACCACACGACTGCAGCCGTTTCGCATTCCCCCTAATCACCCTGTATCGCATTTGCCACGGACGGAGGGAAACTGCGGAAAACCTCCGTCGATAGAGGTCGCATTATATATATTTAATTGTATATTTCAGGAACCTCTGATGGAAGAATACAGCATTGCGGCCCAGGTGTGGAAACTCAGCTCGTGCGATATGTGCGAATTGGCAAGAAATTCGGTTTTGATGAGTGGATTTCCTCATAAGGTTCGGTTGATCTTTCTTTGCTCGAACGAGCATGCACGATTGATAGATTTGTCGTATGATTTATGTGACAAAGTTTGATTACTCATTTTTGTACCGTCTCTCTTCTATACAGAGCAAACAATATTGGCTGGGACCAAATTATACGAAAGAGGGAGTGGCTGGCAATGATATCACAAGAACAAACGTACCGGATATTCGAGTCTCCTATCGCTACGAGACTCTCGTCGACGAACTTTCTAATATATTTAAAGTCGTCGATAAGCCCGAGCCGTTCTAGCTCTCGCCCGTGACACTCGGAGATATCTTCGACGATCTACAAATCTCTTCCAGTTTCCCAAATCACTTTAAGCCCTAATCGTACTTTGATAAAAAAAACAAAAACAACAAAAAATAACGTCGCACGATCATTCATTATTCGTGCGGTCGTTATTATTCTAATCATTGTTATTTCTGTCTCTGATTTTGACCTCCTCGGGTCACTTTCCTCGATTAAGTTGGTCGTGGTTAGTTTCAAGAAATTGTTCGAATATTTAGCCCGAAACGAGCGTTCCTTCGAATTTTATTCTTCGTGATCCTACGTGATGCAAAAAGCCTCGGAAAATCGCAAAGGAGAGAAGTAAAAGTACTATTGTTATTACTCTACGATATAATCCTCGCAAATTCTCCAAAACCGCTATATTCTGCATGGTCACGACGAAATTTCGTTTCTCCCGACCATCGTTCGTTGAACTAAGAAATTAATCCGTTTCCAACAATTCTTAATCACGAATCTTGATAAAGAAAAGAAAAGAAAAAAAAAGAAAAACAATTATATAGGTAACACTTTTTACGAAACACTACACTTTTTAACGATAAACACATTTATCGGATGCAAAACTCGCAGCTTTTTCGAGTTTCGATCTTCCCGAAATCTACCTACGACACGATAATAATTCTATCGTCGAGTGAACGAATCAATTTTTAAATTTAACCAGAAAAATACAGTCGCCACAATGATGACCAATTTGAAAAAATAATAGAAAAAAAGAAAAATCATGAAAAAAATGTAGCTTTTATTCTAGCTCGTGTTATACATTTATAAAACTTACAAATATATTTGTACATATACACCGTATGAAATAGGGAATGTAAGGGACTGTAATAGATTCGTAATGACGAATTGGCGAGCTTAAAAGAAACGAAAGGATTAATCGAGCCGCTTTTCGCGTTGTCAGCTCGGCTCGATTTTTGTTACGTACATAATACGTTGGTGCCAGAACGTTGCGTACGAACTTTATCACTCGTTTTGTTATATTTTTATACGTTTATACCACGCTCGTAATTGTAGTCTGTGACATTTTGGTTGTATCATTGTTTTTTTTTTTTTTTTTTAGATAGATATTTCTATACATACGTCAGAATTCGTAATTGATTCTCGATTTAATATACGTGCGTAAAAAACGTTCGAAGAAAGCATCTGTTTTTCTCGACGACTCGTTACTCCCCCGTTTTCATTAATATCAAATTAATCGTGAATAAAATTCAAACGAAAACGATCCTCGGACGATTATTAATTCTCCATAGACATTAACGAATTCGCCAAAACATTAACGATTTATTTTCAAACTACACCAAATTTATTCTCATATTTCACGGAATTTTCGTAAGTTTTTAAACACGTGCAATTTTGTTCGCACCAGAACGAGCGCGGCATTCTTCACACGGTGAACGAAAATGAAGGAGATTTTTGTAAAAGTCGCACAACGCGATGGAAAGTTGAATTTTGAGTGAGTATATTGTTGCGAGATGGAATTAAAGAAATGTATTTCTTGTACAAAGTCTATATATTATATATATATATATCATATTGTATTATATTATATTATTATAGCGAGAATGGAAAATATACGAACCACGTTTGAGCTTAAGTAACAATCTTATTTTTATTCCATAAATTTCCAAAATGAACGACAAACGATGAATTTACCAGCTTCTGGCAAGAATCACGATCGCTAATAAGAAGCTCAGGTTTAATTTTACACTGGCACGCGGTGCGTCACTGCCCGAGGAAGAATGTGTCAACGTTTCCGGTGTCGCTGTTGAAGTGGTTGAAATTCGTGTCGTCGATGATATTATAACTTCAGGACTCGAATCTTCCGTAGTTTCAGTTTCATTGAAAAAATAACTCGTCGTAGTTTCCAACTCCTCGGTAGTCACGGTCGTGTAATCGGTCGTAGTTTCGTTTATTTCTTCTTCGTCCTCTTCGTTGCTACCAAGAGTAAACTCCATAGATTTCCAGCCATCGTTTTGTCCCGATCTCAGAACGAGTCCTGTGCTTTCCAGTAGACCAAAATCGTTTCGATCAACCGTGGTTCTGAACGATAAACGATGGAGTTAAATTTTTAATTAAAATTATACATTGGAACAATCGTCTCGATAATTTTGAATTCATAAAAATCAAACCTTTCCGTGTCGTCGGAACCGGAAGCGATAACGACGTCTAAATATTCGTCCAAGTCGGGATAAAACTCTGTTATATTGACAGTTTGCTCGTCACGGGACAAATTTATTACGACCAAGTAGACGGGATAATCGGTCAGAGTTCTAACAGAGAAAATAACATTTTAAATATATTTAATCGCTACTTTTTTGAAGACTAGAGTCGGGAAATAAAAATTTATCGACGACTTCGATCGGTACGATTACTATAAAAATAAAAACGATCGAGTTTTACCTTCGCAGGACGAGAACGTCGTCGTCGTTGAGAGATTCCAGTTCCCAATCGCCTTGCGTAAAGACCGGATCTTTTCTCAATCGAGCGAGTCTCTTGTAAACGTTCAAATGACTTCTTGGATCATCGAGTTGATCTTGAACGTTATTGTCGACGTACTTTGCTCTCGAGGGAAGATAGGGACTCGGTCTCGTTGAGAAACCCGCCGTATCCGTATCGTTCCATTTCATGAGAGTCTTGATGGGAAATCCATCATCGTCAAAATAATTGTCCGGCGACGTTCCAATCTCGTCTCCGTAATAAGTGAAGGCCTGTCCGGGTAGCAACATGCTCAACATGTGAAAAGCGTCCAGTCGATCGGTACCAGTTTTTCTCCAGTCATCCACGTTTAACAGCTAATCACAAACAAAAATTTGGCTCGATTAAGAATTACAAAAATTTCATATTTTCCTCATGCAAGAATTAATAACGTTTCGGTCGAAAATTTTCTTTTTACCGCCCAATTGGTAGTCGCGTTCGACGGAATTCGACGAAGCCACTCTTCGATCTCGATCTCGACTTCCGTCGCATTGGCATTGGAGCAAATGTTTGCAATGAAACGATAATTAAACGGTACGATACCCGATGCATCATCGTTGCCGTAGTACGATAGAAGATTGGAATCGGTATCGTAATTTTCGCTTGTCAAATATCTGCAAGTAAATTTGCCAAATTACACTAAAAAATGTCGAGATATAATTATTTTACCGAGCATATTAAATTTAAAAATTGATACTGTTATTTTTTTAAATTTCATGTCTTTTCAAACTACGATCGATATTGGCTCGAATATACGTACTTGGGGGTGGAATTATGGGATTCCGTCCAATCGTCGACGAACGTTCTAATATCGTACAAAAATTCAACATTTTTGGGCAAACCAAATGTGAATGTTGTATCCAAGAGCGACGAGACGTTTCGAAGTTCGGGATCCTCGAAGAAATAAGGAATTCCGGATATGCGAAAACCGTCGACTCCTCTGTCCAACCAGAACTCGAGTATGCTCTGAAAAATTGTCATTACTTATATCGTCATCCCAGTCCTTATTCTAAAATTTAATATCTAGAAATATAAAGTTTATTGAAACGAAAAAAAATTGATTTATTTATTTTTCGATTAAATCCAATCTTTACCATAATTTCATCACGAACTTCCGGATTGTCGAGATTTAGATCCGGTTCGGAATTGTGAAATTGATGATAGTACCATTGATCCCTCTCGTCGTTCCATGTCCAGGAAGAAATTAAGGGATCGGCCCACGTGACCATCTTAAAAAATATAAATTGTCCGAAATGTCATTGAAAGATCGTAAGTTTTGCTTTAATTATACGAAATTGATGTAGTACCCAGTTGTTGGGTGGTAGATTCGTGCCATTTTCATCGACGGTACCATTCGCCCATATGTAATAATCGGTATAAGGATCGATCGAGTATACGGACGCGTTGAACCATCTGTGCCGATCGCTCGAATGATTCGGTATAACGTTCAAGATAACGTTTATATCTGTGTGGAATGAGAAAATTAATCGACCGAACGATTTCTACCGATTTTTATCGATCTCGACCGATTTTTATCGATCGATGTCGATGAAAAATATGGTCGCGTGCCACACGTTCGTGAAACCTACCTCGTTCGTGAGCTTCGTCGATCAGCCGATCAAAATCGCTGAGATCGCCAAAGATCGGATGAATGTTTTTGAAATCGGTCACGTCGTAGCCGGAATCGACGAGGGGCGATGGATAAATCGGATACAAGCTAATCGTTCCGACACCAAGATCGTCGATATAATCGAGTCGATTTATTATACCTGTGAACGTTACGAGAAATGAAAAAAATGCATCCCTTATAAAAACATTACGACCCTTTAAAAATTTAACAAAATTTGAAAAATCTCGAAAAAAATCGATATTTTTTCAAAATATACAAATTTTGAAAAAGCAGCTATATACGAATGAGGGAGATCGGCAGACTTATTTTCAAGGTGGCATAGCGGCCCCAACCTCAACGAGAGAGAGAGGAAGACGATCGGGTGCCAACTCCATAATTAGAATCTCGCGCTCCACATCGGTATACTATTGTTAGCTGACTTTAGAATATTTCTCGTGACGTTAATCGGCCATAAAGTAAAAAGACAAAAAACAATCCATACGAACGAGCTCGAATTAAATTACACAGAAAAAATTTCATTTAAAAAAAAAAAATTTAAAAATTCGTTAATTTATTTTACAAAATTTAATCCTCGATTACTCGCAGTGTTTACGAACCTTTGATGTCACCTTCGCCGTCACCGTCGCTATCCTGATAAGATCTCGGCCAAATTTGATAAACAAGTGTCGTCTCCCACCATTTTGTATCGTTTTGATCCTCGAGAGCCGAGCAACCCCTCGACTCAAGGATGAAAAATCCCGCGAGAAGAAACGAGATCGTTCTCGCGAACCCCGACATGTCGGGGACACTAATGATTCGCGAAAGTCTCGTTAATCCGTTATACCGCCAGACACCACACTTCTTTTTTTTTAGATTTTGGCAGCACGAAAGTATCTTCTATACTTTAATGCTCACGACGTGAATAAGTAACGTCAGGGAGCGTTGCTTCTTCTAACTGTCGCCCACGATACTCTAAACGAAACAAGGATGATTAATCGATCCAGTCCGATTTTTTATTCTATCGAAGCGATCATTCCCATTATCGTTTCGTCGTCAATTAAATCATCCCACGATTCACCGA
Source organism: Netelia inedita (assembly GCA_964017225.1). NCBI lineage: Eukaryota > Metazoa > Arthropoda > Insecta > Hymenoptera > Ichneumonidae > Netelia > Netelia inedita. Next base: position 6,461,937 of record OZ024920.1, on the reverse strand, counting down.
TAAATTTATAAATAAAAATTTTCATATTAATTCAAGAAATTGTCCTACTTCGATTAATTTAATAACAAATCTGTAATTTAATCGATATCTTATTTTTCGTGCCGGTAAAAATTGAAAAAAAAGAAAAATATGGGACACTGCGACGTTAAACGAGACGAAAAGTACCGAAGTCTGTACGAGGTCCGATCGAGAACTGAGCAACTGATTTTAAACGACCAGATTCGACTGCAGTGTCCCACTCGAGTTTGTATTATGTATCATACGTATATACCCGAGAGTCTGTATTATGCCACCGGATTTCAAGACCTGGCAAAATTCCTAGACCCAAAGCGTATATATTTACGTCTTACGTTTAATAACACTTTGGGGAATTAGTTCAAACAGGAACAAAAAAAATTACTCACGGCTAATTGTAAGTAAAGTACGAGCGAAATACTTTGTGACGTTTATAAAAAATAAAATAAAAGAAACAAATAATAAAACACTCACCTGCGCGCGAACGGACGACGCTGCGTTTATTCTTTACGTTTTTTTTTTTGCTTTTGACACCGTTCGCTTTTACACTGTGCTCGTCGCGATGAGTTTTTCCGGTTTAAAAATCGTTTGGACAGCGACGCTCGCTCTTTCGGACGAGCGATGGGACGCGAGGCATTTTGGAGATAATGTCGCATCGTTTCGACGTGACTATCGGCCGGTCTCGGGCAATTTACACATTCCGCGATAACTTCTCGTAAGTTAAATTAAATCTCGTTGAAATTGCGAAATATTCGTCCGTCTGCGGTCGAGACAATAGATAAATATTGATGGAGATTATTAATTACGAAATCGTAATCGTTCGTGGGAATCGAATTTTTTTGAGACTTTTCGTGATTTTTGATTCGATTAAAATTTTGCGATTCGACGAAATAAAAATTAGAAATCGTTTTATAAAAAAAATTGCGAAAATGCTCGATTATTATTTTTTTGATAAATTGATTTTAGTTGAAAAATTGTCAATGGCGTTGAAATGATCGAAAATTGGTGTACGATTAATCGAATAATTAATTTCGGTAATACTCTTGTTATGCATCTTTTATCTTGTTTTCATTCGTGGATCTCGTGCAGCTATTTGTCTTTTTCGTCACGTTCGACGAGATTCCTCAACAGTGATCCCTCGGTATTTATCACCTCAATGTCCACGCAATCGCCCGGGGTCAGTCGTAATTAAAGACAATTTTGCAACGCCCAAACGCGTCGTAACCAAAGAAACTCGAAACCGCCCGTTGACAATTCGACTTTTTGTTTTGTTTTTTTATAAAAATTTTGAAAATGTTTCTTTAATTTTATACAACTGGATAAAATTTCTGTCGTATTAAATTTTCCTCTACTACGAAACGTGTGGAGAAAATCTTGGAACATTTTCTTTTTTTTAATGGAAATATATCGTTGCGGAGCGAATTTTCTTCTTTCAAGCTGGGTAGGATTTGCTATCTCGTACGGTAGTTTGTACATTCCGGGAGGAAAGAGATGCTGAACACGTAGGAGGTAAACGGATCAGCGAGATAAAAACTACATTTTTATCGACCCACTCGAACGTTGTCCCCTCCCCTCCAAATCATTCGTTTCACAAAAGCAATTACGAAAACATTATTCGTCTCGCGACACGCGGCACTTTGGTACCCGTTATACGTGCATATAACGAGGAAGCTTCGGTTGCAGCCGCAAAATATATTGCTACTTTATACAGACGCTTTTCTATTTTTAGTTGACCCAGTTTAATCGATGGATTTTATTTTCTCAAGAATCTCGAACGTCTCTTCCCACCTCTTGCTTTTTTTAAAATTATCGAACTCTACCAGGGATATGGAATAATTCAAAATTGGATTAAATTAAAATTCGATATACAAAAAAGGTCGAAGAGCTTTGTCTCTTATTTCGATTAATAAAAGAATGGTAAACGTAAAAATAAAGCGATCCCTCGTGTAAACAACATTTAATTGTATGTATATTTTGCACTTTCGATTCAATTACAATTAATTGATTCTTTATTTTTTTATTATTATTATTATTTTTTTTAGTCGACCACCTTTCGTATTACTCCACTAGAGCGCGCATTTCCAACGGCGGACTGGCATTTTCCTTTGTCTTTTTTTCTTCTTCTTCTCCTTCTTCTTTCGACGACTCCTTACCAACGAGATAATTTATATAACGCGTATCATTTTTTATCGACAGTCGTGCCGGGGATCCGACTCGCCAATTGTCAGCGTAGCGAACAATCTTCAACATTCTTTTCTTTTTTCTTTATTCCCGAGAATCACCGTCGAACAATTTTGCTCGCTCGGTGCAACATTACGCATTTGCCGAATTCTCGGCGAGATCTCACACATCAACAATTAACACTTTTTCTTTCATCCCTGTCTCTCTTTTTGCACGGAATTTTTATTCGCGTTTAATATATATATATATTTGTATACATAGATACGTAATATATTTCGGGTATTTCGTTGTCCAAGTCCGATTCAGAGTTCCCAATAAATCCTCATTAAATTTTTTGTTCTCGTTAATTTTTTTATTTCTCATCGTCCGATTAATTTTCAATTTATTCGTCTGTCTGTGTGTATTTTTATTTTTTCGTCAGACTGTATATTTTTGGTTTCCGCGACACGTGCAAATAGCGAGCAGGGGATGCGCGTGTGTTCGTTATAATAAATATCAATAATGAGTGTGTAGGCTCGTAATGCGATTTAATCGTCGTATATTGCAACGTTAGTAGTTAATAACTCTCTTGACCGTTCGTTCTATCGTCAAATTTATCTTTCGTATTTTGCCATCACGTTCGAGACGAGCCAAGCGACGTAACGGCAAAACTTTTCTCATTTCCCATACCATCGCTATACATCTCTATGATACACGCGATCTTGAACTTTCTCTCGTGTCTAACTATCGATCTTACTTTTATCATTTTCGTCGATTCGCTTCCGATAGCTCGTGTTTTCTTTTTTATATACTTTTTCATACTTCTTCGATACACCGACGTCGAGAAGAGACATATCCCGCACGCGAGAAGGAAAATATCGTCCCGACGCGCTCACACCCCTCATGACGAGGCTCGATCGAGACAAAAATTTCATTCTCGCCAATATGCGTTTTACCTCGTATAAATCCTTTTTTTTCGTATTTTTCCAATCGATTCTTCCACGAGACGCATCGTTTTAAAAAAAAATCCAAATCCTCGACTCAAATGTTCATAATTTGAATTCGTTGTTGCGACGTATACTATATAATGTACGTACGGTACAGACGTTATCTTGCAATGAGAAGTTATTTTCGGGTTCCTGACGAAAGAATATATTTTATTCTTTTTTCGTTTCTTCTCGTTCTCGTATTTTCTCACTGTTTCTTTCTCTTTTCATTTTGCAAAGCTTACGAACATTATAAGCACGTCTAGGATTAACACGCGTACACAGCGGAGAAAACAAAGGGATGGAATTGATGGGGAGGCTGCGATGACGCGTTTCGACCGTAAACTTACCGACTTACCCGAAAAAAATATATATAAAAATAAAACAAAGAAATTAATTAATAAAAAAAGAAAAGTTCGATTCATCGTTCGATCGAAACGACTCGATAATCGATACTACGACAAAATCGTATTATTCACTTTTCGTAAAATGGCGGAAAATATAAGTATTACATCCGATTCTCGTTTCGCAGTCTGCAACAACACCTTTTAAACGATCAACTGTATTTACAATCAAGGAAATAGAGACTATAATACGCATAACATGTATTTACTATATCGCAACAATCTTTGTATTTTTTTTTGTTTTTTTTTCATTCGTTCGTTCTTCCGTTTTTATTTTTATTTTTTATTCTGTCTGTTTGTTGAATCTCGATCGGAATACGACGTAAATTCGATGAATCGTGAACGTTTCGTGTGGGGGTGGAGGGGGGCGCGGAGGTAGCGAAAGGAGGAAGGAACATGTTTTACATTTACAATTCTATCGTTACGTTAGTGTGTAATTTCACGCTGTATAGTCGATACACTCACTATACAATGAACATAACAAATGTATATATTTATATACACACATATCATCTACTGGCGCAATTGTTATGTTATTTTGTTGTTTTTCTTTTGTTTTTCTTTGTCGTTTGTTTTGTTTTGCTTCGTTTCGTTTAACCTTCGCTCACACGGTACAAAACTCGTGTTAGCAATGTGCAATAATTATATCCTCGTCACAATTTTCCTCACCTCGATTCTCACGCGATATTCTTGGCTTACGATTCGCGAACATTACGCGCAATATTTATTCTCGGTTCATCGGCTACGTACATACATCTCGGTTCTCTCTCGTTGTCGTTTTTTTTGTTTTTCTTCTTTTTTTCCAACTTTCGTTGATCGAAGTCGCGCGACGCTTTTCACAAATTTCGATTCTCTAACGTTTTCTTCGTTTTTTTGGTTTTCTTTTTTTTTAACTTCTTCTCTTTTTACGTAACATTTATCGTAACTTTTGGAAACACGTGTCTAGAAAAACACACTGACTACGTTTTTTTTTCTTCATTTATATATATATTTATATATGTATATTTTGTTTTGGTTTAAATCAGAGAAGACGCGATACGCGTCTCCTCGTTGATCTGTTTTATTTTTTTTTAAATTTATATTTACGTTTTATTTTGGTTTAATTTTCATTATTAATTAATTTCATTTTATTTTTTAATGCAGCTGGATCTTCGCCGGAGCTAAATCGCGACGAACGTTGATATAATTATTTTTTGTCTCGTCGACCGACTATCGCGATTCCTTCGTCGTCGTTTTTTTTTGATAAACTCAATTTTTTAAATTATTTTTAGCATTTTTTTCGATTTTAAAGAATTTTTCCAACACCGGATTTGCACGAGGGAGACTGGTCGATGATATTTCGTCGCGACGCTCCGTTATCCTCAACGTTTCGTTGGTATCATCCGTTTGCCCATTAACGTTTCGTTTCGTCGTCTCGCGACACTAAGAATATCGTCTACGATGTAAAGTCAGTAAAGAGGATAGATTTTGGAGAATTTTTCACGCTAGGTAGAGATATATGTATAATATAAGTATAATAGTGTATATATATATATGTATATATATATTTATATGATTTTGTTGTTGTTTTTTTCTTCATTTCTTTCTCGTTACTCCGGTAAAGTGAATAGAAACGCTCGAGAGAGTATATGTACAAGAAAAAGAAACAAAAAATTATTATTCGTGGCCAGCCCCGAGAAATTTGTATGATAATACATATAAATATGTACTAATGTATACATGTATATATAAATATTACCCTTTAGACAAGGTAATATATATGCGAAATTCGAACGCGACGAGTATTGCTCTTTCGGTCAAAGAAGGCATCGATTTGCCCAGATCGTTTTTTTTTTATACACTGTGATATCAAATGCCGCTTTGCACTTCGAATTTGTGCGTGAAGCATCGAAACGAATTAAATAATTTAAAAAAAGAAAACATGATAAAGAGGTAGGAAACGAGAAACTGACTAGTAAAATATTGGATCCTCCGTTCGTTGAGACGAAAAATTATGAAAGATTGAAGTAATGTAATATTTAGTTGTGGGAAAACGAAAATAGTGAAGGGGGGGAGACTCGTCAATAATAACGAGAGTTATCGTACGATTACTTTTTTTCTATTTTTCAACAATGTCACACGCGCGATTCGCGTTAAATGCAATGAAATCCGGAATGAAACGATAATTGGTCCAAATCGTACTTTTTTTGTTTTTTTATTCTCTTTTCTCCACTACGTTGGTTTGTTTTGGTCATTTCGCGATTACTGCATTGTCGGCAAACAATTTTTTGCACGAAACTACGTTACGCGATTTTATCGATTTACGGAAAAAAAGAAAACTAGACTATGTGTAAAACTCGCCCAGAAAAGTTGTATTTGTTGGAATAGCGAGAGAAAAAAAGAAAGAAAAGAAAAAAAATTGGACGTCGTGATCGAACCAATTTTATTTCAGCTCGACTATTCGTTGTTTTCCGGGCGCGACGTTTTCACGTCGTCGACTAATCAACGATACTCAATAATAATCGATTATCGAATTGAAATATGTTTCTCAGTCAATTCAACGAACGACGAGGCGTTCACTCTCGCACTTATTTGTTTCTTGGTTTTGTTTTATTTATTTTTTAAGCTACGTATTAAGTTAAACCGCGATAGATACCAAAGGGCAACGAAATACTTCAGACTTTCCATTTTGACGACGCTCAACTCCACTTGGCATAATCTCGAGAGAACAATCGACCTACAAGATATATACTTGGTCCGTTTTTTTTCACAAAGAAGAATGAGAATACTAAGACGACGAAGAAGAAGAAGAGGAACTAGAGGTAGAACTAGAAGAATAAGGAATAAGAAGAGCAAGAGGAAGAAGAAGAAGAAGAAGAAGAAGAAGGAATAAGAATTCGAAAAAACTTTAATCCTCCATTATACGCATCGAAAAGTTCAGTTAGTTCTCAAAACGAGAGTAGAAACGAGTTGGGGCTGGCCAGAGACGCATAGAACGAGAGACTCGTGATCCTCGATAAAAACAAAAATTATTTCATCCGGTTTTAAGCCCTCGGCTTTCTTCTCGACAGACTAGTTTTGTATCGTTCTCCACGGCAAAGATTGGCAGAGAGCAAAAAAGAGCAAATACAAGTATTTCCAATGTGTGTATGTGTGTGTGTTTTTGGGTCTGTGTAGTTTGTTCGAGTGTTTGGCGTTGACGAAAAATGCGCCACGAGCTAACGATAAGTTTTGCCCAAAGAGAAGAGCGGCAGGAAAGAGAGATACGGTATTGTAGAATAAATATGTAATATATATATATATATATATATATATATATATATGTATATATATATATTACATATCAATATCTATATAGATTAATAATTAATCCTATCAGGAAGCTTACACGTCTCGCATTATCCCTCTAATCGTTTGATCAAGGTCCGCCTGGATTACTTCTCGCGGCATTACCGTTATCTACAAATTTTCCGAAGGTCATCCCATGATTTAACGTCAGCTAGACTAAACTTGATACATGCTAATACGTTTATGGATAATTTATTATATAATACTTCCGTACGACAATCTTTACGTATCGTCGCCTCTCGTTAAGGATCATTTCAACGCTAATTTATGGTGATGTCCAAGCGCAATTGCTCGAACTACGTGTGTGACACGATTTGTTTTCAAATTTAAGATTTTTTTCTTCTGTTTTCTTCTGTTTATTTTTCTTACTCCATTTTCTCATGTAGAGATTTTTGGTCGATGCACACGTTTTTCGTTTATATGCGTTTTTCTTTTTCTTTTCTTTTTTAAAGATTAATATTATTTTTCAACGAGATATTCCTGCTCGTTTTCTGTAAATACTCGGACGCTAGATTCACAGTAGAGAGAGGGTCCTCGAGACTCGAGGAGAACGTTTTTATACGTATATTGTTTAAATGTATTTGTTTATGTTTGTGTGGGTGTATGTGTGTTTTTTATCGCATCGCCGCACGCAAAAAGTTTAAGCCCGGTCGTAATAATGGAATTAGCGATTGGGCGTAATTCTCTCGAGTTATACAATAATTCATCCAAATTGCCGATCAAATATTTAACGGCGAAAGATTTTTTCTTTGTGTGTTTACTTCTTCTCTCTTTTTTTTTATCGTTCGATCATTCTTATTTATCGATCACGTTGGAATACTTGCGCGAGTCGATTCGCTAAATCGTATATCGCAATTGTCTCTAGAAATTTTTAACGCTTTTTTATTTGTTTCGTTTTCTTTTTTAATGTCTTTATGTTTTTAAATGACTCGTGACTAGATCACGAGAATTATGAACGGGTGCGGATTAGTAGAGACAGACTCGATGATAAAAAACAGAGACTCGACATATGCACGAATAGAACGGAGAGTCTCACGGGTCCCGGGTGTTTCCGAGCTTCGACGTGTAATTAATCGAAAATCCCAATACTCGTTAGCCTCGTATCAAGTGAAATACAAAATTTTCCCGTCGAATAAAAGTCAATTCCTGTGCTTTTTTTCGTTCGACGACTAGAATACCGATTGAGGTCTATTTAAAAAAAATCTTTTTATTCGTAATACGGGAAATAATTTGGGTATCTCTGTTGTTTTTTTTTCTAGACGTATCGGGAACGAAATATCGTTCAAATTTGAGAATACAATCGCGTCTTTGACTTTCCATTTATTATTTTCTGTTTTCTTTTGTTAATATTTCTTTTTTTGTCTTCATAACGTCTATCGAACTTCGGAAACCTCGGTAACGTTCGTGATCTCGTTTACGGTTTATCACTTTAACGCTTTGCTAGTTGAGTGTCTGTACGTTCTATCAATTATGTAATTTAAAACTCTCCACATACTTTTTTTGTTTTTTTGTTTTTTTTCTTTCATTCTTTTTTTGCTTGCTTTTCTTTTTTGGAAAAAACTCGCCGACGCTTAATTATTTATTAAAATAGTTATTCTTCGGTCGAGGTTCCGCCTCGACGTCGTGGTACGCAATGTTCTTTTCTTCTTTATTTTACCAGTTTTCTGTGTTTTTTTAAAAGTTATATACTGTTCGGCGCTCGGCACTATAAATCGCCGATCACAATTTTTTTTCCTACGAACGAAGCTTTTCCTCGCGACCTCCTTTCGTTGACTAGAGCACGTTCGAGATTTTGTTGTACCGTTTTTTTATTTATTTTCTAAACACCTCCGGCGACGAGATTGTATTTCTTTCCTTCGTTCTATTAACTTATAAATACTTTGACTCCGTTTGATTATCATCAAATATTTATTTTTCCATTTTCTTTCTTTTATTTTTATTTTATTTTTTCGTTTCTCACGCTCCGTCGACTTAGCCGAGTGAATATTGGATCGTTCGAAGCTTTTTCGCGAAACGTGTCGGCTCACGCACGACTTACGTTTTATCGTTTCGCGCCTCGAAAATATATTGTACAATTTGATTCGATATTTCCCGCGCTTTTTTGTTCTATTATTTTTTGTTTGTTTTCGGAACTACTCGCGTCGCATCGTTAATTCAAGAACGCGTTATTGAGGGACAACGTACACGCAGCTCGTTTATGAGCACTTTTTTTTAATCAACAAATAATTAATGAAAAAAATTTTATTTATCTTTTTCGAACAAAATTTTTTTCTTTTTTTTCTTTTCTCGATAAACTCTGACGTTAAAAAGTGATATTTGCATAGAAGATATTCACGAAATTATAAAACTTTACACACATTTTGTAATTTTTCATTAAAAATACAAATTTTATGTACTTATTGTATTTAAAAAAATTTTTTTTGTGTACTTCTCCCAAGTGCGCGTTATCCCTCAGCTAACCAATCGAAAATGGACACAGTGTTCTTCGACGGCGTTATCTCTCGTTCCGTCAATCGGGAGTAACGACGACTCATCGACGAATCTCTCGCTTGAGTGAAATTATCGTTTGAACTCACCCCTCCCCTTCTCTCTCTCTCTCTCTCCCTATTTGTCGTTCACTCTCTCACTCCATCTTTCCCTCCTTCGATTTCTCTCGTTAATTGGTCTAGCCTGATTTCCTACTAGTCGTCAGCCTGAAGCTTCTTCGCTATCATCGAGCTTTCCGTGTTTCTGGATTATTGCGAAAGCTCAGCCAATTACGCGGATTAGTTCGGGAACGCGTTATTCAACGATCGCAAAAGAGAATCGCTTGAGAGGGAAATGCCGAAAGTGTATACGTATAAGTTTATTTCTATCTGAGAGAGAGAGCGAGGGAGAGAGTGAATGAAAGTGAGAGGGATAAAAACTGTAGAGATATACGGTAAGAGATTAAGGGCCTTTTTAAAGCCCCTTTTTTCCAAAGCTGCTCGAAGATAGACGTAAGTAGACGGAATTTCGCGTATTATTTTTTTCGTTACTTCCAGTCTTCGTGAATTATTTTATCCAGATGACATTTTCGTCCCGATCAATTTTTTCAACAATTTTTCATAAATAATCGAATCATCGAATACCGGAAGTATAATTTTTTCAACATCCCCGCGTTTCGTTCGTAACATTAAATAGTTTTAATCCAAGTGATTAGCAGCACAAGACACGAACATCGAACACTTTCATTCCATCAATGTCCAATTAACATTTATAAATCGTAAATTATTGATTTCTTTCGTTGAGCCCACGTTATTTCTGATTTATCTCGTTAAACTACGAAAAATTATCGCACGCGGGACGAATCGATTAAACGTTCATCGATCGCTACATATGTAAATTGCACAATCGTGTCGTTATTCGCGTGCCCGCGTCTCTCTCTTTCTCGAACCGTTATGATTTCTTCTCTCGTACGAATTTAATAATATATCCACGTATTCTACATAGCAGCCAACTACGATCCAACTCGATCGAACTCCCACGTGTGTGTTAATCGTTATTATTAAAGGTCCATTATTATGATAAATTTACGTTTATTTTTATCGTCTCTGTTCCTTTTTTCTTTGTTATTTTATTAATCTCTCTTTTATTTTTTATTTTAAAACGCATTCAGGCATGCGACCCTCGATCAAAGGCAGTGAAGAACAAGGAAAGGTTTTACTTTCGAGCGAAGGCCGCGTGTCCCAGTCACGATGCGACAATCGATATTTTCTCTCTCTTTCTCTCTCTCACTGACGATTCTCTATTTTTTTTTCGTACCTCGACCATATTTTTGTTTGTTGAATTTTTTGGTGCCAAGTTGGCACGCGATCAAATAGGCCCCGTTACACTGTCCGATTGTTTTTTTTTTGGTTCAATTTTTTATCCTCACTTTCGAGTTTCTCTCTCGTTACTTCCGGTCTCGATTATCGTATTCGTATCGTGATAACGTTGAGTTTGAGTGCGTTCGTTCACGAGACACCAATTGTGCCTTCTTGATTAATATTTTGTTTTTTTTAAACATTTTTTTTTGCTTTTAATTCTCCGAGAGAATTCTTTACAGGGTTTTACTTTTGGACGATCTATAATTGCTCTGCAAAATTTCTCTCTCCCTCTCTCTCTCTCTCTCTCTCTCTCTAGTATACGATGATACACGTTCATTGTAAATATCTAACGTTTTCAATCGTTAATTTAAACGAAGGGGGTGGAGGGGGGTGGGAGACTAGATTGGCTCCTTAAGAACTAATGCCACTCTCAATTTCTAATCCTATACGCGTTATACAAAATTAGCGATTATTCATTCTCTGGCAGATTTAAAGAAAATTTGCAAATACATCTCACTACTAAAATATCTTAGAAACCTGTATATCTTAAAACAAATAAATACACTATGAATATATACATATGCATTTTTCTCAATATATCTTATGCATAAGTGTCAATATGTTCTTTTTTGTTGTTGTTGTCATATTAATTAATAATAATTCATCTGGTATTCGATGGAATCGTTTCGACGAGCCGGTCGAAACGAATTCGGACTAGACGTTTTTGTTTCGCTCTCTCCACTCTCTCGTTACGCTTCTCTTTTGTTTTTCTCCCTCCGCCTGGTCAATGCCGTCAGGCAAATGTTTCAAATTTCTTCTTTGGTTGGCATCGTGCAAATTGCAACGCAGGCGAAAAAAACGTCGTGTTGCACGACGAAACTCTTCAACTCGTGATCGTCTTACGAAAAATCTTAGCCTCTTCGTAGTTCCGGTTTTTTTTCTTCGTCCTGGTACAGTTTTAAAATCTCGCGGTATTTTGAGCCGCGAGAACGTTGAGACGACGTAATACGAAGAAGGACCTCTCGTCGAATTTGGGAGACGACGATGTCGTCGACGACCTATCGGTTCCTCGCGGACGTATCCGTCGTCGTTCATTGCAATTGTCGCTCTAGATGCGTTTTGGTTTTATAGGCCATAGTTGAGAAAAGCGCGCTTCGCGAAGCGTAGCTCGGTAGCGAGTTTTCTTTGTACGCGGGCACGATCGGTTTTAGAAGCCCTGGATAACGCCGTAGGCCTCGAGGGTCGACATGATGAGGTAGAAGAGCCACAGGGAGAAGAGAAATACGGACGTAATGACCTTTGGAACGAAGGGACCACCGAGTTCACCCCCGATGGCCTTGGAGCGTCTCACGAGCAGCACCACGATCACCACACAGGCTTCCGTGCAGAACAGCGTCACCGAGAAAGCCAGGCTGTCGATCAACAATATTTTTTAAAACCTTCCAATCCCACCAGATTATTTTCCTCCGGCCCATGCAAAATCTACGACGGGGCAACCGATGAATATGAAGATTTTCGATATGCGACGAATTATACTTATTTCTCTTCACTTAGAAGTTGGTAAAAATATTTTTCAAAAAATTTTTACTATAATATTGAAAAATCACAATTCAAAATAATGCTTTGATTTATTTTTCGAAAAAATAATCTCGACAATAGCAATTCCACGTTGCACCGTTTCACGAGGCATTGAAACTCCTACGATTAATGGACGATACCGATAGGTCGAATGAACAAGGATGGAAAAAGGAAAAATTGGAATCGACACGTACGACCGGTGGGCTAGCTTCGATACACAAATTGAGAAAAATGTGATCGCAGTACGAATATTAGTTGAAAATCAATAAAACTTCGGTTAAGTGAAAAGTAACTATCCTAATAAATTTCCCATCGTAACCGTACCATCGTCCCAATACGAACGTCAAAACGTTTTCCAATAGCGTTTTGCATATCGAACAGGGTTCGATCGATTTGTCACTATTCGTTACTAGAGACGTTCAGCGGTGCAATCTGGTCGAACGCGTATTTTCCGTAATTTCGACGGTCTGGCACTATAATGCTCTCACCCCCTCGCCCCCCCCCACCCCCGTGAAATTCGAGTAAAACAATACGAGATAGCGCGAAACGTATACACCGGATACGTATCACGGATATAGGAACACCGTCATGTGCAACGTAGCAATTTCGTATCACATTCGTAAAATCGCAATATCCTCGACTCGGTTATCTTTACGCCGCGAAACTTCTGTGCTCGACCGTTCGACGGCTCTCGGTATACACGAACTCGATAGACGTTTTTTTTATTCGTCTGGAACAGTAGAGCGAAATGGGGTGGCGAGGGGGATGGAGGGGGTGAGATGCAACGAGAGGGGTAATACGTTTGGATAAACCTGCGCCTCCAATCCCCGACGAAGCCCCGTTTGGTATAAAGGAGAGAATTGTCGAAGGTATTAAAGACTCGTCAGCGAAAACATTCGCTCTCGTATTTCAAGTGCTCAACGGAGTGTTCTATTACCGTCTGACTCGTACGGATATTTTCCACTGTTCTATCGTTCGTTGGAGAAGAATTAATTGCGAAATCGTATCTCTCGAATATTTGATATGTTTCTTTGATTTAATGGAAATTAACGATGATTGGGAAATTGAATAATTTTTATTTTGTATCGAAGGTGGATTTTTGTTTAATTTGCGGAAAAAGTGGTATTTTAATGTTTTGCAATTTTAGGAGTTTTCGGTAAAATCGAAGGATTTGGTTAAGAAACGATTGGATGAGAGAGGAAATGAATGGAAATTTAGTGAATGGAATGTGAAGAATGATTTTGGAAAAAAGATTCTACTCACTTTCCAGGCTCGACTAGGAACTGTCGACCGTGGTAGGCGTGGTACATGGCAGCGATGCTCCACGCGATGCCGATGCCCAGGAAGACGTTTACCGCGTTACTTCCGGTCACGTTGCCAACACTCGCATCAGCGTATTTATCTTGACACGCGGCCACTTTGCTCGCGAACGTGTCTGTAATAAATAAATAAATATTCTTTTTATTTTGTCTCAGTTGGATAGAAATTTCGTCGACGATTGAAGAAATTTTTTGTCGGGATAAAATAAATGATCGCCAGACAAGATAGCTAAAAGAAACAAGATTTTTTAATTAACGTCCGAATATTGAATATTATGTTTACAACAAACTGGCAAAAAATTTCGGAATTAACTAGAATCGCTCGAATTTTCCAGCTCGTACTAAGGACGAAAAACGGTGAAACAGAGAAACTGACACGTTGCTGCCTCATTATTTCATTCAGCTCGCAAAGCTTTATTCACCCAGAGGCCAAAATTACGAAAAAGCCAGCTCGCACTTCTTCCCAGAGAGAACAAGAGAGAACGATATAAACGAAATAAAATAATGAGGAAACAATGGTGAACGTTGAGAATTTTCCTGATTACTTTACTTGTCACGAGTGAGACAAATTTCACGACGAGCTTTGTGGCGAAAGGAACACGGATGAAGCAAGTTACTCCATTACCGATCTTGTAACGAATTTCGAAATTAATACGAATCACTCGCATTATTTTTAGTGAATATCCTGGAATTATCCTCGGCTGAAATACGAACGGATGAAAATCGAGAGATCGTACGAACGACGAGAGAATCTTCGAGATATTTGCATATACTTTGGAACGTTCGTCCTGAACTTGCAATGTTTCACGAAGTATTTCACCGAAGTAGAGTGCCAGTCTCACATCTTTGTCCAGAGTTTTCCAGTTGTCCCGTGTCTCTCCCTCGTTCTCTCTCACTGGATTTCACGCTTCCAACCCCTCTCACGCCCGCGTACTATCCTCATTCCCATAATCGCAAACTTTCCTTCACAGTCGCAAATCTCATAAATATTTATTCATCCAGATCCACCTTAGCGAGTGTCTTTCCACCATCCCAGAATCTTTCAAAGTGCTCTCTGTTCGGGTGGATTAGCACCCTCTTTCGAGGATCTATCTAGGGGGATAGGAGCGTACTCGGCAGCTCTCGTTATGACTCCCGTCGAATAGAAAAAAGGGCAAAGGGGAAGATGTACGAGCAAACGGGATGGAACCGAAAAGGGGATGGGAGGAGATCCGATCGCGACGATTTTTTTAACGGTTACAAATTCGTCGTTCGATAGCGAACAAAATCTTACAGTTAAACAATTGAACAATAATCGTTCACGATTTTTTAGTCCATTGTTTTTTTAATTTTGTCTCGTAGATTATTAAAAATAAAAAATAAGTAAGTATAAGATAATAATTTTTTACGTGACATATCCACTTTAGAAACTCCCCTCGTGCAGTTACGTTGGATGAAAACAAAACAGATTGACCCTTGTAACCGATCGAAAGTACCGGAAGTCGAGAGGGAATCTAAGGTCAATAGGGTTAGGGTCTACGTAGGCTCGAGAGGGTTCGAATTTATTTCTCGTAAAAAAAGACTATTATGACCCGTCGGTCAGGCAACTGTCAACTCCTCGTATACCGCGAATATAGCATTGTCGTCGACGACGTTTGACCGACAAATTGATAAAAAAACGAGGATATTACATTCGCGTTCTATGCGAAATTTGTACCAGGTCCGTGTGTATCTAGTACTTCTGCATAATGTACACAACGATATTGTGTTCGGCGTCGCATCGCAAAATATTGTCCTTGCGATAAAAGCTACAGGCGCAACGAGAGAGCGATGATAAAAAGGGTTTTCACAGCAAACATCGTTGAGAGGCTCCCTTTCCACTCGCGAGAGTATGGGACAATATTGCCTGAGCAAGGGAGTACGTGGAAATTTCATGCTACTCGACGCGACCATTATATACACACATGCACGCTAACTACATATATATACATATAGATATATGTACATGTACATATGTATATGTACACACAAGAGGTACATACTCCCGTCAACCATATAGATCGTATATAAAAGCTACGACGTTGCGGTCGTGTGTCCCTCGGGAAAATGGAAAATTCTATACAGACCACGGTCCAGTGTCTGACTATAATGGAACGTTACTACTTGCTAGAAACGATCTCCCGCGGTCTTTGCACTACCACTCGCTGCTTGAAGACTATCGACCAAGTTTCTCGGCTTTATTCCAGCGTCTATACGTACAACGTATTGCGAAGAGTAACGAAACGCGGTGAGAGCCCATTGTGAGTATCAACGATTGGCCCGATCGATACGAGAGTCGATGCCCGCATATTGTTCCAATTATTACGTCGAGATCGACATCGAGCAATTGAAAATTACAAATCGTCGTTGCGGCTCACGCGACCGGACGGAAAGTGGTTCGAGCGAATAAGTGGATGGGTAACGTCGCTGAAAAACCAATAAATCGATTACGCGGATAGTAGCGGAGTAATCTTGTCGATGGCGATTCGCGATAAAAACGATTATTCAAAGTCTTCTACGGGAATCGCTTATCCATGTATTCATTTCTCGTTCCGATAGTACGTGGTTCCTACCCAGTTCCGGAGCTTTCAAAGTAAAATTACTCTTTTTTTTTCAATTTTTTTTTCTCGATCATTCTCGCTAGATAACAAAACAAAATTACGATAATAAAATCTGTAAAAAAGTAGAAACAAAAAATTATAGATTTTACCAAGAATATTTTGATATTGGAATATTTCTGTATTATTGCTTTATCATTTTACTACCCTCCTCCCTATTTATACCTTCACGCTCGAGACATTCACGATAAGCCACTATTTGTTTTTATCCGCTCGGAGATTTCGCGAGTTGTCTGATCGTGCTGGATTTTATCGTCGGGATAAAATCTCGCCCTCGGCCTAGAAGCTTGAACTTGATGGTCTCGAGGACGAGAGATAAAGGACAGTGAGAGAGAGGAAGGGGGTAGTGAGTGAGAACGGAGTGAGAAAGGGGATAGGCTCTCGCGTTAGCGTCAAGGTCCATTGTTTTCCGGAACAAAAGGACGTAATGAATTATCATCGTCCGTGCATTCGTCCCTGTACCATATATCCCCGTTCTTCTTCTTCTCCTCGGCATATACTCGCTCGAAGCTCGTCGTCTCTTCCCCCGTGAGCGTCATGCGTGTTACACGAGGCGGGACACGATGAAAAGCTCCTTTTCCTCATATTCCTATATGACACTCGCCACTGGGAAAGGATGATCGCCGAGTGTCTGAGCATCTCTGGCACGTTTCAACCCCTCGTTCCTAACGTCCTCAGTCAACACAGGATACAGTCATAGCTCGTGGCATGTGCGCATCGAGGCCTTGGACGAGCGTAATTAGGCTCAATTACGGGATACGACGCCAAGTGGAACGGGCGATTTCTCTCGGCTCGTCCACTCGCTAGAGGATGCATATATAGTTAGAATATGATTGCCGAGTAATTTGTTATTGGAAAATGAAATTAGGTCACTCGGGGGACAGGCGACTGAGGGAAATACTTTTTTTTTCTCTTTTTCTTTTTCCTACGATATTTTCCTTTTTTCTTTTCAACGTATATTCCTATCGTTCCGGATTCAAATTTATGAATATTTCGCTCGACGCTCTTGCATTTTCTGCCTCGGTGCGAGAGAGAATTGGTTTTTAAATGATTCGCCACACACGTGAAACGTGTCGGAGGAACGACACGCGTTGGGAGAAGTTTCGAGTTCGCCGGTGCTTGGAATATTTGTAGGGGATCGTGTGCGAACGATTGTATCGACGCGAAGCTGGATCGATTACGGGAAGTCAATCATCCCGGCGAGTTTTGAGTAAAACACGAGCGTTCCCGACGTATTTGATTCGAATCTCGATTCCGACGGTATTTTCTGTTTCGATATCTGGTTTACGGGAAAGTGTTCTCTAATATCGTTTGAATATGCAGAGGTTCGTGAAAAAGCAAAATATATTGTTTTTGATTAAAAACTTGATTTACTGGTTCGATAAAATAAATATTGGTTACATTCGGATGTTTTAATTTTCACGATCGTAATTATAATTCCCGAGTTGAACAATATTTAAAACAACAATTGAATTTTATCCACAAAATTCTGATTAATTTTTGGACAATGAATGGCTTTGCAATTCCGTCAATAATTTGATAACAAACGATTCTTTTGTGCATTTTTCGAGTCAGTTCTAATTAATTTCATAGATGAATGCGTTCCACGTCACCGTAGAAAAATAACATTAATTAATTTGATCGAGTCGTTATAAAATCATTCGATTGTATATTTTTATCGATACTTTGCCAGAACGTACCAGCCACCTTTTCTTTACAAATTCAACTATCCGTGTTCGCTCCTCGTTCTTCGTGTATTTCTTATCGATCTCGACCGTGCCAGTGCCCAGATATAATATAGAACCATCCCCTCCTCTCACCCTCCACCCCTTTCTGTACTTTATTTTCCTTCATTGCTTCTCTCGTTTCGATCTCCCTCTACCGCGGCCTCATTTAAGCTGTGTAGTGTAGGTCATTAAAGATAATTACCTATCAGGTTTATTGCCCTCGGTTAAATTCGCACTGGTAGAAAACTCACCCCGTCCGTCTTACAACCTACGGCTTCGTTCTTTCGACCTGGTCCCTACGCGTCGGACTTTTTCTTCTCTATATATCTCATTTTCTTCCGACGAAGCTTTTTACCCTTCATCATTCTTTCGAATTATCCCACGTGTCACGTGTTACACGCTTCGTAACCCTGACATTATATCAACCCTTTCGCCCTCGCTCTTCCCAGGCTAACCAACTTGATCCAGCCCTCTCTCGGCAATTATACAGTGCTTTCGGTGTCATGTAATCATCCGGAGCGATGAGAGCGTCAAGTTTTCACGAGGGTGTTGCTGTAATACTCTCGTGCCAGGGAGTTACCCGCTATATATATGTATACTACTCCAGTCGCGCGAGGCTCGTTCGTGTTAGCTAACATATCATTAGGGCAGTTTAGCTGCCTCGTTGTTAATCCCTCCGTATCATCGTTTTACTCCGACATAGAGTAGTCGTTCTTCCGCTCCACTCGACAATCTTCATAAAATCATAAATTGCAAAATCTTTTTTTTTCATGTAGGAAAAGGGTTATTTCTCTCTAATATCAAGGTCGATCCTCGATCTTGTCTCTCGATATATTTTTTTAAAATAGGGATAAAATAAAAGAACGTTCTGTTTGTTGTATTTCTGAGAAATTTGTTGAATTCATCGACGTAACGTGCTACTGTTCTTAGTATTGTTCTTTTTACAGTGTGTAAAATCTCTCTGAAAATAGAATTGGTATAAAGAAAAGAGATAAACAAAGGAGTACGTAATTCTTAAATTACGTGAAAATGGAAACCGAGACGAGGTGGTTACGAGAAGATTGGGCGAAAGAGAGAATGAAGACTCCGGAGCCCCGCTGGGAGCTTTTTGTATATTTTCGCAAGCCTCGAGGTAATTTGCTTCTAGGTGAAACCGACTTTATTATACACCAGGTAAGCGAATGAAAAAGAGGATTGATGTTAAGTTCCAAGGGGTATGATGAGACGTCGTGACATATTTTGTCTTAAATTATACCCAGTGGGATAAGATAACGTCGCCACAGTATTAAAAAACACACCGTGCAATTATTTCATCTACAAAATCACATATATGTGAAAGTCACGATATCGTAACGATGGAACAGTCCTTGCTCACACCATACACGTATTACATAATATATGAATATATTTGAATATAATATAATATATTATTTATATTATATTTAATTATATTAATATTAGACATACAATACATATTATATTTTACTATATATACTGGTTATATAGGTATATATATTATGTATCATATATATCATATTTTATATTTCTATACACTATACCATTATTTAGATATGTATTCGGGCCTTCTATTCAATATATATTCCCTCATACCGCATATATATTGCGATGATATAACGAAATCGTGAACAGCGCGAGGCGAACCAAACGGTATTCTGGCACTCAGAGGCTGGAAAAGCTCTTTGGCTTTTGGTGGCTCGACAACCAATTTTGTTTTGGGCTCTCTTTTTGCGGTCACAGGATATTGAGCACAGGCCCACGCCCTGGTGACTCCACACCGTCTACCAACCTCTCAAAACGAATTTACAGACTTCGCCCTCTATCTCTCTCTCTCTTTCTCTCTCTCTCTCTCTCGCTGCTCGTGAATTTCTCTGTGTCTATGCAAAATCGATCGAGCATAGGGAGTGTTACTGACGGAACTAGAAATTTGGATATGCTGTCAACGGTTACGGGAGAGATCTACTCGTGACTGTCCACTAGCCGGAGGAGAAATATCACGTACCCGAACAGGAAACCCATCCAATTAACGCCAGCACTACATTCGCTTTTGATTATGAAGCATAAATTATCACGCACACCGAATGCTTCGTCGAGCAATTTTCCGTATTAAAAAAAAGTCGATTCAAGGAATTTGTTCTTATTCCCAAATCAAAACGAAAAAATTATCGAATATGAGTAATTTTTATTTTACAAAATAGAAATATTGCAAATTAATATTTGTACATTTATTTTTTGCCAGATTTTTCTTCGTTTGACAAAATTTTTTGTAATTCTTTCCTAACGTGTCAGGATTAATTTTCTATGTAGGAGGATAATTATCTTATGGTTGTTAATTGCGTGACACGAGGCTCTTCATAAAGTCGACAATTTTGGATGCGGGAAATTGATTCGATGCGTCTATCGAAATTTCGAAAATTTCATGGCAATGAACACGAGATACGGCGCTTTACGCAAGAACGCGTTTAATTATCGTCGCACATGCGGCTTTCGATTAACCAGTGAATTATTACTCGATGGGTTGATTATAGCCAAATTCCTTGTTGAAATGATTAGACGTTAAAAATTTTAAAGGTCTGTCGTACTCGGACTCTTTTTTTCCCTATAACGCGGTAAAAATTGACAAATTTTGCAAATTACTTTGTTTGTGAAAATGAGGCGATTGGTTCAAACATGGTAAACTTTTAACGTTTTTTATGGTAAACTTGGCACTTATATTAATTTGCCTAATGTATGAAACATCCGCTGAGAAGCGCAATAGACGTTAGGCAGAAAATTCGAGGGTAGGTTAAAGACGTATAAAAAGAAGGGAAACGCGATGAAACTTCAACCTTCGTACCAGACACGAAATATGATTTTTTGATGAAACCTTGCGTTTCGTATCCTTAAAGTTTCAAGGGGATGGTTCGTTTACCCTTCATGAACAAAAAGCTGGCTTTTTTATTCAACCATAGAAACCTGCACTACTAACTGCACAGTTCTCACTTGCAATTTGCAGACAAAATTTGATAGGATTTTGAAAATTATTTTTTTATGGGATTTCTTTTTTTTCTACCACTTCTATTAATAAAGTAGATTTGAAAACAGAAGACGCATAACAAAATTCATAAATACTTGAAGATTAATAATGGAAAAATTGTTTATAAATAATAATTTTAAAACAATGTTTAAATTATAATTTTTTAAATACTCACCAGGAATGCTGGTACCGAGTGCAACGAATACAACCGCAGTAACGGAATCTTTTATACCGAGCGTGCAGCCGAAATACGAGGCAACGTCACCGATAACCGCAGTGACGACACCGATCCCAAAAATACTGACGACGAAGCACAAATAACCACCGGCGATATCTGTAACAGAGAATAATAGGCTTTTGTCACAAGTGCTCCCAATTTTTTTGTATCCATTAGATTAATCCAAAGCAAACATACATCAATTTTCCATTCTTTCATATTTTTGCATCGAATTACGATGTCAATTTTTCACAGGATATTTATCAATATTCTCTGTAAAATAAATTGATATCGACCCTAATATAAAAAATTCTTCGACATTAGAAGAATCGTATTAAAATTAAATTTCAACATTGACAATTTTTATCCGTCGATTACAATCTCGTCAAGAAGCTTACACGGTACACGAATGGTGAGAATAATAAGGTCGGCGACGGGTCATCATCAACAGGTTGGACAAATTAGTGGGCCAGCAAGCAACAAAGAAAGAGGGGGAGTGAGAGGGATAGAGTGATAAAAGTGAATAGGAAGCTGGCGCTCGTGGCAAAAGAGGTTTGGAGGGAAGCACGGCAGGCCCCGCTTGCAAAGCTTTGTCATACGTCGACGGCGATGCAGACGTTGCATACAGCTCGTGGATAATTGCGTCTTCCAAACGCGCATTTCAAAGCTCAATTAAGCTGGAGGCTCTCGCTTCTTTCCTCGCGTCGACGAGCTTGGCTCGTTTTTACTTTGCTTTTTTTCTTCTCTCCCGTTCACACCTCGTGGCGTTCGCTTTTCCCCGGACTTTACGTTTTCCTTGACGCGACCTCGAGGCGCGCGCGAACGTAGAGACGTTTAAAGAACGCCTTGGAGCGCGAGAGACCCGAACGTCCCTTCACCGAGGGAGAGGGTGGTAGCGCTTTTAATTGAGCAACCGGAACGCGCCAGACACGAGGCTCGTTTAAGGTACCTTTGCACTTTTTTTGCTTTTCCTCGACACGATTTTCCGCGTTCCTTTTTGATTCCCGTCGTTTCAACGAGGCCGACACACTGCCGTTGGCGGAGCAAAGAGAAGTTCGAGGTCACGGCGGTAAAAGGGGACGGATAAAAAAGTTTCGAGGTCCCGGAATCGTTCAGCCAGGAGTAAAAAGAGAGAAGAGCGCAAAAGCGAAAATAACAAAAAAAAAAAATAGAAAGCTCTCCGTCCTCGCTCTCCCGTCGTCATTTCCGCAGTATTATGTACGCGGTACGCGTTGGTCGGATACATTAATTCTCGGTGAGGTGAGACGCGAAGGCTGTAGTTTCATCCATTGCGTCCTACATTTTTATTTTCCTTCCTTTGTTGCTCGAAAGGTAAGCGAGTGAAAAAGCATCGTCGCGAAAAGACTCGGGTTTTCTCTCGAAAATGGTAAAAAAAAGCGAAGGTCGTCGTGCAATTTTACGAGCAAAATTTCGCGCGTGTACGGAGGAACCTTCGACGCGAGTGTCAAGGCTCGGGGTCCGGCCCCATTCTTCCTTTTCTTTTTTTTTCATCGAAACGCTTTTTACTCGGATGATTCGTCAACGTCGTTACTTTAACGCTGTTTCGATCGTGCAAACACGTCCCGACCGTTGACGCCTTCGTCGTGACTGTCGAGCTCGCGAAACATCAGCTGGCGCGAAAGCGTACGGGGTGTCCCTCGTTCAAATTTGTTTGAATAGGGGAAGAATCCTCGCTGCGAAGGCTTGACGAAGGTAAATTTATTCATATTTTGCGATAGCAAACTCGTTCGTAATTAATTATCTCGGTCGAACCATCATTCACCGTTCCGCAAATTTTTGTTCCCGGATTAAACTTGAAAATTCACCCCAGCCCTTATACAATTTTGAAATTATTTATTCCTTATATTTAACGAATGTTCAATTTCTCTCATCCCTAATCCATCATCGCCGATGTATCGATATATCACGCTGCGACGAATTCGTTAATTATAAATTTTTGCAACCCCCTAACTAATCGCTATCGACGTATTCATCCAATTGTAAATTCAATACCGTGACGAATATAAAGGCACTTGTTGGAATCGTCTATTATGTTATCGAACAAAAAGCTCGACGACGCTTTCCGAACTTTTGTTGCGAGTACAAAAACGTGTACTGTTTATAAATGGTAACGGAAATTGGAAAAGAGGAGTTGTCCGATGATTCCTCGTCATGCATCGAGTACAAGTATATATTATACTATAGTCATAACATCGGTACGAACCCCAATTAAGCGCGTGTCTGCGCATGCGCCAGTATGCTTATCCAATATACACATATATATTCAAGGTTACGCATATATTTATATTGAGCTTGTACATATTTCGAAACATCAGTAACACACGCACAGAGTTCTGTTTGTTCGCCCACAAAATGTCTGCGCCACCATACCCAATTCCTCATTGACCCTCCTCACGCCTTGGTCCGTTTCACGAAACGGCGTATAATATTCCCATCGGGACGTACAGACTACCGGCACCCCGTAGGTGTTTCGCTTTTCGCTCGTCCCGATTCCCCGTGATCACACCAACCTGAATTCCAGGCACGCGTATGCCCCGCTTCTGGCCTCTGCTCGATATTCGATACGAGGCACGTGTGCGAGAGAGCCCTGAGTCTTCTCACCCTCTCCCTACTACCCTCTCGTCTATCTCTCGATACTACAAGCTTTTCCCGTTCGATCGTTGTACCACCGCGAAATTTTACGCTCCCACGAATCGCGATTATAGATTTCGCGGGTGTTCCTCCTACCCGTTTTCGCTTTCGCATCGACGATGAATGGAAATAACACTATAAACGTAATACTACGGGTTCGCGTCCATCGGTGAGTCCAGGAGAGATTTCGTCACTGTGCAATAACGATCCACCGACACATCAAAACCCGACTCCTCGATACGAGGAAATGGAAATGGAAGCCCGATATCCCGGCTTTGCCTGTATATATAGAAACTATTCTCGGTCGTAAGACCTGCACGAAGCGATTCATCCCCCTTGTCTGCAACCCCCTCCTCTCTCGCCCCTTCCAGTGTCTCTCATTTCGTCGAGGATACGCCGTTTTACGAAATTCCACGATTGTTTGAGAGAAGCAAAAACTTTTGTTATTGAAGAAATGAATTGAAAAAAAAACAAAATAAAGATGAAAAGAAACAAGGAGGCAACCGAAAGGAGATAACAAAGTGGAAAGAAAAAAGGTCGTAGGAAGGTCTCGTCGGAGAGCTTGAAAGAAACGAAGAAAAGTTTGCGAATGATTTTGTCAAGCGAGAATGACGGACGATGGTAGGGGAAGTTTAACGTGGGAAGGGTTGCCGAAAGAGTGAGAGAGAGGGAGAGCTTCTTCGATTCTTCGTCGACGATAAGGAAGCCGATTGGAATCGTTGGTAAATACCTCGAGGTATAATTGATCAAATAGATTGCCAATCTCTGGATCCAGAATGGTGGCCAACGGGTTGTTTGCTTAACTAATCGTCGTACCGACCCGTCGCTCTTCGTGGAACAAAGTTGTCTCCAACGAGTTTCTCCGTATACCGCTCGTCGTCGTTCTCGTGAGGAAAACGTCGTGAGAACCCCCGCGGCATTCGTCGTCAACGAGTGAGTCGGGTCGCATAGTGTACATGAAACGCTTGACGATACGACGCTTCGAGACTATTAAAACTATCTCGAAACTACCCGGGTCCCGGAGATACTCTCGGTACTCGGGGAAACGCTTATAGGCGGTCCGTAACGAACGAGCGTGAGGACAAGCGGTCGTTGAAACAGCCGCGAGAACTCGGTTCCAAGCCACGTGCGCGTTACTCGGTGATGACCGCTTACCTTTAATTACGTTCACAGAACCCAAGAGGGAATAGTGGCGGGTAGGGATGAGAGGGGGAGGGGTGACTGACGGGTCGAAGAACGAGAGGACGTAGAGATTGGAAAAAGTTGATTTTATTTTCGTGATATGAGTGTAAAACTCTGTAATAACTGCAATAAGCTTGTTGAAACTTACGACCGACACGTAATTATAAATAAAAACGTTTAAGGGTGTTATTAATTCGCGTTTCTTTTTTTTTTTATTTTGGTACGGAGAGATAATTGGTAGTAAATAAATATGTTTGTTGGTGAATAAATGATCACTTCTATACGCGGTGGTGGACTTTTTATTGGAAATTATCGATTAATTGATTGAAAGAGTCGATTTGATTAATTATTTCGAACGAATATTGTGTCACGAACTGTCGGGAATATATTAAAATGAGATTTAATTACCGAAAAGAAAATAACAAGAGCAATTAATGTTTCGTCGTTGATTTGGTTTACACACGAAATAACGAGATTTGACCAATTAATCAAATTGCAATTCAGATATTGGTCAACATTTTTTAAGTTTTATGAAATTATTGTCCCCGTGGATTTTTTTTAATTACTTCTTCTCGCTCGTTATATAAAATGTAATCGGATCTATAAATTTTTCGAAAGTTTCCAAAGCCTGGATCGACAGTCGCGTTACGCGAGAGTCCTTCGCATCGCCTTTAATTCGACGGTGGAATTACTACCCGAGAAAATCATCGCGTCCCGCGTGTCCTGCGTACACAATTTATTTCAGGGTGAAACGCGCGTTGGGGGTGTTTCCGTGAAACGCGGAACTACGGGACCTGGGTGACAGAACGACGACGCTTCGTTAACCAAACACACACACTCATGCGTTGCCCAACGATGCACAGATATAGGAGGCAGAGGGGTCAAGGGATCTCTCTGTAATCCGATAATGGAACGTTGCCCTAGCTGTGGCTATTTCCGTCTCCCTATCTCTCTTTCTCACCCTTCCTCCTCGCGTTAGGCTTTCTCTCGACCAAATGGCACGAACAACCCCATACGACAGAAGAGTGACTGAGGGAGAGAAAGAGAGAGAGAGAGAGAGTGGCCCATCAAGGCGAACCGCTGGCTCGAAATTGACGCGATTGGCACATGGAGACCCTACAATAAACACGCACCGAGAGGCCGATAACGACCTGACGGTCAAGCCTGAAGTAGACGAGACAAAAATAATCCAAAAGACCGAACGAAAGAAGAAAGTGACGAAAATGAGGGTAATAAACATTTGCGAAAAAATACGTCTTTGAATCAAAATTCGTCGTTGGATGCAAAATCGATCGAATCAATCGAATCAAATTAGCTTGTAGCAGTCGATGAGAAATTCCCTGTTAGTAAAGTGCGTAAAAGTGACTCGAACTAGGTTTCATTGTTTCGAGAATAAATAAAGAAAAATCGTTGCTAGTCTCGAGACATTTTATCCCTGTCGTACCATTAACCAACCCTTGTTCGGATTTTCCTTTGCTTTCTGACTCTAATCCACCTTCGGTAGTTTCCCCGTGATTTCCGCAGGAAATGGAGCAAGGTGTTGAAAAAACAAAATGCGTAGGAAGAAAAATAGGGTTGTTCGGTGGTAAGTGGCTCGGTAGGTCGGTAGATGTATATAAGGTAGATGAATTCCGCGTCGATTTAACAGAGGCTCATTGTGTAGTACCACTAGCGGTAGGATAGTCTTGTAGATCTAGGTAATAGTTTGTAAGCTCCTTCCGACAGGATGCTCGCTGGGAGATGAATCAAGCCCTCGGCTTAACGTCGAACGGGCCAATATCCGTGGCTACCTCTCGCTCTGTTGTATCTGCCTACTTGCACCCTCGGTTTCATCTGGCAACATCTCGCTCGAAAATCGCAATTCCGGGTTATACCGTGGTAACGTTGGATCGATGGTCCACCACCACGTATATTCTCGCTCGTTCGCCATGTGCTAAGTTGCATCGGCTTATCCAACCAAGATTACGATCTTGGATGGAAATCTATGAAATAACAGAGATCTCTCTCAGGCATTGCGGCATTTCTCGTGGTTCGACAATGGCAGGTGCAGGCATACGTTTTTGGTCTTTGTAGGACAATTTATGCAAAACTAGGATTAAGCACCGTATACTACCTTTTGTCACCATCAAAAGTTGTTGAGGTTGAGACTGATAAATCAACTGTATGAATAAACGAGGCTTTATTTTATTCATTATTCGATTCATCGAATATTTGATTGATCGATCATTCGATTACTTCATCACGTGTCAAATCGAATATTTGATTAATTCCTCGTTCGATAAATCGAATATTCGATTAATCAATCTTTTGATTAATCCACCATTCGATAAATGGAATATGTGATCAATCAATCACTTGATTAATCAAATATTCGATTACGTAGGTATAATTAAACATCGCACATGAATAATTATTGCTGGATGAAATTTTCGTTGAGACAACATAACGTAGTTGGGTGTTTTATCTCTTGGCGCCCCGCTCTTTTCTAGATAACTCAGTTGGCAAACTGGGCTTGGTTCGCGATGAACGTAATACGAGGTAGAGCGAGAAAAGCGAGAGGGACGAAGATGGGCTCGGACGATTCGGTATATGTGTTACAGGGAGGATCGGCTTCACTCAGTTTTGTTCGTAAAACGTGTGACCCAGTTTGGTCTAGCGAGCTCCGGGAGATAGTTAGCACCCTCGTGAAATTATGGCCCTCAACATACGTGACGTACACACATCCTGGTTGCATGTGGTCCACACACGGTTCACCACCAACGATCTGACGCTTACCCATGCCGCCTTCCTGCGGTATCTTTCCCACCTACGACATCACCTCATTTCCTTCCATTCGTCACTCTGTTTTACGATATGTGCTCGACTGTCACGTCGTCCTATTTTCGTTTCAGATATTAATCCAATTCAACGATCAAGTACAACGATTTAACTTCGATGGAAGATGACACGAATTGCGAATTTTCATAGTCAAATTTCGTCGAACAACACGAATATCATGATTATAATGCCGTGCCATTTGTATTTGTCGGTGAAAAGGAATATTTACATAAATATTTGTCGGTGAAAACTGAATATTTACATAAATTGCATCATACCGAGATTATAATGGTGATATTTGACAACCTCAAGTGAGTAAATCGTTATATGAGATTTTGATGGCGTTTGCTTTGGGTAAGTTGCAAACATTTTCTCGCTCCTGTAATACATTTGATTATTCGTTAATATTCTTAAATCGATCTTCGCGAAAATAAAATTAAAAAATAGAGACTTATGAAAATCAGACGTAACAAAAAATGGAGATAAGGAATAAAAAAATAGCAATGATATTCTCAATGTTTCACTTAATCGCAAGAAAACTTTGATTGGTAATTTCTCATCGTGATACATAAGCTGTTTTCCTAGCACGATTCGCGTTGATAAAGTTTGTTTAGCGTCGTTCCGCAAAGAGCTTGGTTTATCGCAAGAGATTTCCGTGGTTAGACTCCAGGATTTCCACTCACGGGCAAAAAGCAAATTTGCAGATGGGAAAGATAGTCGAGATAAACTTTCGATCTTATTGCCTCCGAGGGTGAGAAAGTGATAAAAATAAGTGCTGCATGATATAACGAAAATGGCATTTCTCGATTCGAGTCACAAAGAAGTTTTATACATTATTCACCGACCTCGGTCTCGTAACGCGGAGATCTTCGTACAATTTTAAAGAGGATTGCACGAAGAAATATTCCACGGTAAAAAAAAGAAAAATATCATAATCCCGTTCGAGAGCGTCACTTCAACGAGAAGATGATTATTCTCCTCGCATAAAGCAAGTAATCCAGCTTTACGTGTGAAATCTTCTCATCATCAACGCCTGCAATTGAGCGTTGTTGGTTATAGTGATTAGTATGATATCGGTGTTATTACTCATTATTCCAACCGCCTATGCTGTCTTAGACACCGTTCGTACGAAAGCTCGATTAATTAACGTTGAGGCGAAATATACGAGACCCAAGCTTCCTTGATAAATCGCGCGTGGCTCAAGAGACGATGACGCCATAATTATTATCATCGTAAATTATGATCGTTGTTCGAGATAATAATATTATTGTTACAATAAAAATTTATCGTTATTATTAATAATTTTATTCACGACTATAAAAAATATAAAATAAACATGAATTTCTCTCGTCAAGTTATTTTATTCCGGTCGCTAAACTTTGTCCTCGAAGCTAGTCCGTTTGTTGGAAAATATTGCTTCGTACAGCCGGACTAAAACTTTGCGGGTATGTGGCCAACTTCGAAACCCCGGAACGTGGATTAAAAGGAAATAAACAAAAAAATGCTGGAAGTTGGACAGGTCGGATTTTCATTGCCGGACGTGCAAGTTTTGCGTCGTGTGTGGGTTTATTTGTGTACGTACAGGGTGAATTTCTCTCGGCGAACCGAGGGGGCGAAGCGTCAATCTGTGTAAGCCGGAGAACGCGCTCGTGTATGTGGGAAGTGGGTGGAGTGGGGAAGTCGGGTCCAGCGACGAAAGCTCAGCCTCCGAACATCCAGGTTCCGCGTTGTACATGTGGCGCAATTAGCCACGTATTTGCGTCGCACCTCGAGGGAACGCGAAATAGTTCTCTCTATCTCCGCAATGCTATCCAGGCTTGAGCTAGACGATGAACAACCTCGGTGGTGGGCACGTTATATACCACGCCGGGTTTTGCCCCCGGGCGGACAGGAATTTTGGAGCTGACAACGTCCGACAACGACCGTTGGATCAGAGGTGGAAGAAACATTTTCTTTTTTTCATTTTCATTCGATTTGATAAAATTCCAATTAATATCAATATTCGCGCGACGTGGATGAACACTTCTTGAATAAAATAATCTTTTTTTACAATGTTTTTGCGACACAACAAAGCGTCGGTTACGTTAGAGTATCGATGGCTGGATGGATCGAACGTCATTGCTCGATGTCAACAAAGCTTCGATGTGTCCAGCTCGTACTCTTCCCTCGTGTCCCATCCACTCGTTCTTTAGACGTGTATCCACGTACGTCAAACCCAACAATGACAACAGGGTACGACAACTGTCGGCTAAGGGGTCACGACCTCCGGAGTGTCAGTCACCGTAAACGCTGGTCTCTCTCTCCCAGATGCCAACCAGTCTCTCTCTTCCTCGCGCCATTTCA
The DNA here is from genome assembly GCA_964017225.1 of Netelia inedita. NCBI lineage: Eukaryota > Metazoa > Arthropoda > Insecta > Hymenoptera > Ichneumonidae > Netelia > Netelia inedita. Next base: position 6,431,713 of record OZ024920.1, on the reverse strand, counting down.
CGCTCAAGATTTACTACCCTGACCGGGAAAGTATTGCCCTTTCAAAATTCCGGATATTCTTGGAAGCTACTTTTAACCTTGACCTGCCTTGTCAACTTTATAAACGAGAGTAATCTCACCAATAGCAAACAAAATTTGAATTTATGGTTATTTAGAAAAATCGAAAAGGTTTTCGTTTTTGATAAAAACGTTTAAGACGATAATTACGAGGACTTTTTTATTAATGTCGTTGATAGTTCACAATTGATATTAACGATAAAAAAAGATACAAATGTGATAAATGAAGGATAGAGGGAAAAAAACGATTATAATTCGAGAATTTACGATTTTTTTATAAAACACACGTCCACCGTTTTCTTTCCAGAAATGTTTCGATGTCGCTAGTCAGTGAATCCAGGACAAATGTATTTAACGAATCAGAGCCGTGAACCGGCACGACGGAATTTATGACTCGCGAGAAAGGTTTCTTTTTCTTCTCTTTTTTTGAACTTCCTTTCGCGCGTCTTTTCTCGAAGAGCGGGTATTTTTCTCCCTCGAGAAGTAGAGAGTTCTCACAGTAGAACGAGGCGAGCGATAAATTTATGGTGATGGAGCTCTGCATCCGTCGAGTTTCGTACGTTCCGCGTCGTGAAATTCCATCTCTTCGAGTCTTAACAATTCTTCTTCAGACGCATCTCTTAATCCAGATCTCTTCCACCTACGAACGCACACCCACGCATACACAAACAGACACACCCTCTTGTCATCAAGCACCGAATCGTTGTTCTCGTCACTCGCATTTTTTGCATCCAATATCACGTTTCCTATTCTTTTTTTTTCTTCTTTTCTTCTCCGTACTCTGGCAGCTCCCTCGTCCAACATCCTTGTCTCGATATACATCTTGATTTCTTTTTCCTCTTTTCACTTTCTCGACCACTCTCTTCACCTCCGTATCGACTGAATTCACGTTCATTCTTTCTCTTTTTCACGAGTAAGAAGGTGCGAGACGAAGCTGTAAGAGAAGCGAAAATTCCCCCAGGGTTTTTCGGTTATAGCCGGGCGGCTCAACGTCGAAGGAATCCAAGACCACCGAGAGCTTTTCCCATCGTATCCGGGAAGACGAAACGTATAAAGAGACTGGAGCGAGAACCTTGCAAGATGGAAAAAAATGTACCTTTATCTATATACATATAGGTATATATAAATATACGCGGAGAAAGCCAACCGAACAAAACTCACCCCGTCGTTCCCTACTTCTTTATATTCCGTAGCACACGGCTCTTTTATTCCCCGACTCTCTCGTACACACACGGGGCATTCGACATTAAACGAAACGATCCTGAGCCGAGAGAATGTTCCAAAGCCGACAAATTTATGTTGCTCTCTCGTTGCTCTCAAAAAACAAACAAAAAAATAACGAAAAAAAGCTCACAATATTTTTCATTTCGTCGAAGTTTTTTATTCGGTTTGATTTTGATTTATTTTCGTTTTTATACTCTATATTGCAATTGGAAAATATTGTCGGTGAAAAAAAATGTGGTTTGTTTTACTCGAAATATGGTGAATACGCATTTATCTCTTGGGAACCGTGAAATCCCTCGTGGCATTCAGGATTCCTCTGTGGTCGCGTACGTAACGCTTTACGCTCTTCACTGTTTCACTTCGAAACCCTCCTGCGTCGGAGGATTGCTTGCTACAACGGAACTACCCTAAACGGGTTTTACTCCACGTTTCTCGTTTTCCAAGCTTGATGATGGTTCCACGAGGAAACCGGTTTATATGCCCAGGCGTATAACGTGCAGACGTACATTCATTCTCCCGGTACGGAGTACATACGCTCTAACAGTGCACCGGGAACACGGACTGCCTTCGCACATGCAGAATTTTGCACGTTAGCTCGTTCATACAGGACGCTCGATAATTGTCGTTCCCCAAAGTAAGTAATGTCGGTTCGCTGTGACCTTTAGGGGTGTGAAAAAATACACTTTTAAAAATATTTTACGAATAATTGAAAATAAACAAAAAAAAATCTCTTCTTGTTTACATCAATTGAAAAATCGTGTTTTTCTTCTTCTTCACGTATGTTTCTGTAATAGACGAATTTCTTTGCGAAAAATCTTACCAAGTATTTAAAAAACAAAGAATTTTTATTTATTTGATGGAACTTTAAAAATGGTTGGAAACTGTAATGAAAATTATTGTTGAAAAATGTTGGTTTAGTTGAGATGGAACGCCTTGTATGCGAGCATATTGTTACCGTTTGCTCAGAGTACCGGGGACCCCGAGTACCAGGGATGGTACGAATTCAGTCACGTGCACACGCACGTTTTGCCAGTCGAGAAATTTCAGGTTAATATACCGTTGTCAAACTCACCCACGACAGTCACTCCCTCCATGTACAGATAAAACGATATAAACGTATATACGTATACAATAACCGTCGCCCTTTTGCTGCCTTCAAAATCAAAATCAGTCGCATCGCCAATCTCTCTCTCTCTGTCTACTCCGATAAATTTCTACGTCGAATTCGTACGCGTTTCAAGAGTTACACACCGACTGAACTAATATTGCTGGAACACGTTTAACGTAACCCGCGAATAATTTTACACTGGAGTTTCTCAATGTTTTCATTCAACGAAATATATCATTCCTAATTTTTCGTCGTATAAACTTGACTAAGATATCTTAAAAAACAATAATAATTTTTATCTTACCATCTGTACGATAAAATTTTGATAATTTTTTGAATGAATTTACCATGAAATAATGAAATTTTTTATTTCTCCAAAATCGAGAAAGCCGCTGGATGAATGAAGAGCACGTACAATTTTGTCCATTTGCGTTAATAAACCACGTCCGCAGAGGGATCAACGCCGAACGAGATTTATGCTCGTGAATTAACCAGTTATATGCCGAGTGTAGTGGCAACCACGTTGCGGATACTCGTTATGTGTCTGGTTTACCGCAGCTCGTTGCGATCGGGTAATGCTCGTGAGGGGGTAGTTCCTGCTGAAATCCGGAGATCCAAGGATTCAGTGGCTCAGTACCGATAGTAAAATAGTGGGTCATACTCACGTGACTGCAGATGCGGGATATATAACGACTGTTTTATCACGCGTAAGAGAATCTTAACAACAAATCCAGATATATATACGTTTCTCTTGTGTTCACTATAGTACGATATGTGAACAGAAACAACGATTTGGTTATCCGTATTATCTTCCGGTAGGGCTAAAGTTAAGTTTATGAATACTTATATGTAATCTTATCATCGTAGCAAGGTGTTGACATATCTTATAGAATACAACGAGGCTTGCTTCGATGATAATAATTTTTACCACCCTGAGGAACCCAAGGTACCAAAATTTTTCATTTTTTGTTATTATAATTAGGTTCATAATTTGCTTCTGAAATCGAAAATTTCCCGTATATTATGAATATGATATTATCAATGTTGATTTTTGAAAAAATCTTGGACAAAAGATGAAAAAAAGAAAATTTTCACGATTTTTCAGTTTTTTATGAAAAACTTTGAAAAAAAATCGTATGACGTCTGATTTTATAATTGTACGATATATGTATATTGTACAATATAGGTTTCACTATAAATTTTATAGTATTGTACAGAAAGAACGATTGTTTTTACTTAATGAATACTTATACGTCATAGCAACAAGCTGTCATGTTGCGTTGATTTCTCATTGTTAAAACTGCACCATAAACGATAAATGTAGACATATACGTATATACTTTGCTACCTCTTTATGTGCGCAGAATATGCTATTACAGTTCCGGACCGATTTAGGACGTCGCGTACAGTCGTATTATTCTCATGTTGACCTTGCTCGGTAAAGACTCGGAAATTGCATCGGTCGCAGCAACTACTGCAATTGTAATAATACCTTTATTCCATATCACACAAATTTCTCTTGTTTAAAACTGAAAATATACGAGTTTAATACGTGGAGTAAAACGTTGCCGAGCAAACCAAAGCATTGAAAACAATATTTCAAATTCTTCGTATAAACGACAAATCTCTTATTACTACTGGCTTAAAAAAAGTTGGATTTGCTCGATTGAGATCAAATTTCTTCAAACAACATAAATCTATTTCTCTTGGTGTTACACACTTTGTCACACGATAGTTCATAAAACCGGAAAAATGCTGTGCAGGCAGGTGGAAACCAGTAGCATGTTGTACGCTCCCTCCGCGTCGAGTTTCGCTGACACGGCTGATCAAAACAAGTGTTGCACTACTTTTCCATCGGAAAGGTCTCTCTCGACAGCCGTTAGAGGGGCCAGAATCGCCACGAGAGGCTCGTTTGATTTTTTTTCGGGTAAACGACGGACGAAGTAGTAAGAGTTGGTTGGTTACAGCTGGAACGAATGTTTGGCGATCGTGAGATCGTAAAAACAGGAAAGGGAAGAAATGATGCACGAGGGACTATCGCATATGGGTAGTTTCGGTAACAGGAGTGGATCGGGTCGAACCACGAGCCGAGTAAAACTACGAATTTTAGGTCGTAGACCTTATGTAGCTTGCAATCGAGTGCTTCGGGTATAGAAATAATAAAAAACTCTTGAAAAATATTTGTAAAGGATATTTTTGTAAGGGCAAAGTATTCGAAAGGAACTCGAAAAGTACAATTACTTGGTATCGGCTTATCGTCGAGGCGTTTTTTTGCCTGTGGGAGAAGAAAATAGAAATAAGAGTCGTAGACTTTCAATATCACAGGCCAAACTTATCGTAAAAAATCTGAAAGGATATGTGCATGAGCCTCAGGTGGATGAATAATCTTTTTCCCAAAAATAACTTTCTCGATAAATATTTCCAACGTAAATTTAAAAAAATTGGGCATACTGGTAATTGTCACGTTTTATCGTCTTTCGATCGACAAATTATGAGAAATGTTGAACAAGAATGTTATATTCGTCATAAACCATATATTTTCGATTAAAATTGCACGAAGATGGAGTACCTTTCGTCGAAAGGGAAAGAAACCAGCTGGGCCACGAGAAGGTAAAATATCGGAAAGGACGAGAAAAAATGAAATATCTTCGACATCGTCCCCTCGGATGGTGTTCCAATTATTCGTCAGTCTGACCAGGATGGTAGTTTGTCAAACGGTGACGCGGTGATAAAGGTGTCCCGTTGCGCGGAGCGAAAAGGGAGAACTACGAACGAATCAAGAACGAAGGTGAAAAACGACAAATGACCTCGGGGCCAATTTCCCATTTCGGCACATGCGATTACTATTTGTATCGGTCGAATATTAAACCGACACATCGTCAGGTATGTGGATCGACGAGAAAAAAAGTAGCTCGCATCGATCGGCCTGAGGGAATGACAAATGTTCATGCTTTGTCTCGAAAAGCAATAACCATCGATATTCCTCTTTCTTCGCTCGTTCCAATTCCTTGCGAATTGAAATTTCTTCCAACAGAATATATTCACTGCATGAATACATCAATAAATAAACTGAGTGAAGATTATTTTATAACGTACTGATGAATAAACATAATAAAAAGAAAATTCAAAATACATTTTCAAATTAATTCTAAAATCTTGTCCTTTTTTTTATCGCGGATTGTTTCATTCGTTCCTTTACTTTTTTTCCATCCACGTCGTATTATCCCTCATGCACCAATAATCTCGATCTGATACACGAAATATGAGAATTATTCAAATTTAAACCATCAGTCGGATTATATCGATTCGGTTCCGTAATCTCGGCCGAGCTGTGTGTTTGATGGATAAGCCAGGGAGGAAAGTAAAAAATGTCTCGTTCCGTCCTTCGTAGCGATAGTCACGAATACGAGTATCTTTCTGAAACAACCCCTATTATTCTCATTACTTACATCGAATTATTGATAATCGAAGAATCTAAGAATAATTTTCCTCGACGAGAACAAAGTGGACGATTTGATTAAATATTTGAATTTCGATCCGTTCAACTTTTCAGCACTTGAAATTCATTAAAAAATTATAAAAAAAAAGAACTGAAAATAAACTTTATTCGCCAGCCATCAAACTTTGTCCTCGGTGTAAAAATATCAATGTTTTATCGATCGAACAGTGTCGTTTAACATCTCTCGCCCTCTCCTCGAAAATTCTATACGGCTCATCGGCTTATTCAAATGCAAGGCGTGGTACAATGTCGACCATTTCCCGAAGGCATGGGGAGCCCTAGGAACGATAATTCAGGTGCTATCTCATCCGGCAACCCGGGAGTTATCGTTGTCGAACGAGAAGAGAAGAGACGTTGGAAGAATCGTGATCAGTTTGCGAGAATCGAAAGAAAGGGAGGCCACGCGTTGCCACGTGTGTGTACCCCCCCCCCCCCTCCCTCCTTCCCGCCACCCCCAACCTCCCCTCAACCTTATACTCTGTTCAACTGACAATTCTCTCGTTTCTCTACCTCTCTGTATGACAATCGACCACTGCTGAGGATACCAGCTGAGGTAGAAGAGCGAAAGAGGGGGTCAGGGGATAGAGAGGGTTCGCAAGGAGGGGAAGAGGAGGATACATCCCTCAGAAGCACGTAATTCCGTGCGGCTATGTGGAAAACCGTCTAGAAGCCTTCGAGCAGACAATGGACATCACGAATCCCACGGGTCCTGGAACATCCCTGTACTTGGGATAATATCCTCGAGTAGGTATATGGGTCGTTCCATCATTAACCACCGAGCGACCATTCGTGACCTCATTTTCCATTTCTCCTAAATCTCATTAATTCGAATATTTGTTTGTCTATGCGAATGAATTATTTTCTTGATTTTTTGTCGAATTAAAAATCGCGAATATTTCTATATTCGAATAAAAATTCGATTTTGAGTTTCTCGAATATTTTCGAAGTCACAAATCTAAAGTTTTTCGAATTATTTATTTGTACGATATAAAACGCGTACGATATTTGCCAGAGTGATAGACGAATGAAAACTTTCCTGCTGGACGGCCTAGGGGTAGGTTAACGGCGGAACGCCCCGTATACAACAGCTCGCACCCTTCACTCTCTTGAAATTCTTGTCCGACCTATTAGCGTCTCCGGAGACAGAGGGATCGAGCTCTTGCGGATACATCCGTTGAATGGTTAGCTCATCGTCAGCCACACGCGAGGCCACGTAATGGTTGCACTTACTCGAATGCATCTCATCCCTTGCCCTGCCCCTATATGGATTATTAATATCTCGACCTTCGTTCCACCTCGCGATTCCCATCTCGATATTAATAAAGAAACTACGTACGACGAGTAAAACTTCAGCGTGTTCATGAATTTTAATTACTTGTTCAAGAAATTAAAACTTGTAACTTCAATTTCACGAGCAGAATTTAAAAAAACTTGATAATTGCTAATTCTCATCGGATAACTTCGAATTTGTCTAATTTTCTCAAAATTCTTATCTTCAGCATTTTTTTGCAAATTTTTTTTTATAAGCAGTACGAGTAGCTAGATATTAGCCTAGATAGAAGGGGAACGTGTCGGCGTTGATCGACGAGTCTGTTGAACCCTCGCGGACCCTTTTCTAACATACACACACACACATGCCCTTAATACATCGAGTATCCATTATACATGTGGGAATACGATATATAGGCACAGTATCGGATGAAGAGGCAAATTTCTCGACGTTATTATACCCGTGGGGACAACGGAAATACATACACCTTTCGTAAGCCGACGGCGTCTATCGAGTAGATGTCGCTTCGAGACTCTCTTCGCAGATTCGAGAGGCCTTCTCGATTCCTTCGTAACACAGCGCTGGGTAGTTCGTTATCTAAGTTTCAAATATCAATCTACGATAACCAGCAAGTGTCGAGGACCCACCGGAAAGCTTAAAGACTGCAAGGTATCTCTTGAAACGCGATATCGTTATCGGCAATAGCGAGTCTCGAGTGAGTCCTAATTTACGATCTTCTGTCGGAGTTCATACACTTTCCCCGTTTCGTTGACGTTCAAGAGTTCGTCTCGATCTTTCATAGAGCGAAGCACAATAAATGTGCTAATTACGAATTGCAACTTTTGTCCAATTAAATTTTGTCAGGGTGAAAAAAAAATGTTATTAAGATAAAATCTCGAAAGCTAAAATCAACGAAGAAATCTGTTCCAATTCGAAAAATCTTGATAATCTAGAGGCCTCGAAACGCGTGATGGAACGCACCGCTGGTATCTAAGTTCCTGACCATGGTCGCGAATCGTCCATCATACTTCCGGTAATTCGTCACTCGTTATCATCTCGTCGAAGATTTATCGCTCGGGGTGTTATCAATTTTGTTTTGTAGGACAGAAAAAAAATGAAAAAAATAAAAATAAAACGAAGAAATATCGTCGAACTAGAAATTAGATTAATCCATAGACAAGGATCGTCAACGCGGCAAAGTAGAGGTGGTACTAGCTACGCGTGAGTCCAACAAATGTGCTCTGGTTGCAAATGGAAATTAATCGTGGACCGTGATCTCGTAATTTTCTTGCACGATGTTTCGTAAGAGCGAGCGAGAAGGAGAACGAACGTGATGTTCTCATTGGCGAGGAGGAAAAAAGGAGCGAGGAATCGCGTGACACGCCTTTTTCTCGTCGATCATGCCTTTCCGGTTTCCAAGTCGTTTCGCGTGCTCAACTGCCTCTTCGCATCACGAATCCCTTCGCGTTTTTCTTTCCTCGTTCGTTCGCTCAAATTCCGCGCGAGAGTTCTTTTTTTTCCTCTTTCTCTTACGGTCACTCGTCGCCAAGGTTATCCTTCCTTATCCTTCGATTTTTATATCACGCGTGTGCATACGGTAACCCTTCATTTTTGCGATATCTTTTCGAAAACAACTTTAGTTGAAGAATATGAATCATATTTTTAAAAAAATTTACAAAATTTCTTTACAAATTTTCAGCACATATTTCGTTGAACCAAAATCGAGTTCTCTCGGGTCAAATGTCTTTCAATTATTTTCTCAGTCAATTTTGTAAAAAAAAAAATACCAATAGCTTTTGAGATTAATCGTGAGGTTAAAAATCTTCGAAGCGAAACCGAGCGAATCGTCAAAGCTCAATTTCCCAGCTAACTTTATTCCTAACAATATTTTTCAAAATTTCTAACGTAGCGCTACGTATCCGTTTCGAATCCCACTGGAAGCGCCATCTGGACACGTGCGTCGTTAAGTATTACCAGACAAAATCACGGCTCCTGCGTAAGTACTTCCGGTATTTTTCGGTGATATACGCGAGACAAAATTTCGTCCGACAGGGGGTATCGAGGGAAGCGAGCTCGCAACGCGAGAAGGGATGAAAAAATGGACATGGGCACGGAAGGGGAGGGGGGATGCAAAAAGATTTATTCACCTAAGGGTGAGAGAGAATTGATCGTACTTACCGGTAGGTGGGACGAAAGCGAAGAGAACCTTCCAGAATATAGTGAGACAGTGCATGAGATAATCGGTAACCGATGGCGATGAGGATCTCACCTCGCCGGGACCACCTGAGCCCGAATCTTCGCCTGCCTCGTCGTCATCACCACCGCTGACCGTTAACGCCTCCGTAAATTGTTCCTTCCACGAGCTCGTGCCTGTGAAAAGAAAACAGAAAACAAAACAAAAATAACGAATTTAACCACGAAATAAATGGATCGATGTACGTACACGTCTACACATATACGTATATATATATACATAAAAAATACGTATAACAATAACGAAACAAAACAATATATATATATATATATATATATATATATATATATATATATATATATATATATATATATATATATATATATATATATAAATTATTCTTAAGCCGAGACTCGTAAATATTGATAGCGTGTGTACAGGTGTGGATGAAGAGAGATATTCGTAGGTGAAATGACGTTTTATATATCATCGCATTCTCTCGATATTCCCATCGAGTTTTCGAACAACGATAAACGCAGCGAGATAGCGAGATTTCAACGATAGAATTTACGACATATTGCGAAATCGACCCCCGTCAGTCCGAAAGGAAGAAAGAGGGAAAAGCTTAGAACGAAGTGGAGGGGGGGGGGGGGGATCGAAGCGCCATCTGGTAGCGTCGAGCCGATGCATCATTTCGTTTATGCCAAGTTAATCCCCGTGTTATATTTTCGTATTTTTTTTCTTTTTTTTTGTTTTCTTTATTTTCTTCTTTTCCCTCGCGTCCCAAACCGCTATAATTTACCGCACCTCGTTGCGCTCGTGGATTACGGTGGATCTACGAGAAATCTCGAAATATGCTCGTCACTCGGCGGCTTGGGGAGCAATTTTATTTCCTACCGTCGCACGTTTTATTTATTCGTGAATCCCGGACGAGGAAAAAAGTATTTTTTTTCTTTTTCCCCTTTTTTTATTGCCCGGTAAAATCTCGTCGCGAGGAATTAATTTTGATCCGATGTGACGATATAGCTGCAAAAAAATACACACACACACACACACAATTTTGTTGTACAGACCGGCGTGATGTAGCAGAGTGCGATAATTGCTAAAAAATCGATTATTCAATAAAAGCCAAAAAAATGGACGAAAAATGTTCGCGACGTGAAAATGGAACATGTACGTATATACATATATATACATTTGTTACAGGATGTCGCGATGCTGCTATCCGCGTGTATCTACTAAACATACACATGTTGATTGTTGTTGTTTTTTTTTGTTAGTACCATATCACGTACATGCGCTATATCCAGTATTTTGGCGTGAATGAGTCAAAGCTTTGGGTAACCGAGTAAGACCTGCGAAGAGGAGAGCTGTGAATTTCTTATAGCCAAAAAATATGTTCAATGGTATAAAAGAAGGAAAATAAAATAGAAAAATACTATTTCCTATGAATTCTACTGGAAGAGAAGAAGAGAAGAAAAAAACGAAGAAGACCAAGTTGCTCGCTGTTTTATCGTCGCGAGAGCGTCGAAGATGGAAGAATGAACGAGGTCGCGTTGATCGTCGGAAGAGAAAGATCGTAAAACAAGTCCGAGGCGAAATTTCATTATATTCGAATAACGGAGAGAAATCCATAAAAAGTCAAATAATACGTAATAGATTGAACGAGAGAATTCGTTCGTATTACTTTTCGCTTGAAAAGTGCGCGTAAAGAAAATACTATTGATTAATTTACGTCAGCGTCGCCGCCGTTAAATGCTCATTAACGCGGATATTTAAACGAATAAAATAGCCTTCGACTAGTCGTGAATTTTGTTTATATAGGTGTCACGAGATCGAGACTGCACCGGCCACGATTTTCGACACAAGATGAACGATTTTACGAGGAACGCGAGGAAAAAAGTGTAGCCGGGCCGATCGCGATTCCATACGAACGACTCCATCGATAACGGTGTTACGGTCGTTACCAACCGAGCAAAACGCTCGTATCAATCGACGTAAAATAATTTAACGGTTAACTCGATACAGCCCGACGCAAAAAATAATTTCGCTATCGCGTTAACGACCTTTCGACACTGAAACACGTTCTCGAATATACCTAAAAGTGAATTCCGAGGACCTAAAATAAAACGGAAAATTGGCGATAAATAAATAATAAATAATTTTTTTTAATGTTACGGCAACGACGATCGATGAATACGAAATATCTTACCGAGCAGTATGGAGGCATTGGCCCGTTGAACGAGCTTGTCAACTGTATTCTTGAACTCTTTGGACTCTTTGATACGTATCTGGGCGGTCGAGACTTCACCGAGTCTTGGCCTACCGAGTAGCGCCATTTTTTCCTCCTCGGTACGTTCCTCAGGCTGCTTCAATTCCGCCGCTGCTGCTATCCCTGCATCATCTAAAAAAAGATAAATTAATCGTGAAATCGTTCAGCTTATCGCCGGTACGTTCGTAATTTCATAACTACCCCCCGGGACATAGTCACACATCCCTCGCACCCCAAATTACAAACCGCGTAGTAAATGGTCGTGTACGTTCCTGTTTTTTCGTCGGTTGACAATAATTAATACGAAAAAAGAACGATCAGCCCCCAATCCGGCAAAATCATCGACTCCACGTTACTTCCATTCATGAATTACGACCGTCTGTCGTTTTATCGATCGAATTTCCCGACCTCGCCCAACGCGAATACTAATATCGATTTTATAATAAATTATACTCGCGTCGTTAAACCCGCTATAACGTACACACGTGTATGCACGCGTGCGTGTTAATATACACAATCATATCAGTGTGCGACCGCGATTTCAGGATGTCTGACCATGTACTCGCCGTTACCACTTGGTCGTTGCGAGAACTTCCGTAGAAATTCACAGTTCTTCCAACGATTCTTTACACTAGGTACTTATATGTGGGGAATATGTACAGCGTCGTATATACGTACGTATCGACTACCGAGGAGGATAAGGGAAGCATTTCCCGGGGATGTTTATGCGGCGTCACGCCCTTTTTTCTCCTCGGGGGTTGATACGCGTATTTCTCAATGATTGCTTGTTTACAGTGGTGTGCATCTGCGAATGTTTGTCTAATAGCCGTGTTATGCGCCATAAATTATGTCGTGTGAGCTCCCGCGTGTTTGTGTATATGTTTCCGTATAACGTATAGATATAACTTTATGTAATAAACGGATGAATTTCTGCGCACACGACTGCTCGCGTCGTCCTTCGACCGTACATATACATGTACGGTATATATATATGTACATGTGTAACTCTATAACTCTGAACGTCCACCTCGAAAGCCCTCTAGCGGGTCAACACAGCCTTCTAACATTATCCGTAACCCCTAATGGCCGCTATTTTTCTATCGCGGAGTTATCTCACGTGGAACGGAACGATATTTAACCGAGACCATTTTTTTTACCAAGCTTCGGATTTTTATAAAGGTGGTTTTATAGCTCGAAAGAAAAAAGAATATTTCCCAAGATAAGCACGACCCTTTCGCTTCGATCCTCGTCAAAGAGAAATCTCGTCAAGATTTCTTTCTCATTTTTATTTTTGTTTTCCTTGCGCAAGAATGGCTACGTGGAAAAAGAACTAATTTTCGAAATATATTCGATAAGGGCATAAATTTGATAAAAACGTTTATGTGAAATATATTTATAGATATAACTTTTGTAAATGCCTCTTTTCCTCGGTGCTGCGAGCAATAATTTTGTCACTGGGATATTTCTACGACCTGTGTCCCTAGAACGATGAAAAATTAATGTTCTCATCGTGTGCTAACTTCTATTTTTATTATGTTATGTATATCTATGTAAGAGAACAATATTTTTATATTTTTCAGAACCTATCGCGTTCTATTTACGCGTAAAAATAAGGCTTTCCATACACGAGATAGGCTTTCAGTCATTGAATTCTTAAGGGGGTTGTAATAAAAGTATTGGGCGAGTGTGAAAAAAGAAATAAAGAAATAAAGTCACGTTCAACAAAATGCTAAGCTTATCGTCTCTCGCTTACTTTTTTACGGTCCGTCGGGGACAAATCTACAACGACCTATAGAAGCGATTTACAAACGAGAATATAAACTTCAACCCCTCATTACGCCTATAGCAACTTTCAGCTTTTAACCATTTTTTACAAATATTTTCCATAATTACCGTACAACCACCATCTTAATGAGAAAAGGACAAAAACAAAGTCATAGTCGATTTTTCGATCGTCGTGAGATTACAATTTTTAATTTTCGAAGATTTATTTTCCACCAGCATTTTTCATCGCTCGTAAATTACACGGTTCTGAAAAATGTCCTTGGCAGAAAAATCGGTCCACTTGTACTTTCGCGTGTAATATCACGCGCGTATTCATCAGCTATGTTTCTCTAGATTCGTTTTTCTTTTTTGCTCTGTTTTTTTTTCTCTTTTTCGTATCGCGGTGCGGAGAATGACTCGATCACGATGAAATCCCTTGGGGAAAAAGGCGAGTGTGTCCACGAGTACACGAAGCGCCGGAAGCTTTCCGTGTGCTACCGGTGATTACATTTGGTCGCGGCTCTCTATACGTTGGTATATATCCCTTGAAAGAAGAGAGACACGACTAGTCTGGTGATGTTCCCAGCGGAATCGATACGTGACATTTAAAACCGCCCATTATAGGCGAGGGTACGAAAGCGACTATAGATTGTAATATATATATACGCGAATAGATAGCCGATACGTATTGGGATATATATGAGTTCGGGCGTTAGTACGAGAGACGAGCTAGCAGAATTTTTCGTTCACGTTGCAGTTTATCCGAGGAAGAAAAGAAGAGCAGTGTACCAATCTTGAACTCAGTCGCATCAAACTAAGAAGGAGAGATGGGGATGGAGAGTAGTTCGGTAACGACCGCAATTTATCCAACTACATGACTCGTTCGAGAGTATACATCGCATTTATCTTGAAAGATATCGTCCTGAATATCAAAACTGTATATATCGCCATATATATATGGGCAATTTCAGTCAAAAGCTTTCTTAATTTTCCAACGCTCATTTTTCGTTTGTCTCGGGAGAAACATAATTTTATTAAATTTATAAAAATTTTAATTATTTAATTTGAGTAGGAAATTAGGATTTTTTTTAAATTCGTTTGAATTTCAGTAGATGGAGAATATTCCGTATGCGATTGCTCCTCGATATTATAGACGGTACGATAATTGGATACGAAATAATAAAAATATATGGCGAAGCTAAAATTTCATTAGTTCGGGATGGAACGCCCCGTATATTTGCGGTGCTAAAACGTACGCCGAAAGATACATGCGTCCTATTGGCTGTTTGTACTTTGGTCGCTGTTGCGAAATGTGGTCACATAAATATAGTGCAGACACACAGAATATAGTCAAGAATAGAGAACCTCGTGGTTTATGCGGCGAGGTGTATCAATCTTTGAGCAGGCTTTTATCGACGCTCGCTTTCGCCACTTCTCCGGGGAGATATCAACTTATCCCCCCGTCGCTATTTTACTCGAGATCTCGGCTGGGTCACACACGTATACCAACTCACGTTCATAAAGAATATACCGCGTATAACTACTTATAGGTATATATTCAGTATATGATGTATACATACAGGGCGAGTCATCTAAAGTCTTGGAAAAATTATTCATTATATTTGATCGATAAACATCAAAGAGATATTAATCGAAAATTGGCATAGACTCGCATCGATTCCTAGATTTTATTATTCGTAACCTTCGGTGCCCTTGAACGACCTTCTATCCATTAATGTGAAAAAGTGGATTAAATCTGAATCCAGCTTCAGCGTTTGTGATACTTTAGGTGGCTCACCCTGTACATATACATGCACACATATTTATCAAATATTTATATGTATGTATAAACGGAGAATCGAGAAGAGCCAACACCCCTTCAACGTATATGAGATCTCTCTCGTCCTCCTCATAAAACATTTTCGGTTTTCGAGAGAGACACCCTCGATTCGAGAGAAAACTTGGCGAGTGCCCTATCGCACAATGTACGAAAGTTTCCAACGAGCCTCGGTAATGTTTCACAGAATACACGGTAATGTATCGCACAAACGAGGACACACACGTACAAACACATCGGTAGACCATAGACCACGTGTACAGGAGGGACATGTTTGCCCAACACTTCAACCCTTAAACGAGAGGGGGTGTCCCGACGTTATACATAGAACGTGCCCGGGTTAAACCTGACCATGGACCGTAACAAGCTCGTTGAAGCATTCACGCGTCGCGTTTGAGTTAATTGAGACTTTATAGTCGAGCGGACACGATGAATCTTTAAAGGCCCTAACGAGAGAGCGGCTTTACCGATAAATTTGAACACTCGCGGACGATGCCGCAAAAATGTGCCGGAATTTCGTCCGAAAATTTTGTCGAATTGCATTTTTGTTTGCAATTTTGTGAAGGATCAGGAAGCGGAAAGAATAATAAATATTCGCACTTTCGAACAAAAATTGTACAAATTACAATTTTGATTAAATATCTGAAGGGCGCGAGGGCGAAGAAGCCGAGAGAAAAATTCAGGAAAATGATGAACAGAGTGATTTGCAAAAAAAAAAATTATAGCCTTGCCAAATCTGGATGACGGACAGCTGACACATGGGAATATGTGAAATGCGAAAAAAATAAACAGACAGGTCGAAAAAAGAGAAACAAGCGCAACCCCTTGGGAAATTTTATGGAAAATTCGATGAGATTGGAAAATCTTTCGGGACGTTTCTTTCCACTCTTTATACGCGAATGTTTGTATTACGACAACCCGCGGCACGAGGACGGAAATCGAATTTTTTTCTTACCATTCGCTTCCAAACGTTTCTACACTTTCTACCTCAGGCAAGCTTTTTTCTGTTTTTTTTTATGAAATATGTACTTTACGTTCTCGTATCGTATCTACGTTCGTTAATATTCGTGCGAAACGACGTTTTAAAACTTTTAATCGTGATTTATTGACAAGGCACACACCCTCTATCGATAATAAATTTCTTTTCTCGCACTTCATTTTCATAGAAAATAAAAACGAGATCGAGAAAAAAGTAACTCTCTTTCAACAATCACTGTTGGTTCGCCCTCAAAGGATTTTTCTCGTCGAAAAGGGCTTTGAGGAAAATGATGAAAATACAAGTCGACGTTTGACTCTCCCTTTTCCTACGGTCTATTATTTGATCTTCTCTGTCCGTCGTTTGCGGGCCACCGGGACGGACAGATTGGGAAAAGCTTTAAGCCGCTTATATCCCTTACGCGAAAGACGTTTATCCCTAAAACCGAAGGAGATCGAAGGACGCGTCGAGGGTCCGAGAAAATGGAGCCTCAATTCTCAACGATATGCGCTTCGCGCGGTAAGAACGACTTCGTCCGCACGAAATATCTCTGTATCTAGGAGCGAAGGAGTTCGCCCGCTTAAAAACATCCCCCGAGCTTCTTCGATCGGCAAAAGCTATATATACGTTTTTATTCATCCCATTTTCTTTACTTTTTTTTATACGACTATCTCTACGACCCTCGGTCGACACTCGATGTGTCGCACTAAAAATTTTATAACAATTTTTATTCATTTTCCTTCATCATTCGTCAATACCGATAAAAATTATTGGACAAATCTAAGACGAATCGTGACCAACGTTGGCGATTAAAGATTCAATCGAATTTAATCGATAAATAGTAAAAATTTGTATATTTTTTAAAATTATATTCTCATATTCAAGTTGAAATGTTTAAAAAATTTAGTATGATTCGTTGAAAGTTGTAACGGATTTTTTTATTCAGAACAGCCATTTCGTCGTAATTTTAAAGTTTCTTCACTGACAAGATGTAAGTATCCCTGTAAGAAAACAATATATTTTCTTCATTTCCTTTCCCCAGATTCCGTACGCTTCGTTGCTAATCCCTTGATCATAGTCTCATCTGTGTAGTTCCCTCGTAACTCGACCTTTGAATATTTCAACGTGGGAGGTATATAACGAGACAAAGCTGCCTTTTGCTTCGGAAGGATTTACCCTGCTTCTCAATATATATATATAAACATTGAACGTCGTATCCGTCAGGAAGAAACTCTCTCACATAACCGCTGAGAAATGCGAAACGCGATCACGAGGATCCTCTACGTCTATATAGTACGTATATATTTATTACACCGATTCGGAGAAGACCCATTCGTCTTTCGCGAAGTACATCACTAATCCCGTCTGACGAGAAGAGCGTAGTCGACCAGCGACGAAGAAAAAGAAGTCGCTCGATTCCGCGATCGAGCTTTTTTGCTTGTATTTCTCATTCAAGCCTCGGACAGATCAGGAGAGAATACCTAATTTCTTGCGATAAGACGAAATTAATTAATTCATTCATTAATAATGTTTTTATGAATTGGACATCGGTTCGTAAATTTTTTTAAAATTCTTTTTAATATTTACAAATGACGTAAATTTATTTTAAACTTTGGTGAAATTTTATTCGTTAATAATATTTTGATATTTTTTGCGAAGGATGAAGATGATTAATAAAAAAAAAGTAATTTCTTTTTTCTGGGTAGCGAGTCAACCGATACCTTGATATCGACCTGTCGTCACTGTTCGCTACGGCGACAAGAAAATGAAAGCTTTTCGCTCTCGCGAAGTGTTACAAAATCGATTCGACCACTCGGCGAGGAAAGTTTCTTACACCTGGTGAACTATGGGACCAGAAGTTAAGAGCGAGTGCGAGGGTACGAGAGAACCAGAGGGAAAGTGAGTGTGAGGGTTGCTCGTTTGCGTGATGCAAGGTGTAATTCTCTGGGTGTCCGCTGATGCATGCACGTGAGAAACACTCGAAACTTCAATTAACTATCTAATCACTACCGAGAGAAAGAGAGAGAGAGGCGGAGAAATGAGGGCATGTACAAAGTATATTTATCCGCTTCTTGATTATCAACTAAAGGGTAGTTAATAAACGCAAACTTTACGACGGGCGAGAAATAGATTCACGCAATAACACGAATATCAATTAAGACCATAATTTCACTCAAAAATTTATCGAATGAATAATCATTAATTATTCATTTATTTTAATAATTTGAATTCCCATTTTACAAAATAGAAAAAATCCAGTCTATTGATTTTTTATCATTCGAATAAATTTTTCTTTCAGTGATAAACAAATGTATTCGGATTAAAAAACTTAATTTTTATTTTTCGTTGGTTCGTGCAAAAATCGAATTTCATTCCTCTCACGCAACGAAGGGCTCGAGGTCCAACCGATAGGTATACACGTAGTGATGTAAACATTTTCGGTGGGCTGGTTCTCGTCTCTCTCTCTCTCTCTCTCTCTCTCTCTCTCTCTCTCTCTCTCTCTCTCTCTCTCTCTCTCTCTCTCTCTCTCTCTCTTCTCTCTGTCTCTCGTGTATTCATAAAAGATTGATGATCGGGGCTGTCGGGAGCAGGTATCACGCGCGATAAATACACCGCTGCTATAGCGAACATTTCCGATGTCCGCATTCGTAAAATATCGAAATTTCATTTAACGCATCAATCAACCGAACCCACGAGTTTTCCAACAGTTGTGCCGACCTATTTCTCGACCAAATTCTGTAATTTTCGGCGCAAATATTTTCTTGCGGACAACCATTCGAGAAAAATCATTAACATTCGTTATCAAAATAATGTACAACATTTTTTGAAATTTTTATCAATTCATTTATTAAAAAAACTATAAATAAACATTTTCTTTTTGTCGATAGCCAACTGTTTCGATAGAGAATCGTAGCAAAATTTCGATCACGAAACAGCAACGAAGCGTGAAAATAATTAATTTTCAAAAAAATAAAAAACGTAGTCTTTCAAAAAAGTTAAATTTTACGTTTTGAGGAAATTCGTATAATTTCAACCGGGCCAAGGAAATTTCCGAGGAACAAGGACGATAAGGGTTTCGAAATAATCGGAACCAGAAAGAGAGAAAGAGAGAGACAGAGAGAGAGAGAGATAAAAAAAGAAGGGTACGAGAAAGAATATTAGACGTGGCAATAACGGCAAATGACTGTAGCGGAAGCGTTTTGTTCTCTCGCCGTTAGTTGGCGCTGATGTCGTAAACGTGGCAACAGAGAGGGAGAGAAATCCCTGCCGTTCTCTCTGTACCGAACCATCGAGTTTCTTGTCGCAGAATGGAGAGGACAGTGATTTCTCGGTGTGGCGAGCGCGAACAGAGCGCAACACAAAGGGTTGAAACGCGGGTCTCTCGTGCAAACGGAAGAAGCACATAGCGAGCGAGAACGAACGAAGGAGAACGGTGAGGTGGGGAGGGAGGGGGTGGCTATGAAACTAAGCCGGGTTCTCGGTGATGGCCTCCTATTGCCCTTTCCATCGTCCCGCGGGATGAAGAGTTCCTCGGTCCGAGGTTGACCGAGCACCGAGAAAATTCTCAGCGGAGAAACCAGAGAGGCTATCGTTCCGACCTTCCCGCTACCTCTACGGCTTTGTTTTTTTTTCTTACTTTCTTTTTTGCTTCTCTCACGGTGCGAGCAACGGCCAATGGAGAAAAAAGGCCGCGGAGAAAAGACTTTGATAAATCTCCGTGACTCGAGTCCACTCACGACCTCTGACGTGTCTCTTTCACTCATTCTCGGTGTATCCGTCATCCCGCTTTTTTTTTATCCGCGCGATTTCCGGACTCGCACTCGGCAGGACTGCACCGGTGCTCTTTCTTTTTTTCTTCTTCTTTCTTTTTTCGGTAATTCGTGGACGGAGATCGGTCCGACATGGACGAGAGAACAGAGAGG
This sequence comes from Netelia inedita, assembly GCA_964017225.1. Classification (NCBI taxonomy): domain Eukaryota; kingdom Metazoa; phylum Arthropoda; class Insecta; order Hymenoptera; family Ichneumonidae; genus Netelia; species Netelia inedita. The sequence continues at coordinate 6,411,589 of OZ024920.1, read as the reverse complement.
GACGAGAGGAAGTCGAGGGACGGAGTACCCTCGGATTAACTTCGACAAGCTTGTCAAAGTTAAGGGGGTTCTCGAGGTCGACGAAGTGGAGGCTCCTGCCGAGAGCCACCACTACTACTGACACTACTCATACAAGTCATATATATATATATATATATATATATATATATATATATATATATATATATATATATATATATATATATATATATATATATATATATGCGTATATATCGCATATACAACTACAGGAAGTACAGCTAATTGTATGTATAGACTGCCTCGCTCAGCCACCGTCTCAGTCTCGCACCCCTGCCCTCTGCAATGAACACCTGTCTCACGAGAATCGGATTACCCGCCCCCGGGAGCACTATGCTCACACGGATTAGTTTATCTACCCGGCACGCTTGTTAAATCAACTCGGACTCTCTCTCACTCCCTAGTATAGACCGTAATACGACACATAAATACTGCACTAGAAATATACGCTCGCGAGAGACAGTCGTGCGACGCTGGCGCACACCAACCGCGGCATTACGCGCTCAGCGTAATGGCGGTCGTAGGCGCCATTTCGTGTCGCTGCCGCACGACAATCTGCGAGCACGGTTAAAGAGACGTAACGTCCGACCGAGTAGGTATAACCCAGTACGAGATTTACAACTTCTCGTGTCCTCCAGTTTCCAGAAAGATACACGTGTAATACGTACACAAAATGGCCGCTACCAGTTTCCCGCTTGTTTATATCTACACACGTATGTCGTACAACGTATATACCTCCTTCGTCCGAATCTACCGCGTATCTCGTTCTCGAAGGACGGGTAATCCCACGTCCGAGGTAGAGACACGTGCGAAACGAGTTTGAAACGAAGCTACGGGAGATATGAGGGCGGCGTTACGAGTAAACGTATAGCGAGTAAAAGAAGTTGTATAACCGGAGAGTCTCCCCAACCGCCACGCTGTCGCAACGCTGACCAAATCCACCCCACGATATGAAACTTTAGCCCGTGTCCCGACAACGAACCACATAAAATAAAATGCCTTCCACCTTCGCTTTTTTTTACGAGCCGTATATTAGCCGTGTTTTGTCGAGAGTATTTTCCCTGTACCAACGCCATTCTATTCCAATCTCGAGGTTCGTGTAGTCTCGTTACCCTCCCTATCTCTTCGCTCTTATCGCGCATTAACGTATCCATAGAGGCCTTAAAATTCTCGCTCCACGTTCTCGCAGTGAAATTAGGTTCGTTGCAGCAAACTCTCGTTCGCCACTTGACGATACGAGTGTGTGTATGCGCGGTCTACGTATTTTCGTACTCTCGTCGAGAGCACCATGCGTGTGATCAACTTTACAGCTCCCAAGCTTCGGAGGAGGGTCAGAAATTTTGGTAGTTTCGGGGGATCGTCGAGCTCGATGAACGAGCTACCGCGTGCAAGCCGAGCAATTAATTCTGTAATTAAAAAAACAAACGACTGGTAAGTCTAATTACCACGGTCGAGGCGAACGAGGTACGTACCGAGGATTACACATAAATGTATATACGTATAAATTCATACATTTAGAAAAGCAAGGACTTTGGCCCAGTTTTCATCGGGAGAATCTCGAGTAGGTACGCCCGGTGATGAAACACCCGAGATTTTGTTCGTTTTGTACCTCGAGTAGGATTTGATAAATGTCCGTAGCGTTATAGAATGGCGGTGAGAGCTTTGAGAAAATGTTGATAAATGCGAGAATCAAAAAGAGAAGCTCGCCGAGAAGAAAAGCGAGTCAACGAGACCGGGGATAAAGAAGAAAAAAAGAAAGCTCGGAGATGAAGCGAAAAGTAAAATCTCCACGATGAATGTCACGTGTATCATGAAAAAGTAGGTCATTAAGAGGGATGTCGTATAGTGAAGAGAGAGAGAAGAGCAAGGTGCCACGTGCAAGGTCACTACCGAGGGTACCGAGAGACAAATTTACGTGTGTCGGATACACGCATCATTGTCTCGCGATACAATTGTTCCTATGAAAAATTGTATAGTCACGCAGTGTACCCATCAGTAATTACTTCGAGACAATACGGACCTCGAATTCCACCGGTTCGTACAGATATTGTAAGCAAAATATGACCGGAGAAGGATAGTTAATTTTTCTTTTTTTGCAGAAAAACCAAAGCCTCGGCTCCCTCATTCCACATCATTGATTTTTCGCCTAGAAAAGTAAAAAAAAAGAAAGAAAAAAAACCTCGAGGGATATAAATGTCACTCGGGGATATAAAGTGTGTCAGGTGCGGGCGTGTTCTTTTTTTGTTCGCACGAGAAGCTGTACAAGACCTCTCGGCTTAATGGCACGTAATATATCGTTCGTTCGTTGCATATGCATAATATCGACGTATAGATAACACACCGGCTAGCCAAGAAAAGCGACTCAATCCGCGGGAATAAAAAATCATAAATTTATGTATGTATTTTTCTCTATGTATTTTTTTTTCGTCGGAATAAATCGAACGTCGATTTACGGAGGGAAGCGTGGATAATTGAAGCACGAATCCGTGATCAAGAGGGGGAGAGAGTTTTATAAGCTTTTTCTCGGATAATCGACGAAACGTTTTTGCGAATCGTAAGGGAAAGATTCTTGTGAACCGTGAGGGATCTTTCTCCCGAACAAAACGGAGAAAAGTATTGACTAGCCATGATGTTCCTTCTTTTTCTCCCCTCTCTATCCTCGTTCTCCCTATCACTCGCAGTGCTTTTCTCGTACTACACGCCCGAGGGGTTCGCCTAATGGAAATTCCCGATCCTTTCCCTCGACTCTGACACAGACGAACGTAGGAACGATCTCTCACACACACGTAGACATATACTCAAGACATATTTATGACAGGGCTGCTTCAACATCATCTGGCTTATCGAGAAGATGCGGTGCTTTGCAATTTGTGAACGTCTGTAACGCAAACGGGAAGTGAGCGTATGAAGAGACGCGTTATCGTTCACGAGACGAGTACATTTACCGCTCGACGATAAGCCACCGAATCGAATCGAGCGAGAGACTGCCACGATTTCTTTTAAATGCGAACAACTTTTTCCACGCCACGACGTCAAACTCTATTTTAATTTTCGTAATAAAATATTATCAAGAATTTTCGTATAAAACGAATGAAATATCGTATCAACGGCTTCAAATTTCCTACCATACAGATTAAATTTCTTTAAGTTTGATTACGAAACGGACAAAATTTGATGTTTGAATAATTTTTAGTTATTGCAAAATATTTTATTAAGATCGATATAAATCTTGTTCGAAGTTTAGAAACGTCATTCACGCCATGAGAAAATGCTATCTATACTCGTCCTCCCGTCTAGTCACGTCCGTATATATACGCCCGCAACTACTCGCGCCAGCCGGCGCTCTCCCTCTCTCTCGCACGCGCTACGGTCTGATCCAATTCTGTTTGCACTACTGCGCCGGCACTCCTTTGGCTTCCTCCTGGCTTGTGCCACACCTCTCTTCATCCTCTGTACATCTTTTTTACGTTATATTTTCCGTCATCCTTATCTCGAGTGGCCCTAGAAAATATCGAATGTTGCAGAGAGCAATGTCATCTCGAGAGAGTATACACGAATACGTAACGTCTTGAAGAATCCTCTCAGAACGTTTTTTTTCACTCTCCTCTCGCTCATCTCCTCGAATCTATCAGTTCGCTCTCTCTTTCTCTCTCATCCCCTCACTCTCTCGCTCTCTCTTTCTCTCTCTCACGACGATATACATCGATCCATGCTCGACAGTCAAGAGCCCTTGAACTTTTCTCATCGTAAATAAAAATGTTCCCGTCAATTTAGCAGCCTTCGCTCATACGGGTCGAGAGTCGATAATCTTTCTCGCGCTGGCCTAAGCTCGATAAAAGAACGCACAGCCTAGCATTAAAATATCTTCGTATATTTGTCACGAGTATTATTATCGTGTCTATGACTGCACGTACGTCTCCTTCCCGAGGCATAAAATTACGCAACTGCAAACCGAGGCGAATAATCTCGAGAGACGTTGCGTCTCGTGTTACGAGTGTCAGTGACTCGATCCCTCTCTATCGATCTTTCTTTTTTTCTTCTCCCTTTCTCTTCTTCTTGTTCTTCTCCTTCCGTTTCCTCGTCGTTTTATTTTCGTAACAGGAGAACGATGATTAAACCTTATCAAGCTCTTATCTCATTTTCATGGTGCTTCCTCGTTTATTCTCAGCGTTACGTACAACGCGAATACATGAATGTAACGCACGAGAAAAAGTGACTCAACGCGGAATGCTTGTGGCTTCGATAAATTTTATAGTACTAGAGTACGTAATACGTATACGAATCCTCGTACGTACGTAACACATCGTACACAACTTCGTTCGCAGAAGCTTATCCCGGATCGCCTCGGGCTACCGCTCGACGATTGTTTGCTTTCTCGATTTCTCTCTGTCTGTATGTCTGTCTCTGTCTCTTTCTCCCTCTCTCTCTCGATCGTTCCATCAGCTTCTTGATCGTAGCAATAAGCAGAGCAGCATATCTGACACGAATAAACGACGATCGCGAGAGGTACGAGCGATACATCCCTCGTTCTCCCTTCCCACGAACCGCGAGATTGAAAACTCCGTTACCGCAAATTGCCCGTCGTCCTTTAAACGTACGAGCCAGATTTCCTTAAAGAAAAAAAAAGAATCTAACGGTAAAACAAATTTACGTCGCTAAAATAACGATAATTTTATTGAAACGGTTAACTTTGAGCCGAGATCGAGATTGAAACAAAGTTGGCGGTTAGGTCGATAATACTGCATAATCGTTCGAAGATCGATCGATTATCGTCACGAGAACAAGAACGACACTTTTGAACCACCGGGGATATTCTATCGCAGACAACGTACGGCCAACGTACGGCCAAAGAGCGTGCAGTCGCACCTCGCTATCGTTCCAGTCATGCTGTCGCCGTAACACCACTTACCGCAAGCACATTTATATATCTATTTTATATCTAAAAATATATATGTGTATATAATATGCAGCGACTGCAAGCGCGAAGTTTTGTCAGCGTTCATTTCGTAACCTGCCATTATTAAGACTTGCACAATTTCCAAGTATTGTTACCGACGTACACCTCGCTATACGCTAGGAAACTCAGTCGTTGAACACGTTTAGCAAGGAGTCGACCGAGACTCGCGCGTGTTTGACCCAACTTCGACGCCCACAATGTTATCCGCGATATCGAGTTTCAGCAGTTTGCCCTGACTTTCACGGAATGTCATCTTTCAAATAAAAACTTTAGTACAATTTTCTAACGAAATTATTATCGACAGTTAAATATTAAACTTTACGAATAAGCTGAATTAAAAATTGATTTGGTGGTGTATTTAAAATTCTGTAAAAAAAATTATCGGAGATCGATACAAATTTCATTCTGAGCTTTTTTTCATTTAGACATAAATGTTAGAATAATTTTGAAAACAAAGTCATTACAGACTGATTAATAAATAATAAATAGAGTTTAGTCATAAGCTAATTTTATATTCACTCTTTAACGTTAGAATAGCTGACGCAAGCGGTATGTAAATTTTTTGTTCGAGCTTTCAATAAGCCGTGACCTTTCCTGAGTCAAACGTTCGTGATAATTTTAAATTCTACGTAAAATCTATCGAAAAACAATTCCGCGCTATCTACATGATAAATTTGTCTCCCGAGGTCCCAAAACGGAAGCAGAGATTAATCGGGGTCGAGGGCAAGAACAATAAAGAAAAAAGAAAAGAAACCGAAAAAAAAACAATAATGAGATCATTAAAATCGACGCGAGGGGCTCGACTTTAACTCCGGATGTATCGATGAGTTTATCGAATCGTTGAATCAATATCGCGTGTACACAACTCGATGACACCGCGAAAACGCGTCGACATCTCTCGCGGGAAACGGGCTCGATCGTCGACGACGCAAAAGCTATAAAGCAGTGTCGACCTTCGATTTATCGGTCGCCGTTGAAACGTCCAAAGTTTTTACTCTCTCTCTCTCTCTCTCTCTCTCTCTCTCTGTTTCTATCTCCGTCTCTTTTCTCGCATTTCCTCTCCGGGGAACATTGATCGCACTCGAGCTTACCACCCCCTACGCGCCACAGTACCGCAGGAGCGAAATGGAATTTCCGCACGGGCAACGAGGAATCGAAGCGCCCGAAACGTGAAATTGTTCGTAAAGTATTTTTCTAACTCTCGTCGTTACATCTGGAAAATGTGACCGTCGACTCGATCACGACCGTAGTTACGTCGACAATCTCTCCTCTCCAACGAACAAAAACGTAACAACCATAACGATTGTTTTTTTCCATCCACGATAAAAACGAGGGATGAAGGAAGGGTCAATGAAACGAGGCAAGTTTTTTGGAACAAGAGGTACGAAGTAAATTCATGAATATTCTGTGGGTCGTGAGACGCAATCGCGCGGGATGATGAACGTTTATTTAATTGAGCAACGAGAGTGGTGGTTGCGCGCGACAGAGGACGATCCTCGAGGTGAATTTTATTTTCAAAAAGTTTCAATGAGTGAAACGCCAGGGGGCGCGCCACTGACGAAAAATCAGCGTACTCGAAAAAAGTCTCTCGGACGACGGGGACGCTATCGCGCGTTTGGATTCCAACGGGTTTTTCGGGATAAAAATGCGCCGGTATGATGGGGTAAAATATCGTTGCATATGCATGAGAGAATCTCGCGTGGTTCGGTTCCCGCACACACGGAGACGACTATGGACGTTATAACTGGACCGCGATAGGAGGATAGAGGTTCTCGTTTTACGTATATAGAGTGTGTGTTACCATCCCCGTTTTGCCAGGGTGGCATCGAGCATTGCACGTGTCACACAAGCCCGAGGCTGCCGAGTCTCTCGTAATATGCAAATCGTACCGGGGCGTTCACCGGGCCATGGGCGCCCAGACCCTGCGTTCATCGAACAACCGGCAAACACAAAAAAAGAAGAAAAAAAAAGAATCGCGCTATTCATCGGAGTCAAAGAACAACCGAGCTGGAATTGGATAATCAACGCTTCTTTTTTTTCTCGCGCTTTGTATGTTCTCTCTCTTTCTTTCTCGTTGTCGCGATATACCTGCGGAAACCATCCCCGAGTAACAAACCCTTAAATTGCTCTTTTACAGGCGATTCTCCATATCGTTGCAGCAGGGATGTTTTTATTACCGACAGTGTCAAGGTCGAATGAAGGTGAATCATTTCACGCGTCGAGGAATATTTTCACTCTGATTTTATAAAAATCGCTTGAAAACGAGGATTTTTATATGGACCCGTTGCGAACGTGAAAAAAATTCATCGACCCTCCACCTAGTGGCAATAGGGATGTTTTTATTATCGGAATTTTCAAGGTAGAATAGCGCTAAACAATTCGTTGGGAATATTTTCACTCCTGTGTTGGAAAATCGTTCAAAAACGTCGTTTTTTATTTCACTGTTAGCCCCTTTCGATCTCTAATTAATTCGGCGATAATTTTCACACGAAGATTCCAATGTTTTATGCGTTACGAAGAATACGATTTCGATTAATTATACTTTTAGAATAAAATTCGTTATTTTGGAAGAACTATTAATAATTATGTCGTGGGAAAAAACAGAATATATATTTATAATTATCATTAGTTCTCTGTATATATCGAGGGGAAGGGAAGTTCGGGGGTGGCGATTAAATTATACTCGAAGCGAGTTCGCAATTATCGAATTATCGATAAATGCATAGTAATTAGATCGCTTATTACATCGACCGTCCAATCATGTCGTAATTGTCCGAGCACGAATTTGTTTAACCTCCCGGGACTATAACACGCGTCGAAACGTGAGATAAAACGACTACACAGAGACCAGAACGAAAAATGCACAAAAAAAAATTCAAATCTTTGCTTCCTCCGAGCATTGGTCGCTTCGTTCTTTTTTCTATTCATAAATAATAAAGAAAATACTTAATTCTGTGCGAAAATGCCACTGGTTGGCTCGCTTGACCCAAATATGCAACCAGCGCTCTACTACCCCTAGCCTTTCTCCAAACCGCAACACAACCGCGCCTCTCGTGCTGTAACGCGACAACGTCCAGCCGATTACGAACCCTCTCGCCTCGGGGAATATAACTCGAATGTATGATTATACACACACCAGGAGCTATAACACAAATTTATGTGAGATTGTAGCGTGATTGCGTGCGAGGATTCGCACGAGGCGGCGACGAGCAAAGCGGAAAGCCGAGAGAGCTTCGTGTGCCCGCGGTGCGTAATATTATACGCTCATCAGAGAGAGAGAGAGAGAGAGAGAGAGAGAGAGAGAGAGAGAGAGAGAGAGAGAGAGAGAGAGACAGAGAGAGGGTGTCGTACTCTCGGCTTTATTAAGGTTTACGCCCCTTGGCCGTACAATGAACGAGCTGTCGTGAAATTTTGAGACGCGACGACACCTCTGATTTACCGACATCAACGGGGGTTGCAAAACTTGAACTGAAATTTTAAGGTCAATTTGGGTTTAACATTAAGTTTCTTATTCGTATTTCCAAACTTCCCGTATATGAGAACGGAAGCGCGAGTTTCGAGAGGCGAACGAGGCCAAAATTGGATTACCCCTTAACCTCCGGCTTCTGTAAACACTCCTCGTTTATGGGCAAGTTCGAATTTGTGCTCGAAAACGGAATTCATACTCATTGTTTATTCGACACGTTTTACGAATTTTCTTTTCTTATTCCTGTAGCAATATTTGTCTTTTAGATTGATTTTCTTTAAGCTTGTAATTTTCTTTCTCGTTAAGGTAAAGCTTTAACGAGTTAGCTTCCTCGACGAGAAAGAAAATATACGTGAAACGTTAATTTTTTATAACCTTTTTCGTTTCAAAAACTTTGTAACGAAATCTGTGCCAATAGGCAAAAAATAAACGCATTCTAGCTTTTTTTTAATATTGTTAGATCGCAATTAAGGATTAAAATATAACGATCGTGACAATACGTGTGAAATTGTCCGCACGACATCGGTGCCAGTGAAGCGAATGCCAGAAAATGCAACAAACATCCTACGGGGATGATTTAAAGTAGTTTTAAAAAATCAACTTCAAGGAACTCAGTTGATTGAAATATCAAAAATTAGACAAATTTTTCGTTATTTTATTGTCACAAGTTAGAAAAATGTACTTTGAGAACAGACAAAAATCATGAAAAAGAAATTTTGATATTTTAATTCGCGTATTTTTTCAAAAAAAAATTCGAAGTAAATTCGTGGAATTTCGTCGTAGTTTCTAGCTGATAGTTGTAAAATCGATTCCGTGCACTCTCACTCTCTATTTCCTTCCTGGATGCACAGTCCAACGGCTCGTACGAGAACTAATAAGCGAAGCCGCGATCGTTAATGAGAGCAACGAGAGAATTTACAACAAACGTGTTTGCCATTGGCGATATTCGCCTCGATGCAGGCTTTGATAACGAACGTGTATCTAGGCGGCGTAATCACAGCAACGACCGCAGACTATCTATAGCGACGATTGGTGACTCGCGTATGATTGCTGTTTATATATTTAATTATCATAAATTACAGGGAACGTAACAAGGAGAAATTTGCATCGAGAAAAATAAATACGTTCGAATGACATAAATATATATCAAATAATTATTTAACTTCAATCAATGAACTTCATTCGAGACGAACAAACTTTTTTCCATTGTAAATAAAATGTACATAGTTCAATGAAAAAACCAATAAAATTTCTTAAATAAAAGTACTTCTATTTAATCGTAACGAACTTTATTCGACTAGACAAGAAGATTATTGAAGATTATTTCAGATGAATTAATTTTTCTCGACAAAGGAGCATTTTCGTTGTAAAATCGATCAAAAAATGTGAAATCTAAAAGTAAATCGAAAATTTATAAATGACGATCGATAATTAATGAAAAAGCGTTAGCAGTTGAATGTGGCAATAGCGACAGTAGCAGCAACAATCCATCCGTGAACTTCTCGCAGCAGTTGTTTTTTTTTGGTTTTTGATTTGTGTCTTCAACTTACGGGCAGTCGTGTTGCGAGCACGTACAGTTTCCAGTTTCGTGACCAGTAGGCGAGTGATAAATAAATTATTGGAGGCAAAGAGAAGAAAGGGGAGGAAGAGCAAAAAATAACGGGTTTTTGTCTAAGGGCGTAAAAGTTAGTTTTCAAAAATAACAACAAAAAACGTAGATTTGTTTCGTAGCAAGTTATAATTCAAGGATTAGTCGAGAATCGAGTCGTTAAAAAATTTGCCATTATCATTTTTTACCGATTAACCATAAATATATTTTTTTAATCATATTTTGGAAAATACGTGAATTTTTCGAGTAAAAATATTTTTATTAAAATGACTCAATCGCGTGTCGTTTTGTTGATATTTTGAAAAATTAATCAATTGAAATATCAAAATACTCCATTAATTCTATACAAAAACTCAGATTTTGTTGTAGAAAGTGTAAACAACTAAAGAAAACCGATGTTTGAACGCAACGCCTCGGGGCATTTCGTCCAGGTTTTCTTCCTCCCTCTCTCGTCCAATTTTCAATTTAGTCATACCGTGGAAAGTCGCGAAGCAAGCATCGACGGATCGCCGGATAATGGAGCACGCTTCTTTCATCGAGTACGAACGGTCCGCGAACGTCCGGAAGCCGATAATGGAAAAACTCCGTCGACCGCGATGAATTTTCGCGGCGCTAAAATAGCGCGATGATCGCGTCTTCGCGATCAGAGCTAATTACGCTCTTCATTATACGATCATGAAAGGAACGACGCGCTTCTCGGCTTGACACTAATTTCCAAAGTATTATCGGAATTGGACGCGACAAACATTTTCCTCGAGAAACGCGAAGCACTTTTTCAACGAAAAATTTTCATCGTTAGAAAAAAAAACGTTTCGAAAAAAAAAGAAAATGATTAATGTCCGTTCCGAAAATAGAGCCGTCCGAGATTAGACGAAAAAAGAAACGAAACCAAAAACAAGAAAGTTTTCATATTTATATTTTCACGATACGATTATTCATAATTATTTCGTCGTCGAATAATTTGCACCCCTGTTTTCACGTCGAGTGGTAACGGAATGAAAAATTGGTTATCGCGATACGAAACTCGGAGTATTTTTTCCCCGGCCGACGACGATATCCGTCTTGATAAGAAAATTTAATCCGCGAATAAAAAAAAAAGAAGAAAGTAAGAAACCTTTTAACTCCCCGAGACTCTCGAGGTGGCGGATTTTTTTTTCTCCGCGAGTGCAGAACTCGAGGACCGTCGTTTTTTCGTTTAAAACTTAAATTGCATCGCCCGTGTCTCGAGTAAATTGTACACGATACTTGCGGCTGGCAAAACGGGAGTTTTTACCGCTGGCATCTTCCGTGAAAGAGCGAGGTGCTCGGTAAGCGTCTCTACGCACATCTTCCAGACTTTGCGATTATACTGATTAACTCCCAATTTTCTCTTCCCACTTCCTATCCTCTTTAAGACAATCATAACGTCTACGGTGGAAGTTTCGAGACGCCCGTTTGTGCATTATGAATTTAATCTTCGCGATTAATTCAAAAGTTCCAATCCGAAAATCCTCAAAAAAATATTATCAACGAAAATTAATTCGTTTCTCGATAACTTTTACGATCGTTCGATTCTCGACTATCTTTTAACTCGATATTGTATTATATTATCGCAACTTTACGTGTAAAAATAAAAGTGGGTTCGCGAAGCTCGGTTTCACCATTTCAGAATTTTTTTTTTTTTTTTCTAGTGGGGATTTGAGTTCGATGGATTAATTATTGAATGGTTTCAAGGCTTACCTCCTTGCAGCTGAGGCTCGCCGAGTTCCACGTAAAACAGGGCGTCTTTCTCGTACGAGTCTTCCTCTATTATCGTCAAATTTATCGTCTTCCTGTAAATCGTTAGAAAAAAATGTTTAATTATCCATGAAGATTAAACAAACTTAATAGCCAAAGTCGACCGCAACAATTTATCAATAATGTCACATGGAACCGTAAATCCTATACAGTTTTATAAAATCCCTCATAACAAATTTACAATCAAACAACAAACTTACGAAAAAAAAAATTTAACGATTTTTTAAATTTATTTATCGAACATTATCGCACTTCGACGTCGAATAATTAATCCGATCGAGGTCAGAACAATCGAAATCGTCGATCGAGATTTAGTCAACGGGAATAAAATAAAATAAACAATAAAACCCAATTACCAATTCACGAATGAATATCGTGCATACACTCGATCGGCTAAACAAAATTTTCCAATCAATTATATCAACGCTATTATCCCATCGATGAATAAAACAGACAGTAGGAATAATGGCGAAAGAATCTGCAAAACAACAAGCTACAGATATCTCGACGTATCTCGACGCGTTCTAAATCACTACGGGATAGAGAATAAAATCACGTATACTCATAGATCGTGTTTATACTTTCAGTTGTTTATACGTATCGATGTTTATCGCGAGGCGCAAAACGATGATGGCACATCGAACGTTGTGTTCACAATGCGATCGAGAGAATGAGCAAGAGCGAGGGTGCGAGGGTGTGCGCAACCACTCGTGGGGCTATTATAATCGAATACAACAACCCCATTACCGGCGGCGTCGAGAGGCCCAGTTCGTCGAGGCTTCGGTAGTTCCCAGCCCGCGATTACTACGTGTGCATGTCTATATGCCGGGTGGATGGTATGAATACATATATATATATCTCTCTATATAATAAAAAAATCTAACAACCGGTGGCGACGTGTACAAGAATTATAGGGTGTTCAAATTTGTTTGGTCTTGCTCGAACTCGTTTGGATTAAATCGTTCCAGTTCTCTGGATTTTTTTTCTAGACAACCCGAGGGTGAGAAAATAAGAGAAGACAAGGTTCGCTTTACGAGGAAAGCCCGCGAGGGTCGATACAAGCAAAGGGCGAAGGATAATTTATCGGTAAACTTAACTTCTTGTTTTAACGTTCTCAGATTAGTTGCGACTATAATACGACGTATAATACGTAAAGTGCCGTTGGCGATTGTAAGGTCGGCTTTAATCTTTGGCACTGGGACGTAGCTTTTGCGGCTTATCGAAACTCGTGCGGGACCTCCGTCGACGTTTTCAAAGTACAACGCTCGTGGTTTTCCCTTTCAAACGAGTCCGCGCATGGTTGTACTCGTATACAAGCGGTAGGTAATAACGTAATATTGCGACTAAACCGCACGGGAGAAAGTTTCCGAGCGTTTCTGCACGGGAAACAGTAGCGGACGTTCCGAGACCGAGAGGGCGCAAAGAGCGTTCGGTTGGTTGAGCGAGGAAAAAAGAGGTTGGTTGAGGGAGAGAGAAAGAGAGAGTCCTTGAGGGAGAGAAGGACAAGCTCGCGGGCATGTACGCCATCAGGCATGCCTTCTAGAGCTCTCACGGTATAATGACGCGAACCAGCCACACGCTTCGCAAACCCCTCGCTAGAGTTGTAAAAAGAATGAAAAAAAACTACAAAGTCGAGCCCGAGCTTTCGCTCCGTTGTTCCGTTGGACGAGAGAGAGAGAGAGAGAGAGAGAGAGAGAGTGAGGAAAGAAAGAAAAAAACAACAGACGAACGAGAGAAGGATGAGCTAAACGAAGATCTTTCAGAAGTTTAGCCACGGTTAGTGCTCCAAAGGTTGTCTGACGGTCGTCCGACCTCTTATCCGAAGATTTATATCCCGGGATGATAGGCATAACCATTAGTGGCACGAGAAGCATGGCGGGAGATTTAAAAATGCCGTAATCGAGAAAAATTCTTTATCCAACTAATTTTTCTTTTTGTTCAAATCCTACTCAGCGCTTTAACCCATAGGATAGAAAAAAAACATTCTCGGTGAAGTTGAACCCGAAAGCTGCGATACTTACGAACTTCAGCGATGAAAGAGGCTCTTATGAGTATCGGTCGTTCATTTTTATCCGGTCCAACTCGATGTGATCGATTAAAGCTTTTTCGAGAATAAACGTCCGAGGAGGTCAGTGAAGAATAGCCAAGAACGAGAGAGAGAGAGAGGAAGAGAGAGACTCGATTAATCATTTTACGTTGGTCAAGGATTCTTACTGAAATATATTTCTCGCGCGTGTTCGAACTTAGTGCAATTTTAAGATAGCAACGAGGATATTTCTATTTTTGAGAAAATATCCTCGCGAATGTCGAGGCCTTCCTACGAATGTCTCTTTCTCTCTGTCCCTCTATAAAAAAAACACAAATATCTCCCCGCCACCGTGTCAACTAGTCAGGTTGTTTCGAGTACTTCGAAGGAAGTCGAACCTGGGTTGGTGACATCAATGGGTTTTTCGGTGAACCAAGGAAACTCGAGAGTCAAGTGGTTCATTCGTCACGTCGTTGGATTTCGTCACGTACGATACTCCTTGCTTTGTTGGAAACATTACGAAACGTGCCTGATTTTCTTACATCGCGTCTCTCTATTGGCTCGAAACTATCGGTTTCTCCGTTTTGCCACGATCGCGATGACCGTGCGGGGCCAAAGCTTTCGTGTCTATAGACGCATTGTTGGAAATACCCTTAACAAGACGAGCTATATAACTCACCGAGCCACTTCGAGAGCAACGGAAACTCGTCGAGAGACTCGCCGTTGGCTCGATTCTCCTTCGTAGCAACTTGGAATTTTGCTCTTCTCTTCTTTCCTTCCCGCTTAAGTCAACCCCAGAAATGACCCGAGAGCGTCGTCGCGAGAAATTCAATTTGCAACGAAACCCTCGTCTCTCGGTGGAGAAGCTGCGGTACACCGTGAACTTCGTCGGTCGACGTGGAATCCCGATTCTAATTTCCACAATAACGAAACGTTGCGACTGCTATAAAACCTGATCGACGCTTTAAACATAAATATTTATTTCTATAAAATTCGCAAAGAAATAAATATCGGCGATAATTGAACTCCAGTTCGGCGAAGGACTGCGTCTGAATTGTTAATTCTACCCACCAGATGTCGTAACTTGTTACAGTTCATTATGAAGAGAAAAAAAATTTGTAGAATTTACGAGAGCCAGCGGTATCGTTATCGCCGCTCTATAAATTATATCGTACCCTGGCCATTTTTTTTTGTTTCGCACCGGACTCATTAACATTTTTTCCTTCATTCGCAGGCATATCCTTTTCTCCTTTTTTTCTCGTTAAGTTATCTTTCTATAGCGCTCTCTCTCTCTCTCTCGGTCATTTATCTCGTTTTCTCTTTGAACTTTTCACCGGTGAGTTCTGGCCTGTACAAGATATAGCGAGCCATCGAGAGAGTCATCTCACACCCCGCGATGGGACTATACCGTGTGTATCTATGGACCAATCATAGTTCTTGCTCCTTCAGACATTTATATATATATATATATATATATATATATATATATATATATATATATTGAACTCTGCCGCTGGCACGAGTCGCGGGAATCTCTTTTTCTTCTCTCGTACGAAACTTTTGGGGAGGTAAATAAAGTGCCGGTTCGTGCAAAAGGGATCTTCGTATCTCTGTATATGTATACAAGGACTTTTCCCATCCCTCGTATCGAAATGGGACAGGGTAAGGAGTCATCTCTCTCGAATTTCAACGGAATGAAGAGAAAGATCTTTGAAAGAGAAGGAGAATAAAAGAAAAGGAGGCAAGAGCAACCCGACTCGGAAGGTTTCGTTTGGCTCAGACAGTTGAATTTCTCCAGACGTTGAAACGTGACGGAGGTCTGTAGTTGGAAACTCGACTTCTTCCTCCCTCTCACTCTCTCTCTCTCTCTCCTGGCTGCTTTTTCTCGATCTCTATTCTCCTAAAAATTTCACGCGAACGTACTACGTGTTGTCTTTATCGGATAAAAAAAATAGTCGTCACTACGATTCTACAGGAAAATCGGTTCTACCGATTGTTTTGCTATTCTTTGTGTTCCAAGAAGTTGCGAAAAATTTACGAAAAACAATGTAAAATAGTAAATAGATTTTTTTACGAATCTTATAAACCGGAGGGAAATTTTTTCGAACGTTAATAGTCGTATTGGTGGAATCAATTAATGGAATCGTGGATGTAGTTGGAGAATTTTATAACCTTGGAGTTCCTGGGGGAGCTCGGTTGTAAATCAATCAATATCATTGATGAGTTCAATATGTAATGAGGTCAGGAGCGTTACGATGAGACCGAGAGGATATGACGATAATCACGTTTTAACATATATATATATATATATATATATACATAGGCTATAGCCATGTACACAGGAACATAGCGCACAGCCTGTGCACCAAGCGCAAACCTCGGGGCCACGGACATGTGTTTGCCGCGCATTCTATGCACATGCGAGGCACCAGGTGAGAACAATACATGCGAGAACGAGACACCCACGACGCACGAGGCATTGAAATAAGCGGGGTCTCTCGCATGACACGCATAATCAAGGCTGCGTATGTACGCGACGAATAAAGCCACCGAAGCACATTCCCTTCTCCACTTCAGTGATAGAAGCATCTCGTATAAATTCTCCCGGGATGCTTACCGTTCAAATGAAATAACTCTACTAAATTATCTTTTGAATTAAATAAATCCGTCACGTAAAATTTAGAATGTTTGAAAAATATTTTTTGAATTGTAGAATTAATTCGAAAATTAATCGAATATTATTCTCAATTATTTTGAACTATTTCTCGGAGTACAACAATACGTATGTAAATTATCGTGACTAAAGCTTGCATCTATCATTTACTATATATGTATATAGCGATATATGTATAAAATTGTATGAGTATACAAAACGTGGCGAACCTTAACGGATATGCATGAGAACGTGGCATGTGTATGCGTCTTTGAACTTATATGCAGATATATACATATATACAGATATATATTAATGTATATAGTTCATACATAACTGTTCAATAACTTGCCCCTCATGCCCTGACAGATTTGCACCAACTCACACGTATTAATTCTTCCCCCTGCCCGATTCTCAAACTCGTATGTAATCCTAGACTGCTGACATTCGCTTCGAGAACGTGTATACCTATTCTCATACATATGTAAATCTCATGCACACGAGTATCGTGTACACCACTGACACATATTTTAGCGCGATCGTGAGATGCGCCGGAGAGTATCGGTTCGATGGCAATTTTTTATCTGCATAATGAAAATATCTCGACCCTGGATTTTTTTAAAATTACTTTTTCATACACACGTGATAAAAAAAATATATACCCAGAGATCCCGTTTGATCAAAATTTCCATTGCTTTCTAATTTCACCAATAAATATTTTTTCTTCGTGTCAAATATTTACCAAAAAAAGTACCTCGTTCAATAAAACACTAGCGAGTATTTTATTTATAAGCGACAAGATTGAATTTCTTTTAAAATAACCGTCGTTATTTTGAATAATATTTTGCAGCGCCCTCTAGTCGTCTGAAAACCTAACCTCCAATATACGATATCCATAAGAGACTATGCAGGTGCATGATAAACTATGTACTACGTTATGCATGTATATTTATGTATGTACGACGAGTGCAAACACGTGTGTGTTGATAGGGAGAATGGGCTCCGTTGTCGCCCGAGTCCCGTCAAGTCACCTTCTCCTCATACATACCCGAGTGCCAACATCGCGTCAGCTCCTTGTGCCGCCGCAGGGGCTACTTACACGGATGTACACAGTCTCGGTGAGAAACGTTCGCGACATGATCGGGGGTGTGAGGCGAGCTGCAGCGCCCGAGCTTATAGCGTTTTGCACATACAACCCTGAGGGGGTAGCCACCGTCTGCCCGATACACGCTTTTTCCACTACCACCACTGCCACCTACCGGCAAAGACGCTACTCCAACACTTTTACCTTTTCGCGTTGGATTCGTCCGACACATACGCGTACGAAAGCTTTTTCTTCAGCTTTCTTTCTTACTTGGCGCAGAAAAACTGCCGCTGCAGCAGCTGCTATACTATGCATGTTACGAAAAGGACGTATTTACGCTAGTGCAACATATTACGTATTCGTAACACTCGCGAGTACTACCAAAGAGAACGGGACAGAGAGAGAGAGAGAGAGACTGAGGCATATGATATGAAAGCCTTCCTTCGTACTAGCTACGAATCACGTGCTTTTCAAACTTTGTATGCGAAAATCCTCGACTCACGTTAGGCTAGATTTCCAATAATCTCTCGTGCATTTTTGTTTCACGTCTCTCCCTGTCTCTCTATCTCTCTCTCGCTCCTGCCACAAAGTGTTCATCATTCCAGCCATGAGAGTGACAGATAAAACAGTGATAACACGTTCTATTTTTTTTTTAATTTCGTTTCGTCACTCGACATCGATCGATTTTCATGATGCGAGAGTTTCATATTTGAAATATGGATGAAAGTGGAAGCCGAACGTAACGTTTTACGTCATCTCAAGCCCGAGATTTACTTGTCACGCGGCGCTGGTTCATACGGATAACGTACGTATCGTATTTAACGAATTCTCTTTAGTAGATAAATTCAAGCACCCGACATCGTCTCAGTGGGTTTCAACGGAAATACAATGGTCACATTGTAGGTACGATATCGATCGTTGTAATTACTGTCAATTAATCGTGCGTTGATGCCGCTGAATCATTTGTCGCTGGAGTTTCAACGTGTCGGATATTTTGCCCATGGCTCTCGCCACTGCATCGTTTTCCGATAATATCGTTTAATAATTAATCGATCTTTCGCTTTTAATACTCGTCCAGGCTGTACGAATCGTCACTTAATAATTTACGAACGAGCATGTACGAGATTATGCCCATTATCGGTCTTTATGAATCGACTCTTTGTGCATTGTATTCGCTACCCTACAACCGTTAAAATAGCCCGAAGGTCGTACTACTTGAATTTTTAAATATTTTTTTGCAGATTTTTAAGCTCGTAATCGATTAACGCAAATTCTTTCCATACAGTTTACTTTTCAATTTTTTTCTTGCGATTTTTCAAGTTTTCTTAAGGTCGCTTTATTCGAGTCAACTCCATAAATCCAACGCGACTGTCTAATCCATATATTCAGCCCTGATTCGATTCGGATCAGGACCATTTCAGCAATAACGTTATACCCTCGACTCGTGTCGGATTTTAAATAAAACACGAAAAATTTGTTAGCTCGAGTATTTCCCAGCAACCAGACGCGATCGAGTGTTGGATTGTAAATCAAACATCTCGAAACGGGATAACCGTGAGACGAGGGGATGTTTTCAAGAACTGTTAACGCGCAAGGGTCGTTCGACAAAATAAAAGCTCCCTCTTACCGTGTGCAAGCTCGCAACAACAGCACGGATTATTTTTATTTTATCTCGGAAGAACGAGTAAAGTCACAACGAAAGCTCAACCTTGCACCGTACACTCTCGTCTCGTCCCATCTTCCTCCCCGTCCGTCGCGATACGAAGGATACGAGAAAGCTCGCATCAACGTCCAGTAGCCACGAGCGTCTTTGAGATAGTTGGACAATAAGAAAGAAGGAGTTTACGTAGGAAGAAAAGAGCGAACGGAAGAGAAACGCTAGGTCGATCGATCTAACGTATGTGCGAGTGTGTGTGTGTGTGTGTGTGTGTATGTGTGTGTGCGTAATACAACCCCGAGGTGTAGAGCCACCACCCCGAAGCTATTTACGACGACCACCACGACGATAGCTTTTTCTCAGTGGCTCTCAAATCCGTTTCACAACCGGAATAAGAAATCCGAATGTCATCGCCGGAGACGAAGTTCTTTTTTTTTTATTTATTACGAAAACTAAGTTGTTTTTTCGATTATCTCCGTCGATGCATTTAAAAAACTTAGAATTTAATTGAAAATTGAATTATTTTCAGGAAATAATCGCAGTCTGTTATATCCAAACACAATTTTCGATTTGCAATTTTGTTTATTACGAAAACTAAGTTGTTTTTTCGATTATCTTCAACGATGCATTTAAAAAAATTCCAATTTATTTGAAAATTGAATTATTTTCAGGAAATAATTACAGTCTGTTATATTCAAGCTCAATTTTCGATTCGCTATTTTGTTTATTACGAAAACTAAATTGTTTTTTCGATTATCTTCGACGATGCATTTAAAAAATTTCCAATTTAATTGAAAATTGAATTATTTTTAGGAAATAATTACAGTCTGTTATATCAAAGCTCAATTTTCGATTCGTAATTTTGTTGTTGTTGTTGTTGTTATTGTTGTTATTGTTTTTTAAGAAAACAGAGTGTATCGTTTGGTGGAGTATTTTGCATCGAACTTTCCTCGAAGGCTGGCGGCTATCGAGGAAGTTTCTCAAACGCGTCCGTTAAGCTCACGCTCGAGATGTAATCGTAGAACGTATTAATTCCCCCTCCCACCCCCCCGAGAGACCTTCTCGTGACAAAGGCGATGTAAAATCTCACGCAAAGCTCTCCTTAGATCTTGTCACGTGGCTCGTACGAGATTTACCCTCGTTCGCTCGATGCGAAGTACCCTACAGTTTTTATTATCCTTCGCTTGCTCCTATTTATTTCATGCGTTCGTGGGTACGTGGGTATCAACGAAATTAAATTCTACCTAATTAGTCGATTATTAAAAAAAATTCTATATTAATATTTAAATTTCTCATATTTTTCGACAGTTCGATATATTTTTCAACATGCATATTTCTATGACGTATATAAACTCTCGGATTAAAATATAAATATACAGAAAAGAAATAGTTTTATATCGCGATGGAATATCAAAGTACAAACTCTTATCTTGAATGTCTATATAAAAAAAAATTTTATGTTTCTCTTTTTACATCGAGAACGAGCTTTTCTTTTTTCTCTCTTATGCCTCAGTCCCGGATATGTCTCGTATATCGAGGATCGAAGGAGTGAAATAGAGGAAAGAATATGAGAATGGAAAAGAAGATAGGAGAAACGTAGTATAGGAAAAGGGTCAATGGGTGATGGCAAAACGATTCAACGCCTCGGCTGCCGCATCGTGGCATCTTTTTTCTCGTATCTTGCACACAAACACACACCCACACACATCTCTATACGTGTGTACTTTCCGTACAAACGGGAACGTAGAAAACTGCCGATCGACAGGCTACCGGGCAACGACGCTTCCCTCTCTATTCGCTTCGACAATAGAAATCTTCCACGAACGCCAGAGAGAGCAATAACTTTCGACACACCCCCCTGGCACGGTATATTCACGGAATAAAAACTTTTTAGTCCATCCGTCTCTTCCCGATCTCAACGTGAAAATGCCCCAGCGCTTTTTTCCTTCTTTTCCTTTCAAATTAACCCTCGACTGCAGAAAAAAAAGAAAACGAAACATTCTCTCCCACGAGTATTATTTGTTTCCCCGCGAACTTCTGTAAATTGCTTATTTACCTCGACGTAACTGGTAAGAAAGAAAAACGAGGAGCAAAAAGTAACCGCGAGAAGTGTATCCGGAGTTCGTTTCGAGCCAGAGTAGCTCGCATAATCGAATCTTAATTAATCCCGACGAGATGCGAATAAATTATTCCTCCTTCCCGTGCATAATTAATTCGTAACGGATAGGAGCCGAGCTGGATGGTAAAAGTAGGATTGAAATGGGAAGAAGCATGAAAATCTACTTTCGGTCGACGCGAGAGGTGGAGAAACGACGACGAAAAGACGCGAAGAAATTGTGAAAGAGTACGAGAGATACTCGTGTGCTGGGGTGTCTCTACTTTGTATATAAAGTTATATACTTATGGCGTACGATACACAAGGGTAGCGTCAAGATGCGGCAATCG
The DNA here is from genome assembly GCA_964017225.1 of Netelia inedita. Lineage (NCBI taxonomy): Eukaryota > Metazoa > Arthropoda > Insecta > Hymenoptera > Ichneumonidae > Netelia > Netelia inedita. Next base: position 6,389,877 of record OZ024920.1, on the reverse strand, counting down.
ACAGTTGAAACGCCGCGATTATACTAACGAGGACAAAAATATCCTCGAGCCATTAAGCACCGTGAGCTTTATCGCGCGGCAGATCAACTCGCTTTCTCCGTAGCCACGTCTCATCTCGTTCCCACCCTCGTCTTTTCTCTCGCTCTTGTCCCCATTTTTTCTATTTTTTTTTGTTTGCTTCTCTTTTTATTCTCGGCATCTTTTGCCATCGCGTGCGAGACCCTGTCGTCGTTGACGTCGTCGTTGAGTAGATTTAAAGCCGGGCATTGCCATATACGTTCAAAAACCTTCACCCCTTCCCGAACCTTTTTCCTCTTTCCGTATAGCGTGTCTCGAATTACGTACGCACTGTAAAATATTATTACTTCCGGTCGAAATTCTCGCCTCGATAACCAACGAGAGGGATCATCCACGGAGGGGTTGTGTCTCTCCTTCATAGACGAGGAATGGCGTTCAACGAAAACATTTTATTTAACTTTTTTTTCTCACGAACGCTCGTGTAAGGAGGGTGGAAAAAATTACAATTTCCTAAAATGCAATAATTCGTCACGGTTCAAAATCCTCCGTTCACCGTCTCCTGTTTATAATTTGTTATTCGAACGAGAAATTATCGAAAACGTGGCACGAAATTGTGGCGGATCGTAAGGGATGATAATTCCATTTTTCATATTTTAACGATACGTTTGCTGTTTTTTTTATTGTTGTTCTTTCTTACCAACAGTCGGTGAGAAATAAAGTTTTATTGCCGTGTTCGAGGGTGAGCTCGGTGCAGCGCCAGAACGTACTGTTTATTTACAAGATATGTTTTTATTTATGAGCGTCGCGCATAGCCGTACGGCTTCGTTACGAGAATATTCGTACGTATGCGTCGTCGGTGGAAACCCGAGGGATACTCGTTATTTCAAGAATATATTCATTATTGTACCGTCGTGTTTCGTCGTGCACGAGTAAGAGAGGGGTGAGAGAGAGTGAGAGAGGAGGTTGGGAGGGAGGAGGGAGGTTACACATAAAGCCGCGATCACATTCGCGATCTCGGCAAAGTCCCGTATGTACAACGAGCTGAATACACGGACGTCGAAGCGCGAGCCAACCCCCCGAGCTTTTCGACAGATTTATGAGAGGAACGATCCGCTCGTTTCCTGGCCGAGGCAGGCTACTATGGAGGAAGATGCCGAAGATTGCGTTAGACCCGAATCATGCGACGCTTGGGATTCCACGTTGCACACAAACACACACACACACACACACACGCACACACGAAGGGGAAAAAGGATCGTCGTCTTGATTTATCGTTTACCTACATCGGCCGTTATCGAGAGAACCACGAGGGGCGTAGAATATCCGGATGTAAAAACGCGGCTAGCGGAGGAAAGTGAGGTTGAGATTTTTCACGCGATGGTCCACTGTGTACTCTTTGACGCGGGTTAACGTACAGCCTACATGGGATTTATATAAAAAGATATAGAGATAACATTCTATCTCGTTTTCCCTTTCAATTCGCGTGTCCTTGTACTACGACGCGCGAAGGGATGATTTATCATCAGATTTCGACACTCGTCAGGATTCTTTTAGAACGTTTTCCTTTCAATCATGGCACAAGCGTATTAGTATCCTCAATACCGTCTTTGCTTCCTACTCTTCGACCTCTGAAAAAACTCAGTGACTTACGAAGCTTAGTTACCCACTGGGTACATCCCTCCTGGTTTCTCTTTTTCTTTCTTTCTTTCTTCATAACTTTCTATCTCTCTCTCTCTATCTCTCTCTCTCTTTTTCTCTGTCGCATTCACCCTCTTTCGTCGGTGAACTTTCTTTTGAAACCTGACTGGAAAATTATTCCTTCTCTTTTTTCCATTCACCATTTTCCTTCCTCGACGTCTTCTTCGCTTCTTGGCCCCATCTGCGCCCCGCTATCTCTTGAATCATACAACCGCGAAATCTCCCTTTCCTTTCGGACCGTGGAGCACCCATTCGTGTCTCGGGTCTGACAGATTTACGACTAGGAGGACGTCGTCAGAAATTTTAATTCGTGCTGAGCCAGGGCGACTCGTATCGTGTATTTTGAGATTAATTTATCCGTACGGTTCGATCGTCTTCTCGATGTTTTCGGAAATGTCCCGAGGATTTGCGGCCTTGACGAAAATGTACTCGGACGTTCGAACTGTAATAGAAGTTTTTGATCGACTGTGTTTGTCGAATCGTGTCTTCTTGTTGAACAACAAAATCTACGATATTCTTACTCCGCGAAGAGTAAATCTACTTCGAATCCATGAAAGGTAGACGAAGAAGATATTGATCCGAAGAGAAAACAGTCCATACCGTGGCTCATAATTTTTCCCCACTACTTTGGCCCTTCTTGGGATGAAAGTAAAGTGGTCATGCTTCGTTTCTTATTGTCGATGGAAGAGGGCGTTACTGTCGCCTTGAATAAAGCGTCTCTAAGGGAGGTCTCCTTTTCTCTCCCTCAAGCTGTGAAAGGAGTCCGATGTAGCTCATCAACAAAAGGTAGTTTGCAGGATAGTCGTAAGAGCACCGGAGGCTGGTGCGAAAGCGTAGCGGTAGAAACGTCGTGAAGTAGAATCAAGTTTGATAACGGCGAGAGAGAGAGAGAGAGAGAGAGAACAAGGGTTGTAAAAGTCAATACGGAAGCCGGAACTTGGTTTCAAATGAAATTCCGGAAGGGGGCTCGCGCGTGCCCCACACGAGTTTGCGTTCTCTTCATCGACGTGGTCGTTTTCGTTCTACACAATCTTGTTGAAGCTGCCCGTCTTACCGCATTTGCCCGAGTACTACGAACGTACAGTCAGAGATAGACAGAGAGAACGCCAGGGACATGTTCGAAACTTCTCCTTGGCCGAATGCCGCACGAAAAGTTCGTATCATGAATAAGCACTAGGAGAGAGCGAGAGAGAGAGAGAGAGAGAAAGAGAGGAGAGAGAGAGAGAGGAGAGAGAGAGAGAGATGATGATGATGATGATATTTTATTAAGCCCTAGCAAAGCTATGGGGCAATACAGTGATAGTAAATACGCGACTCCCGGAGATACGCAAATTGGTGAGTTTGCTATTCCGACAGCCGCACAAAGTACACAATTATTCAAACCCTATAAACTAAATAACCTATAAACTAAATAACCACAAAATCAAAAGAGTACAGATGAGATACAAGATATCCGCTGCCTTCATCGTAGCACCAAAACCGGAAATGCTCAATGCCGTAAACAAAAATAACAACTCAAACAACTCAAACTAAGGGTTACAATCAAGATCAAAAACTCAAAATACTCAAAATAAGAACTCAAAACTCAAAAAACTCCATCGCATACATAGTAGCACCGTAAACAATAATGCCAGTAACAATATCATACTGTAAACCATAAACTTACAAGTCCGTATAATGGAGTAGCATCGTAGCGGCAATATAATACAAAAGTGGAAAATGATAATAGCATAATAGCATACCCTGGTGTACTATACTACAATCGTAATACTAATAGTAATCAAGGACGACCGAGCTAGCGAGCTTGCCTTTCCATCTCCAAAAGATAGCATAATAGCCTGCTTTTGAATATATCGACGGACGCCGACTCCCGAACCCTTCCCGGCAGAGAATGCCAGAGGAGAGGCCCAGCAACACGATAAGCCCGGTGAAACGTCGTCGTGCGGTGAATGGGGATATCAAAAGCAACAAGATCTTCCCGCCTAGCCGACCTTCTCACCTCAGGAGCCTCCCTAGGCAGAATCTCACTGATGTACCCCGGCACACTGGAAAAAAGTGCACGGTACATAGATACACCGAGGAAGTATACCCGCCGTCGTTTAGCCGACAGCCAACCCAGCCTCTGCCGATATTGTGAGATTGACGCATCACGACGCAGATCGAAAATGAATCTGATACAAGAATTCAGCAATTTCTCTAGCTTGCCGTTAAGGGACTCCGTAAGATCATGATAAACGAGACATCCATAATCGAAATGGGGCAGAATTAGAGATCTAACTAACATGATCCTTACCTCGGTAGTAAGAGAGGATTTGTGATGCTTCAATTTATGCAACACCCCGTGAACACTTTGCGAGACAGCGGCAACATGGCCATTCCACGATAAGTCAGAAGATAAAACAACTCCCAAATTGCGTGCCTCCATCACATAGGGAAGAGTTAAGGCCCCGAGGGTAATTGGCGAAACCTCCGATAGCTTTATGCCTGACAAGTAGGCCCTACTACCCATAATTAGCGCCTTAGATTTCGCGATATTTAGTAACAACCCGTTCCGGTCAGCAAAATCAGCAATGACCCTGACATCATGCTCCACCTTGGCAATAGTAGCGTTCAGTTCCGAAGGGAAACACTGGAGGTAAATCTGAGTGTCATCGGCGAAGATCATGTGATCACAGTATTTGAGATTGCCACCAACATCGTTTATGTATAGAGAGAAAAGCAGCGGCCCAAGGACGGAACCTTGCGGTACGCCGGCCGACAAGTGAATCCGATCTGAGAAACCGCCACTTCCATCGGCAACGACCTGCGATCGACCAGAAAGGTATGAGTAGAACCATTTAAGCACGGAGTCAGAGAAACCGGCCAATCTCATCTTTCTAAGGAGGTTGCCATGCGGAACCGTATCGAACGCCTTGCTGAAGTCAAAGAGGACAAGGATTGTTAATTTCCTCTCATCCACTCCCCTCCGGATATCATCAGTAACCCTCAACAGGGCTGTTTGAGTACTGTAAGAACATCTATATGCAGACTGCCTTGCATCCCAAAAATTTCGCGTCGCAAGGTACCTCGAAATCTGGTCAAATATTAAACGCTCAAAAACCTTGGACAGTTCAGGAAGAATTGCTATAGGTCGCGTATCCGAGGGCGTCCGCGGCGTCTTAACCTTCAAAAGCGGGCGGATGTGCGCCATCTTCCACAAATCGGGGAAGTAAGCGAGACGCATAGATAGATTGAATATCTCCGCCAGTTGCGTGCACAGAATAGGGAGCGACTTAGCAATTGCGAATTTTGAAATACCGTCGGGACCAGCACGGAGAGAGGTGGACTCGGAACGGCGCAAGTACCCAAGAACCACAGTCTCCGAGACCTCACTGAAGGCGAACGGAGTAGCCACACTCGGCGTTTCAAGCATGATCGATAGAAATTGAGCATCAGTGATCGGAGGCGAAGTGGCAGAGATAGATCCATAGTGGAAGTTCAGCTCATTTGGCGAAAAGAAATTAAGCGGAGAAGATAGCGCCACTTTGACCAGACCTAGGTGCCGCAGCTCAGCCCACATAATCTTCGGATCACGTATCGAATTGAGCTTTGATAATAAAAAATCATTCTTTGCCCTTCTAATGTCCATTGTGACTTGATCGCGAAACAGTCTGTACTGCAAAAAGCACGGGATACTGTTAGCCCTTCTAGCTCGCTTATAAAGAGCATTCTTACGCTTAATCTTAACTTTTAGTTCGTTCGTAAGCCACGGAGTGGGATGCTTCTTGGCTACGAATTCTACAACCGGAGCATGCCTGTCAAGCGCAGAGCAGAGTGACTGCGTTACCGCTGTTAATCGAGCCTCAAGCTGCTCGACGGTGGAGATGACTTGAGAATCAGCAGACGCCACCGAAGACAACACAGAGCGTACGGTCACTAGAAACTCCCGATGATCGAATTTGGCCAAGCTACGTTTGATAATTTTACGAGTAGAATTAGACGGCATATGAATTGCATACCGAACCGAAAGCATATCATGACCCGCAATGAAGGGTGCCTGTGATTTACAGAATGATACGAGTTTATCACTATCGTCGAGAATCGCCACATCAAGCCATGAGTCACTATGAGAGGTATGGTATGTGGCACCAGACGGCACGAGAAACAGTGCGTGAGAGACGATGAAGTTTTTAAGGAAGCTGGCTGTGTAATCATTGAGAAGCAAATTACAATTAAAGTCACCAACAATAACAATATTCTTGTAACGGTGAGCCAAACGACAAAAGTTCGCTTCAAAGTCGTGAAGGAGCTGCCCCTTAGGCCTCCTATATAGTGTTGAAAAAAGGACAGACTCACCCCGAGGCAACACAATCTGAAGGATTATATACTCGGGTGCGTTCGAAAAAAGATTCGGAGAGGAATCGAGTATCTTAGCAGTCAACGACTTGTGAATAAAGCAAGCAACCCCGCCACCACCCTTCCCAACACGATCATTGCGTACCAAGAAGAAGTCAACGAGGTTGACAAGGTCATCGTGGATACGAGGTTGAAGCCATGTTTCAGAGACCGAGATGATGTGGCAAGGGTTTTCCTCAAAGTAAATGCGCACGAGGTCAATGTGCCCAAGGAGAGAATTAGCATTAAAATGCACTATCGATAAAAAGTTTGGGACTTGCACTCGTGAATTTCCGTCGGGTAACGCGAACGGAGTCCGAAGGTCAGATAAACTAGCAACGCGCGTAACGTTCGAAATACTCGGGGATACTGCAGACGACTTGGGCAGTCAGATCAGCATAGACAAATCATCACCAGAACGAATAGTGATCACTGGCTGACCGTTATCCTTTCTCACAAAGATGGTAGCATTTTTAACCCAAACATATTTATACGCTGCCTCCACCGCACGCGCTTTTGTCTGCCGCAACAACCTATAGCACTCCGCCGACAGGAGCTCGTTGACGAAGATATTGCCCTTGATATTAGTATTTAACACCTCGCTGATTCTAAGATCACGCTTCGCTTTCTTAGCATTTATGATTGCGTCTTTGAGAGAGAGAGAGATGTATAGAGGACACATAAAGACAAGAGTTGGAAAGGGCACGAGGTAGGAATCCTCCGGGGAGTAAATCGCCCATTCGGCTGAGAGGCCAAACGCATACACACACATATCCCACTTCCATACAATCGTGAATGTTCGGTATTTTCATTCGGACGAGAATAAAATATAAAAAAAATAATGAAAAACAAGGAAAAAGCTCCGCAACGCGACTGCACTGTTTTTATTCCCTTCCTTCTTTTTTTTTGTTTGTTTTGTTTTAGGGGCTCTTTCTCCTCGCCCCAAACGGGCGCACGAGATAATAAGGCCTGAGCCAACACGGATCGAGAATTAGGGGAGAGAGTCCGCCCACGTGCCGTAAAAGGACCTTTTTATTATTTTTCGCTCCATTTTCATTTTCCGACGTTGTTGTTGTTGTTGTTTTTTTATTATTATTTTTCTTTTGTTTTTCGCTTTTCATTTTATTTTCCCTCGCGGTCCTTTTTCCCGGTCCATTAAAATTCTCTCGGGCAAGAAAGTGCGTGAACCGAAGCGCTGCGTTTCGAGTACCTACGTCACCTTTTTCCAACGCGAGTCAAAAGGTTTCTCGTTCGTGCCACGGACTAAACACGTGCGTTGTGTGTTTGCTTTCTCGTTATGTATGCTTTCACGTGTGTTTATTCTTCTTATTTTTATAGTCGTAGAGATCGTACCTCGTGGCCCATCCCGGGACGAGGAGCGAGCGACTGACTCGCGATCAGCCGGAAATGCAACCAGCCACCCTCCCCCCTCGTTCCACCTTGGAGCTTTTCTAAATTTAAAATTTCCTTCCTTCCCTGCCACGTACCAATCTCATCTCCCTCACCGCGTATTTATTCGTTTCGAATCGTCCATCCACACTTATATATAGGTATACCTATACTCGGTGTCTCCACCACCCCTCTTATGAAAGCAGTCGACCATTTCGTCCAAACGTGCTATATCCAGGGGACGCCGTTGGAAGAACCGTTTCCAATTTTGCGCGTCGAAAGCCGCACGGTCCTCGTCGAATTCGCCTTTTAAATGAGTCTGCCCGTGACCGACCCGGCTCCGTTCTATACGAGACGCTATCGTTCGCCTTTCTCTCCCTCGCGACTCTTCCAATCGAGGACCGAAGCAACCACGGAGCCGCAAACTCTCGAGAGCGAAGAACGGCTCAATATATACCCCACCCGACTCTCAATGAAAACTTGATTGGTACGAAAAACTAACTTCTTTCTGTCTCCAGTTTATGGGGTGAAAAACGTGAAATCTCCCAGTCACTTCTTTCACAGTGCGCGCAAGCTGTCGACGGAATCTCGTGCTAGGAAAAAGATACGAACCTATTAGTCGAGCTAAAATTTATTACGATTTTAGGAATGACATTTAACGTCGCTAGTTTCGATGACGAGTCGGTTTCAGTTTTAAAACGTTCGAATCTCGTACTTTGTCCCACCACGAGTCGTAATCAGACACCTCAAAAGTCGGCTAGCTACTTGAGTGGAAGAAAACATAAATCCTCCGTCATTCGTGAGTCCCCTCGTGCTTCTCTTTCTCGCTGGCTACTTCATACCCCTCGTGTTTATCACCGTGTGAAGTTGGCTCTTGGGCAAAATACGACGGGACTTTTGCGAGGTGGAACGAGGAGGAAGAAGAATGAAAGAAAGGAGAATTACGCTTTCGCGTTTCTCGAGAGGGGGGAAACGACAATGACTCTCCTCGAAGTCGGAAGGAACGCAAGCTTCTACGCGAGGATAATAATAAAAAAACAGCCGATCTCTTCAACGACCTTCTTTTATATTTTTCCCTCCAATGAACACCGAGACCGGTTGCCCCCGAGCCTCTTTCTCCGTCTTCGCGCGTATAAAGACCAACGTGGAAAGCCGACGGTTCCGCGACTAAGTTCCCGGTACGAGCCCGAGCTTTTCTTTCGTCGGAAAATTATAATATTCTTTGTTGAGAAAAACAAGAGCTCGTTTTATTACACACGGATACGCCCAACGTATAAACTAGTTTTTGTATTCTTACGATTTTCGTTGAGGGAATTTTCTCGCAAGAAAGCGACGCTTTTCTGAAACATTTTTTACGAAGTCTCGAGAATGCCAGGTTTTCCACCTTAAGCCTTTCTTGCTCGTGGGGTAACACACGCATACTTCAACCGTTGCGTATTACCCGCATTAGGTGCCTCGTAGCTCCCGGAGGAGGGAGAGAGGCTTGGAACGAAGCAAAGACCGGAAAACCGAGGCAAACCTGCCGCGAGATAATTGTTAGTTCTCGTTCTTCACGTAGGCAATAAGCCGCTCTCGTATATATAAGCAGCCTTAAGTTTCCAATATACATATGTCGGTTCAAGGAACGCCTCGCGCTCAACGAGATTCTGGAAATTCGCCAAAAGTTCACCAGGTGGGGTCGTAGTACGATGCTCCGCCACGCGAGAAAAGTAGCGCTTCAAACGCTACGAAGACACCCAACCCAAATTCCCAGCTCCGTTCTTTCCCCCGTTCCGCAGCATCGAGAGTCGCTTCGAAACTTGTCTCGCGAGAGAAACGAACTCGCGAAAATTCGAATATCCAAAATTTGAATAAAATCTATCGAACTTTGAAAGTTGTCGGATTAACTCCGAATATTCCCGGATTCAACGCTTTTCTTATTCCCTCAATATCCCTTACAGTATCTATCTCGAAAGGGGGCTAAATTGGCAGTATCGAAGATTCATCATTGACGCAAACGTATTCACCCTGTGACGTTGGTCAATATCAATGACGACGATTACCCCGAGGGTGCTGATTACGACAGGACACCACTGATGTCCTCTCGCTTTCGAGCTTCAAGGCCGTTATCCCAATGCCATATAGAGGTTGATTGTGAGCACACCCGGGGACCCGACTATAGACAGTTATTCCGTATTAGTATGTAGGTATGCACGAGACCCGGGGTCCGAGATACCGAACAGCCGAATCCAGGGGGTTGGACCTATAGAGGATCTCCAATGGCTCCTCTACAGCGAACCCCTACGATCTACATACGAGAGAAACCTCCAAACCCTCTGCCCTCCTGCGAGCTTTTGGAATTTCGCAATTTTCGAAATCGACCGGTTTCACGGGAATATTCGTGTCGACGTACGCGTCGCGTCTATGCATGGATCGTCGCTCTGGCAACGATTCCATTCGCATATCTGACCGACCACCCGTTTTCGTACGATGCATATTCGACGTATCCCTTTCCTGCTTCTACGACATCGTAGTAGAATTTCCTACGAGAGAACTATTCCATTTCTTTCGACTTTAAAGTCGACCATAACGCTTTCTACAATTTTAATTCAACAACACTTTAACCAACCGACGACGATTTCGTACAGTAAAACTTTCATTTCGTTCACACGAGGTATTTCCGCACGGAACGTTTCGTAGGTTCTTCATTCCCGAAATGTGTTGCATTATCGTAAGTGTACGATTTTGCACGGTGAAACGAATTTTCCACCAAGCTGTTGAAAATAATTGTTTTTTTATTCGCATCGCACCAACTGCGAATAGTCCGAAAATAAATTATGATAATTAAATTTTCAAAATTGAATACTCTCAACAAAAATTGAAATAATTCTCAAACATAAAGGGTTATTCCATGTTGTGTGAAAAATTATTTTCTCAACAGTGTAATTTTCCGAGTTTTATCGATTACGTCTATTTGCAGTTGCTGATTGAAATTTCTAATCACCGTCGTGTGGTGATCGCAATCTGTCGTGTTCTTTCGAGAGTGAACAAAACTCTACGAGGAAAAACGTATTCGGAGAAAATTGCGTGTTTACCTTCCTTGGAAAAGGGAAATGCAAACTCTCGATAGAACAGGTATTTAGGAACAATGTGTGTCCGGCGAAACGTTCTCCTCGTGCGTATCACACGTGGCATACATATGTAACAGTATACCGATAGGATCGGCAGTCCAACGTCCGAGAAAAGAATTCGCGATTGTAGGGAACGAATAGAGGGAGAGAGAGAGACAGAAAGAGAAAAAGAGAGAGAGAGGGAAAAAGTGTAGACTCGAGAGAGTGTTTAGCACAAGTCAGAAGTTAAAGCAACGCTGGTAGGCACATATATGGATGTAGACGGCGGTGATGGCCGAGGGGGTTAGCTCACGGGGCTGCCGGAACGTTACGCCGAAGCACCCTCGGGGCTTCCCGCCCCCTATTGGCCCACTTACGCCTCGTGTGTTTTCCTTCCCTCTTTCCGTTCTCAGTCGCTTTCATCCCCTAGTCGTGTTTCTTTTTTTTCTCTCTTTCTTTCTCCCTCACGGTCCCTCCGCAATTTCAACCAAGCAATCATTTCACAATTAAATCTCCAGACTCCCCGTTTGTACATTTCCCCTATCATGCCCTCGATCATTCCTCCCTCGTCTCTCGCTCGTACAAAATCCGACGAAATTTTTGCCCGTATCGTAGAACTCGTCGAGATTCACGCGAGAAAAATATATAATGCAAATATTGAAATCGACCTTGACGCGATGTCGGTCAATATTTCATGGATGATTTGTTGCCGAAAGAGACGATGAACAGGAGAAGTAGGAAATTGTTTCATCGAGAATACTTTGGATGAAAAATTGATGACGTTGGAAGCGAGGTAGAAAGGTAGAAGGGAAATGGAAAATGCACGAGGGTAGAAGTGTTTTACAACGAGTCTCGTCGCAGACGGATGCCGAGAGACTCCCTGGCAGCTTGTCCAAATGCTTGCTTCCACCTGTCTTTCGACTACTCGACCGTATCGATACCTCGGAACTCGAGGCGTCTCGTTCTTTTCACGGTTAACTTCGTCTACATGTTTTATTATTTTTTGCTTGTTTCGTAAACTATCCCGAGTTTTGGGTCTGTACGTTCGTAGCTATTCACCCGCGTATATTCCTACGGCTTTATCATTCTCGCGTTGCGAGACCTCCACAGGAAGAGCGATGAGAAAAGTTCGAGCTCTACGAAAAAGTGGATCGACTCGTGCAAGTAGATACGAGGCAACGAATTCAAATATATGCATCGATCTGTAATGCTATTTTAAAGTGAATTTTTCAAAAACAAAAATTTTGCAAGAATATAGTCTAGTTGAATGTTACGGAAAGAATATCGAAAAATAAATTTACCGATTTACTCTCGTTTCGAAATTATGACTCGTTCGTTATTTCAATATTTTTTTCAGTATTATTTCGATACAGCTTTGATAAAAAATTCGACGAACATTTTATTGATAGGATTAAATTTAATAAATGAATCTTTTTTGTAATCCACAGATTTAAAAAACTCACTCGGAAACGAATATACAAACGTACGCATGGAACTGAAATACTTTTTTGAAGCGAAGTTGTCAAAAGCAAATATTTCGAAACAAAATATTCTTGTTAAATGAACAGAAGGAATATCGAAAAATAAATTTATCATTCGTTTTCTCGATATTCGTTTCGCTAACATTTCGATACAAAATTCTGATAAAAAAAAATCGACGAAAATCTGGTTTATAGGATTAAATGTAAAAAAAAAAACGTTGACCTAGTTTTTTTTTGTAGATCACGGATGAAAAACTCACTCGGTCTGATTGTCCTCGAAGATGAGGGAACCCTCGCTGGCCTGATACTGTTTGCCAGGCTTGGCGGTACCCTCGACAGTGCGATAGGTGACGAGAACTCGACCCCGTGCTCCGCTGTAACGTACGACCCTCAATGGATATTGGCCAACGCTCTCGACAAGCTCGACGTCACGCTCGGGAAAGCCAAAGATACCGCTGTGATCGTCGTCGAGAATCATCACCGTCGCGAGACTCGGTGACACGAGCATCGCCGGTTGCGAACAATTGGTCAGTCTGAAAAATAAAACATGACAAGTCTCGTAAAGACACGTTATCAGAGCGCGACGTGTATAGTCAGTAACGAAAAAATAAAGGACGTAATCGATTTTGCGAATTGATTTTTGGACGTGGTAAAAATCTCTCGCAAATCTCTCATTTGTCAGAATTATCAAATAACTGTTTTATATTCATTTCAATATCGAATGGAACGACATCTGACCCACTTGGAAGACAAAAATAATTTATCAGCAAAATACCAGATGACCTTTAAAATTTGATTTCAACCCTGGTTTTGATTATATTTTATATAATCGAAATTAAACCCAATTGCGTATTAATCATATTGCTTGAATGAAATTTATATGTAAATTTGGGAGAAATATTAACAAAACTCGTTTGTAAGAAAGCGGTGATTACTTATTATCATTAATTCATGACGAGAATGAATATTAGTCATTACGAGCCACTACTGCGCGTGACTCGCCGAATGTTGCGACGGAATTATAATGGAAACGATTTTGATACGGAAATTGCCATTAGGGTAGACAGACAATGAGCCGATTACGAAAACAGGGGCTTATCGCATGCAACATATATATATATCTACGTAATCATACGCGCTTCGGTTCCCCCAAATGATAGAATTTTCACGTTCGACGAATTAATTCATTACACCGTGCGTACAACGTATCTGCACACTGACAGTCTCGTCGAAAAGTTTTTCTTCATTATGCGTATTTACATCGTGTAATCCCTCATTGCCTAGACAGTTTAACCCAGATTTGTAATTTATCGATATAATAGGGATACCGAAAATTGAAAAAATAACATCCCGGTCGTTGAAAACAATGCCAACTGAAATGTTCCAATTTCTAGGATTATCGATTTCGTTCCTTTCAGCACATGGGGAAATACGGATGACAATTTTGCACAACGCAGCTGTGTAATGCACTGGTAGTTCTCGAAGGTGCCTAATTGAAACAGTACGATCGGCCTACATTTTCTCTCATGGCCCAATTAATTAATTAATCGATAAGGGTGCTTTATTGGAAATTCGAAATTCAATTGTAATTTCATCCGTGAAATATAGAGGACGTTTTTTTTTTGGGTAATGTACGAAGAGACTGTTATTATCGAGAAATACGTGGCAGTGATGGAAAAGGGAAGGGTGGAAAGTTGGAAAAACGTGAAAATGAACTTTTTACAATTTTCGAGTAGGAAGTTTTTTTAAAAATCGGGAATAAGAATGTGTTATTCGTATTGTACGAGAAACTTTCAATTTTCCAACTTCCCATCGCGGTGTTTTAGATCGAAACAAGTTTTCTCCTCGCATCGCTGCAGCTAGTTTAATATTAAACTCTTCCTTTTGACCAGGAAGCAATGATCATATTTTCTCAAAGATCGTCTCTCGGTTCCTTGCCGCGTTCGGCTCTCTCGTATTCCCCGAAAATTCGAATACTCCCTGAAAATGAGTTTCCGTTCGCGAGGTTCCGGGAGCAGGGATGGATCGCGCAATTACCGTGGAACCGTGAGAAGCGAGCGTGGGATGGAGAATTATGGGACGGGAGAAGAGCGAAGGGGGTAGGGTGGGTTTCGAAGCTTCCGGGCTTCTTCGCCCCTGCGAGTAAAACGCTAGCGGGAGCTAGAAAAGAGAGAGAGAGAGAGACGAAGATAGAGACAAAGAGAGGAAGAGATTCGGGCTCTGCGAAGGAGCAATTTGAGGTCTCGAACCCCCATTGCTGCATGGCCGCTATTCACCGAGTGCACGGAGGCGAAAAGTGGGGTTAGCTGACCGCCAGCGATCGTAGCGGCGACTTTTTATACTATACGTATAGACTACTATAGGAAAGCCTAAACTAGGGCGTTTTCGTCAACACATTCTTTCTCGTCATCCACTGAACCCAACATTAATCCCGGATGAAGTTCGTACATCTCGTTGCACTCTTTCATTCGGTCTGAATACTCTTTGATTAAATCCAACATATCTTCGACCTCGTTCTTTAATTTATCCCAAATTCGTTGCATTCGGTCTCTATCGATCATGAAAAAATATAAAAAATATTAACAACAACAAAATATTAAAAAATGCTCCTTTGTTTCAAAATACGAAATATTTTTCGAATTTTACTTTAATTTTATTTTTAAACATTGTATCGTAATAATTTTTCTTACTAGTAAGAAATATCACGATCCGATTGCTTCGTCATTTTGATAAAATTTCGCAAACCATCCCTCCGTTCATGAAAGGGCAGACTACGTCTAATGTTCAATTAGGACAAAACTAGTCCAAAGCGACGGCACTCTGTTTCATCCATCCAGCGAATATTCGTAGGTGTGCCCTGTAATTTCTGTCAGTAGCTCATCAGCGGCGGATGCGGTACTGCCATTTCCCATCGAGCCACTGATCGGTAACTAATCGAATTACCGAACACTCTATACTTCGAATCTCTCTATACTTCGTTCGTATCCGACTATACTTCGTTCGTATCCGACTATACTTCGTTCGTATCCGACTATACTTCGCCTCTCCATACTTCGTTTGGACTTCGCACCAGACTATACACGCATGTCCCTCTATATCTATATCTACATAGCTTCACATATTCCTGCACGTGTCTATATAACTATAGATATATAATTTTCCGAAAGAAAACTCGAGGATCGTTTCAACTTCCTCGAAGCAACCATCGCCCCTTTCTTCATCCATAAAGTATATATATATAGCATACCCATAACCCATATAGCTATGGATGCACGGAAGTATCTCGATATATATATATATATATAGATCATACGATATTTTTCCCCTACCGTTGATAAACTCGAGAGTCTCATCGTTCGTATCTTCTATATACGAATCTACGAGCGCGCAGCCCGCGAGAAGATTGCCTCGCCCGTTAATTTCGTCCCTCCCCCAAGATCTCGCGAGGAACATTTTCCGGGCTCTATCGAATTATTCAATCGGGAGAAGGAGACGGTTTGAGATAATGATATTGGCGCGAGTCAATTGCCCTTCAATAATCGAAACGTTCTTTCCAGACACATTCTCGATTATCCGCGAATAACGCGTTATTCGAATCAATATTTATATATATTGGTATATATAACTTTTGTATAGATTTATTTATTTATTTTCAAATATGATTTTTCTTCAATTTTTGTTTCCCTGTTTGTGCAGTTATAAGGGTGATTTAACGATTATTTATTGGTTAACGTTTGATCTTCGTTTCAGCGAATTTATGAAAATTTCTCTCATCCTGTCGCTGCTGAATCGACAAAACAAACGAGCCATAAAATAATATTTAATTATGCCGTGAGATGATAAATCTCTTGTTGTCGTAATTATTATTACAGTTCGTACGTCGAATTTAGAAACAGATTTTCCGCACGCTCTTGACGTTATAACGCTACGTTCAACCACATAAGTTGTGCAAGCCCCGAGGCGTTTGCTAACGCGCGTTAATTTCGCTCTACTCGAGAGACATTTAATTTTATCGTATTATTCAATCGACCAACGTATGACGGACACACGAGACAATAAAATCTGGTTGATTAGACACGACATCGCATAATCGACCATTCCCATCGGTAAGAGAAGTAATTTAACGCGAAATCGTTTGAGAGGAGAACACGACGTTAAAATATTTGTTTCTCTACCACTCGTCGAGAATGATGACATTTTAACAGAGTGGGGGGGGGGGGGGGGAATAAAAAAAAATTCGAGCGAACTGCAAAAGCGTGTGTTTTTTATTCGCGTTTCGTCGTCATAGCGAAGGAAATTACGTTCGCTCGCTCACCCCTAAATGGGTTTCGTTAGATTGCCTTTAGCGTCCTACGTGCAATTTTGTCGGTTGCCTCTTTACGTACGAATGCCTGTCTCGGCGATGTCGGTGGCATCGCATGACGAGATAAGACAGCAGTGAATTGTACGTAATTAATTGCGTGACTATATGTACACTCGCGATATAAATCGTCAATTGGACGGATTTCAACTGTAAATGTCTCTTCGTGAACGAGGATTATAGGTGTGGGCTCACGACTCTATCGAGCAAAACGAGAATAATTCTTATCGTCGCGACGAAGATGAATTTAAGATCGATCCGTTTGCTTTTCGTACTTTTGTCTTTTGTCTTGATGTATTATTATTTCGCAACGAATATAAGTATTTTTGTTAAGAATAAATAATTCGATATTGATTCGTCAAATTGTCGAATTATTTATCTTAATAAAAAATATTTATATTTATCGTTAAAAATATAAATCGATTAGGAACAAAATCTTGAGTAATCCATCAAATTTCGCCCCCCAATTTTTTGTAGTCAGAAAAATAACAACCCCCAAGATTTTCCAAGATTTAAAGCAACACAAACCGCTCGAAAAATCCTTCAGAATGAAGTTACGACTCATCGATAAAACTTCCCTCCCAATTTTTTAGAAACAAAATTATAAAAAACCCTCTAAAATATTCAAGTATCAAGAAATCCCTTTAATCAAAAGCAAACTCATTGTAAATAGAAAAAAATCCTTGATACTGACCTCACGTAAAAGTGTTCGTCCTCCTCGAAGAGTTCGTCATCGATGACAGATAGTTTAATCGTCTTCCGAACTTCTCCCGGTTCGAAGATAAGAGTGCCCTTGGCAGTGACGTAATCGGAGCCAGCCTCGGCCGAACCATCCTCGGTGCAGTAATCGACGGTGCAAGCCTTGTTGAGATCGCCACCGGCACGAGTGACGCCAACCTCGAAAGTACCAACGTTCTCCATAACGGTATAGTGTCCTGGCTCGAAGAAGACCCTCATCGCGTTTACGTTATCGATATCGACGCTCTCCGCCTCGGCTCGTTGTAGCTCGGCCTTGACCTCGCTCAGGTCGCTCTGTGCGCGTTCGCTGATCTTACGACTGAGATTTCCGGCGCCTACCATTTTTCTCGTTGCCTGTACACGATAAAAGGCACGACTTTTGGGGCCCTTGCCGAGTACTTCCTCGTGCGCCATAACCTCGAGTTGCTCCAGGCCAAGAGTCGGATTCTTCTTGCGCAACTCGCGCAATGTGTTTATGTAGTCGCGTCGGGTTTGCTCGAATTCGCGGGCCTCGGGCGTGTCCGCGTCGCCCAGACGATCCGACGTTACGATACCGTGTACGCTGTCCTGCTGTGCCTTTATCTCGAGCTCGACACCACCGTCCGAGTCACCGGCCTCGGCTTGAACAATCACCCCTCTCTTGTTCATACGATAACCCTTATGAAGATATTTGTAAATCAACAAACGTTGATCCGCGACGTATGCGGTCAATACCGTAGCGGGAAAGAACGAGAACGTCAGTATACCCTCCCATACTTCGAGTACACCGGGACTCGATACGGCTAATATTATATAAAGCCAGACGTACGCGAAGATACTCCACGTTGCCGTTACGAAGAACACCCTCAAATGTTTGATCTTGCGATTTTCACCGTTCGGTATTACGAATACACAGAGGGCTATGATAACGAAAAGATTGTAGGCCGCCGAGCCGACTATCGTTCCAGGACCGAGTTCGCCGGCTTGAAAATTTTTCGCCCATATCTCGATTATCGACAGTAATATCTCCGGCGCGCTACTACCCAATGCCATTAACGTCAGATTCGCGACCGTCTCGTTCCACACTCTCACGACAACGATCTGAGGCTCTCTACCCTGACGACGTACCACCAATTCCTTCTCCTGCGACGTTATCACCTCGATCGCCGCCATAAAACGATCGCTTATTATCGATACACCGATAAACAGATACAACAAAAATAAAAAATAAAATATACCACGAAATATCACGTCGCTCAGATTCAAATTGTTGATCGGTGTCCACAACGGCACCACCAAACCGTGCTCGCATCTCACCGAATAATTACCCGACATTGTCGCGCCGATTTTTCAATTTTCATTCACGATTTTCACTATTTTCCTCGCATCTGTCTCATTTCATCTCTTTTATTATCAATCCTCCATCCCACTATCTTCGCACTTGTCTCGACCGTCAATTTTTTCTCCGGGATAACATCGTAATCGTTCGCATCCTCGTCATCCTCGTTTCGTGTCCGTCCAGTACGAGCCGTTTCTACTTAAACCCTCGAAACTCGTTTTTCACTATATCTTTGGCTTTCTCTCTCAGCCGTTCGACGAATTTTCTCGTAGGACTGTCGTTCGTCCTGGGATCTTTGCCCTACCCACCCCCTCCGCCCTTCTCCACCACCCCCACCCCCCACCCCCCCGTCCGAAATTTTTTCTTTCACTCCATATCGTCTTGTTGATTTCCCTCACAATCTCAAGACTCGCTCCGGCCATCGGAGATTCATGATCTCGTACGTATCGTCTACTTTGTTGTGTTGATATTTTTGTTTATGTCTTCTTTTTTTTTATTCTCGTTGTCGTTGTGGTATTTCTTTTTTTCTTCGCGTATGGACAATTTTATTTATCTTTGCTCCGCGAAAACTCGTATCGAAAGAGCGATACACACACACACACACTCACACAACGGCGATTGAAACTTTATCGAAGATTTTTATTTTTTCTCTCACGCATGCACCCACACACTTAAATCGCACACACGGCCGAACGCACACACAGACCCACTGACGCGTCCCCTATCTCTCTCTCTCTCTCACTCTCTCTCTCTCTCTCGCTCTTTCTTTCTCTCTCTCTCTCTCTCTATCTATCTATCTCTCTCTCTCTCACTCACTCTCTCTCACTCTCCCTCTCTCTCTCGCTCTCTTCGAATCTCTGGTTTTTTGTTTCTTTATTTATTTGCTTTTCTCTCTCTCTCTCTCTCTCTCTCTCTCTCTCTATCTCTCGATCTCTTCCTCTTCACCCTCGGTCGGAGGCTCAGGGGAGAGGAGACAATTTTGTTTGTTTTTCAGTTTCTATTTTCCTTCCTTTATCCCCGTTCTATCTCGCTCCCTCGTCTCGTTTCACAAGCCCCCGGAAAAAGCTCCGCGCGAAGATCGGCTACCGTTTTAATAATTCGTTGCCGATGTTAACGCGACAGCGAGCTTCCATCACGAGGAGATCTGGCCACGAACGCTCTGGCCACCACCGTAGTGGGAAAAAAAAGGAGCTCGTACTGTGCCCGCGTTCGAGGGAACACTGGAGTTTGCATCGGGCCGGTGAGCGTACGAGCCAGCCAGCCAGCCAGCCAGCCGAAGAGAGAAAGAGAGACAGAGAGAGAGAGAGAGAGAAAAAGAGAGAGAGAGAGAGAGTACCGAGCCAGCAGCCACGGGAGACCTCGCCTCGGACTTGAAACGGTTCGCGGTCTCCCTCTCTCTCTCTCTCTCTTACACTCACTCTCGCAACTACGAGAGACACGTCCCGCTCTCGCTCACCCACGCGACGGCGCTTCCTCCTTCCTCCCTCGTATACGACGTCGCCCCCGTCCTCGAGTGTTCAGTCACTCATCCCCCCCCCCTCCTTCTCTCGCTCACGCTCTCTCTCTCTCTCTCTTTGTCGCTCTCCACCCCTATGTCGCTCTCGCTCACTCTCGTACCATGTCCCTGCCAGCCTATCAACCCTCTGTGTCGCGCATGCGTTTTAACCCCCACCCTTCGATCTTGGTCTGTGTGTCTCGCCCCGTTCTCGCCCGGCTTCCGAAAACCCACATTCTCTGTATACATGTATACATTGGTTTATATATATATATATATATATATATATATATATATATGTATATATGTACCCATTTACCCGGCTGCGTTGGATGAACGAGCTAGAGAACGAAGGGTGAGAGGGAGAGAGAAAGAGAGATTACTTACTTCTCCCGCCCATCCTGGTCCGGAAAATCGGCGATGCTGCTTATGCGCTGCATGTACCTAAAGACGCGTCTAGGGGTGGAAAAAAAATGCTTATACGTAGGTATAGACCGTGGATATGGATTTTATTGTATAAAGCATGTACGTATATGTGACATAATTATGATCAAACGATTGATAAAATATCTGTAAAGTACTAAACGATTGATAAAATATAGAATCGATTTGATTATTCGCAGTCGTGAAATGGCACGATTTTGACGTCGAGGGGTGAGAAAATAAATGTTTTATGACTCTATTGACCGTCGATGTGGATTCTAATATGATTAAATACTCTTATGCGCATGGTGTATTTGGGAACGAATGATCGATAAAACGTACGAGTGAAATGTCAAGATGATTTTCAAATTAATTCGATTAAATGCGAAAACGTGAGATTTTTCGTTTATTTTCGGTATTGACGCTCGAGATGGAAGAAGACCACTTTATGATTCTCGATCGAATCAGGCGATCGGACGATCGCTAACCTCCAAGCAATCGCGCGATACCTCGATCGTGGTGAGTGGCGGTAGTTTATTCAAAGATGACACCGATATCTTCTTCATGTTGACGTTGTGACCGATGCTCAGCGTACCCAGGCCCACGGTGAAACGATCCAGCGACATGTTGTCAATGTTCTCGAACTTGTTGCCGTCCAGACGAAGCTCCTCGAGATGATTGCCCGAAGTCGTCCAATTCTTCGGTAACGATCGTATCGCGTTCCAAGAAAGATCGAGCCTCAATAATTTCGGAAGATTTTTGAACGTGTCGTCGAGCATATCGGTAAAGCCGTTCCCACTGAGACGTAGAACTCGAAGATTCGGCAGATCGCACAGATCATTGGCACGGATCGACTTGATGTTGTTGCCATTCAACGAGAGAATCTCGAGATTTTTGAGGGAGCAAACGGAAGGTACTTCCATCAACTGATTTTCATCCAAAGTTAGATTCTTCAAGTTGTCCAAATTGTCGAAAACGTTGACGGGCAATCGTGAAATCAGATTCTCCGCCAAATTGAGGGTTTGTAAATTGGTCAGATCCTCGAAAGCGTCGGACTCGACATCGGTGATCCCGTTTCCCTCCAGCGACAGGTACTCGAGAGCGTGGAGACCATGTGGCGAGATGAAATTGTCCCGATTTTCAAAGTTCTTACCACCGATCGTGCGTAAACCGTTGCGATTGATCGACAAACGTTGCAGATTCGGCAAACTGTTACCCAGCACGAAAGCGTTCACCTGATTATTGTCCAAGTAGAGATCGGTAAGATTTGTCAAGATCTTCTCGGAAAAGTGGAGATTGGTGAGTTTGCTGTCGATGAGGTAGAGCTCCCGCAAATTCGGTGCGTCGAAGTGATAGATCCACAGTAACGGATCGTCGGCCATTTTCCAGAGAGAAATCGAGAGTTTTTCCAATTCGGGCAATCGATAAGTGCCGATATCTCGCGCGTCCTCCGAATAATCGTTGAAAACATTGTCGATCGGCACGTTGTCGCGACCGATGAAGAGATCGTCGAGCACGAGCGCTTTCAATTCCGCGAGCTTGACGTTCGATAAATCGGTCACCGCTATGGGATTATGCGCGAGATTTAAATAACGCAGGTGCGGTATTTCGTCGAAAGCATTTTTAGCGATTCGCGAGATTAGATTGCCGGCAAGATTGAGACACGCGACCGCGTCGCTCGACACGAAAGCTTTGTCGATCGACCCGAAACCCATTTTCGATAGATCGAGATACACTTCCGACGACGATTTGTTCTCGCAGATCGGTATCGCCGATGATGCGTCGTAACAACGGCAAAATTCGACGATGTTCAAACATCCGAGCAAAAATAGAAATTGACGAATCATTTTTTTCTTTTTTTTAGATCTTTCTTACACTTTCGTTTGGTCGTAAAATTTTAATTTTTGGTAAATTAGAATTTCGAGTCGAAGGAGAAAGCTCGAGGAACGAAGCTTCCGATCGGTGGCTCGACGTAACGACGACTGAAGAGACTGGTTCGACCGATCGCTTTTTTTTCTACGTTTCACGGTGTTCGGGGGTACTCGAATAACTGCAAAAGTTGCAAAAATGAGTCACCAATGGCAACGGCTTTTATCAATTCTTTTTTTTTCTTCTTTCTCTTCGTTCGCCGGAATAGCGTGGGAAACTAAAAATTCTCAGGGTTCGCCAGGGACGAGCGGCACGTGGCAGGACAGTAATCAATTTTTTTGATGCGTGCTGTCAGCTTGATATTTGTTCAGATTTTTCTTATTCTTTTTCTTTTTATCACGAGCTCGACCCGTGAGAAACTCGCCGATTTATTCGTCGTCTCGACAATTTACATTTTTTTACCGGACAACCATAATTAATATTAAGCCAATAATAAAATTTGTTTTAAACAATAATAACGTATAATTAGTGAAAAAATAACATAAAATAAAATTATTTAAAAAATTCGTTCATTTCGTCATCGATTATAGTCCTCAAAAAATATCGATAGTTTTTAAATTTCCTCCCTTAACCCAATTTTTTTATATCTCGACACTGTAGCTGGCGAGACTTACGCGACGTTCCAATCATCTTCTTTCTCCTCATTCCATGAAGCATCGTCGATAACAACAAACAAGTCGAAAGTTCAAAATAATGTACAAAATTAAACGTCGTATCTGTAAATTTCTATTTTTTTTATTAAAAATAATTCGAAGCAACAATTTTATGAAATACTAAGCGATATACGTACGTAGCGGTCTCCGATACGCGTATCTCGCAACAAAACGCTGAGTTAGCTAAAACGTGACAAACGCGTGTTCGCGAGACGGTGCTATGCGTAGTAAATGCGCCGCGATCCTTCGAGCGATCCGGTAGTCTCATGTATCGTGGATGAAAGATTAAAAAAATACATAGAAAAAAGAACTAAAAGCAGCTGACGAATCACGATAGAAATATTCGCGAATACAATACACAGAGAAAATACACACAGGCGGATCGAAGAATCGTTGTAAATCGAACGATTCAACCGAGATTTTCGCAAATCACCAAAATAGAACCTTTTCAAAAAAATGATCTTTCAGATCGATGAAAATAAAAATTTTGCATTCGTATAGGAAAAAAATGATAAAGAAAATCTATGATCGATCGAATTGCTATCTCGCTCAAAACTACGTCCGGTGCCAAGAGTTTATCGAGTCTCGATAAAACCTGATCGAACATTCGCTGTATCGAGGAACGAGTTTCTATCCAAATTTAGAAAATAACTACGCAATGCAACGCGCAACACGGTCATTGGAAGAAAAAAATTGAAACGAAGAAACTGTCAGCTTGGATATGCATCTTATTATTTTTATTGTCGGTGAACCGATCGGCACGTAGCCGGAACGGATAAAAGAAGATATAAATTTGTTACAATTCGTTAAAATTAAATTGAAAAAGAAAAACGCAAAGAACACATCCATTATCATTCGCCGATCTTTTACATCATAAAATATTCATAATATCATGGATATCATCGATTACCCATACATATCGTCGTAGGTCGTTCCTCGCGACATTTCGCTTCCCGGACTCGAATCGTGTTTCCGGTCGCAGGCATGGGTGAGATCGAGCGTCATGTTCATCGGCAGAACCATCAATGACTCTACTGTAATCGATGTCAAAGGATTGCGTCCGATACTCAGAGATCCAAGTCCCTTGAAACCCCCAAGAGACATGCTCGCGATATCGTTGAACGAGTTCGCATCGAGATTCAGAGTTTCCAGGCTGACGTTGGATCCCATCCAATCCTCGGGAAGTATTGCGATATCGTTCCAGGAAAGATCGAGTATCGCAAGTGCCGGAAGATTTCCGAAAGTTCCACTCGCCACGCCGATCAAATGATTTTTTCTCAAATTAACGTACTTCAGATTCGGCAATCCGCAGAAAACCGTCTCGTCGATCGAAGTTATCCGATTTCCAACGAGCGACAATGTACGAAGATTGACGAGTGCGCATATATCGGGTATTTCACTTAACATATTGTGATCGAGCGTCAGATTCTTCAATTTCGTCATGTTTCCAAACGTATGTTTAGCAAAATTATTGATCTTATTATTCGATAGATCAAGCGTCACGAGATTTATTGAATCGGCGAACGCATCGGGATCAATGGCGACTATCGCATTTTCCGCAATCGAGAGATTCTCGAGTGAATGCATGGAGCGCGGTGTCATAGCATTTTCGTTGCAGTAAATCGAACATAATCGTTTTATTTTGTTGTTATTCAACGAGAGATGATGTAGTTGCTCCAGACCGAGGCCAGAGAAAGTGTTCAGCGCGTTACCGTCGAGGTAGAGATGCGTCAGACTTTTTTTCAATTTACTGGGTAGAAATGCGGCCTTCTCCAACGTATTTCCTCTCAGATAAAGATGCGTCAGATTTGGGACATTGAACTTGGATAACCATCGTAATGATATAGAACGCCGATAGTTGCTAAATGACAGTTGTTCAAGGTTCGGAAAAAACATGGTATTGTGGATATCGAATGAATCTCCGTTATTTTGACGAATTAGTTCTTCTTCGTTGTTGAATCGTTCATCATAGTCATAATAGCTTGGACGCGACGACCTACCCCACTCATCTCGTGTAAAGAGAGCGTTGTCGAGTATCAAAGTTTTCAGGTTCTCGAATTTATGTAATTGAACAAAGTCGTCATCCAATATCGTATTTTGCGATAAATTTAAATGTTCTAACCCAGGAAGACCCGCGAAAGCGTCCGGGTCGATGTTTTGAAATTGATTGCCCGCGAGATTTAAACATTTGATCGACGCACCTTGCACGAACGATTCCTTCAGCCTGTTTATCCCAATGTTGGATAGGTCCAGATATATTTTATCCTGGGGTAGGTCCTCGCAGAATGAAATTGACGATCCAGAAGTCGAGGAAAATACGAAAACGAAGAGTTGCAGCGAGAACAGAAGCGTCGTCGACATTTTAATTTTTTTTTCAATGTTTTATGTTGCTTTATTGATGAAGTTTGTTTCTGAAGCGCGTCTTGACGAGAGCGAGTTACTCGGACGACTGACGAAGAGCAAGACGATTCATCTCGGAGGCTTCTCGCGCTCAGAGGACTAAAGCATCAGCAAATTATTCCAAGTATATCTTTGCGAACGCGAGTAGGTATATACTCTTCGGCGCGATAAGACGAGCAATAGGAAAACAGCGCGATAAGGCAAAGAAATGGACTTCTTTGTGCACGTTTCCAGTACCATGGAAGACGGGATAAAAAATATGTGTGAAAAAAGAAATGCTTGCATCAATGCTCGCATTCTTCCATCGATAAATTCCTCGAAGCGTCTTTCACCCTCAATCAATGAGAAGATATGAAATTTCCAATCTCAAACCGTCCATAAAAGTCGTCGCGCGAGGGTCAAACTCGTACGACAGTTCGAAAAAATCGTCGAATTTTATTTCGTTAAACAAACATCGATGGTTCAACATTCAATACTCGACGTTCGAACAATTTCTATCATGGTCCCTCCACACAGCCCTCTGCAAAAAAACGCACTTTTATTTGTACATTTATTTTCATTTTTTTTTATGGTAAACAAAATTCTTCGCGTTTTCGAAACGCAAAAGTTGAGAACACAAATAGTATATGTTATCACCATCGAGGGATACAATTTATCGACAAAGTTACGTTCGTCACGGGTCGATAAAAGTTTCGTAGAAATAGATATATCACTTTACGACAAACACACACGCACGCACAATCGTATATTTATAAATATCCGGTTCCCCAACGTATACACGCGTATCAATAATTTCTCGTGATAGTCAAAGTTCTCAGTACAATTTTTAAGGCGTAAAGAGGTTAAAAAAATACGGATTATACGCTTCATAGTAAGATTTGAAGTGGGAATGAAGCGCGTATTATATTTGCTGAAATAAACGACGTGATTATCGTTAGAGAAGAAAACGAAATCAAAAAATCTCGTGGCCCGTCCGTCGCGAGGGTCTCGAGATAAATCGATCGTTAAAGTCAGCCACGCGAGATAGAACGTCTCGATCAAATCCAGTAATCGTAAAGCTGAGTGAGACGATGATTAAATTCGCAAAGAGTGTAGCACGGTCTTGTCTCGGTATTAACGGCGTACGTCACTCCGTATTCCGCGTGTACGGTAACATTACGATAAATAGTATCGGTATAAATCGGTTGAGCGAAACTCGTGACGGGATTGCCCTGAAGGTAGAGATCGGTAAGCATCGTCAAGTCGCGAAGATAAAAATGATCGTAAGTCGCGAACCGATTTCCTCGAAGATCGAGAAGACGAAGACGATTGTCACGATCGATCCAGGACCAAGCGAGTCGATCGAGACGATTGTCGGAAAGATCGAGTTCCTCGAGTTCGGGAAGACCGGCGAAAGCTCCGTTATCGACGATGGTCAAACGATTTCCGCTCAGGGTAAGCCACTTAAGACGACGAAGATCGCGAAAAGTACCGGTAACGATTCTCTCGATGTAATTGTGATCGATCGTCAGACTCGTCAGCATTCGCGTACGACTGAAATCCGGGACGAACCTAAGGCGATTGTGACTCAATGAGAGATCGGCAAGTTCGGACAATCGATCGAACGTACCGATCGCGATATTTTCGATCTCGTTGTACGCCAGAGTCAAGCTTCGAAGCTCGTAAGCATCGACGAAACTGTCGGCGTCGATTCGCGTTATCCGATTTCTAGATAGCGACAAAAATCGTAATCTCGATGCACCCCGAAGATTGACGCATTCGTTCCTACACGAAGATGAGCATATCGCCATAACCTCATTTCCATCTAGATAAAGATATCGCAAATCGCGAATTATTCGAGCGTCGAGACTGCGAATTCGATTACGCTCGAGATGAAGATGACTCAGCGCGATCGGCAAATCGGTAAGATAATTCAGACTCTCGGAGGTTAAAAGATTGTCCGACAGGTAGAGATGCGTCAACGATGGAAAATGATGGCGAATCGAGACGCTCATTCGTTGGATAAAATTTTTTCGAAGATAAAGATGCTCCAGACGAGGAAAATAATCGGCACGATCGATCGTCAAGACGTGAGAGCTCGCGGTATTAATCTCGTTCTCATCGAGGATCAGTGTCGATAAGGTAGGATGTCCACCGAACGACAAAAAATCACAGTATTGTATACGATTTTTCGAAAGATCGAGATAAAATAAATTTGGCAAACGATCGAAAGCACCGTAGGAGATACTCTCGATTAAATTTTGGTGAAGACTCAGGCAGGTAACGCGGTTGCTAACGATGAATCCCGTATAAAGATTTTGTGGTGCGCACGCTCGTGGCAATATGAGCGATACGTCGTTACGCCGATTGATCGTCGTCTCGCATTTTCCGGTCGGTATGTTCAGTTCCTCACTGCTGATGCCAAAATCGATCGATGAATCCACGTACGTTATGGGAAATGATATCCTATTTTGATAACAAGCGTTGATCGATCCGAGTGATAAAATTAAAATCACAAACAACGATCGATTGGGCCCTTCCATTTTTGTCTTCTTCGGACCTGTCGAGTTCGAGAATTTATTTCCAAATTTTATTCCGTAATTCGACGAATTTACACCAATTATCACAATAAAAATTATTTTCGGAGATATAAATTTTATTTTGAGACAGTATTTATTTAATATATTATCCCTCGATTAGTGAATTAAATTTTCTTTGTCTTGGTCGATTTTATTACATTGCATTGTCGATAATTGATCTTTTTTTTGTCAAAAAATAATAAAATCATTATTAACTTTTTAGTTCACTTACCACTGGTTCTCTGACCGTGGCGACCACGATCTTTCACATGACGCGAGTGTTTGGCGTTCGAGGCTTTTATAGGCTCGGTAGACGATTTTTTATTGTTGAAATAAGACCGACGAATGGCAAGGCCACATGGCATTAAAATTGACGTTATAACGCGAGACATTAGATCGATCTTAGACTCGAATAATGAAAGAATTATATCTTCTAAAGGTCGAATGAGTTTATCAAGAGCACGAGCCTCAACGAACGTAAGAGTTGATATATTAAAAAATATATGTATAATTGCGTACGAATGACGAAAGAGATATTTAAAAAAAATTCATTGTTTTTATTGCTTTTATTGCTCAAGCTAATAGACGAGACAATTATTGACAAAATATATTTTTTTTAATTTTTCGCGTCCTATTTTTATTTTCGTCGGGCATTTTATTTTTTATCCAAGACGCAATCAAAATATACGCGAAATAAATTATTTCACCCAAACTGAGAATACTGCAGCCGAGAAAAAGACTAAAAATCCCACCTACGGATGCTGAAAATTATCGAATGATTAGAGCA
Source organism: Netelia inedita (assembly GCA_964017225.1). Lineage (NCBI taxonomy): Eukaryota > Metazoa > Arthropoda > Insecta > Hymenoptera > Ichneumonidae > Netelia > Netelia inedita. Next base: position 6,361,167 of record OZ024920.1, on the reverse strand, counting down.
TGATACGTTTTTGTTCGATTGTGAGATTAGTTAAGAATTATTCGTTTATAAATTTAACGTACAGAGCAAATAAATCTCGTCGGCAATTTTCAAACTCGCAGCCCTGTCGTAAACTTGTTCTCCTATGTACATTCTAAGTACGGCATTTTCCATTGATATATTCTGACTGAAATTGAGAAAATTAAGGAAAAAATATCGAAAATTTAGGAGAAAATTTCGAGGGGAAATATTTGATATTTACTAAATTAATGATGGTGCAAAATTTGTTTGTGACAACTGGATCTGACTGTGAGTGACGTGGTAATGTTGCTCGTTGCAACGCGTTGGACAAAAGCATTGAACTACGGATTCGTTTATGTACATGACCGACCAAATATTTCGATAATTTTTTCTCAAACATTTCATCTGCGAAAAATTGCAAATCTGCGAAAAAACAAAAACTTGATTTTTGACACATTATTATCCTTGTGATAAAATTGATTCATTAGAAAATATTTTTGAAAGAAACTTACGGAACTTTTATCGACGAATGGCGCGAAGTGCCACGGAACGCAATTGCAAAGCGCTAGCGACGCTCTTATTCGACAGGAATTGTGACAATTCTCTTTCCAATATTCGTCAAAATATTCGATCTTTAATTCTTCCGAGGAACAGGGAATCTCGTGTTCACCACCGAGCCCTGGAATTTTTTTATTTCTTCGTGCGGATACTCTCAACTGCATGAGAAAAAAAGACAACAAATAAATTTTTACAAAATGCTGTGAAAATTATTGGATCTCATTCGAAATTCATTTTTAGTGGAAATTTCATACCTGCATCTCGCGACCAGCTTGTAGAATCAGACTCGACGAATCGGGATAAACCATACTGTGATGAATAAATAACTTTAAAAAAAAGATTCCCTTATTATTATAACTAATCTTTGAATAAAAGTTCGTTTAAACAAAAAATATAATTTATATTTATTCGTGTCAGTTTCACCATAAAACCATTATTAATAAATTTTTTTAATTAGCGAGCAATGAATACCAGCAATCCAACTGTATTTGTCGTTATTCTCTCGATATTTCCATTATCGTCGTTAATGATAAATTGATCACCGGTAAAAACCAGAGTCAGTCCCGAATGGACGCCATAATTTAGTGCCTTTTTAGTCGTTGGCATATTTCTTTTTCTACGCGAACAGAAAAATTTTAATTATTAGAAAATAATTTTAAAAACCGATTTAAAAAATAAAAATTCTGGACAATAAATAGATTACCGTACGGGGTCCACCTGATCTTCGAGGAGATAATTAAAGGAGCAACAAAGCCCTCCAAAAGCGTAAGAACGCCTGAACAATTTAAAGCAATTTACTCTCTTGTATTCCCACCAACAGGACTCAACAACATTTTCACAGGGGCTTCTCAAAGTTGCCAATAGATCGACCAGATTAAAATCATTAAGTTTCAATATTTCGTTCAATTGATTACGATCCTCGTACATGTCGGCTCGAGGATGCGACATCTCGAAAGCTTGTCTTGAAAATTGTAATTTTGAGATTAAATTCTCGCCGCAAATATTTAAACGAAGGCTAAAATTGTTTAACCCAAAATTCGTACTTAAAAAGAAACATGGCCCGCTCTTCGCTGATGCCATTGGGCAGTCTGATTCTCCGGAGGAATTTCGCTCGAGTCTCAAAATCTGGCGCGATCATTGGGCAAACCGTTAACCCAGGAAAACTCGTTAGAAACGAAGGGGTGTAAAAATCTTCCATCACCGTTAAAATCGGATGAGCTTGATAACGGTTCCAAAATAGTTTCAGCAGCCACCAGGAGCCTTCGATGGAACTCATTTTTTTTCTTTTGGTTACATTTTCAACAACAAAAACCGAGAATTCTTATTTTATGCAATCACTCACCGACGAACGCGACAATCAAGATCCAAATCCAAAATAATTTGCCAATTTTTCCACAGCCTGGAGAATCGCTGTCGAGGTACTTGATCCCGTGAATACTGGTATTTTGTACAAAATCACGGAGGACTCTCGTCGCTGAGAACTTTACGATTCTTTTTCGTTCCATTTTTTGCATTTTTGAATTATTGATAAAATTGATCATTTTTTTCGTACTTAGACGTTCTATCGATTAACCTTTATCACTTGTTTAACGCGAGAACGAAGAATTCGGTGATGTTCGTCGGAAAACGTTCGTTCCGAGTCCAAACAGATTCTGTTGCGTATGATGCGAGGGATGTCGAGAAAGCTTTCATTTTACTGGCAAATATAGAATGTTCCACTTACAAAAGTGACGATAAATTATTAATACGAAAGCATTGTTTACGCAGAATTTCATTCGTTCGAGTAAAACATATCTATTTCATCGTGACTATCGCAAAACTGATAGCGCACGCTACGAAATTGTCGAAGCTATCGGTTTCCGACGTACCAGTTTGTTACAAAAGCTTTCGATAAATTACTTAGCGAGTCCGTCGCGTCACTTTGATTATACGATTGTTCAATTCAATTATCGGAACAATAGAAATCTGTCGCGGAAAAAAACGACGCGAATAGTTTGTCATTGATTATTCAGTAAAATAATTCCGTCGTCATTTTATACTTAAGTAAAATTTTTAATAAATTATTTCGTTAAATAATGCAACAAGGTGCATGTCATATCTGCCTGGGAAATCGGAACAGTAAATTCTCATGCAAATGGAAAAATTTCAAATAGGAACACGGTTTTTTTTATTTTTTAACAGATAACACGAATTCCCTCAAATTGTCAATTATGGATTAATTATAATTTTTTAAATATTAAAATTTTATCTCGTCGCTGATAACTTACCCGAGTTACAGGAGACGCCATCTCACGAGTTAATGAGAAAATTTCACGTGAATGTGTGCTTTGTTACCTACTGCGTGAGAATTTATCAGGAGATCCATTTTTGCGTCAACATGTACTGCCTTATAGTCTTTAAAAGGCCCGAAAAAAGTTATTCGGGTATGGTTTGTAAATTTCGAAAAAATAGCTTTGAGTGTCTTTTCGGCTTTTTCAACTTACCGACCGTCGGATAACTAACTTACTCGATGATAAAAATACGATCGATTATATTGTAATTTGTACATTCACTTGCCTTTAATGACAGAATAACAGGAAGTAAGGAAGATAAGAAAGAAATATACTATCTCGACTATACTGAGGATGCTGCAACCAAGAAACAAGCTGAACGTTCCACCAATGGAAGCTAAAATTAATAAAAAAACAGACGCGATTATTCGATCGATTACAATTTGAATGGAAAAAAGTATTGAAGTAACAATTAATTCGCTCACAAAGCATGTAAACAATGTTGGTGATCTCGACATTGCCAAAACATTCCATGGTGTCGTAAGCAATGAATAATCGAAGTACTGCACTTTCTTTCGTTACGTTGCGACTGAAAATATCATTTGAATTAGTTAATTTAAATTTCGCGGCGTTGTTATAAAATTTAAGACGTATTTACTATATAGGAGACGGTGCAAAACTCGATGAAACTGTGATTGGAATCTCAGCGTGTTTGAGGTTGAAAAACTCGTCCAGGCATTTTGGCTTACAGATACAAGACATTCTCGTAGAATTGAAATGCATAAATGACCAAATTCGCTTGTGATTCTCTCGCAGACATTTTAACTGGGGGAATTCGCAGATCTGTACAAATGAACAAGAAAGAAATTAACCCAGTCGAGTTTGCGATAAAATCGGTGCGGTGCAGTAGAACGAGTCAACGATAGTCAGGCACACGCGCTCGCTATTTATGTCGGAAATATTCCAAGGCTACTTCCAAAATTCGGAACGAGCAAAATCTAATTTTCTTTTTAATTAAATATAACAAATATATTGTATCAAATTAAATAAATAAAAGCATTAAAAGAAATTTATTCAAACTGCGAATTCTGTTTCTCGTTTCAAAGTACTTTTTTTAATTACTCAGTATTCCTGGCGATCCGCCATCTAATATTTTTAATTACTAACCAGCCTGATAAAAATGGTAATATAAAATAATTTTTATAAAAAAAAAATTATTAAAAATTCAAAACAGATGCAAAGCTATATTTCACCCGACTGTTCAGAAGTAGATTATATCAACGTGCGATAAGACACGCAATATCGATGACTAAAATTATGCTTTATTTCGATCTCCCGCATATTAAATGACTCACGGCATGATTCTTGGCTTTGGCGAATGGTGAAAATTGCCAGGGGATACAGCCGCACAGAGAGAATGCTGCTTTCATCCTACACGAATTATAACAATTCGACAGTCCATAAGAGGGGAAATATTCCAGCTCCCCCTCATCGTCATCCGCCACACATGGTAAATCACCTTTTTCAAATACATGTGACAATTTTCGGATTTGGGTCCCCAAAATACCTAGCTACGTACAAAGATAAATCTCTTTCGAATATTATCCGATTTTAGCTTTGTGTGAATTCGCAAAAAAACGTTACTACATTTTTTTTAATTAAAAATTATCACATTCTTTCTTCTAAAACTTTCTTTTATTTACTTGCGTTTCGTATCCACCCTGCAATACGAAATCGGCCTTGCCAGGGTATTGGAGATGATGATGAATGTGCAACTGCCAAAATATTCAAAAAATCTTAAATAATTTTTTTAATTACTTAATCCGATTGAAAAAAAAATTTATGATTTTTTATATTTTCGCATACCATCAATCCAACAGTGTTTGCTCGTATTCTCGCGATAGTACCATTGTCGTGCGTCAGGATAAATGCATTTTGTTTGAAAACCAAAGTAAGACCGGAATGTAATCCATATGCGGCAGACGGTAGCATGCCGTCTGTCCTAAACCGTCCCATACTAGAAAAAACCGTTTTTAAACGGTTCTCTATAATTTATTAATCAACGATTTACACTATCGACACTCTTTGTGCAAAGATCAATGATTTTTCTCGAAAAATACCATTTTTTTCAAAAAATATTCTTTTGCCATAATTTCAATATGAAACTTTTGTAGAAATGTAATTTAATCATTATCATTGTCATTATTACGTCTCCATTATCATACCTTGATGGATCGATACTATCCTGAAGATCGTAATTGAACGAGCAGCAAAGACCGTCGTACGCATGAACGATTCGAAAGAATTGTTGGCAGCTCATTCGTTTCTCGTTCCACCAACAAGATTCCACAAAATCAAGACAATCGCCTCTGAGCAATTCGAGAAAATCAGAAATGTGCAAGTCATTGATTCTCAACAATTCATGCAGTTTTTCGTGTTCTTGAAAAAGCTTCGAGTCAACGTGAACCAGTTCGAAAATATATCTGGGAATAAATTCGATTGTATGATTCGTAAAAAAAACGCGAATTGCAAGTTTTAATAATAATTTTTTAAAAAGGACACGTTATTTATTACCAACGATAATAAATACTTTAACATATACGTGGCTTCGTTTTTAGTGATATTCGGGGGTAAAATGAGTTTTTCCAATATTCGCTCGCGTATTTCCAGTTCCGGTCCCGTCATCGGGCATACCGTCACAGCAGGAAATAACCCCAAGAACGAGGGCGTGAAAAAACTCTCCACCGCCGCGATCGACGGATTGTCCTGGTAACGATCCCAGAACGTTTTCAGCAACAAGCCGGAACCTTAATTTTTTTTTATTAAAATCCCTTGATTTTCATTAAAACTGGATTAATTTTTAATCACTTTTCTAATTACATTATTTGAAAAATACTAGACGCGTCTCACCGACGAAGGCGAGAAGGAGGATACAGATCCAAAATAATTTTCCGATCAAACCAACGTAGATCGTGCCACCGAGATATTTGAATCCGTGCAAACTGGTGTTGTTGAGAAAATCACGAGTAACAATCCGCGCGTTCATAAGAATTTTGTCTCTTTTCGACAATTCGTTGCGCGTTCTATCTTTCAACGGATGGAGTTTCGCCATTTCGTTCGACGTACCGTACTCATCGCGCGACAAAGTTCTTATGAATTAGCGCTACGTGCGTGTTTCTCGTTAGACAATTATTATTTCTTTTTTTTTCATCGTGGAAAACAGCAGCTACCTGCATCGACCATTAATACTTGACGGTAATGAAGCAGAAGCTCGCACTTAACGGAATGAGGGTAATTTTTTTTTATCAATTATCATAAAACATTCAAGAACTCGTGCGCATGGGTCGGACACGAGAACACTTTACAATGTAGGCTCGTGTTCATGCAACGATAAGCAACGTTTTCTTTCTTTATTGCGGTGTTCCACGCTCTTGAGGACCGGGAATATGAGGGGTTCGGCGAGGCGGGAATTTTATGGTTCGGCGGCGAATGAAAAGAACGACTTTTCTTTTTTTTCGAATGGCAATAACAAATTGCGCCCTCGCACGGCGCGGTCCGCATCGTTTATTTATTTACAATTCTAAAAGATACAGCACTCTCGAAATCTCGCGAAATCTAACTTCAACGAGATATCCTAAAAAATAAATAATCGTCTATAAACGCGTACGAACAGGCGTTTTCCTATTTCCTTGTTTACCCCTCTATCTCTCTTTTTATCCCGCACTCCTGCTATTTACAAAATAAAATAAAAAGAAGGGATCTAACTAACCGACGTGGAGATCGTTGACGAAATTTCCGATCGATCGATCGATCGATCACCGATGAATTGACCCGACGACGTCCGGGCTTGTTAGGAACTTTCGAGCCCTCGAACTGTCGCAACTCGCTCATCACCGTCGAGGCACGGAGCCTGATTTGTTTTCATAAATTCACAAACTTTCTATGCTTCTCTTTGTCCCTCTCTCTCACTCCCTCCCTCTTTCTCTATCTGTCTGTGTTTCACTCTTCCTCGAACCGTCAGGTGAATGGTAACGGGCAATCATACTGCCACGTTTCGAAAACCGCTCGCCGTCAGAAGTCCTGAAACAGTGCCAGTTGATCGGGTGGCAAGGGAGGCTGAGAACGCCAATCGGTCTCGGGATAGTCGTCGAAACAGCTCGGATCACCCGGTGCCTTGACTCGTGGCCGTATCGGTGGCGTTAACGCTCTCTGAGGTACCTAAAAACAATATTGACCGATATCGAAATAATTCACCAAATAACTCGTATTATCAATATTAGTTTTTATTACAATGTATATATTGACCAATTGAGAAACCGAGAAAAAATTCATATCGATATCATTGATAAAAATAAAATTTCAATCAATTATTGCATGAAATCATTTTTGTGAAAAACAAAATCTTCCTCTCCCGAAACCCTTTTTTGTGGGCCAGCGAATCGAAAGTCCGCGGTTTTTTAGCTTTCGCTATGGCCAGAGAAATTGGGCTATCCCGATGTTCAGCTTATTTTTCGAACCCCTCGCACGGTAGACAATTAGGCTCCAAAAATCGATTTTTTGGAAATCCTTTATTCTATACATTTTTACAGCTTAATCCGATCGGAAATCACTCGCTGATCACGAATTCAACGGTAGTTTTTTGCTCTTATGAAAAATGATAGGTAAAAAAACGAAAAAACGTGATTTTTCACGTTTTTTTCGAGATTTCGCCCATTAATTTTAAACTATCGTAAGAATAACCATCATTTTCGCGATGGGCGAGAAATTTGCGATGAAAGCAAGCACTTCCAAGGAACAATATTTATTTATCAAAAATCATTAATTAGCAGCAGGAAATTAATTATCAGCAATAATTTATTACCAGAAGAAATTAATTGCGAGCAATAATTAATTGCCAGAAGAAATTAATTCCCAGCAATAATGAATTAAAGACCGATAAGAATTAACTATCAATAAAAGATCCAATAAATTTTTAATTACCAATGGCCAATCGACGAGTTTGAACCAACGATGCCTCTTGACGTCTTCCGCTCCCTGTCTCATGTTCCCCAGTCTCTTCGTTCTATCAGCGACGAGTAACTTCTTAACGAGATCCTTGGCAATCGGGTCCATGTGCTTCGGCCACTCGATTCTACCCCCGAGAATCTTCTCGTATATGCCAAATGGATTATCGTCGAAGAAAGGCGGATAACCTGCCAGCATTTCGTAGATTAATACACCCAGTGCCCACCAGTCGACCGCTTTGTTGTGACCTTTGCTCTGTATGATCTCAGGTGCTAAATATTCAGGTGTGCCGCACAGTGTCCACGTTCTATAAAAACATAATAAAATTGATTATTTTTCATCGATAAAACGATCAACGATCGATTACATTCTTGCAGATAAAAAAATATTCCAAAATTTCTCAAAGTATTTTTATCGACCGTGACTAAAATCCTCGGTGCGGTTCGTTCATTCGTAGGTCACCGATGGACCCTAGTTCATTCATCGAACAATTTGTCTCCAACCCTCGCGTCGCTCAAAATTTTCTATAGTAATAGTAACCCAGTTTTCGCCCGGTGGCTGATTCGACCGAGTGCTGTCAGTGGTTTTCGACTGGCGCACGCTCGTGACTAATATCGAAAATTCCAAAAATAAAGTGGTCGTTTTTCCAGGAAATTCGAATAGCGTCACGATGTCTCGTCGGGCCACACGCGAGGCATAAACATTCACTTCGAGTGGCCAGAAATAAAGCTCAATAAAATCGGGTTAGCCGTTAAATTCGTGTTTACGCTAACGCATCTGTGCCCGAAAATTGTGAGTCGACCGCGAAATCCTTTTTCCAACCCCGTTTAAAAAAAAATGCGCTCGACATTCGAAAAACACGTTGTAGACAGTGCGACTCCTTTCGATATATCACGTTGTCGAGCGACAGACGACTTTTTCACACGAAAATAAAAAAAAATTGTGGAACAACAATGTGAACACACCTGTCCGTTAGCTTTTTCGAAAATCCAAAATCCGTTATCTTCAAGTGTCCCTGACTGTCGAGTAGTAGATTCTCCGGTTTGAGATCTCGGTAGACGATGTGCTTGCAGTGAAGATAATCGAGCGCGCAAACGATCTCGGCGGCGTAAAAACAACTCGTTGGTCCTGAGAATCGTCCTGCCGCACGTAAGTACGAAAAAAGTTCACCACCTGCGACGAATTCCAGGAGCATGTATACACGAGCCTCGTCTCTCCCGCTCCAGAGCCTTAGCAAGAAATTATTTTTTTGCAACGATTATTATTAAAACGATCGATGATTAATCGACGTTTGACGATTATCGACAATTTTCCCTCAAAATTTGATTTTCTTTCGATATAATGGAAATATTTTTGAGTTATTGAAGAATTTTTAATGATTTAAGTAAAATTTTAATTTCACTCAAATCGAATGAAATTTTCTAATGGCAATTTGAAAAAAATTGTCATTCCGATCAATTTTGATCGACCGATAGGTAAGGAAGGAAAAATCGATGAATTCATTGGTATAGAAAAATTAAAACTATCGGATTACGTCAACGTTACGCACATATTGACGATAAACGGATGATTGACTTCTTTGAGAACGGAAACTTCGTTTCTGACGTGTTCGACCTGCTTGAGCCTTATTACGTCAACCATAGAGAGAACCTTGAGGGCGAGAGGACTCCCACGATGCCTGCAAAGTACCACACGACCGAACGTCCCGGTACCTAAAAATACGATCAATTCGATTCAACTTTCGATTCGTAAGAGTCACCTCACGTAATCACGACGTGTCTACTACGTTACGTTGACATTTGCATAAATTGCACCGACGGTGATAAACGTGAACAGAATTTTTTATCGAATCATCGTAGAAAATTTCAAAAACTTCGTCCTTGACATTTCTAACTTACATTTTATATTTTCGTACTGTTACGAAACATTGCAACGACAAAAATTCCGTCAATTTTTCAATTAAAATTCCATCAATTCCTATAATTTCGAAAATATAATATTATTTGCCAATTTTTCTCAATCAATTTTTAATTATCATATTTTACCTCAAATATATCAATTTTTTATTCCTTTCGTGCGTGAAACTTGCTAATTTTATTCTTAAAAATTCGAAATACGAAAAAAGAAAATAATTATCCTCGTTTTACTCGAACTTATAATAGCCCAGGGCGTGCAATAAATTATCCCGTTACCAATCCGATTCGTATTCGACCCTGAAGACATTTGGCCACGCATCTATACACACACACACACACATTTATAGATATATAAGTTCAAGCATAATGGCATCGCGTGATATTCCAGTTGCGGGGGTTTTCAGGATCGGTCCGTCTACTCTGGTGTCAGCCAACTGTCTCATCCACCCCGGAGCATTTTAGAGACCGGACCGTTTCTCCGGCAATGCCTCTATAAATATTTACAAAATTGGCAAGTCTCGCAAAGACGCACACGCGCTCATATTCTCGTTTTCTTCTAACCCCCCCCCTTCCCCCCCCCCCATCCTTTCACTCTTTTTTGCTCACGCGCGCACACGATGTTGCTCATCCGGTTATAATGACGACAAGCTTTGTCAGTTAACGCGGGACGTTTTGTTAATGCTCGACGACAGGTGTTTTGCGAAAATTTTGTGAAACTCGTACGTGAACAACACCCGAAACGCCTCATCCTACTTTTATACGCGAATGAATTTAAATCCACCGAGCAAACTTATCGCTCTTACGTGACTAATTGACCGAGGGCGACGCTTGAATTTTCCGGCGATAATGAAGCTCGTGTCTGATGACGCCCGACGACACTACGAGATTTACAACAAATTCGAAATAATCGTTCGATCGTTAGGCTCGAGTTTAAATTTAGGAACAAAAGTATTGCAAGTAGTTGGTAGATTTGTTTCTCGTTCGTTTGATAATTTTACGAAACGTACTTAATTTTTTATCGCATTCGGTACGAATAACTTTTTGTTCGTTGCGATGAATAATTTTTTCGAGTTTATCCAATTGCAGCGAGTTTATAAAAAATCACGTTACGTATGAAATAAATAAAAAATATTGTCTAGGCTCGAATCATGCGAACTCGATCGATCGTACATTAAGGTGCAATGCAGTTGTGCAACTTATTACGACAACAAACGGTTGAGGAAAATTTTATTATTAAATTTGTTGATATTACTATTAGACTCGATGCGAGACTGATAAGTATATAAATTTGCGGTTATCGCAAGCATTATAAATAAGTAAATATTTTATCATTTCACATCGGTCCGACAACGTAAACACCAATTCTCCTGAAAATCGACATTTTATTTAAACATTCCATATATATAAAGTAAACAAAATTAATGAAATTTTTGTTAGAATAATATTTCAATAATTGAATATTATACTAAAATACAATAATGTATCTTTAAAATGGATAATATAATATAATTATTTCAAATATTCAATTATTTCAAAAACTATTTATCCAATTAAATTCAATTTTCAATTAAACAGTAAATACAATTTAAATAAGCCAAATTAAAAAAAATTCTGCTCAATGGAACCTCGCGTTATCGGACCAAAGACGAAAAAATATTTAAAAAAAAACGTAATTCTCACAATATTGCGCGAGCGAGAGAAAGTAAGCGTGAGAGAATTTTAGCAATAACAAACAAACGTATAATTTTGCATAACATCGAATTCTTTTTACGCGCTTCATGACTCTTACAACGATACGGTTCCACGCGAGCACGAAAAATCCAAGGTGGGCAGCTCTTAACTCGCGATGTAAATGAGTTTATCGAGATGTAAGTCGCGCGATATACAACGATATATATCCGTTCGTAACACCGAGATACCTTATTAGCCGAAGATCTTTCGTCGGGATATTACGAATTTAATGTGTTATGTACGCGCTTATCGTAAACAAGTTTACAACGACGATATGGTAATATAAATTGGTGCGAACGTGAGAAGAACGTTTGATCTGTGTGAGGATTTGTCATGTTCCAAATATACAAATAAATAATGAATTTGAAAAATTACTAGAACACATCAAGGCGGCCACGCGAAGAGAGATTCGAGTGCGGGGGAGGTAACGTTAAACATTGAGATTTCTCTCTCTCTCTCTCTCTCTCTCTTCTTTCTCCCATGTAACCCGCATAGAGTTTTAACGCGCATGTATATATATGTTCTCGCGAGTTATAAATATATACTCGCGGTCGGCCTCTCACTCTCCAGTGGCCCACTTGCTCGGGCAGCACACGCAATCTCCGCGTTTTTCCCCCGTAGCTCTCTCATGCATTATAAATATATACATATATATATTTAACATCGCGATATCGAGTCTGTTACTTTTTCGTTAGTTTTAGAAAAATGTTTTTGTTTTGTTTTGTTAATTGACTGTACCATCGGGAAATTTTCATTAGACGAATTTAAAAAATTTGATTTATATTGACAATTGGTAAGGCGTTTTGATTTTTTAACTTTGGCTCGTTTATTAAATCGGAGTAAGATAAAAGGATTTATTTTAATGAGACTGGAGTTTATTTAGGACAAACGAATTACGTACGATCTGAATAAAATTTATTCAGCCAAGCGACGGTTATAAATTTTGTTAAATTATTTCACGTTACATTCGAGTAAACATTTCCTAACTGGACAATTTTTATAAATATCACATTTATCATTTTTCTTCGTTTAAATTTGTCCAGTTGATAAAAATTCAATCGAATAAAACAAAAACTTGATAAAAAATTTGATTTCGATGAAAAAATTGGAAAATCGACGATTTCGCATGAAAAATATTCAAATTTTCATATTTATCAATTTTTTTCATTTTTTTGTCGATTTATCGATCGATATCGACACTTACCGATGGTTTTAATAATTTCCATATCATCAATGTCGTATCTCGCCGAATCTTCCTGTGATCCTTCCTCGTCCGAAGTTCCATCCCCCGACATTGCGTTTCGTCTCTTTGTTTTCTTTTTTCTTCTTCACTTCGATCGAACCGTTAGCTCTGGTGCCTCGATCTCCGAGCAAAGCGAAGAAATTACAGCGAGTACGAGAGAAAGATGAAAAATATCCAAGTGACTACAGGGAAAGCTCGTCTTCGCCAGTAAACGAAGAGCAACGCGTCAAAAGGTAAAGATTTATTTCTCTCGTTCTATCTTTCCTTACACGCGTATCTCTCTCTCTCTCTCTCTCTCTCGCAGGCGCGCACGTGGAAACCTCGCGGTTCAACGATCCACGAACGAGGATATTCTTAGAGCTCCACTTCCGTACGTCCCATAACTGTCCGTCCTGGTCTCCGAACGCAACACTCGCAAACACGAGACTTACACGTACACACCGCGTTAACCAAACGCGAACGTCAACGTGCGCGTTACACCCGCGTCAAACGCTGATATGCCGCACGACGAATAACGAACGAAAAAAATTAAAAAATAACAATAACAATCCTCTCACTGATAACGAATCAATACGAATTTTCGTCTCACAGCCTCGTATTACGATGCTTCTGTTAAAAAAAAACAAAGAAAAAATTAAAAACACATCACATTACGTCTCAATCAAAACGTACGATCGATCAAATCGATCATTCGATCGAATCCTTCTATTATCTTTAAATATTTATTCCATTAATCACCGTTTAATTAATTTTATCACGTCGATCAATTGAATTAAAACGCGTCGATTTATTTCTTTATTATCGATCGGTGATTATTGTTTTTTGTTTTTTAATCGATCGATTTTTTTCGTCACGAATTAAATGGTTCTAGGATCGCGGGGATGTGTAGAGAAAAGGAACGGTGAGAGATAGAGGGATGAGAAATCAGGTGGGTCAGGGAGATGAGAAGATGGGAGAAATAACGATCGGGACGAAGATGCGAGGTTGGGAGAAACACCGGTGAACGAGTCTCTCTCGGACATAGACCTGTTACGATGCCGCTCGAATGACCGACTGATGTGTGCCGAGCTGAGTTCCGATACTAGAGAGCAGGCCCGTTGAACTCTCTCGGGTCTCTTCTCTCTCGTCGGTTTGCCTCAGGCCGAGATCAGATCTATCGTGGATCTTCTCTCACCGCCTTCGCGCTTTCGTTTGACTTTTACATACGAGCGAGTATGTATATCCCTCCCGCATCTAACGTGGATGCTGTGGGACGTTTTTTGGCAGCCTACTCCAACGCGTTACACGTTTCCCGGATTTTCCTGAATACCCCGCCCTCCCGTCGGTGACAGACTCGGTCACGCACTCACGCACGCACGCAATGACGAAAATACGGAAATAACGAGGCAACGGGCTCCGAGAAATCGTGTACGATACTTGCAAAGGAGAACCCGCAGCGTCTCATAATGTACGTCACGTCTTTCACACGGTGCTAATTTATTTGATATTAAATCATGAATTTCATGAATTTCATTGATTCCAATGAACTTTATTAAATTCTATTATTTCTATTTATTTCAATTAATTTCCATTTATTTTTATTAAATTTATTGATTTTGATTAATTTCTGATTGATTTTCATTAATTTAATTAGTTTTTTCAATTATTAATTATTTTTTATTTTTGACACGTTGTAGAAATAAAAATAAATGGTTTAAACTAAAGACTGGTTACGATTGAATTTGAAGAAAATAGAGTAACTCTTGTTTGAACGAAAGTGAAATTTATTGGCTCGGTAATCGAGTATCTTGTAACGTTGCCAAAGAAAACATGGAGATAGTACGATTGTTTTTTTTTTATTCGTCAGTTCGAATGAAGTTCATTTGTATCAAGGCCATTTCTCTCGTTGTGATCGCACACGTCAGGAGTAATTCGGAGAATCAGGAAGTTGGCACGTGTCTTCGAGGGCCGAGAAAGAGAGGGGGAGAGAGGAAGAGAAAGATAGAGAGAAAGATAGAGATGGGGGAGCGTGAGTCAAATTTTGGAGTGGTCCCCACGCAACGAAAATATTCCTGTCGGTAGATTTACGTATCGATTTTATTATTTCAACAAAATCATTTCTGGCTCCAATTCAATAATGAACGTAGGCGTCTATCTATATCTCCGCGTGCGTTTATAATATTCGTGATTATACCCTCGTGGACCGTATTTCATGTGCCTACGCAACTCAAGAAATCAAACGAGACGGAGATGATTTTAAGAAAAAGAAAAAAGAAAAAAAAATAGCTTGCCCGCGAGGCAGCGAGCCAACCGGAGAGAAAGTTCGCTCTCTCGTTGGGATCTCCTCGAGTCGAGTTGCAACGTGGTTAATTCGACACGGTGTTAGAGCACAGTGACGGGCACAATTTTTCGAAATGAAAACAAGATTTAAAAAATAATAAATTGTAAAAGTTTACGAAAATTCAGAATAATTCGAGCGTTTGATTTTTGCTCGCGTCTTTTTTTCACGAGGAATTAAGTAAAAACGTTGCATTTTTTTTTTCAATAAAAAATGAGGTCTGATACGGAATTTTACGTCGCGATAACGTTATCGATTATTTAATGTTTCGAGGAAGAACGTTTTACGGACGAGAAACATTTGTAGATCGTTGAATTAATTTGTCGTTCGGGTTTCATTGGACCGGTACGTTATCTGGAACTGCGAATGATCAAAATTCGAAGGTGGCCAATAAGGGAGTAGCTCGACGACGCGTAGATAAGGGAGATTACATTGATAAGTCGCTCGTATTTATATTTGTCTTCCGAACGCGAGAATCGTCCTCGTTTTCTCTCTCTCTCTCTCTCTCTCTCGTTCTCATTTCTTTTTTCATGCCCTCATCTTTAACGTGTTTTGTCTTAAGATTTTATATTACCGACAGTTGGTAAGAAAAACTGTAATCCATGTTCGCACAGGTGATTTTAGTAATTTTGTAAAAAAAATTCCGTCGATTTTCAAAACTCGTAGGAAGATCGTTAGTTAGAAAATTGTTATATTACGATTTGTTTTCACAATGAACTCATCTGCCAATTTTCGAAACCGATGGCCAATGCACGTCACTCAACGGTTCTTTCGAGTTTTTTTTAAATATTTTTTCTCAACTCACTTCCGTTACATTTCCCTCTCCCTCTCTCTTTCTCGCACACACTCACACAAAGCCACCCTACCTCCTCGCTTATTCCAGTATTCTCATACTTCGCATCAATCACACAGCTGTTTGACAGCTCTCTGACACACGTGGGGACCTCACAAGAAGAAAAGTCGAAATACACGTCGCGAACTAACGTTTTTTCCCTCGACTCAAATTTTATTAAAATCCCGAATATTTATTAATTTTTATCATTTACGTTCAATTTTTGTTTTTTCATTCTATAATTATTTAATTCATCCTGAATAAAAGAACAAATTTAGATTTTATTTTTATCGGTGATAACGTCGTTCTGTTTATCCAAAAATAACGCCCCAACGTCTTTATCGTCAAAACAAATAAATTCTCCAATCATTTATCGATCTTAAATAAATATAAAAAAAAAATTGGTATTTAATTTTCGCCTGCCGTTCTCGTGTTTGAAAAATAATTTTGTTTTCTTACACTCTCTCGATTCCGAGATCTCTCGATACACAAAAAAAGCATTTAAAAAAATGCTTCGTTCCCTCTCTCTCTCTCTCTCTCTCTCTTTCTATATATATATATTTTTACGAATTCAAGAGCGATCGATAATACTTGAACGTTTCGTTACGAAGACGTTCGTAACGCGCGGATTTAAAAAACGTTCCACGCGATCTGGACTCTCGCGGCGAGTCCCGTGAACTGACCACTCAAGCGCCGCGGACTTAACGCGCGACCCCGCGAACATTGGAGAACGGAACCTCGTGTGTATGCGCGCGCCCGACCGATACGCCAAGTACAACTCCCGAAAGTCTCCGGTTCTCTTTCTCCCGCTATCTCCGTCCCCTCGACGTATCTCTTTTTCTCACTATCGGCCTGTATCTACTTACGCTCTTGGTTCGGTTTTACCATGGTACCCTTTTCTTTTCACTCGAACCAACGCTACAACCCATTTTTATTTACATATATATATATATATATATATATATATATATATATGTAAATAAAAATGGGTTGTATATATATATATGTAAATAAAAATATATATATATATATACATATACCTATGTATGTATATATGTATATATGGTATGTAACTGCGCTAGAGTCTTCGGATTTTCTCCGCAGCGCACAAGCGGTAAATTCAACATTACGTATATATCTATAGTTATACAGAACGCGACACCTCGCGTCTCAAATTCTCTTCTCCGTACCCGCGGAGCAACAGTATTTTTCTCGTATACCGCACGTTGCACGTTCGTGCGGTCTATCACGGTTTGCGATGAATCGCGAACGATCGATGATTTATAAACACTCTCGAGACGGAATATATGAATTATCGATCTGGATTAAAATTACAACGGAGAAACGACGTGGTCTCGAACGATACGACATCGAAACTTCGACACGATTTCGTTACGTCGAGCGGCGAAAGAATTGAAAATTAAGATGGAAGAAAAAGCGATATATTTTTAGGCGAAGGATCGATTCGATCGAAACCAAAAACAATCGATGTGATCGATAATATCGAGAAAACGATATTAAAATTTTTTTTTTATAATTTTGAATTAATCGATTTAATGAATTTCATAACGGTATTGTTTTCCTTTTTTTGTATCCACAAAAGAAAAATGTTGTCGTTTCGAAATATATAAATACGAATTTCGTGCGCGAAGATCGACAAAAATTTACGAAACTTCATAAAAATTCCTTCGTGCCGCCCTCGCTTTCGAGAACGCATGCGTCACGCATCCCCGAAGAACAAAGAGAGCCCAGAGAAATATTGTTCTCCAAGATTTCTTTTTTTTCCTCCGGAAATCATGACGTTCGAGCATTTTTCAAAAAATCTCTTCGTCCCTCGTTGTTTTTTTTTGTTTTCGTACGTCACGAAATTATATCCGTATCGTTGATACGTATCAGTATTATTCACGTCGACGGATTAGTAATATTCCTATAAAAAAATAAAAGTAAAAAAAAACATATTACAACTTGAAGGGGCGCGACGTACGCGACGAAATCTTATTATACGCGGTGAATGATTTTCCTCGAAGAAGAGCGACCGTATTAAAAATAGTTATGATTCGCGTTTTGTTCATCGGATATATTTATTTTCCATTTTGACTATGGTTTTCTTTTCTTTTTTTTCCTATTCTTTCTCGTTACGGAATCGTGAAACCACGATGCATGTCTCACGTACGATAATGCGGTGTACGCATAAGTTTTAACCGCGTGCACTCCAAAGAGCAGAGACAGATTGTACTGTATCGTGTTACGTGATGAAACATAAACATATAAATCTAATATATATATATATATTATATTTATATATATACACATATGTGTGCGAGTTTCCATATGTTCGTGTAAAAAACCGCTAAAACTCAATATATCGTCGGCGATGGTTACGAGAAAAATTTTGCATACCGAAATATTTCGCGTGTATATATAACCAGAATAAACAACGATACCGTCGGAGATAAAGAGAATCGAGAGAAAGAGAGAGAGAGGAGATACAACAATCTTACTCCGGTACAAAAATATTAAGGAAACTTTGCTCGTATCGTTCTCGTCATTTATTTCTTCTCGATCGATTTATCCGAAGATCGATTAAAATAATATTTTTCGTATTTTTACGTCTGTTTTTTTTACGTTTTTTGATGAGATCTTTGTTTAATTTTTTTGTTTTTATTTTTTATTTTATAAATGAAATTTAGCAGAAGTTTTTAATAATATTTTGATAAGCGCGATAAGAGACGATTTTACTCGGGAATGAGAGTCCAGCTGGGACGAGGCGCAACGGTGGCATGATTTTGTGAGAAACGATTTCTCTACCCGAGAGTCTTCTCGTCTCTCGATGTTGGCCCGATTCCAGATGCACTCTCGAGAAGACGCGCCCGCGGCGAGACTCTCTCTCTCTCTCTCTCTCTCTCGCTTTTCTTTTTCTACGATACGCGGCAGAGAAAAACGTTTCTCGTTAGATATCGGACGTATATAGTTATATCGCGCAGGTCTCGAGAAGCGACTGGTGACACCCCCGCTTTGCGATACCGTTATACACAGGAAGAATGGCTTCTTCACTTAAAACTCCGCCATCTTCTCTCACTTCGTCACTTCGTCTCGAACGATCTCGCGAAATATTCTTGGCAACGAGCTCTAAACTATGGGCACACTGCCGATAATAAACATCAATATTGCTCATTTCGATCGAATACGTAATCGATTTGGTCTATGTTGCTTCGATAAAATTGTCCAAATCTCGTTATATATACTAGGAAAGCTTTTTGGTTTGGGTTTGTCCACATTTCAAGCTTCGTTCGTCATTTTTTACCTAAAAAACGTGATTTTTCAGGTTTTTTTGCGATTTTTGTTTTGCAATTGTTGTATATGAGGGTCGTAGAAGCGAGAAAATTTATCGATAAGTTTCTGGTAAAGTTGCAAAACCGTGTATTTAGGCCCCCTGATCGCTAATTTGTTATTAATCGTCTTAAAAATGAAAAAATCGCGAAAAAAACATTTTTTGTCACGCATTTTGCGATTTTTGCTATCGTAAAAATCGTGAAATTTCAGGTTATCGTAACTCGACTAGCGTTCGACCGATTTAGATTTAATCTCAATTTAAGAACATTCTTTAATGTCGATTTTTTAAAGATCGGTGCAATCGTACCTGGGATTTACCAGTCGAGCTTAGCATCGCTCCTTGACGTCGAGAGAAATATCACCGCACCTGACTATCAGACAGTTGGCGCCCTCTGTGTACAGGTGAATCGTGTAGGCAAAGCGAGAACCTGCGTCGATAAATCTTCGACTCGTGCTTTAAAAACAAACAAAATAAACGATCAAATTTTACAGTTTTTTCCCCGCATCCACCGCTCAGAATTTTTTTTAACGATCAATTTTCTAACGAAATTGGCTCGTAAAATATAGAAAAAGCGAGGAAATAATCGTATTTCTTCCTTTAACCCCTCCGACATTTCAACCGGCTATAACTTTACTCGCTTTTAGTCGATTCGAAACACTTCGTAGGTTTGAAAACTCCGCGTATACACAAACTCAAAAACCATTAGGTCCGACCCAGTTTATTTTTCCAGCGATTCGACGATACTTTTGAAACTCGACAAAATCTCGTCGAGGAAAGATAAAAATAAAAAAATAATCCACGATCCGAACGCTTAGGCGATAAAATCTGCGTGTGATCTACAAAAATTCGGCTTACCGATCTCACTAAATTTAATCCAGATATCCAAAGATTTTCGTAAAAACCACCGAGTTCTCCAAATTACCGATAAAATATACCACAAGAATATAAATAACAAAAAACCAAAAAATCAAATAATTTGTTTATCAATTAAAAATTGTTAAACTCCAAGAACTTTTTAAAAAAATCTAAATTCATAAAATAAAATAAAATTACAAAATTCTTTTTCAATTCACCACCCAGACGTCCTTAATATTTTAACTTACCCAGTGTTGAAAAACAAAAAACTCCCCTCTTTTTCACATTGTTAATTATTTATCTCTTATACATATATTTATATGGATGATGGAGCAAGTAAGAAACGATAGAGGAGAGTGCAATCTCACGAGTAATGAATGGGTGTACGTACTTTTGTACGAGGCACGTTTTTACGAGTCAAGATTGTATTCGCGACTGGCTCACGCACATCCAACATACGGGACATGCTTTTCTCTATATTACCATTCGCATGCGATTCTCAATGTTCGCATCCGCACATACCTACACACATATGCAAAATATATGTTTATATTACATATGTATACTCCGTACATCACGAGAGAAACATCGTGTAATCGTGAACGCGTATGCAACGAAGATACATGTACATTGTACACGTATCTAAAAGAGGAATAGACACGAGGCGGGAAATGGCTTGGTCGAGCCACCCACGAGTCTCGACCCTTGACCGGAACGTGAGGTAAGACGAGGCGCCATTAACGACGAGAAATATTCCATAACTCGATCTTTATCAACCGCGATCGATCCAATAAAAAATTCGCTATTTAAGTTTATCATTCATTTATTTTTCATTATTTTTCAATTTTATTTTTAATTACGTTTTCCATTAGTTTCGAGGAAATAATTTTTGTTTTTTTTTATTATCATTTACTAATTGTTTTCGAATAATTTTGTATATTTAAGATTTTTATTAAATTCGGAATTGAAATAAATAAAAGAAAGAATTTGCTCAACGTTGAAGAAACGTGACTGACTCTGCCAATGGTCTTCCAACGACGCAGTTGTCACCGTGCAATTGGTAATATATATCAAACTTCTCGATTTTTAACGAGGAATAAGACAAACTCATGCATTTTTCCGTCGGTCTGGCTGTTGTCTCACCTTCGTCACCGAACGATTCTGATTTTTGCTGTCCCTGGGGGCTTGCGCAACGAGCAATAAATATATTACGACCCGAACCACATGGTCGAGCCGTCGTCTCCGTCGTCAAGCGTGAGGTAAACGCGGAATTTTGTTTCATGCAAAATATAAAAACCAGCGACAACGTGGAAATGCCTCGATAGCGGATGTGGACTGAATATTTTCATCATCATTATCATTATTATTATTATTCTCATTTTTTTATTATGCAATCAAACACTCGCTATATGCATTCTTACCTTGTAATGATTTTCGTTATTACCACTCGACGATAGAAAAATATTATAATTGACGACTTAGCGATTTACAAACGAAATAATAATTTTTAAAAAAGCAAAAAAAAATAGAAATTTTCATCTTTACGTCATTATTTCCGTTGCAATGATCGAATATCGATTGGACCCAATTACACACGCGAGGTCTCGGTTCGAGACTACCACTCGACGATAGAAAAATATTATAATCGACGACTAAGCGATTTACAAACTAAAAAATAATTTTAAAAAAAAGCAAAAAAAAAATAGAAATTTTCATCCTTTCGTCATTATTTCCGTTGCAATGATCGAATTTCGATTGGACCCAGTTACACACGCAAGGTCTCGGTTCGAGACTACCACTCGATGATAGAAAAATATTATAATCGACGACTAAGCGTTTTACAAACTAAAAAATAATTTAAAAAAAAGCAAAAAAAATAGAAATTTTCATCCTTTCGTCATTATTTCCGTTGCAATGATCGAATATCGATTGGACCCAATTACACACGCAAGGTCTCGGTTCGAGACTACCACTCGACGATAGAAAAATATTATAATCGACGACTAAGCGATTTACAAACTAAAAAATAATTAAAAAAAAAAGCAAAAAAAATAGAAATTTTCATCCTTTCGTCATTATTTCCTTTGCAATGATCGAATATCGATTGGACCCAATTACACAGGCGAGGTCTCGGTTCGATTCTCATCGTTACGATTCGAACGTCGCGCAGCCCGAAGAACATAAATTCTACGCCCGACTGCTCGAGATTTTCCGTCGATCGGCGTTAATTAGCGGGGCGATTCGTTATCGCGCTCCTACTGTACGATGCACGGATAAAAAAAAAAAAAAAAAAAAACGTACGAAGAAATAAAATGAAATGCATTTCCGGTGCAGCGTATTTTTCTTGCATGTTGCCAGCGATATATATATATACATATATATAACGTTATCTCTAAATCAGCATCGAGGCTCTCCATTTCCATCGTGAAAATGTGATTCGGCTTCTCGGAATAACTCGCCCGACTCTACATTTTTTTTTCTCGTTATATTGTCCGTCGTGTCGACGTCCGTCGTGTTTTATGAGTTAATACCCACCTCGTGTACGCTTAACTTTCGCTCGACGATGCGACGTCAGCTCGTTACATTTTGCCGTTCTCTCGTTCTCGTATTTTTAATACTTAGTAAAGAAAACAAAAGAAAAAAAAAAAAAAAAAAAAAAAAAAAAAACATGTAAAACACTTAACCGTAATTATTTCACTCGACGAGCGGCTAATTACAAAAATGTACTCAAACATAATTCAAATATATTCTACGATTCGCTAAAAAGCAGAATATTTACTATTTCCAGCGAGTCTGAAAAAAAATACATTTTTTTTTATTTTCGAAAAAAATTAATTTTTTCTCATTTTTACAAAAATTCGTAATTTTTTTTTCAATTTTTTTGAATAGGTATATTTTCTTTGTACATAGGTCGGTAATGTCGTTGTAGCTTGGGTTCTCCGTTCTCTCGTCGATGCGCCAAAGTCTCGGTGGCCAATGACTGTACCGGCGAGAAAAAGAAGAAAAAAAAAATTGCTGATCTTCGCTCCGTAGTCGGCATCGACGCTTCGGTCGCAATGAAAACTCTACGGTACTGCCGAGTGTATTCTCGTCTCCTACGGTTACACGTGGACGAAGAACTCTGCGTCGAACCGCAACTTCTAACCTCGTCGAAAAGTAATTATCCTTGCTCTCGTAGCCGGGCGAACCACGAGCCACTCCGTACTGTTGCCAATCCTCGTAGCACGATTATACAATTCAGAGTTTGCGGTCGGGGTGCTGCCGGAATCCCTCCATCTCGCGCTTCTTCTTTCTTTAACTTCGAGCCAGAAAGGATTCTCATCCGGAGGAAGAGAGACGCTCAATGATAAATTTCTTACGACGTACGAAAAGAAACTTGGAAATATTTTATAGTCAGCGTGAAAAGTAAACAAAATAGAAAAAAAAAAATTTTTTAATGAAGCAATATCGTAAAATCCGACGATTATTAATAATTGTTCGAGTCAGCTATTTTTTATTCTAATTTTTTTCATTTTTTTCCTCTTTTAAGACATTTTTCTTCATTATGAAAATAATGTTAATAACGTACAGGAAAAAAAATAACTGAAAAATCTAATTCATCTTAATTCAGTCGACTCGACCGGTATTTTATAGCTAGTATGGAGCATTCAGTATACACACACACACACATATATATATATATATATACGTAAGTACTGTGCGCAGTACGTGGTATTCTCTCGCTGGCACGGCTTTCGCCATTGTTGTTCCGCGAGCGCATGCGAAAACCGGCCGGTGTGCGAAGCTAGAGTACCGCGAGCCTACAAGCGACTCGTGTACGTAGAGTGTAGCGCGTATATCGTAACCTATAGCGAAGTTATGTACGTACGAGAGTACGGCCCCGGCGTCGTAAAGATAACTCGGCGGCGCTGCCACGAGCGTGTAACTACCTTGTAACGGGTCTCACTTCAATCGGCGTGCGAGTCTCGAGTCTGTACTGCACGTACACACGAGCACGGCCATCTCTATGTCCCTCTCTCTCTCCCTCTCTTACTCTTATGTGTATTATATCGCATATTCATTCTCTCATATGCCGCTAAAAAGCTGGACGCTTGCAACCGCTCGTGAGACTGTGAAGCAACTCTTACGTGTTTGTGTGTGATATACGTACACGAATATATCTATATTTTAAACGTATATATGCATATATTTCATTTTTTGCTTCTGCGCACATCGAACGCGCAGGATTCTGTAAAA
Organism: Netelia inedita; assembly: GCA_964017225.1. Lineage (NCBI taxonomy): Eukaryota > Metazoa > Arthropoda > Insecta > Hymenoptera > Ichneumonidae > Netelia > Netelia inedita. Next base: position 6,336,871 of record OZ024920.1, on the reverse strand, counting down.
GTTTCTCGATAGGTTATGTTGCCTCGATGTATATATACGTAAAGTGGTTTACGCTCCTCGTAATATGCGAATTACTCAGTATTACGCGTGGATATTCGTTCTGGCCGTGAGTCAAGGTTGAGAGAAAGCGGTTCTGTGTAAGTGTATGTATGTCTGTGTGTGTGTGTGTGTGTTGGTTCGAAACGAGAGAAAAGAAGTCAAAAGGCGAGAGAAGAAACGCGCACGCGAACGCATAGTCGAGTAAGAGGGTTCCCACAGCTCGGCGTTATTCCCAACGTTGATACCTCGAGCGAGGGGCCTGGGTGCGTACTCCGTCGTTCCTTAGTCGAGAGTAGCCTTTCGAACTTGCCGCGCGAGCGCCGCGATCCCACGGCTACTTCCGGCCTGTCCGCGCACTCAGATGGAGCTGCCGGAGCGTTTCCGTTGCCCGCTCGCCACGCACCGGTGGCCATGATTTCACAGCTAGTCGACGGCTACCATACGTACCGCTCGTACCGCGGAACAATACTCCCATAGTTTTAATAGTAAACAAGTGAATCAGTGGCGTCAAGCCACCGTGACACCACGCATACGCACACCGGGCGATGCCACGATTCACCTCGAATGCGATTCTCGTCTATGGTAATCTTCTTGTTTTTTTTTCTCTCGGTTCTTTTTTTTTTATTATTCTTACATCGTGTGTAGACACGCGATCGTACCTGCTTTTCGTACGGGAGTTCGACGAACTCGACGATTCTTCGCTAAGCATCGACTTATCGCGTTAACCTCAAATGCGAGATCTCACGGAGATGGAACATACCTGATAATGCGAGAGATACAAGTTTTTACGTAGCCTCTCCACTATCTTACTTATTTCGTGATTGTTAAATCAGGATTACGGACAAACAACACGCGACTAATTTTCTAGGTTAGGCCGAGCGTCGCTCGAGACGCCGGCGTGTCACGCGTCAGCGCCCCTATGCCTCGACGGCGCTTTACTGAACTATCTCGACAGCTCACGCGCGCGTATATCTATATCGTCGATATCGGGCCAACAAACCCGTATACCTCCTCGACTTCCGGTGTACCTAGGCTAATAGAAGAAAAAAATAATCTATTATTCCACAAAATTATTCATACGTCAACCACCGTACGAAAATATACCGTAAAGTTGATCGTCAGAAGAGAAAAAAAAAGAAAAATTAATCTACCGATTGCCCAGGCGCGACAGACGGTACCGAGGCGCGATACCCGCAGCCGCGTTACGGGGTGCCGTCGACAGGTGCCTGACAAGGTTTCCTGCAGATACCCGCGAAACTAATACGCCTCTATACCTTCCAAGTCGAACCTGCAGTTCTCATAATCCACCTCGTCCCCGTCATACTCATCTCTCCCCTCCCCCCTCTCTCTTTCCTCGTTGCTTGGGAGCGAAATGACGAACCACGAGCTACACGAGGTGCTCGACGCTGCCATTAGAAACCGGAAGTCGAGCTTTCCGCATCGGTGACCGCGAACAATGAGATCCACGCCAAGTTCACGGCACGCGGGCATAAGCCCCCCCTCGTACGAACCGCGGTTACCAACGAGAAATCTCCTTCCTACGGTAGATCTTTCATTGCCAGGATGCGATAGAAACCGAGACGCCTCCATATTTTTATTATTTTTTCATCGATCGTCGAGCAAAGTCTCTTTTCCTTCTATTTTTATTACGATCGAGACACCGATGGAAATGCTTCTGCATTGCGCCACCGATGAATAATGGCGACGTCTCGAATGGTCGACGTTGTACGTCGACCTCGAGCTCGAGTTTAATATCGTGGCCACGGTATATAATATAACCGCGAGGAGAATTTCGCACAGTCGCGAGAAGACCTTCGCAGTCGTTGCTCGACCTGCCCTCGCTCGCGTATCTCGAGCGTGACAATCGCGTTTGCATATCCATGCACAAACCATCGGCCATCAACGAGCCTCGTGGTGCGCTACATACTATAGTACTTGGAGAGCGGGCGAACGTTCTGTCCCACGTATTACACATGCGCATTGATGTACAGGATTGGGGACTCCTCGTCGCTCGTACAAACCGCCGCTACGACGACAACAACGACGAGACAACTGACTCACGCGTAACGAAATTATTATATTACCACCTGGGACGCGTGCGCTCGGCCGTGCACTTTTACCATTCGAGAGAAACGGGGCGAGATCTCGTTCAGTTTTTTTTTCTGTTTCCGAGCGACGGCGGTTGCCTCGATGCGTCACACACGCTACGTGAGAACCGACGCGAGATAACGGCCCGCGATATTCAATTTCAAGGACTTTGTACAATTATCAAGATAAATTATTAGTCATTTTGTTATAAATAATATTACACGGAATTGAATCTTCAATTTTTATTTATTTAATAAACACGCTTAAAATAGCTATCGGCGGGGGGGGGGGGGGGGGCTACGATAAAATAATTAAACGGCGAATTGTTAAATATCTCGCGAATTGCGATCGAAACGATAATTTCATCGCGACCCTAAGAGTTAAAGGGTCAAAAGGGTTCTCATCTCGGGCATACACACACCGGTGTGTATTTATAAAACGAGAAACGAGATGGAGCAACAGGTGCGTTCGCGTTTACTGGCAACAGGTAATCCCCCCCTCCCCCCTCCTGCCCCTCTCGCACTTCCTCCTCCCCCCTCCTACTCTTCACCATCGGTTGCCTACCAAGAAGAAAAGACGAACGCGAGGCGAAATCGATCCACCGTAATAAAAGTGCTTTCCGCGAACGAGACGATTGTCGTTTGTTTTCTTTTTTCTTCTTCTTTTATCGTTTTTCTTTTGTTTTTATTATTATTTTTTTTTTATGTTTTTCTTTCACTCTTCTTTCTTCTTTTCTCAGACACATTTTGTCGGCTGTTGTCGCGAAACGTCGTCAGCTAATTCGATATTTGTCGGTGAGAAGGGTCGCGTCGAATTACGTCGCATCGCGAGTTTAGAGAGAGAAAAAAGTTTGCAGTTCGAATCGAGTTCGATCGTCGCGCGCTAATGGACGATCGCCGCGTCGGACGCGCGAAGGTTATAAATCGAGAACACTAGCGCCACGCGGAAACGTTGCGGCGACGCGACGAAACTTCCGCTAGGCACCTGCGACTCGTGTTTGTCCACCATTTCGACAGATGTTTCGAGACGCTGCCGCCCGAGCGCTAGCGTCGCGCTCTCTCCGTAAGAACCCGTGACGACTCGTGACGAATCCGTCCCCCCTCGAGGCTTAACGCTTCTGTCATTTTATATAGATTTGCCGGTTTCGCCGTTTTACAACGATGAAATTGTTTTTGTACTCGTTTTCTTTGTCTTCTCTTCTTTTTTTTCTCTTTTCTCTCACGTTCTTCTCTGTTTTTCAATGAATTTTTTTTCATCTCGAGAATGCAAGGACAGACGTCCAGTGGCAAAGGCAGAGAGAGAGAGTGAGACGAAGAGAATGAAACTCACGCAATCGTCTAAAAAGATCGCGCTTTTTTTTATTACGACCGGTGGTACGCCACGAACAAAACCGACCGGATCCATCAGTCGTCCCTCCGACTCACAAATTCGAGCAAGAAGACTCTCGCCCCGTTAGCCTCGAGTGGTTTCTTTTTATATCATTTCGAGCCTCGCGTTATAGAGATTCTCTCTCAAGAAAAAAAAAGAAAAGAAAAAAAAGAAACACACAGAAAAACATTTTGAACGAGACGACGAAAGAAGCGACCAAGGTAAGAAAAATAAAAAATGATCCATCGGTTCGTTGCCGAGTAACGTGAACGTTTCGAATCGCGAATCTTAGAGAAAAGAGGCTAATGACGAATTCGTGCAGTTAGCGAGGTTACTTACGAGAATCGCGAATGAAGAGCGTTGAACTCCCGAGAGAAGGATCGTTCGTTCGTTCGTTTCGAAGTGACGCGAAGTCATCGCTCGCACGGAATTTCGCATTAGACACGAGCCCGAAGACAAATAGAGAAGGATCGTGTTACGAAACGCGATAATGTGCCCCCTTCGTCGTACTCGCCGAGTTAATTTTTTTTTCCTCTTCGTCCGAGAAATTCTCGCTTCGCGTGTCCGCAAATTGTTCAAAATTTGTCAATGTCTAAAAATATTTTTTTTCTTTTCTTTTGTTTACATCGACAGAATTTTTTCTCAACGCGATTGTTTGGTCGATCTTGAAATTCGCAGATATTTCGATCATCGAACGTTCGATATTTAACGATTAAAAGACTTGGAGATCTTTTTTATTTTTTATTTTTTTTGCTGTAAGGACGATAATTTCTATAGCGCGTTTTCATCGAATTTAATGTTCTGTACATTTTTTTTTAAGTTTATTATTGATGGGTTTCTGCTGCGTTTTTTTTCGAAAAATCTTGCTAAAACCGTCCGTGACCGGGACATTAACCTCGGTAAATATTCCGTGCGAGCTCCGAAAGGCAAAACTCGTTCTCTTCAATTCTTTCCGGTTCTAGTTCGCTCTCAACTTTCTTATATATATATATATTTATCTACGGCCTTTCGTTCTGCCTTTCTCGGCAAATCTCACGATTCGCCATTTCTTTATTCTCACGTCTCGCGATTTTCTCGTATCGAAACGTTACAGTTCTTCTCGTCACGAATTACACGGTTTCGACCATTGTCCGCACTTCGAGGCGGATCGAACGTCGATCTTTTGCAATCTTCGCTACCGCTTGTAACGGTAAAGCTATAATTGTTCCTCGCTTGTATCTAGATATTTGTTTTCTCTCGTTCAACACTCACTTATGTCCTTGCGTCTCACGGAGATTTTAAAGCCCGCGAGAATTCGCAACGAGTACGAGAAAAAAAATCGGTTTTTGCACGTTGGAAACATTTTTAAATCGGCGAAATTTTTTATCGACGTCAGAATTATATTTTTATCATAATTTCTGTAATAAATATTAAAGCTCGATAGAATTAATTAAATTTCAATTAAATTGGAAAATTAATTAAATCGATCTTCCTAAAATTTTAAAAACCGATCGGGAAACGCTCGTCTATCGATCGTTATCGTTTTCGAAAATCGTCTCGTTCGTTACCCCAACGTGTTCTATCGACTGGTAAAATTTTTTTTTTTTTAAGAACTATTTAAAGGAAGTTGAAACTTGGAGGAAAAGAAAATTCAGGCCACGTCGCTCCGTCGGTCAAGCGCGAAGCGTGACGTTTTTTTTAAAACGCCTCGTCGACCGTCTAATTGTTTCGAAAGTTACAAATCCGTTTGTCTTCGTGGTCGTACGATTTTCCAAACACCTCGAGGTATTAAAATTTCGTATTCGATCATATATAGATACCTGTTAACCGGAAGTGTCGATCAAGTCCCGATATTTATCGATTTCTTCCGTCGGAAATTACCGATCGTCCGAAATTCGTCCATTCTCGTTCACCGATTTTCCAAATCCAAAATGTCCGTACGAGATCAAATCTGCGAAATTCAAAAATCACTTTAAACCTTCGATTCTTTTTATTTCATCGGTTGAAAAATAAAAACAGTATCGATCGAGATCGATGAATAATTACCAACTTTACCAGCTGTTTTATCGAGTTTCTTCTTTCTTCGTAACAGGTGCGTTCGCGTCCGAGGAAAAAAAAATAATTGACCGGTATCGAGTCGTTATCACTCGACGAGCACAAACCGACCTATCACAGCCTCGTTTCGTAGGCTCTTCGTGCGTTCAACGTTCGCGTACCGATGATAAAACACGCACGTGCCACGCTTGAAACTTCGTACGTCGCTTCCTTGTAACGATTATCGTCGCGACGTATCCGATAAATTATTATTCAACCGTTAATTATTCTTTTTTTTTTTTCTTCTTTTCGAAACGAAAAGTAAAGAAGTAAAACGATGCGTCGTTCGGCCGGGCGCTGTGTATGGCACGGGAGCTCCACGGGCCCGTTGCTATTACCCCCGTGAATTCTTCCAGTGCCATAGACAGTTCCCAAGCCCTCCAACGCGACGAGAAGATGACCCTGTTGTTCCTCTCCACGATGACGATTTTATTCATTTTCTTCTATTAATTTATTCCACTTCTTTCAATCATTTTCATTAAAACAATTGAATTTATTTCACTATCTTTTTTATATATTTTCCATCGATTAAAATTGTTTTGATCGTGAGTCAATTTATTCATCCTTGCCTCGTATCTCTTCGCTCCTGGCTGCAAATCGTCATTCGTTCCGTACGCTTCGCGATCTCGATCGTAAATTCGCCGTTTAATCCCGCATTATCAGCTTCGCTCGAATCACCAGCGATTAATCGCTAATTAGAAAACATTCGGTCGATTGTTCGATTGGAAAAAGAAAAAAATAGAAAACAAGAAATCAAGTCCAAAAGTCGATTCGAGGGTACGTTTATACCGATGCATCGTAGATGTGAATGAAAGAAGGAAGCGAAATTGGCGACGTCGATGGCGAACTGGAATAAAAGTGCCGTAGGGTCGCTTTCGCTCGAACCTTGCCGTTCGAGTTTCCTCGAAGGGTCTTCCCTTTTCTCCCTCTTTCTCTTTCTCCCTTTCTTTTCTCTTCCTCGCTCGTTTTTATTTATCCTCTTACCCACTTCTCGAAGCAGATGATGACCGAGGCATAGCGGTTCGTTCTCGCAGACCCCGTTGCCTTCTTCTTCTTCATCATCTTCTTCTTCTTCTTCTTCTTCTTCATCGACACAGAGTCCCTCTCTCCCTCATTCTTTTCTCTCGATTCTCACCGACAGGGGGAGCGCATCGTTCGTCCCGGATCGACGCCTCTTCCCGGAAACGTCGTCCTACGGCACGATCTCGTCGGTTCCTCACGCTTCGCCAGTCCTCCGGCACTTGGTTCTCTTCCAACCACCTCTTCTTCTCTCTCTCACTCTCTCTCTCTCTCTTCTCCATCTTTCTTCTTCGAGACGGCTATGCATTTATCCGATCCTTCGATTCTCTCGTTCGACGCGCCTCGAGCGTCATGCCCAACGATCTTTCCAGCGTGGTCTCTCCTTCTCCATGGTCGAAGCGACACGCGAAATAAAGAAGAAACAAGAAGAAGAAGAAGAAGAAGTAACAAAAAAATAAGGATCTTCGTCTCTCTCCTACGACGATCCTGCGTTCGACCATGCGTCCTACGTTATTTTCTATTCCTACGGGATTCGTCATTAATGTCGATCATCCACGCATAGTTCGCTTTCCCACCGTCTCCTCCCTCCCTGTCGCCAGGAGACACGTTGTGTCATTCGCTTCACCACCATCCTTTTCCCCTCACTCTTTCTCTCTGTCCCATGTCATTTTTGCTCCTTTCGTACAATAACGCCATTAACATTGTTCGGTCGCTTAGCTACGTTCGCGTGTCGTCCATACGTGGGTACTTGAGAAAAGAAAAAAGAGTAAATAAAATAAAAAGTGACGAACCCTTTGCCGAGCCACGACCATCTCTGGCCCTGGACGGGTTGTATCGAGGAAAAAAAAAATCAAAAGAAAATAACAAAAATAAATAAAACTCCGTGGAACAGGTTCCGCGCGACCTCGCGGCATCTTTTTCTCCCTTTTGCTCAAGCCCGTGCCCTTCCCCTATGACTCTCGGTTCTACCTCGTACTATAAAACGCATTAAGGATAATTCGCGCCTCGCGACGCCAAGCCTACTATTTCAATATTCGGTAAAAATCTTTACGCCGCATGTCCTTTGTAATTTTTCCACGTGACTGGATAAAGGGTTGAAAAAGTTCAGGGGTTTTTATGCCTGTATCTGCTAGTTCGTTGGGTCGAACGTGGATATTTTTTTATCTCTTTGATAACGATATTAACCTGGCCAAAAAGTAATTGCGTTTTTTTGTTCTTATGCATCCTATGCCTTTCTGTGTATTACAAACGCAATAACTTTTTGGCCAAGCTAAAATCTGTATAAAAAATTCATCTATAAAATTTTTTTTATCAATACGTGATCAATAAAATACTAAATTTTAGTAGATGTAAAAAAAATGTGGTCGTAAAGGCGTCTGTTTAGCCGGGATTGAAAAAAAGGACACTTTTTACCCACGTTTACAGTACGAGTAAAAAATTCCAGTTTCGAACGAATTGGCTTACATTTTGAAGAAATTTTCACAATGTCTTCGAGCTCTAAATATATATACAAACATTTTGAATGACTCATTGTCAGTGTAGCGAACGAGTCGACGAAAAGTATCCAGATGATTCGTGCAAAGAAATAGAGAGACAAGGAGAGATAGAGAGAGTGAGGTATAAAAGTTACGAGGCCAAAAGGAACGTTCTAAGGTGCTCTCTAATAATCCAGCCTTATATTCTTCCCCGACGGAGCAAAGTCGCTTTAGGCCCGTGATTTCCAAACGATGATGCAACATAAGACAATGCTGAGAGAATATACAATAAACATAGACACACACACACACACACACACACACACACACAGACACACACACACACAGACACACATACACACACAGCCATGCGACACTTGTACACTGATTGTGAGCAATAGAGTAGAGGGAGTGAGACAAAGATAAAAAGATAAAGAGAGAGAGAGAGAGAGAGACAGATTGGTAGATGAGCCAACGTACGCGCATGCGCGAGCGCGCACGCACGTCGCGTACCTACAGTATGTATATACATAGGATTATATATAGATATACATCTCCCACGGCTAACTGGCAGTGATTGCTGAAACGATAGGGCCTCACAGTCGAGGTCGAACCACGCTCTTGTTTGTACGAATTCTATCGTAGATACACTTGCTGTAGCCCGTACAAGTAAAGACAGAGTCGGTGCTCAAAGTGAACAAATATATATACATATATGTACGTATGTATGTATGTATTTATATATGTATATATATAGAGAGAGAGAGAGAGAGAATTCCGTGTGTTCCACGTAGTATTGATATATCACAAGAAAGCTTATGGAATGCTTTTGATTTGTAAGTAAATAGCTGCTAGCGCGATGAAGAGGGCTCCGTATGGCCCGGACTGTGTTAGTGCCAGAAAAAGAGAGAGAAATCGACTAGACAATGAAGAGGTCCAACGAGGCAGCAACGTTCGACATTGCCGTGCCTTACCGTAGGCCACTCTCGTTCACAAACTGGTCACGATGAGAATGAACAATTTTGAAGTAGGCGAAGCGGTGAAATAAAAAAAAAATCGAATAAAAAATGGAGAGAGAATCTTATAAAAGATCGTACGACTTATGTATATGTATATACAGAGAGAAGACGTTTTATCAAACGAACGAAATTCATTCGTGTGATTCATCAAAGATCTTTTTTTTTTTTTTTTTTTTTTCAATTCTCTTGTATAACTCTTAGCTTTTTCTTCTCTCTCTCTCTATCTCTATCTCTCTCGTTCTTCTGCTTTCTCTTCAACAGTCCCTTTCAAAGCTCTGGCACGTACCTTGGCGGTCTGGGATCGCATCTATCAACGTAGTTATACCTACGAACTCGTGACTCTGGCTCATCGTTGTCTTCGCTTCGTCGTTTGATTTGTCTCTCTCTCTCTCTCTCTCTCTCTATCTCTCTCACTCACTCACTTTTCACGTGAGAATCTTTCCTCGTTCTTTTTTTTCCAACCGCACTGTGCAACCGTGTGCTTCGAATCAGTGACAACTTCCTCGTGGCTAAATTATCCTCTGGATAAACGCCTATGTATATATTTGTCCCTTTCTCTCTCTCTCTCTCTCTCTCTCTCTCTCTCTCTCTCTCTCTCTCTCTCTCTCTCTCTCTCTCTCTCTCTCTCGTTCAACATTAGTTGCACTCTCTCGGCCGGTCTCTCGGTACGGCTCGCTTCGAAGATTCGAACATCGGTGTGGGTGGATGCGGAATACCTTGGAATAAGATACGTTGTGTACGACACGCGAGGAGAGTCGTCGAACTCTCGAAAGGCCCCCGAGATATATATGCGAGAACTAGCTATACCTATACGTATATACACATACACACATACGTACATACATACATATATACATATACATACATATACATACATATACATATATACATATATATATATATATATATATATATATATATATATATATATATATATATAAATGATTCAACAGCTCCAGTGTCTATATACGTGGCCTCATGTTGATATATATAAACATTAGCGTTGAATCATCGATATATGATTCGTGCATCGTTCAAGAGCATACCTATATATAGAATATCCGATAGAAAACCGATAAATCCGTAATACAAAGTGCCTTTAAAAAGCAAATATAGACTTTTAAAGACCTCTTCCTTTTCTTTTCTTCTTTTTTTTTTACTCTTTTTCTTTAATTCTTTTATTTCATTCCCTCGATCTTATCTTTTTATCCCTCTCTCTCTCTCTCTCTCTCTCTCTCTCTCTCTCTCTCTCTCTCTCTCTCTCTCTCTCTCTCTCTCTCTCTCTCTCTCTCTTCTTCTTCTTCTTCTCTTTACTTCCTTCTCGCGGGATCTTGGGAGTCGCGACTCGAGCAGGGATTTCCATACGTCCTATACCGTGTGCGGACTCAACCACCGAGAGAGTGCGATGACCCGAGAAGCCTCGGTAGGCCTCGTTGTATGTCGAGGTATACGGACTAACTTACGGCACACGAGAGAAGGACTACCTTCCTATACATATATATATATATGTGTGTGTGTGTATGTGGTCTCTTCATGTGTACCGTGTGGCTGTAAGCTGGTGCAAGAGAGACTCGAGATCGAGGGGGTACAGCGTGTAACCCTCGTGGTATTACTGTATCGCGGAAGAACCATCGAGGAACGAACAGACTCTGAGAACTCCCGAGATGAGAAAAAGAGTAACAGAGTGTAAGGTAAGCGAATGAAACAGAAAGAGAGAGAGAGAGAGAGATAGAGAGATAGAGAGATACAGAGAAAGACTTGGAAGTCACCTGCTCCAGTGTTGTCGGTGGTGGTGGTTGTGTGGTGGTGGTGGTAAAGCGCATCAACCGGACCCTCGATCCTCGTCGTAGTCGAAGTTGCGCTCGTCTCTCGGTTCGGCGTGGCCAGGCGTCGGCGGCGTAACGACTCGTCAAGCCTCGTAAATTATCGCTGATACACATATCTATATATACATATAGACGTGTATATATGTATATATATGTGTGTGTGTGTATGTGTAAATAGGTGCATTTATACGTATGCAGTAATCGTGGAAACAAGAGGACGATGACGAGCTCGAAACCGGAAGGGATTACGTAACAGCGGCGCACAGAACGAACCGGTGGAAAGGAACGAGAAGAAGAAAAACGGGTGGGGAGGGGGATGAAAAAAAGAAGATGCGAACCGCGCGTTCGGACAACGAGACGTTTCGAGGCGCTCGATCGCGAGGATCCGGGCTTTTAAAGAAAAATAACAAGAAAAATGGAGATAGAAACGATAAGAACCGTAAAAAAAAAAAAGAAAAGAACGATTCGAATTTTTTACGCCACGAACGAGGGTTAAGGGCGAGGGGGAGAAAAAAAAATTAATCGAGGACCGTTGGTAATGCGAAACGGATCGCGTGATGTTACGAGACGTATGCGAATCGAATCCCGTATGTGTACCGAACGAAACCACGACGAAAACGTACGTTACGGAAAGCCGTGAGTGGCTATATCGGCCCGTTGTATTATAAAAGCCCGGTCGGTAGTTTGGTGGGATATAAGGCCCCGGAATGGAAAACGAGAACGTCCGTATGTCGGAGCTCTCGCGAACCGGTTGCTCGAAGTGACGTGAGCGAACTAAAGCTCCTTGGTGGCAGGTAAAGCCAGGTAAACCTCCTAACGCCAGCCAGGCCACCGCGCCAACCTGTGCGCCGGCCGGCCGGCAGGGCGAGAGAGAGAGAGAGAGAGAGAGAGCGAGTTAGTGAGCGAGGGAGGTGGGGGGGGGGGGGGGGGGTGAGAGCGAGTGAGCCAGGAGTTAAGGAGTGAGGAAGGTGGCCAGCGAGCCGTGGTGGCAATGGAGAAAAACGAGCGAGCGAAAGAGAGAGAGAGAGGGAGGGAGGGAGGGACGCGCTTGCTATGGTCGCTGCTGCTACAGCAGCCTATATATGTATGTATATATATATATGTGTGTGTATATACATATATATGTATATAGATATGTATATGGTCAGTAAGCAGTACAACCTGCCCAAGTCAGCCGAGCGAGAGATCCCAAGTGCCGCGGATGCTTCTCGCCGGCGATCCATCCCCTCCTCATTTCACCCTCCTCCCCTCCTTTCACCGATGTGTAAAAACGAAGGAAGAAACGATCGGCAGATATTACGAGTCGAAGAAGGAGAGAAAACGGCGAAATGATTGTCCGAGTCCAGGACGAGGGGGTGGGGACGAGTGGTGGGGGATGTGAACGAGAGAGAGAGAGAGAGAGAGAGGAGAAGAAGAAGAGAGGTGAGAGCGAAGCACACGATTGAGGCTGTGTGTGACTCAGCTCGAAATGAGCGAATAGGCCAACAGCAATAGCACGAGTTATGCCACGGCTCTACGGGATACACGAGAGAGGTATCTCTCTCTCTCTCTCTCTCTCTCTCTCTCTATGTCTCTTGTACAAAGGGTGGTCCATGAAAACACCTCGATAGGGATAAGAACATAGGGTGCATTGGCTCGAGAAACATCGAGGATTTGAGATGAAGAAGATGAGTATGTGATAGAGAGAGAGAGAGAGAGAGAGAGAGAGAGAAAGAGAGGGAAGGAAGATCGATAGTGACGAATTTATCGATATTCTTTTTATCATAATGAATTCAAGGAATTTAATTCAATTCAAGAGAGAAAGGTCGGATGGGAAATAATGACGCGATAGAAAAAGATTGAAGGGATCGTTGGTTCGTGATTGGAAATAATTGGTCGAGGAGTCGATTGTGAAACGTTGTTGATCGATCCAAGTTCGAGGATGCAACGATGTAACGTGTGATTTAAGATCGTGATGTCGAGTAGGGACACCCGTTAGATCGTTGGGGAGAGGGATGTATACCTGTAGCTAGCAGAGCGTGACTTTTCACGTGGAGTAGGCGCACGCTGTACGAAGGAGAGGCAGAGACGAAGAGAGAAAGAGAGAAAGTGGTGGGGGCAAGGACGGGGAGTGGGGGTTAAAGGGGGTGGGGGAGATATCGTGCCTCGGCGCTCTCTTCTACCTCGATCTCTTTTCCTCTATCTCTCTCTCTCTCTCTCTCTCTCTCTCTCTCTCCGACTCTCGATCAAGTACCTGGCGTTACGAATCACCGATACATAGACTTCATGATCCAGAAATCTTGTACACGTACCCTCTTTCGATTCCGTACCCTTTCGTACCTCCGAGATCGATCGTGTTCTCGTTTGCTCGAAAAAGTTTCTCTTTTACACTTCTTTCAATCGTCTCGCGACGACGCTCATAGCGACGTTCGTATTTTCCCGCGCGGGAAATTACCACTAGCGCCACTTGCGGCGAATCCCGGAAACTTCGCACGCGGAACGATACGATCGCGTTTTCTTTTCGATTATCGTGCGATCGACGGTGAAACGTGGAATTATCTTTTTGTTGTTCGATTTAAATCGTTTCGTGTCTAGAGGGGGGGTCCCTGGCGATATTTTCCCGCGCTTTCGTCACGCCGTTCGTGGAACGCTGTATTTTTCAACGTTCCAGTACAACGAGGTGTATCGATTCCTTTCTCTCTCTCTCTCTCTCTCTTACTCCCGAGGCTTCAGTAACGTCGGTACGAACCTTCGGGAATTCAACCGAAACAATCGACCGCTCTATTATACGAAAGAAGTTGAGCGAGACGAGGTGAGAGTAGAGAAAATCGAGTCTACCGCGGTCACGGAACTGTAGGAAACTCCACCGACCTAACGAAAGTCGCGACAACCAAGTCCGAGACAAAACTAAAAAAAGGAAAAAAAAAATATCCGACAAAAAATCAAAGATCCAACCCTCCGGACGAACGCGTTAAAACAAACGTCACGGACGCCTTTTTTTCACGTTTCTACCCCTCGTCCCTGTCTCGGCTTCGATTATCGAGCGCCTGAATTTGTCTTCGTCGAATTTTCCCGCGGCGGCTATGAAAATCGAGTCGCGCGCATGCGCATCGATTTTTCAATCCACTCGCCGTCCCATTCGGGACAATGACGAGAGAGAACTTTCGAACGTTGAAAAATTCTGGGCGGGAATGTTTCTTTTTTTTGTAATCGGGCGTCGTAACAGCTTCGACTGTACATGAGGGATTCCCCCTCTCACGCCCTCTCTCTCTCTCTCTCTCCTTCTCTCCTTCTCTCTCGAAGCGCAATATGCTGTTGGTACCCAATGATTCCCATCATTGATCTTACTCGTCACCGAGAATTGACGCTTTCACGACGAGACTTGGACACAATACTCGCCTATACATATTTATTCTTGTTACAACCACCTATATATAGTTATACGCATCATACAGTCATATATATGTATATAGTGAGTGAGAGAGAGAGAGAGAGAGAGAGATTGAAGTGAACAGCCCGAAGGATTTCTCAAAATCACCCGACGGCCACTTGTTCTCTCGTCGTTACAGTACGAAGAAAGAGCGCGCGGTTGATGCTCCGCGAGATGAAGAGAGACGAAGAATGCGCGTGCGCGCGCGCGAGTGAGTGAGAGAGAGAGAGAGGGAGAAAGGCTGGCTATGCGCGATGCGCACCGGTGGTTCTCGCGAGGTCAGCGACTCTGGCAGCGAAGCACAGCGCCGACAGAGTTAGTGGAGCGCTCACGGGGAGCGCTCACCGTACCGCGGACACTCTCGCGCGAGAGAGAACAGAACTTTATGAATCGGTGCGTGGAGGAGACGGAGACCGCGCGAACCTACAAGAACAACCCGCTCTAAAAGGGTTAGAAAGAATGAAAGAAAGAGATTGCGCGGTTTGACCAAAGCATTTCCTTTCAACTTTTCAACGAGAACGAACAACAAATTTTCATTCTCGTTCGAGATCCAAAAACTTCCTGGCGTTTTCAGCGATTTTAATGCTCTTGGGTCAAGGACGAAGGTCGAATTAACGAGGTCATGAAAAAGCTCGGAAAAACTTGCGGTATTCTTGAAAATAATTAGATATATGCGTTCCTTGATGACTTTATCTCTTCCTCTTCTTCTCGACACTCTTTTCCTAGCTTCCTTTCGTGTATATATATATATATATATATATATATACACATAGCCTGCATATATGTATAAATATATATACATAGCTTGCATATATATATATATATAGATATATGCAAGCGCTGAGAGTCTTTAACCTTCCCTTCCGCTCTCAGCCACGCCGTAACGCCATCGTTCACAGGCTGCAGAGTATGCAGGTGCATTAACCGGACATCTAAGCCCAGCACCGTAACGCCAGGGATCGCCTTAGACGAGAAGCCATCACGCTCCGTCGCTCGGCCCCGAGGATTACTTTTCTCGGCCGTGCCACCGAGCGTCCCATTGCCAGCCTCTTCAACAATATCTTTTACGAGTTTGATTCTGGGACTGTGCGAATATTCCGACAATTTTTCGAAATGATTTTTACAATTTATTGATTTTTGTTTCGAGCGAAGGATTTTTCTATATCGATGGTGGTCCAATAATGGAGACACTCGAAATTGAAAATAAGAAAATTTTATTCGACAATTAATCGTCATTTATTGATTTTTGTTTTAATATTTTCGTAGTTTAAAATCAACGATTTTTGAATATTGGTCGATGGTACAATATAGATGAAACTGGATGTACCGGAATTTCGTGTGACAATTATTCTTATTTTATCGACGTTGTCTGAAATTCACATTTTTTTTGCAAATATCAGCAATTCTTGAATTTTTCTCAAACTTAAATATTCTTAGTGCTCCGATATAAAAGATGCTCTTGACCGGACGTACCGAAATACAAAATTAAAATTATTCCTATTTATCAATTATTTATGTCAATTACCAATTATTTCCTTGAAAAAAAATATGAACCCCTTTTTAATATTACTCCGAAATATCAAAAAATCTCGGGACACGACAGACCTCTATAAACATTACGTTTTATTGACAACCGTATATTTGTCACAAATGTCATTCACACGTGACGATCGACAAAGTATAAAATAATTGACGCACAATGAAAATTGCACAATGGCTAAACCCAAACCCAAAACGAATCTTCCATTCACCATCGGATTTTCACTACTCCAGTATGCCCACCGTAACCTAACGAGAGCAACGAAGGTAACGAGGGTATAGTAAAAAGTACTCGAAGCACACCATTAACCCTTCCAAATTCCCGAAGCGACCCCTACCCTTTCGTCTTCTCAAGAATTCTTGCTCTTGGCTAACTCCCGCGATATAAATAAATTTAAGTAAGAAGGGAAACCCGAGACAATTCGTCTCTCTCTCTTTTTCTGGACTCATGGACCACACGTGATCTCCCTTCGCATCGCTGGACGGATCGTTCCTGGGTCATATCCATATAAAAACTCTACGTATACTAATTTCGTCTCGTCGACTGTATTCGAGCTTCGTAAAAAATTCATGCTGTCCATCAAGATGGCGAGAGGGATGGAGAAAGAGACGAGGAAAAGCAGAAATAAAAAAAAAACAGAGAAAAAACAAGGAACTGGTTTAAACGTTTATAGTTTTAGGTGCGGTGAGCACCTCGACTCGACGGGGCGCGCGTACGTGAGTACGCTCCGAGGTCGAGAGGTTCTCTCGGTCGGTTACGAGCATCGTGACCTCGCCACCCTGGATTACTTCTTATCGTTCTTCTTTGACTTAAAATTTTTTGGAAAAATAATATATATTATTTCGAATATTTTGCGGACAATTCTTGCCAGTGAGGTTTATTTTGTATATTTGGAATTAATTTAATCGAGCGATTTCAATTATCTTTATCGTCGAGAAGTTCCAGGAAGTTCGTGGCAAATAGTTCGAGAGGCTCGGAAGTAGCGTCGAGTTCCCACGTAAACTCGAGTTTCTTTGGATATATATCTCGTGGTTTCGCTCGCTTCTTTTATAGATGATCTGACCCGAGGATCAAGAGAAGTTCGAAACTCCCTTGCCGTAGCGTTCTACGAAGTGGTCGAGTTACGTGGTTCACCCTCTGGTTACGGAGTAATTTTTTCAAGTCGTTAATTTCTCGTTCCCACGTAATCCGTCGCTTTTCCACGCACCGACGAACAGACGGTTCATCGTCACACTTTGCGAAAGGTCCGAGCTAAGTACTCGATCGCCGGCGGTCTGTACTAGGTTTTATCGCGGTTAAGAAATTTCGATGATTCACGTTTCTATCGATTTACAAAATTACGATCGATCGATTGGAAAAATTATTAGTTAATTTATTATTAGATTTTTTCTAATGAACTTTGCGCTGCTAGACATATTTTGCGACGATTTAAGAAAAATTGTTAATTAATTTGCGAGATAATTTTTTCATCGATTGGACGCCATTAGAAATTTTCTAAATTAATTTTACGTAATTAGAAAAAATTCTAATCAATTTCGTATGATTGGACAACTTTCGAGTCGATTAAGTAAATCGCAATCGATCGATTGAAAAAATTATTAATTCATATGAGGGAAAGTTTTCTAATCAATTACCCATTATTAAAAAATTCTAACTAATTTAGTAAATATTCTCCAATACAAAAATTCTAATAAACTCCTCGGGTACTTATTTAAATTAATTTATTAACTAATCTATTCTCATTTTTAATAATTTACAAAGAAATATCGTCGGACTAAATCGATGTATTAAAAGTGATTAATTCATAACACTTATTTACCGCGTAACGAACGTTGAAACATCGAGTTTCATAAAACGAAGGCAAAGTCAATTTTAGAAGCGAGTTTACAATTTTGTAGCATCTGTTGCATATCCTTGACTAAAATATCAGGAAGAAGAACATGTTCGTACCTCGATCGTGGCGCGTCATCGCCAACGACGATTTTTCCACTTCGCCCCCTTCCCCCCCATTCGTCACATTTCCGTTGGCAGAGACTCAGTCTCACGGTAAATTTTCGTGCTTTCGCGCGTTTTCAAAATTGATCCAAGGTTCGTGATCCTTTCTCAATCCAAGCAACGATCGGACCACTCTCGTTACACATTTATGTGCAAGCGCACTCGGCCGAGAGTTATTCTTGGTGTCCGTCACATTTTGGCAACAACAACGACGCCCGTGGTAAAATCTCGTCTTCTCGTTCCATCAACATTTATATCAGACACCGACGCGCCTTATCGTATCTCTTCGTCTTTACACCTCGTCCCCAGCCGAGAATTATTTTACGCTCAGCCGTCACCGTCTCGTAAATTTTCAAATTTGGCAACTTCGTTGAGGAACGAATAAAAACCGTAACGTAAGACAGACTGGCTAATAATTATGTATGTTGCCTATTTTTCGAAGATGCGTTTTAACGTAAATGTGACAAAGTGAGCTTAGGGCGACGATAGGAGTCGTTGCAAGCTCGAAACGAGATCAGTTGGACCATCGTCCGAGCGTTATCCTATGGTGTAATCTCGTCGCATCAGATAGGGGATGAAGTCTCCGGTTCGGAGATGTTGGGACATATATCCTCGGTACACTCGGAGAAAGATCCTGTACTAGGGGACGCCACTAAAAAGGGACCCGGAGCGATCTTATCCCGGAAGGTACCGTTCTTCTTTTCCGTTCTTTTGTTCATAACGTCCTCTCATTCTCCGCCTGTACCTCTATCCGTCACTCTCGTTCTCCCTTTTTCTTCTCGTTTTTTCGTTCCACCGGTCGAAAGATAAGAAAACATGAAATTTTTCGAACTTTTACATATTTTGACCCGAAAATACGGAATAAATCTACGGGAAATTTACGATTTCTGGGGCAACTTGTGGATCTCGTTTTGATGAAAAAAAGGTTGATATCTCGGAGGTGCCCAAAGTTCCGGAAGGCTCGAGCGATTTTTCACTTTAATAAGGTCAAATTTATTTTTTATCGAAACGAGCTTTATAGGACTCTTTTTAATCGGAAATTTCTCCTAGATTACAAATATGATATCCTCGTTTTTTATTTTTGAAAAATACCCCGTCAAAAAATGAAAAATCCTGAAAAATTTTCGATTTTTGAATTTTTGACTGCCAAAATACGGTTATTTTTTAGCGTCACGATAATTTCCTACCCCAGAGTCGATACTAGAACACATTTAATGACAAACCAATATTTAATTGTAATTAAAATTTGTGTCATTTATTTTCAATTCGCTATTTTTCCGACAACCCACTTCTCGCGAGACGTTCGCTGTTCATTTACGTACGCGGTGAATTGGGAGACCGTTGGTGCGTGTCGCGCATTCGTGTGGTACTCTACCTGTGGACTAATCGAACCCGTCCACGCCGCGTGCGGTGTGTAACAGGTGTTGGACGGCTCTCGCGCAAAAGAGAGTCGAGGCCGAGCGTACATAGCCAAGAAGCCTAGCTCCTCTCGCTTTAGTTTCGCAGGTGTAGTCTGAGGGGTAAAAGCTATATGTGCGGCGTATCGCTGGCGCAGGTGCTCGAGTCCCTCGAGTCCCTCGCAGCGTGTCCAACCACGACGCTGTCTATACGTATGGTGCGCTTACCCACTTGTGCCCGTGCAGAGAGCAAACAAAAAGCGTCTTCCACGCTCTTTCGCTCTAGTTTTACAAAACGATAACATGTCTAAAATTTTGGAAACCAATGTCCCCATTCCAAAATTCAATTATAACTGTAGCAAGTTTCAGTTTTTCCATTTATTCATCGAGAATTTCCCAATTATCGTAAACGACAATATTATATGAGTAATCTACGAGAAATTTCCTATTTCCTTGATCCTTGATTCTTCTGGAATGAGAAATCTCCCGTAGATTTCGAATATAACATCCTCGTTCCCATCTTATCATAAATTCTCTATCAAAAACAAAAAATCGAAGGATTTGCACGGTTAAAAATCTTCTTTACCGTCAATCTTTCCAAAACTACAAAAATCCTCGAACTAAAACCAATCTTCACCCGCAGAACCTACACTACCTACTATATCCTCCCGGAACAGTAGGTTTTCGAGGTTTGCCACAAGGTGCTCTAAATGCTCCCAGCGCTAGGCAGTTTTCCATTCAGACCGTATATTCCAGTTTGCGCACAAACTTCAACAAACCCTCTCTACCCGCTAAACCATACATGCAGTTTCCCGGGTACCGGACAGTATTCCGATTTTTCCACGCTACGGACAGTATTCCGTTCCGAGAGTTGAACCGTGTAGAGTCGAGGGGTTCCCCACGGAGAGTCGCTCGCCGGAAACACGGCTCGCCGCTTTTGCCGCTTCGCTCTGCCGCTTTCCGTATACCTCGTTCCCACTTTATTCCGTCCATGACGCGCTTTCTGCCTCGTACATGTGTACATATTAACAATATGTGTGTACATGTATTGGTCTCTTGAGTTCTTGAAGAATTCTCGTGTCACCAAGCGACAATGAAAAATAGAGGCCCGGTCGAGAGTCTCCGCGCTCTCAGGGATTGAGATTGCCCGAATGGGTAGGCAACCCTCCTTTCTTAGCCGCGATGGAACGAGCATCTTCGCCATTGGACCTGCGAAACGCTTATCAAGATTAATCGTGCGGTGAACATCAATCGAGAAATCGTCGCGACTGTTCGCGTAATTGCCGGACAAATTAGTAAATACTTTTTCGATTATTTTTATCGAAGGACACTTCGTTCTGTCTCTCTCTTGGCCGTGCACAATCTTGTTTTATTTTTAGGCCAGATGATAAACGAAACTTGAAGGCTTGAAATACAGACGATACAATAGCGAAGGACTTATCTTAATTCTTATCATCGACATACGACAAAGACTCTTATCGTCATAATTTTCTGAGAAAATCCATTAGAATTAATTTTACTTAATTTTGTTAATTGTTTGAAAAAGAAGAATTTCTGTATTTTGAAATTTTCAGTTTCAACTATTTAGCTAGCTTATAATTAATCATTGCCTTGTCGTACGTTGAATTTTTTATCGGATGAAAATTTGATATTTCGTACTCGAGGTGTAAAAATACTGAAATTCGACGATTGGAATTTGAGGATCTTCGCTATTTTTAATACCAGTTTCCATCCTCCAAGAATCTAATCCTTATGTTATATGCGCTCGTTCGTTGTAAGAAATTACACCCCGTATATGTAATATACCGGAAATCCACGCGTGTCGAGAGAAAAGATAATTCCTCGACTCGTCGGTACGACGGGAGTCCGAATGAATTTTCTTCATACAAAATTCAATTCGGATCGCAGGTAGAGCGAGACAAAAGCCTCTAAACGGGGCAACGGAGCAACGCGTCAAAAGCAGTCTTGCAGAGTGCCGCTGTTAGCGCACCGCACTATGACTAATTACGACGTGGTGTGGCTTGTGCGCTCTCTTTTATCTCCCTCTCTCTCTCTCTCTTTCTTTCTTTCCCTCGACTGGCCAGCGGCTGTCGAGTTTCTCCCCTTTTCGTCAGTGAACGCCGGCAATGGCGATATTATAGGCATACTTATACGCCAAGTGCAGATATCCCGAGTATTTCTCTTTCTCTCGTTCTCTCCTCGAAACTCGCGATCGTTCCGCCATCGTATCTTTCTCGGTATACACGCTTACCGCGCATATAAAACGCTCGCACGATTTTTCATTCCTACGCTATATTATGGCGCATATGCACCCGGCAAAACGCTACCGTGTCCATCCTTCTGCGTGTTTCACTGCCGTGCGCCACTTCGTTTCGTTTCTTTTTTTTTTACCCGCTTTTTATTCTTGTTGTTTTGTCCTAGGTGTCCTGGCGGCAGAATATTGTACCGCACCGTATGAGCTTGCCGAGAGACACGCCGGGGGGAGCCACCGGCGCGGAGAAAACAGCGCAAATAACCGACCGCCATGATGTTGAGCGAGCGTGACGAGGAGAACATCGCACGTCACTAACCTCTCTTTACACCGACTGCCACGAGACCGTTGTTGCTCTTATTGTTTCTTTTCCTTTTTCACGTATTCATACGAGTGCTTGTGTGTCTCTATATGTGCCTCTGTACTTATTACGGCACTGACCGGAGCTCGCTGCTACTGTTTCGGTCTGTGCCGCTTCGCACTTATCGTTTAGGAGGAACTAATTCGCCTCTTCCGTTCTCCCTTCGGCAAACACGGTCGTAGAAGAATTCTGTGAATAACCGAACTACGAACGATCCACAACGATACCGAGATAATTTCATGCAGATGCTACGAACAATCCGACACAACGTTGTGATGCTGGCAAAGGTAAAAAAAAAAGAACGTCGTAAGACCCTGTAAACACAAGTAAAAAAAAAGATAATTCTCAAAATCTCAGTTCGTTGATCGGTATTTTACCCAAGTTATTTTTATTGTGAATTTTCCCGCGAGCCAATCTTTCGCAATCTCCTTCACTTCCTCGCGGATAAAGATAGATTATCAACATTCTATAATCGTAAATTAATGAATTGTAGTGTTTTCGTCCCTAACTTCCGGTTTACCACAGGAAATTGCGTTTTCTTTACGATGGCACAACAATGCTCCTTTTTTCAGCACGAAAACCATTTTGCAGTAAACTTCTATAAAAACAATCACACGAACTGATTAACTTGTATTAAATAATGGATGAGATTGTCCTGGAGTAATTAATGGAGCGATGACGGAAATCGTTATAACTTAAGAGAATCGTAAATTTGTCCAATGATACCTTATAGCAAAGAATACGACGAAAGAATCTACAAGCTCTGTAAATCATTGTCGTTATGCCAGGAATATCGCAACGCTCTTTAATTACTTAATAACGTATACACAGAGATAACGCCAATTCTATATTCTTCTTCTTTATCAAAAGAGACCGGCGCAACGAGCATCATCTCGTTGCGCCGGTCTCTTTCGCGGAAGTGCGATGGGGTCTCCCAGCGTCTTACAAAAACAAAGATGATCATCTCAACGTAAAATCTACCACGGCACGAAATCGAATGAATAAGTACGTTGCACGGTAGTTATCAAGTTGTGAAGCTACTGTCGAGAGCACACGTACTGGAATAAGGAATCGCGTACACACCGAATAAGGAACACGCTTTGTAATATCCACTGCAGAGTGCATTATATTGTCGAGGAAGAGATTTACGGTTCTCAGCTTGTTGGCATATCTCTCTCTCTCTCTCTCTCCTCTTTTTTTTTTATTTAGCAATTCGTATATTATATTTTATGGTATATAAGTACGACGAAGAAAAGAGGAGCCTGATGGCTATGACCTGGGTGTGAGAGAATTCCGTGGGCCATTGTTCGTTTCACGAAGACATTGTTCGACCAAGTAAAGGTATCTTTCACGAACATCGAAACGTTGCCGACGATGAACATATTTGCCGCGCGGAATGAAGACGCGTTGCGCGGATCGAAGTTTTTTTTTGTTTTCATACGGGCTTGTATAACGCCCGTACATGGATATTTACGAGTTCTCGAGCGGATCTTAAATAGCCGATGTGGAACGTCAACTTTTCATCAATCGGTCAGGGAATGACCGATGCACACGACGGGCTCGTATCACCTACGAAAACGTCGGTGGATTCTGGAGTGCGACAAACACGGAAGATACATAGTAACATCCTGCGTCCTGTATAGTTATATATATATATATATTTATAAGGGACACCCTCCTTCATGCTCCGATGATTTTACACCGTGACGCTGATTCCAGGACGCTTCCTCTTTTCTTTCGAGCTAGCTCTTCGCTCGTTTAAAAATTTCAACGCGAGAACGATCCGTGCTACGAGATTACCGGTTAAAATAAAAAATCACGCACGATGACTCGAATAAAACGGATAAAATGGATGCATATGCCCATAAACTTCCGATCGTGGTATCTGGCGGAAAAACCTGACGGCATAACTAATCTGTAAAGTTAGAAACGTACGAAACGTTCGCAGCGCTACGGCGAAAACCGTAAGTGCGCCTCTTAATTAGGAGAAACGTAGCGTCTCGCCGACGAGACTGCGAGCCGATAGCTGTAATCCGAGTAGAATTGTGCGAATCATTTTTTTTTTCATTCTGTATAGCGTGCGTAACGATATATCGAGTCGTGAGAAGAATCGAGTCGTTCTCTTTCATAGCGTACTCGACCAGCGATTTATCTACACGCTGAGAGTATCAAAGCCCTGAGAAGCTATATAAACGGAGCATAATACGCGATCGTTGCATAATTCGTGTAAATTATGACGAACGGAATTTACGTTATAGCGTTTATTTTTTTTTCTTTCTTAAACGAGGTTAAGCAAACGTCGAGACATTGTAACCAAAACGTTAAAGAGAATCTACCGGAGATTGGCCGCTTGGACAAAAGCCCCGACGTCCCGAAATTAACTTTACACCCGTCGCGTATCGGCCGTTTCTGTTCTATATTTATACTTATCCCGACCAACGCGTGCTTGCGTGGCAGCACACCCTCCCTGAGGATAAACTCATAGTTCCACGGTGTTGAATGAACGCTTTTGGAATTGACGTTCAAAAGAACACTCACGGCCTATGCCAGCTTGAAAAAGAAAGAAACTCTGTATCTTCCTCTTACTCCCTCTCTCTGTCGTTCTGTGAACTTGAGTCGAAATTCTAATCTCAGAGCTCGGACAACGACGTCTCGTTTAGGTTCGTTCGGTTTAGTACCTTCGCGAATCGTACATAGAAACGTACTAAAAATTGAATAAAAATTTGGGAAAAAACGATCTATTCGTCGAAAGGTTTTGTGATATCTTCCTGCTTGGCTACCGACTGCTGTCTGTCTCTAAGTACATCGAACGTGTAAGTTACAGTTTTTAGAATACAAGAGACCCGGTAACTTTTCGAAGCTAACTATTTAATATCGTTTCGAAATGGTTATACGATCTCCACTCAATCTCTTTGTCCGCATAGAATTCGGCGAGAAATTTCGTAACAAAAAATCCACCAGAACCAATAATATGTATCGGAAAAATGTTCGTTTCTTGAGACAAATCTCGTACAGTTTTATTCAACGAAAGAAAAATACAATCGTTCGTTGCTAACTGACGTGGCCGTCGGCGCTGCGGGGCAAAGGGGCTAACTTCATTGATAGGGGAGGGTTTCGAGCGTATCGAGATATTGCACGGGCAAACGATCGAAACTCGAACGAGAAAATAATAATAACAACCAACAGTGCCCCGGCGGCCGGTACGAGAAACTCTGTAGCGCAGCGCCAGTCGGCTGTCAGAGTCCCAAAGTTATTTCATAGGGTTAAGAAATTGGCTCGATCGTTTTTTTAAACGCTGGAGAAACAAATTTAGGAATCATGCGGAATGTGCAAGGGCTCGTATCTCTGTGCACGATTCTCTGTGTCTTCGATGTTCTCGTGAGATGCAACGCTGCGTTCATTCGCGTACATCAGCACAAAGTCAGCGGCAGTAACGAGAGAACGGAGGACGGTGCGTTCAGTCCCCGAGACAGCGAGCATTACGTCGACGGAGAACATCATCAAGAATTCGATCATGAAGCTATTCTCGGTAAAGTTTCAATTATCTCCCATTACTCGATAAGTTTTCCATACCATACGTAATTCTACAACTACGAGGGAAAAATCTTCCATTCTCTTCCGTTCAGGCAGCGTTAAGCAGGCGGAGGAGTTCGACAAACTTCCCATCGAGGAATCAAAGAGGCGACTGGAAATTTTGCTGACAAAAATGGATCTCAATGGTGACAAATATATCGAGAGACACGAGCTCAAGGCATGGATTCTGCGTTCTTTCAGGTTTGCTTTAAAACACCAATATTCTAATAATAATCTACTTCTTACGCATTAAATCAGAATCGAAATCGATTCTTCGTTATCTTCGTTATCTTCGTTATCTTCGATTATCGACTTCTTCGATAATCGCGCTGCAAAAAATTCAACAGATTCAGAGAATTAACAATTTTGTATAAATTTATTTCGAGAGAATCAACAATCCGATCGTTTATTGACTTTTTCAGTATGCTCTCCTCGGAAGAGTCCCAGAATCGCATGGACGATGCCGATTCCGACGAAGATGGCAAAGTTAGCTGGGACGAAGTGGTGCAAGACACCTACGGTTCCGACGCGGAGGATCTCGCTATCGACGACAAGCTCATAAATGACGATAAAGCGACTTTCATTACCGCCGATTTGAACAAAGACGGTTATTTGGACGCCGAAGAGTTCAAAGCTTATACTCATCCGGAAGAGACACCTAGAATGTTTCCCCTTTTATTGGAACAAGCCTTGGACGACAAGGACATTGATAAAGACGGATTTATAAGCTTTCAGGAATTTTTGGGTAGCAGAGCTAAGAGCGAAGACAAAGAATGGCTTATCGTCGAGAAGGACAAATTCGATCATGAGCATGACAAAAACCACGATGGAAAATTGGATTCTACGGAAATATTGGCTTGGCTCGTACCCAGTAACGAGTTAGTATTTTAATCTATCCTAAAAAGAAAAAATTCTACATCGTAATAATCGTCGGATCGTATCTAAATTATCCGGACATTAATATTTTTTTAGCGATCTGGCGACTGACGAAGTCGATCATCTATTCGCGGCCTCGGACGACGATCACGACAATAGATTGTCCTTCGAAGAAATTCTCGAACATCACGATACTTTCGTTGGTAGCGAAGCCACCGACTACGGAGATTACTTGCAAGATATCGAGCGTTTTGCCGACGAGCTTTGAAACTCGATAATCCAATGGATAACAAAGAAAATTTCAAATCGTCGCAAGGTTCTACGGGGCCGATGTCTCAAAGCATTTTTGATATTTTTCGATGGTTGTCTCTTGTCGTTTATTTATTATCTATTCTTATTTCTATACATTTGCGGTAGTTAGCGATTATGTTTTGATGAACGGTTCTAGCAATTGCGATCGTGCGCAAGCTCTTCTCGATCGATCGAGCTCGCGGGCCAAACACTCTTCGGCTAATGATCATTTAAGTTCTAATTTCGTCTCGTTCTTTTTGAAAAAAAAAAAAAAAAACTTCGCAATTCATCATCGTCTTCCGTTTCCATACGTCATTATCGAAAGTGCCATGAAAAAAATTATTTTTTAACGGGAATATATTAATTATCATTAGTTCAGTGAGATCGATTTATAATTCTTTCACACGATAAGCGAGCCAAAGTTTGTCCCGGATTTCTACTGTATTTTATTTTAGTACCTTATCGTGCACGTCGATCGTTTCGACGTGCACATTTCCCTGACACGACGATTTCATTATGTCACGCACGGACGATACAACCATAACGCACACATTTTTTTAAATAAAATCCGGTCAATAAGAATACAATGTCGTTATTTTGTATTGTTCTTGGAAAATTTAATTCACCCAGCCGTGTATGTATTTCAAAATTTCCCGCCATCGATTTGCGTCTTTCCCCCATTTCCGTTCCCAATGCTTGGGGTCGTTCCTAACCTCCAGAGCCTCCAGAGTATTTTATTCAAGTGCCGAGCAACAAACGTCAATTCGTCGATCTTATCAACCGGTTATAATAACATTATTACAAAATTAACTACGAATTGAATTTATCCCGTAAACAAAATGCCGTACGCGAATCAACCTTCGGTACATATTACGGATTTATCTGAAGAAAACGTAAAATTCCAAGTTGAAGATACAGAATTGAGGTTAGGATTTTGTCGACTACACGACGGACGCGATTATTCTGTTTTCTATACAATCTTTTGGTTTTACAGTGTTGCGAATAGCATGAGGCGCGTATTTATTGCCGAAACTCCGACAATGGCAATTGATTGGATACAATTGGAAGCTAATTCTACAGTTTTAAGCGACGAATTTCTCGCTCACAGAATTGGCATGATTCCATTGATAAGTGACGAAGTAAATTTTTTACTGTGTCAAATAACTAATTCCAAACTCGCTGTATTACAACTTATCGCTGAATTATCACTACAGGTCGTCGATAGAATTCAGTATACGCGAGACTGCAGCTGTCCCGATTTTTGTCCAGAATGCAGCGTCGAATTTACCTTAGACGTCAAATGCGCCGAAGAACAAACGAGACACATAACCACGGCCGATTTCAAGTCCAGTGATCCGAGAGTATTGCCGGTCACGTCGAGACACAGAGAAGACGATGCCAGTGAATACGGAGAGATCGATGGTAATATATTAAAATTAATTAAATATCCATATAACTCCCTTAAATATTAACGATCTCGAAGAATGACTTTACAAATCCTTTAGTCATCATACTTTATTTACCTTTTATCTTTATCACAGAAATCTTGATCGTAAAATTGAGAAAAGGTCAGGAATTGAAACTCAGAGCTTACGCCAAAAAAGGCTTTGGTAAGGAACATGCTAAATGGAATCCAACGGCCGGAGTATGTTTCGAATACGATCCTGACAATTCAATGAGGCACACTCTCTTTCCAAAACCCGAGGAGTGGCCAAAATCTGAATATTCGGAATTGGAAGAGGATCAAAGTACGAGCTCGATGAAACGCGATAACATTTCAATAATTATTACCAAAAAGTTACTAGGGTATAATGTCATTTATATCTTGAATTTTTCCAGGCGAAGCTCCGTTCAACTGGGAAGCCAAACCAAACAAATATTATTTCAATGTCGAGAGCAGCGGAGCATTGAAGCCCGAGAATATTGTTATGATGGGCATAGCGGCTTTAAAAAACAAATTATCGAATTTACAGACGCAACTGAGTCACGAAGTGCAGAGCGACGCTCTCAGTATTCATCATTAATGTTCTAATTACGTATTTTCGTACGACAAAAAAATGAGGAATCGATGGAGGAATTTTGTAAAATAGGCTTCAATAAATATCTTCGGTTTAGGCTGTAATTATTTTTGTCGTTTACTTTATTTCTTATTTCCGAAACAAATCCCGTGAAATTGCGACGATGCGCGGTGGTTGTTTTGTGTAACGTAGTTGGCAGTACCGTCACTTCTCCCGCCTGAATCTAGGTATATTTTTGCAGTACGGCATACTGCGTGATATTGTGTGCCGTGCGTCGTCCCAAAATGTCGAACACGGAGAGGTTTTTTTGATTACTAACGATAAAAAACTATTTGTTACGGTGTTTCTCCCAAATAAACAAGGACCTTACGATGTATATTAAGCAGGTACGTAATTCGATATTTATTCTTCCATCGATATTGAATTATTTGCAATATAACACGGAGAAATCGGAACAGACGCTTGTATACCTCGTTTCAAAACTTTTTCATCCGGTTATTTGTTTACTAAACATTTTTGTCCGTATGTCAGTTTAGAATTATCGTAATGTAAAATTATATACTTAACGTTATCTTGGATAGTTATGAGACGTTACGATACATATTTTCAATGGGTTTGTGAGGTTATAATTTACGAGTGCCTTGCTTCGTGTATACAGAATTGAGTTTCGTCTGGGTAAGAAGGGTCGAGCAATATTGAGATGTCGATGGGGTAATGAGGGTTTAAGTATTTAACGGTTTTTTTAATTATCCGATATTGTGACTCTACCACGGGCCTTTATACCGATTATCGTAGTATCGAGAATAGAACCATGCAATTTCGCGAGATCTCGGTTCATCTACGTTTGAGTAGATCTTACAATTCGCGTTCGTTTCTAGGTCATTATTCAGGGTTTCAAGTCATATCGAGAGCAAACTGTAGTGGAGCCGTTCGATCCCAGGCACAATGTAGTCGGTATGTATAAATTCGTCGTAAATGATCTCCGCTATTCGAGAATCCGTAAAAAAAATTATTGATCGTAGTTGGGAGAAACGGCTCTGGAAAGAGCAACTTTTTCTATGCCATCCAATTTGTTCTGAGCGACGAGTTCTCTCATTTGAGGCCCGAACAGAGACAAGGACTTTTGCACGAGGGGACAGGACCACGAGTTATTTCTGCTCATGTAGAAATTATATTTGACAATGCTGATGGAAGATTACCCGTATGTATCAAAAATATCGAATCAATTTCAAGTTTGTATTGGATACGTATTATCGTATATATTATTAACATGACTTTTTGTAGATCGATAAGGATGAAGTGTACTTGAGGAGAGTGATCGGTTCCAAGAAAGACAACTACTTTCTTAATAAGAAGAACGTTTCGAGAACCGATGTCATGAATCTGCTGGAATCAGCTGGATTCTCCAGATCAAATCCTTACTACATCGTCAAACAAGGAAAAGTAAGTTGGTTAACCATAGAAAAACTCGGGCGAGAAAATTTTGAAAATTACTGATAAAACTTTTCGTCAGATCAATCAAATGGCAACCGCACCAGACTCTCAGAGATTAAAGCTGCTTCGCGAAGTTGCCGGTACTCGTGTGTACGACGAACGAAGAGAAGAATCAAAATCCATTTTGAAAGATACTGAAAGAAAGCTCGAAAAGATCGTCGATTTTTTACGAACGATAGGTAAAGTTCGGCCGACCAATAAAATCATTTCCAGTTCGACAGACAAAACATCATGTTGAATGATCATTTCAGAGGAACGTCTTCAGACACTCGAGGAGGAGAAAGAAGAACTCAAGGAATATCAGCGTTGGGACAAGCAACGTCGTTGTCTCGAGTACACGATTCATGAACGTGAGTTGAAGGACAATAAACGAAAACTGGACGAACTCGATGAATCTCGGGCAAACAGCGGTGCCGAGCAAGCGAAGCTCGGAGCTGAAGCAAAAACAGCGCAGGAAAATGTTCGAGCAGCGACGAAAAGATTGAAGGAAGCTAAAAAAGAGGTTCAAGCAGCCAAAGAAGAGAGGGACACCCTGAGGTAAGATGTTGCTGCGATATCACAAAATCATTGTACAAACTCGGTAGTATTTTTAATTCGACAGTGCTGAGCAGCAGCAACTTCTCAAAGAGAAAACAAAACTTACCCTAACGATAAATGACCTGTTGGAAGAGGTAAAGGGTGACAATGACAGTAAAAAACGAGCTCAACAAGAACTCGAGAAGTTAAAGGTGACGATCGATGAGAAAGAAAAGGAACTCGAAGTAATAAGACCTGCGGTAAGTACCGAGATTTTTTAAGAATATTGTCGATATCTTTTTGACACGACTATGAGTATTTTATAACAATCACTTTTATTTTAGTACGAGGAGATGAAACGCAAGGAGGAAGAGTGTACTCGCAATTTAGCTCTGAAAGAACAGAAGCGCAAAGAACTGTATGCGAAACAGGGTCGAGGCAGCCAATTTAGCAGCAAAGTAAGTTTTATATACATGACTAACGTGCATTTTTTTGATTTGCCTGAGATACGTGCAATATTCTTTAACACTAGCAACGAAACTATCAACTAATATTCAATTTCACAGGATGCCAGAGACGAGTGGATAAAGAATGAATTGAAACAGCTTACCAAGCAAATAAAAGATAAGCAAGATCATCATGCAAAGATCAAAGATGATTTGAAAAGAGACAGTGACAAACAAGTAGCTTTGGAGAAAAAAATTGATGAATATACGAAAGAGATGGAGAGACAAAGAGCATCGATAGACGAACACAACAAGCAATACTATGAAATGAACAAAGCCAAGGATCAGTGCCAAGCAACGAGAAAAGAACAGTGAGTTTGCTTTAATTATATTCATATACTTAAAAGAAACGTGGGAGACAAATTGTCCAACATACCGATATGATTTTTTGTCAAGGTATCGTCAAGAAAGCGTACTACAACTCAATTTATCAGGTCTAAAGGAGGATTTGGCTAAAGCCGATCAGAGTTTGAGGTCTATGGCTGGAAAACCGATACTCAACGGCAGAGATAGCGTCCGAAAAGTATTGGAGACATTTCGGTAAGAATTCACCGAACTAACGATAACATACCGCACACTTTGGAAATACAGGAATCTGAACTTACTTGTGATCTTATATATTTTATTCGATCATAGGGAACGTCCTGATATGGAAAATGAGGTGAACAGTTATTACGGTCCGGTAATCGAGAATTTCGATTGTGACAAGAGCGTGTACATGGCCGTCGAAGTAACCGCTGGCAATCGATTGTTTCATCACATCGTCGAAACGGATAAATTTGGCACAAAGATACTGAAGGAAATGAATAATCAACGTTTGCCAGGGGAAGTGACGTTTATGCCTTTGAATCGTCTTCATGTGAAAGTACAGGATTATCCAAAAACGAGTGACGCTATTCCCATGATATCTAAATTGAATTATGATTCAAAGTACGACCGGGCGTTGAGGTAATTGAATACAAGTTTTACAATCTTCTAAGCAATTCTCTCCAAGGACTTATTCTATGATTCTGTTTTTATGCAGATACATCTTTGGTAAAACTTTGATCTGCCGTAATCTTGAAGCTGCAACGAGTCTTGCTCGAGAATCCGGACTCGATTGTGTAACGCTCGAGGGTGATCAAGTATCCTCCAAAGGTTCTCTAACCGGTGGATACTTCAATACACTTAGATCGCGTCTTGAAATTCAAAAGACACGGTCGGAACTTATGGCGCAAATTTCTACTCTTGAGAATCAATTATCCACACTGAAGGAAGACATTAGAAAGGCCGACCAAAGTATCAGTTCGTACGTTAGCGAGATGCAGCGCACGGAAACAAAGAACAGCAAGGCCAAGTGAGTAACGAAAGACAAGATTTCTTGAAAAATCACAAGATTGACTGTTTCGTAATCCCCGAGGAATATTCTACCGTTCATATAGAGATATTTACGACAAAATGAAGGCAGAAATTCGAATGATGAAGGAAGAACTCAGCGCTATCGAGAGATATAGAACACCGAAAGAACGAAGTCTGGCACAGTGCGCCTCGAACTTGGATGCTATGAAAGCAACGAAAGAGGGCTTGGAGAGTGAACTTCATCAGGATCTTATGGCCCAGTTGTCTGTTGCGGATCAAGAACAAGTTGATACTCTAAACGACGAAATAAGAGCTCTTACGAAGGAGAATAAAATCGCTTTTGCCACGAGAATGCGTCGCGAAGCGGAGAAAAATAAATTGGAAAATTTATTGACGAACAACTTGATGAGACGTCGGGACGAATTGATTCAGGCGCTCCAGGAGATATCGGTGGAGGATCGACAGCGTCAATTAGATTCTAGCAAGACACAGTTGGCCGATATTGAGAAACGATTGGTTAAAGTTAATAGCGATTTCAAGTCTCAAAACGACAAAGTGGCCACCGCCTCGAAAAAGGTAAGATTTGACTCGTACTTTATGGGAAATTATCTGTTCTCGAACATCGTAACGTTGAATCGTCTCTCTTCAGCAAAAATCGGAATCGTCGGAGGTCGAAAAATGGAAAGCCAGGGAGAAGGACGCACAAGAGAAGATCGAAGCAGATGCAAAAGATTTGGAAAAATTGGCGAGTAAGCAAAATATATTACAACAAAAAATTGCTGAATGTACGCAGAAGATTACGGAACTCGGTGCATTACCGAGTCCCGAAGCCTACGCAAAATTCACCACCATGTCGACCAAACAGTTGTTCAGAGAAATGGAAAAGGCGAATAATCATCTCAAGAAATATAGGTAAAAGATCGTTATATCGTTTGTTTACGTTATCTCCATTAGATGAATGTGAAAAGAAAACATGGACTAAGATCAATGGATCGAACTTTCGGGTTACAGTCACGTGAACAAAAAAGCGTTGGATCAGTTCATGTCCTTCAGCGATCAAAAGGAAAAACTGGTGAGACGCAAAGAGGAATTAGATCGTGGCGACGAAAAGATTAAAGAGCTCATGTCCGTGTTGGAGCAACGCAAGTACGAAGCTATACAGTTTACTTTCAAGCAAGTAAGCAAGTACTTTAGCGAGGTTTTCAAGAAATTAGTGCCTTCTGGTCACGCCCAACTTGTCATGAAAACAGCCGATGGAGAAGAGGGCGACGACGCGGGATCAGAAACTGCAGACTCGGATCGATTTACGGGAGTTGGTAAGGAATCGTACCAGACGATTATTATTCCACTATTGTTGCTTGCGCCTCTCTGTTTGTTTTTATTTTAATAGAAACAATTTTCTCGCAGGAATAAGAGTTTCCTTTACGGGTCAGACCGCTGAAATGCGAGAAATGAATCAATTATCCGGTGGACAAAAATCTCTCGTAGCTCTTGCTCTCATCTTTGCAATACAAAAGTGCGATCCAGCTCCGTTTTATCTTTTCGATGAGATCGATCAAGCCCTCGATGCGCAGCATAGAAAAGCTGTCGCCGATATGATTCACGAGCTTAGCTCCGACGCGCAATTCATCACAACGACATTCAGGTATGTTTCTTCCGTAATTATCAAATTGCAAACTCTAATTTACCGTTTATTCCCATACGATCTAATATACTTCTTGCTCCTACAGACCCGAACTTCTTCAACACGCAAATAAATTCTACGGTGTAAAATTCCGCAACAAGGTCTCGCACGTTGAATGCGTAACGCGAGAAGAAGCCGCTGACTTTGTTGAGGACGATACGACTCACGGATAGTCGGTTGACTTAAAAAAAAAGAAAAAAAAAGAAAGAACTGTTCAAAAAATTATCTATCGTTTTATTATCATTTGCAGCCTAAGTGCACTTTTTTCCAAACTCGAGGAGAGAGAGAGAGAGAGAAACGTTAATATGGAAAAATGTATTCGAAATTAATGGAATTGGATCGAAATTTGTATACGGTCGGTTGTGAACTGAGATTCAATTAACGTCGCGGATAAATGACATCATTAGTACATAGCATACGTGAGAGAATGAAGGGAAATATTTATTTATAAAAAAGATGTACGATATTATTTTAACCATGTAAGTAGAACGTGAACGCACGACCATAGAGGAACTCGGGGCCAACGTTCGTGACAAATATCATTGTACTGGATATCATAGTTAAATTACCAGGATCCCAAAGGACCTTTTGAAATTTTTTCCATAAAATAATTCAAATGGCAAAAAAAACAAAAAAAAAACATTTCTTCCGTGTCGCACGATTTATAGGATGATTAAAATTACTATTTTTCTTTCCGCTGCGAAGACAGACTATCGTGCAAGTTGGTGACCATAGCATCGACGGTATCCGAATTGATTACGCCGTTAACATCGATGAAATTTGCCACCGATTTGACAACGGAGGCTTCGTTGAAGATTCCAGTCGCTTCGCTCTTCAGTGACAATACTAGATGATACTTGTCATCGTATTTCTTTAGGTACGAGCTAGCTTCGCAAATTAAGTCTGGATCGAATCCCGCCGGATCCCTGAAAGTACCAACGAGTTGAAAAAAGGTAAAAGGAGACATTTTTTTAACTTTTTTACGATACTTCCGCGAGCGTACCTCTGAATTGCGACAACGAAAATTCCTTTTTCCTTGTACGTCGTGTAAAGAGTGAGTATCGCCATAAGGATAAAATAAACGGAAACGGAAGTCACCAGAACGTGCTTCGACATTGGGAATGGATACAAGTAATCCCAGAGCAATGCAACAGATGCGACTGTTACGGCTACGCCGCAGAGTGCCAAACGGCCGTCGAGGAGAGAAAAGTTTTCTTCGTAATCGTACTTTCTCAACAGAACATCTTTTACAGCATCGTCCAGAGCGTTCTTTACGGCCGAACCATCCCATTTATCCGCCACTTTTATCGGCTGTAAAAGGAATTTGAGAAGAAAAACGCCGACGTATGCCGGTTAGTGTTAACCTTGTGAAAAATCACAAATAACCTTAAAGTATGTTTCAAATGGTTGGAGAAATATTCATACCGATATGCCATTCTCCTTCTGATCTTTTTTTGAAGCCATCTCGACCATAATAATTGCCGTAACAGACGTTTATTCGAAGCACGACAGGTACACAAGTAAAATGTATCGGTTCACACAGCGTTATTCAATGTTGCCAGTGAAAAGTTAAAGCAACTCTGAGTGCGTTCCAAATTGGCTTGCCACCTCAGAAAGCTACAGTACGTGTCACTTGAATTATAGGTTTTTCCAAACATTCAGCGCTTGACAAGGTATGTCACGTCACGTCCGCCGAACCCAAACTCTTTTTGTTACCGACGTCACCGCAAGATGGCGATATTGCCTAAGGGACTGTGGGCATAAATTTCGAAGAATATTACAGGGAGTAATAATAACAGAGAATAACATTTTTTGTATTAATCACGAAACAAATGTAATTGTAGTCTTTTAATGTAGATCTCCCCACGTCTCTTGATTACCTCCCTACGCCGAACATTCAACGGCCGCGGTTTTTACTCGGTTGCCACAAGAGTACAAACAGACAAATAATTACGGTCACTTTATGAGGGAAGAGGTTCGCAGAGGGCGTTACTGTACAGGTAAAACACAAATTAACGTTGCACCTGACTATCTTGACAATCTGAAACCCGTGCTATCAGTTTGATTTGAATCGTCGTGTAACGTTTACTAACTTATTTCAATGTTTTCCCGAATACTTCAAATGTTATGATTTCGGTATTTATCGAAGATTCATAATTCGTATCAAAGTGTCAGCATACCGTGATCGCGATGAGAAAAAATTCGACGAGTCGTAACTCGTCCTTGAATCCAATTAGGATGTCCGTGTTCGAGCGCGAAGACGAACCAACTGGTCGCTCAGATGCTAGGAGAACGCAAATCATGAAGGCTAGGCAGTCGCAGAATGAAAATTCACAAATACCAAAACCCAGAATAAGATCATCCTCGATCGAACCCGCCACTGTTCGTAGATCAAACCTGAAAGTATCAGGTACTATTCGTCCGCTAAATTCTCCGATCGTTTCTCGTCCATTGCAGCGTCACTGATACAGACGCTTTTCTTTTAGCCAAAACTCCTCTCGGTCAACAACATCATCCTGGATTTCACACTTCGAGTACAACACCCTTAACGCCAAGGGTGAGTTCTAATCGCCTTTATTCTGAACCTTCGTCGGGTACACGTCACCGATCACCATCGGCGGAACGTGCGAGAGGGTTCAGCGGCAAAGGACCTCGGAAAGATACCAGGCCTCTTCTTGATAAAGGGTATCAGGCGATTATGCTCAACAAGATCGATCGATACTTTATCGATATCGAACAGATCTCCTTACTGAATCCCAATGGTAGTTTAAAACCGATTACATTGAAAATGTTTGTCGAGGCAACGGGCTGTCTCGCGAGGCTTCTTGATATTAAACAAGATATCACAATTAATAATTACATGGAAGAAATTCCTAAAATTGGAAAAAAGGTTCATTATCCTGGTATGGTCACAAAATCATGGTTGAAAACAGCAAATGCCATGCATTCGTGGCCTCAGGTATTAGGATGGTTGAGCTGGCTCGTCGATATTTGCTATGCCAAAGATTTGGCTGTTTTTGCTTTTGAAATCGAGCAGCTACCGTTCTTGGATGACGTCGATCAATACGATTCGAATAAAAGCAGATTTTTAGCGATATTAAAATTCTACGCTGCATGGAACGAGAATTCCGACGAAGAAATTGCACTGGTGGAAGAATATTTGCAGCAAATGAGAAACGAATATGGGGATGTGGAGAAAGATAAATTAGAAGTAATGCAGAATTTAGATGACCAAAAGGCAAGAATTCAAGTCGTCGATCAACAAATCGACGAGACCGACAAACGGATTAATGATCTTAAAGAAATTGTCGACGGCG
The DNA here is from genome assembly GCA_964017225.1 of Netelia inedita. NCBI lineage: Eukaryota > Metazoa > Arthropoda > Insecta > Hymenoptera > Ichneumonidae > Netelia > Netelia inedita. The sequence continues at coordinate 6,299,397 of OZ024920.1, read as the reverse complement.
TAAAGGAAGAAAACTGTAAAGAAATGGAATACATTGATTCGATCGAGAAATCTACGCAAAATATTGTACTTGAGATAGAACAACTCGATGCCAACAGTAAAGTATTAGAAGAGCAAATTCACAGGGACGACGTTCGGCAAACGGAATTAGCCAAGATCATCGAGAATCAGCCGATGTCTGCCGAAGAACGTGATAATATCATTAAGCAATGTTCCGAAAAACAGAATTATCTTCATCAGTTTGACAATCATATCAAAGACATTGAAAAAGAGCTTTACGCAATGGACATCAAATTAGCCGGGGTCAATCAAAATCTGTACAAGGCTATTTTAGCCTATAACAAAGATATAATCATGCACCTTGATTGCGATTTGGACATAGGTGTGACTTTGGAAGAACTGCAAATGCCCGAAACAAAGTTGTTTGGTGCAGATTTTATAGAAGAATTGAAAAAGAAAGAGCTAGCGATGTTGAATGTTACGGAACATATAAGAAAACAGATCAGTCAAACAACGAGTTCCACCGAAGTTTATACGAACGAGCTGGAATCATTGGAAGATAAGCTAAAAATGATACGTATAGAGAAAATGCATCATGTCGAGAAGATTAACGAGCAAAAGATCATTGTACAACAAATACAACGTACAGCCAAAGAAATGGAGGTGAAATTGAAGGAACAGATTAAAAATGTCGAGAGCGATCTGGTTCGATTGGAACGTTCGATGCCCGATCTGGAATCCGCTACGAATGAATTGGCGGAAAGACGAGATAAATATGAGGCGGTTGTTCGAAAAAAACAATTCATCGAAAAATCGGCCGATCGATTTTTTAATAAATTCTATGACGTGCTCGCAAATCACAGGAGCGATCTTTCCATACTTTTGAAAAAATTGCCCAACCCTTGATTACTATCGATGTAATTCGTACGAGGCGTATTATTTTGTGTATAATATTTACACGTTTATTTTTTATTTTGTTTCTCGTTTCCTGTTGAGCATATCGCCTTTCGGAACTAGCGCCATCTTTGTATAGTGAATATCAACTACTCTTCCTTGCAGTATACTTTAGGTTATGTTGAATATGTGTTTTTGGGATAACTTTCGTTTAAAGGTGCAACCGGCAACAATAGTTTTAAGATGTACAGTCAAATATTTTTACGAGGATGCAATCTAAATAATTATTCAATAAATCAAACGATACGGCGGCAATTTGTATCGCAAACCATATTATCACCGAAACCAACATTAACGCGTATCCTGCGACAGACATGGGACATACGATTTTTCAGACAATCGAAAATACATACTTTCAGTTTGAGGTAATTTGTATTATGTAAAAGTCTGAATTTCGAAGTGGTGTGTTCGTTTAAATTTCATGAATCGTGAGGTCTTCAAGATATTGTCGCTTATCATCAATCTGTTGTGTGTTTAGATCCAGCGTATGTAAACACAATGGAAAAATATCCATAAGCCGTAATTCGAGTGATGCCGTGTACCTTAAACGCACGCCATCGGTATTGGATATTAATACCAACGTACTAAACAACGTTTTTATCTATAAATACGAGAAAAACACAAACTTTTTATTGTTGCAAGCATTCGGTATTTTGCAAACTATTTCAATGACCTGCATGGCATATTATTTCTCTACGAAATGCCAAAAGCGAGATAAAAATGAAACATTGTTAAAATATGCCTATGATAACTGTGTACCTCTTAGCCTAGTTATCGCTCCGATCGTAACGGGTAATTATCTAAATGCGTATTTACCTTCTGAAATAAAGGAGTAAATATCGATAACCATTTCTTAACATGTTCTAGCAATGGCGATTCTGGGATTTCTTTCGTTTTATACAGCAAGATCTCTTAAATACATCATCTTGAACAAAGGAGGAAAAACTGCAACGTTTGTAACTTTTCATATATCGAGTAAAAAAGCAGTTACAACAATTCCGATCGAACATGTATGTTTAATTCGAAATGAATCGATAAATATGGATGTAAATCCGATGCGATCGTAATGTCCAATTTTTTTATTTTTTTTTCCAGATTAGTTCTTCCACCAGCAGAAAAGAGATCGTAAATTATATGTCAATAAAAGTAAAGGATCGTAAATTCTTCTACATCTTGGATAAAGATGGGGAATTTCCGAATCCCAAACTATTCGATGGAACTATCGCGATCATGAGATATTGGTGAAAATTATAATTGTGTTGTCAATAAAACGATATCTCGAACGAACCCACCTTGGCGCTCGTTTCTACATTTCTCCGTAATGTTTCGGGGAAGAAAAGTAAACGTAGAGAAGATAGGAGAGGCAGAAATGCATACATTTTATTTGATATTTTCGTCAATAAGCTCGGAAATGAAATCTCGTTCTTTTCTCCAGCGGGACAGCGAAATGGTAGATGCCCTGGGTCCTTGAGTTATAAAAACTTTACAGTAATGGGAGAAAAAAGAAATGAAAATTGCAATGATGTAATAATTATAATAATACATCCAATTGTATTTCATATTTATGCAATGACGATTCGATATTTGTTAGAGTTCATACCGAATTGACAGACCGAGGAAAACCGAGGCTCACATTTTGTGATAGCAAAAGCAACAGTTCAATTAAAATTCATTCGAATACCTGTTTAATGCCAAATCGTTGAAATCGTAGAAAAAGAATGAAAGAAAAAAATATATTTTTCTCGCTGATAGAACTACGCCCTAGATATGTAATCTCGATATATTTGAAAACAAATGATACAAGCATAAAACATATACGAAATCTCAAATGGTTTCCGTTATATAACATGACTGGAAAGCATCTTTTCCCCGGTTTGCCCGTCTTTTGTGAGAAATGGTTATAGTAAAAGTGAAGTGGAGTAATAGAGAGAAAGAGATAGATTTAAGACACTTTGAAGTCAGAAGGCCCAGGCTTCTCGTACAATATGGGCCTACTTGCCGCGACTTTGATTTTGCTTGTTTTTTTTTCTTTCTTTTTCTTTTCTTGTCATACATTCATCTTCAATTATACTTAAACAGAAATTTGTTTAATGCTTCACAGTTTATGTATGTACAATATTTGTTTTATCATAATTTAGTAGCTCAAATCAACATATATAACGCAGAAATCCTATTAAATAATCGTCCTTTTTGCAGCTAAGTTATTTTGCATTATAACGATGAAACTATGCAATAAGAACATGTAAAAACTTTCAATTGTGATTCTTTTTTTTCCCCTTTTATTCTTCTTCTTTTACTCAAGTCTCGCTATCGTTAACTATGCCATAGTAGACTTGCGATAATTAATCGTAATATGTATTTATATAAAGTAGGAAATATTTTGAGTATTTGTCTCCCGTTAGTGTGTCGAGTCCGTGATGCACATGCCACGGGGCATACGAAGGTTTTTATACGCTTTTCACTTTTCTTTCCGAGATCGCGTAATAAGTCCCATCGGTCTGCGGTAGAACCGGCTTTTGTCGACAAACAACGAGGCTTTTACGACGGTATGTTCTTTTTAGTTTTCTTTGTTTCACATTTAATGTATGTATGTACAAATTACAGATTGCTCACATGCACAACATCCACGGATTTGGTACAATGCCACATTCACTTCACTGCATTTTTTTTTTATTAATTCGTTTTATCTTCACCATTCCCCTACGAATAAGGCACCTTCGACAAATTACCCAGTTATTAAGCTACGACGATCTAGCAGTCCAATCTTCAGTCAATACCACAAAGTCTGCACCGGTGATAGCTAACTCGTAATTGTCATTTGAGGCGTAGTTATAGAAGTTCTCCATACATTTTCCGACCGAAAAGGAACGTATACATATTCGGGCTCTATGTACGATATCGGGAACATCTGTTATTCTGAAGTCATTTGTTTCCTGTCTAAATCTTCATGGTCTTCGTTTTTTCACTTACACGTGCTTCTTTCTTTTATTCGGAAGTTTTTCTTATGTATGTGTGTGTGTTTGTGTGTGTGTACGTATGTATATATATATATCCCTCCTGTCCTTAAAAAAGGATTAGCGCCAGATGCTATACGTCGAACAAAGTATTCAAACAGCCTCGTTAAATGTTGTCAATCATTTCTATGTTTCAGCATTTGATAAATGATTGTGCTCGTGGAATGCTACGACTTGAGTGTATTTTGGAGAGCACGGAAGAAATATCATTCGCAACAAATAATCCGTTTGTTTTTTTTCTTTTTTCTTTTCTTTCCGCATCGTTCGTCGACACGAGTACGAGACGAAAGAATTTTCATCTCAATTTTTCAAAAGAGAACGCTTCTAAGGACTATTTGATGGCAAAGCGGAATATTTCGTTGATTATTAGAGCGTTCCGTTCGCGAAGTACTGATAACGATCGTAAAGTTTCGTTGACCACGAGTGAATGCTGCCCTCGACGAGATCATCGACGTGTTGACGTAGCTGATCTTCCGTCAATGTTAAGTGAAAACGATTTTTAAGACCTTGTACCGTCGCTGCTCCACCACTGCGAAAACACGGTAGTTGCGAGCCTATGGGAATGAAATAATTCGTTTGAATAGTATGTGCGAGTGCGAGTGCGAATAAAACATCGGATTAACGACGAGTTTAACGCGGAATCAAATTCACAAACCTGACAGCATAATTTCCACAAGATTAACGACTTTCTCCATGTGTTTACGAGCCGCGACCAATCCTTGAAGTATCAGACTCTTGAATTCGTGAAACATCTTAGATTGATTACCGCCCATGACCTCGACGAATTCCGGCGTGAGCTTGAAAGGACTCGTCTCGAAGCCGAGATTTCGCGGCGACGTCGAAAGTATGAAGCCAAAATCTATGTGAATCAGATGTCCGTCACTATGCAACAGTATATTCCCATTGTGACGATCCTTGACCTGAATGAGATAACTGACGAGGCAATAAGCGGCACAACTCTGAACAAAATTCTTCTGGGCTATCGAGAATCCCTCCGAGTTCGAACTGCCGAATTCACGCTCGAAATATTGAAGCAGAGTCAGTTGACAGTGTTTTTTCACTTGATGAAGCGATACCGTATTTAATATAGGCTCGATCAGTCCACTGTCGTTCGAGAGACACAGAATTCTGCAATGAAAAATGAAAAAATACATAAAACTCCGTATTCTTCGAGAATTACTATAAGTGTCGCGAGACGGTGAAAAAGAAAAAAAAACGTACTTGTATGGTCGAACCCACAACGGAACATTCTCATCCTGCCATATCTTGTGAAGCATTGTGAGTAGCTGAGATGCGAGAAGCTCCTGTCGCAAATCATCGCCACACTTTACGATCACTGCCAATAATCGCCAAGAAGCTAAATGACCGTAGGGACTGGAAGCTCGAATACGTCGTTGTTTCAGCTCCCAGGGCTCCTTGAGAACCGCCGCAGAAGGATCCTCGGGATCGTGATTAAAAGTTGTACTCGGTGTCGCGGCCATTTCGCTCAATCGCCTCTTAATGTCACCAGGTATAAATATCGGCTCGCGACTATCCGACGAATCCTGACTAAGTTGCGATATCGTATCTCTATCCTTAGGTTTTCTCAACTGAAGATACTGAATCGTAAAGAAAACCCGTTAATAACTCATACATATTACTGATTTTCATCGTTCTTGTCGAATGCAAATCATTCCCGTCACATTCTCTTACCTGTTGCGTGATTTCATCGTCCTCCTGACTCCAGCAATCCGCAGGGTCGTCATCCGGATAATTGAAAACATTATCGAACCCTCGGCTGGGAAATGTATTGATACTTCGTATCGGAGTCTGTCGAGAAGGATTCGTAGGGGGTTGAGTTTCGACGATCGCTCCACCGGATTCCTCGGTTTGACTGGACTGTTCGCCACCCGTCAAGTTCTCTTCCGATTTCGTGTGTCTTAACGAACTACCCATGATTTTGGTCGGTACTGGCGATGTATACAGATCCTCGACTTCCAAAACCTCGACGTACATGATATACGGTGCCTGAAAGACGGATCGATTATCGTACCGTCGGAAAGGCTTCTCTTAGGTACGAGTGTACGAGGAAGACCCAGTTTTACACAGGTAAGAATCCCAATGTGACACTCACCTTATCTTTACTATTGAGAACGGCTGCGTATTGCGGTGGCACTCGAACGATATGATGGGGAACTGTACTGTGCAAAGGTAACCATACCCTTGCCGGGAGATTCAAGTTAAGTGTATTTAGCTCCGCAACTAGTTGAACGGTTTTACTCTCCTTTGTAGGAATATTACCGAGCAATTTGCCAATTGATATCAGTGCTTGAATAAACTCGAGCTCCGGTGCTAGCCGGGGGGCCTGTCGACATCGAGCATTAAATCGTTAACAGGCAGCATATAATAATAGAATAGTCGGTAAACGTTTCATCGACAAATATCGTTATAACAAAACTCGTCGATTTTACATTATTTTACGTATAGTATTGAACTCACGTTACAGAAGCAGTCAGTCTTCTGTCCTCGTAAGTCATTAACGACACCTTGGCAGGAATCAAAACAGGTACATCCATTGTCGAACGCTCGACCGGAACTCAGAACCCCAAGGCTTACTTTATTTATTATACCTTGATGAGAAGAAAGAAAACGATATTATAGTTTAACGATTATTCGATCGTTTGTCGATTAATAGCAGCGAATTATGGTCGTTAGACCGACTTACCGGAATGGCTGCGACGCAAAGTTTGAAACAATCCTGTGGCATCGGACTGCGATCTTTGGTGGGTCTTTTTATTGGGCGATGTAACGGTTTGAGCGAGAGGGAGTGGAGGCGGAGGCGGAACTTGCAGACAGAGAAGCTTTTGCTTTCGCATCGCTTCGTTTCCCTTGGGCCTGAACGTAAATAAAATCATGGTGAACGTGTCCCGATTTCACTCGATCGGTTTCGGTGTCACGAGCCTCTCGAATAAACAAGAGAAGAGAAAAGAGATCGGTTTTGTAAACTCACCTAAGCTCGTCCGAAAGTATGAGATTTTTGAGCTTGGTCCCGTGCGATTTCTTCTTGGATGGCAAATGAGCATCGGAACTATAAGCGTCTAACAACCAGGCACATTTTAAAGAGAAATCTGCCGATCCCCTACACCTGCATCTCAAAGAGAAAATGTATTATTAACATCTGTGTGCGCAACATACCGATCCGCGATGAGAAAACGCTGGTGGAATATAATACTACGAGCGTAACGAGTTAACGATAAATCGTATTCTCTCACCTATGGACAAGATACGGATAGAGAACTTCCGTGACATCGTGCAGCTGTATATACATCAAAACCAACTGTGGCAAATAGAAATCAACGTCGTTATCTGGGAAACTAAACATCTTGTTACCTGCGAAGAAAGAACAAAAAAGAAGAAGAAAAAAAATGAAGATACAAGGAAAACGTTAAACTCGGTATTTTCAAAGTAGAACGAGGCGATTCGTCGAACGGATGCGCTCGATTAAATCCCGTGCGAAGAGCAACGATATTAATCGTTTCAGGGACTATTATAATTACTTAAATAGAAAACTTACCGAGATAACTCTGAACGCCAGGCTCCTTGGAATTAAAGAGATAAGATATCGCCATGGACATGTCGAAAACTTGACTCTCGAATAACCTGAGGAGACATCCCTCGGTAGGCTTTGGTTGTGCGGTCTGTTGTTGTCTTCGTACCTCCGGCAATTTTTTGATCGTCTCGTCCTCGAGCTGACCCGTACCGCAGCATAAAGTCATCGCGGCACCCGCCAATTCTCTCTGTACCGCAATCTCCAGAGAATTCTGATAAATCCCGATCGCTTCGACGTGACAAGGCTGATTGTCGCGTAATTCTTCCTGCGTACATTCTCCATTATCGCGAAGTCTCGTCGTACGTTCGTCGCTCGACGTTTCACCAACGTTCTTAACGTTATTTAGCGTCGAGGAGGATTCGATTATTTGCCGCTCGTCGTTCGGCCGATCGTCCTTGTCGCCGTTCGTTGATTCACTCGGCGCTATGTCCATCGGCAAAACGGAAACGACGCTCTCGTCACCGTCCACCGCGTCGACGCTATCCATGTCGCCTGCCTGTGATAACGACGAGTCCAGACTCTCGCGACTGTGCAAATGTTCTACGCTAGATTCGCGGGTCGTCGCGTTCGCAGCGTCACTCGAACCGCTGTCGGAACCGCAAAGAATTCCCGAGTCATCGGAACCGAGACTCGCGAGATCCTCCCGCTCCCGGCTACGACCGTTCTTTATCGACGGCACAGTTTTTTGCGCCTGTACGGGAATCGTCTCGCATTCCGGACTCGGTGTAACGTCCACCTCGGGTATACGCTGAAGCGCCGAGTCCAAGCTACGATTTCTGTGATGCAACGTCAGTGTTGTTACGGTGACTTGCGGCACCGGTGGTAGAAGGATACCCATTGACCTGAAATTATCAATAAAACGTAAGTTTTACAATTCTTTTTACTCCTTAATTCTTTCTTTCTTTCTTTCTTTCCTCTATGGGATATGAAAAATAGGAGTATTTACAATTATCAAGCTGCGATAAAGGACTAATAAGGTTACAAAAATTGTTTCTTTAAATATTTACGAAAAAAAATTAAAAACAGGCTTTCTTTCGACCCACAGGACGTTATTTACGACGAATTTACAATTTTCAAGCTGCGATAGAGGACTAATAAGGTTACAAAAATTGTTTCTTTACATATTTTCCAAAATAAATTAAAAACAGGCTTTCTTTCGACCAACAGGACGTTATTTACGACGAATTAATTTCACGAACGTGTCTACAGGTAATTCTCCAAGGTTTAGCTTCCCGTGTGAATATTAACTTGTAAATAAAACTAAGTATACAAAAAAAAAGTATAAAATTTCATCAGGTGCGTTTTCGTTAGATCCTCGACGTTCAGCTCCCAGTTTAAAGTGACGAATCAAACAACAACATTCTGCGTCCATTGATAAATAGCAAACATTCTTACTATTCCAAACAAAATTTTAATTTTATCATTCCTCCAGCGAATTCGATTCAACTCGAACAATCCCCTCGACTCTATTACCAACTACAGCAAATTCCGTAAAAACGAAATCACAATTTTCTCTTTGCCAAAACGACCAAGTAAAAAATCTCGCCAATCGCTAAATTTCATCATCGTCACTGGCTTTTACTCCAACAAAATAAACAAACGAACAAAAACGAAGAATAAAAAAAAAACCCCAAAAAATCACAATCTCTTCATCAAACAGCATTGCGCAAAATATATAAAGCTGGATGAGATTAAAAAAACGAAGAAAAGAAAAAAAACAATAGCTCGGGAGTGAGTGTAAAGGTATCAAACCTCTTTCAGGTTTCTCCGACTAAATTATCACGATGTCTACGCGTTCCTGCGATACGCCGAGGTAACTACGTCGTATTTGTACAATTCGCGATGCCGCCCGATTGTTATTATCATTCGTTTTAAAGAACCTTGATGGGAATCACGTTTTATCGAGAACGTTATAGACCACGCGGTTGTTACGTTTCTTAATTTTTATCATTTCTTCCCCCCCCCCCCCCGGCCAACGTAAAACGCCCCGAGTTATTCCTAATTTTTTTTCGTTTTATTAATTTTCTGCTCGACGGTGAAATTGTGGGAATGTAAAGTGAGAGGGAGACGTGGTAGAGATAATTGTCGAACGTTTACGAGGAAATATTAAAAGCGATAAAGTCGATGTTATAGGACGTAGAGAGACTAAATACGTGGCGCTACCTAAAGTCCAAGCTATGATTTCGTTGATGAGTGGTCAGTCTATTGCGTCCGTTGATTGGTGGGTTTGGTCTGCCATGGACAAGAGGAACATTGCAGCTGGCCGATTTGTGCCTTTTGATGTTTGTAACGCTCTCCTGGTGATTCTGTCCACCAGTAGGCACTGTCACAGCCACTACCTCGCTCATATTAATGTTGAACGAGCAACGGCCCTGCCAACAGTCATCTGCCGCTCATTGTGGCGAACCTACGAACGAGAGGTAAACAAGAAAGAAAAAGGAAAAAAATAAATCCAATGAAAAACATAAATTTAATAATAAAATAAGAAATAAGCGAAATAAATTACGATCTTGTTTATCTTGTTGTTTTTTTCTTTCGGTTAATTACTTTTAGATAGTTGCGAGGAAGAGTGGATAGAGAATTTCGTAATAACGTTTTTTTTTTCGCTTGGAAAATTTTTTGAATGTTTTTTTTTAAATTCTTTTTTATTTTGTAGACACAACGGGCGTTTGACAATAATTCTCGTTGGATTATTGTAACGTCGTGTGTAATATCATGCAACAAATAATTCGTCGCTGTTTTTAAATGTGGTTCTGAGATTAATTGTTAATTTTCGAATCAACGAACTTCGTGCCATGTTTAGTAGAATTGTTACGAAGTTACTGACTCTTCGTATTACGTTGTGATAAAATAGCGGAAGGCTTTCATGCTCGCGCATTCATGGAAAATTGAAAAACTCATGAAAAACTCGTTTTAATTGAAAACTAAGAAAACAGAAGTGAACGGGCGATCTGTCGAAAGCGTACGAGAGAATGGCCGGCATGCTAATGGAGATTTAGGAAGTCCATTGACGATGGTTGTTGAATCGCTTTATATTTTTTTATATAATTTTTTTTATTTTTATTTTTTTCAAGAACGATCGTTTTGCCTCGACCTCGCAATCTCGTCGTTAAATCCGACAAGTTAAAGCACAATGCATGCGGTTAACTCGCGGTTTTCCCAGACAATTTTATAGTCGCGAGAGATGCGGTTTTATTTGAAAAAAAAAAATTATTATTCTTATTATTTTTTTTTGTATTCAATCCGCTCTCACGTTGGGAAGAAAGTATACGCGTTACGTAAAAACAGCTCTTTCTACTTTCTCCAAAAATAATCAAAAATTTTTGCCACGATATATAATAAATATGTAAATATATAAATGCGCGTAGAAATAAATTCGTACGATTTTTCTGCACACGGTGTAAAAATGAAAAAGGAAAAATAGAAAAACGTTCTATCGCGTTGTCTCTGTCATATTTCCTAGGCGCTATCGTTTACCAAGGTCGATGGTTTTGTTTAATAGCCAACGGTTAATGGACATCGAATATTTATCGGAAAAATCGTGACGGCGCAAAGAACGATATGAAAAAGTAGTTAGGTGACTCTACTGGTTTTCGGAAAGTCGCTAGTTCCGGCGTACAGGTGGAAAAGTAACCGATAATTCTTCCGTCGGGTGGCGTTAAAGTCTCATACGCGTACGATTTAAAATAATTTTTCATCTCTTGCCCACCGTGTGTTGCACGACTTTCTTTTTCAACGAGATGCGAGGGAAAACAAGGAAGAGAGAAAGAGCGAGAGAGCAAACGGATGGTTGAGAGAGATAAATTTTATCGAAAGAATCCGGCTGTCGTTTCGAGGGCAGAGAGGCTGACGCTTCGCGGGGTCAACGGGATTCACGAGCTGTAGTACTATATACATACACGCACACACACATATATATATATATATATATAAGTGTGTACTATAAAATAGTTGTATGTAGAAGCGCAGATGGTAAAATCGTAATTGCCACGAGTATACTACTCGCGACAATGAGCGTATGTAAAATACATACGGTAATGAAAAGAGCGCGTGAAAGTCTTGTCGAAGCGAACGAGACGGGGAGACAGAGAGAGAGAGAGAGAGAGAGACAGATAGACGGAGCGAGAGAGGAGAGCTGAGAGGAGGATGTCGAGTTGGAATCTAGGCTACACGGCGAAGCATATTCTCTCCGCGATATAGTCCCTCGAGTGCGCGTTTTATTCTACAAACGAACGATATTTCCTTTTCAGCCTCTCACCGTAGTATTCGTACATTCGTCGTTACTCGATTGTCGTAGAGAATCGTTCCCGTAAAGGTAGAGGTCAGAATTACAATTAATCGTACGCATCGAGAGAACGAGAATCGTACACGAGTTATACGCGGCTAATATGCCTTCACCATGGAAATGGGTGTGCCGGGGAAGGGAGACACGCGGGAGGAGCAAGGGGAAGAAGAGTGGGGAGGGGAGGGGGGTACGACCGATGTTGACAATCGGATTCTTCATCCCGTTAAGCCCGCCTCTCTCTCTCTCTCTCTCACTCACTCACTCTATGGTGATGCGCGCGGGGAAGTAAAAGCCCGGCTCGTTGCCCCCGCGCGCGTTTCAAGCGCGCGAGGCATGTATGCAAAATCGATCTTGCGATCCTCCCACAGGCTTGCCCAAGGTGTGCTCATAGAGTCCGGCGAAGGGGACAAGCCAGAAAGCAGAAAAGAAACCGAAAAACGAGAAGAAAGAACGAAAGAAAGAAAGAGGGAGAGAAAGCGACGTAAAGGCGAAAAAAAAAAATTCGTATTTCACTGTATAGTACGTTATTTACTCACCACAGCGCGTCGAAGACCGTTCAATTTCCGATCAGGAAAGCATTTTTTTCATCAATTTATTAATCCAATCGTATATTTCGATGATAGGAAGCCGAGAAGCCTCGAGTTTCACGTTTTTTTCACGCTTACGTTATAAACACACAGATGGGAGACGCACATACCCCACGGAGGACACACACGCACGATAGTAGTAGATAAATTACGCGTCGACACAGAACGAAGAAAATGTGCACACTCGCACGCACACGCACACATACATGCACAACACACACGCACACGCGCGAATAACACAGTACGACAGCAGCAGGACAAGAGAGATGCTTCGCTGTACTTTCAATGGCTGGCTGTCACCGCCTCTGTCGCGCGTTATCACGCTGACTCGTCGTCGCGTTGCTCTTGCTCTTGCTTTTGCTGCTGCTCCTTCTTCTTTCCGTATCCCGGATCACCGAGCCACGAGTCCAACATGGACAAACGCTTCATAATAAATATAAATTACAACGGCGTAAACTTGTTAGACGCACGGGAGTACAACACGAATTTACACAGCACGACGCACTTGAGCCCGTAGTGATGATTGGAAGCGTTTTCTTGTTCGTTTTTATTGTTTCGTGTATATCTTATTATCTTCTACCCTGCACGACAGATGCACACAAAACACACGAGAGTTTATGGCGGCTCGGTCCGAGCGACGAAACATTCGTGGCGTCGAAATGAGAGAAAAGATTTTCGGTTTGTTCTCTCGTGCAATGCGACGTCCCGTGCAAACACGAAAGACGACCCTGGCGACTGATCGTCGTGCCTCGACTGTTTGTTGCACAGCGTACGGACTCTACCAGGCTCGGGGGATCAGGCTTGCCAACTTACCGAACACCCGTCAGGGGGCTACTCCGGAATCGCGCAGTGCTGTACCTAGACGAGCAAAGCGCCCCGGGGCAACGCGCGACGCCTCCTCGATCTAATAAAGCGGCACTTTAATATACCACTTACCACATTGTACTCGCACGACGTATCTCGCACTCGCGACACTGAATCACGCTATGCGGTACTTTGTACTTGTCGTAACTATATATATATATATATATATATGTCTTCGTGTATTTTCCTTCGGGAAATCAATGAATGACTTATCTCTCCGTGTATCCGATCAATGGATCAATGGACCATTACGCTCGATGTTTCATGACACCATCGCCCTTTTTAACCCGCTGCGACATACCGGCGAAGTTGTCATGAGTTGCGGCAAACGAAGCTATATTTTTTCATTCCAAATTCTTTCGAACGATTAATGTTCCAAATAACCCGAAAACGTGAATTAGGAAGATTACTGTCTGTGTTACCGACTGAGCACGTTTCACACGTCTTATGGTACTACAAAATACTGACAGATTCCGTACGATCTGCAGTGTTTTATATCGAGTTAAGCGTATTCGTCATCGAGTAAGCAAATCGGTGCAACGGTTTCGGTAGTCCCGGGCGTCAAAGCAACGTAACGCGCGCAATCGTAAAAAAGAAATCGCGCGATACCGTAGTCGATCGGGAAACGCTGCGATATGTAACGTCTTACTTCGCGAACGCGACTAATAGAGATAAAGTAGGAATGCGGAAGACCAGTGCTGGCAAGAATACCTTATTTACGCACTCTGCTGGGCCATTTTCGCATCCATCATTGAAAGAGGTTGAACATTGCGTGAACGGATCAACGTAAGTACGATCGTGTCGATTAAATTCGGAAGCGATACAAGTCGTTCGCGTGACATATAATCGTTCACTCATTGTGTACTATTTAAACACACATGGTGTTTATGCGAATATAATATAATCGGTAGATATGCGAGATGTACCGTCTGTCACCGGCTGCGTAAACAGACGGTATATTTATTGCGACTTACAACAAAACATGTGATTCAAAGCGCATTCTTCGCTGACGCGGCCACTAACCTCGGCTTGGAAGTGTTTCGTGTACAATGCGCGTAATGTATGAACATGTACTATTATGCAGTGAAGTTTTGTAAACAACGATGCAACGGGTCGACCTCTACCGGACGCTTGCGTACATACTCCGGGGGATCCCTGCCGCCCGCTGCGAAATTTGTTCGCTACACCCCTGCCCGCGTATGCTACAGCGTCGGTTATAGTTCCAAGCATTATGACGAAAACCGAGCGCGCGTGCGCATACGTTTTCTCAAGTTGGCAATAGTTCTCTCGCTGGGCGTATAGGTGGGAAAGGTCGTAGCAGAGCCGCCCGAGTACAATTGCACCTAACCGACGTAAAATTGCTCGCGAAAAGCAGCGATCGGCCGGTCTTCCATCACATCTATCCACTTACATCCTTCTATTCGAGTATATTCTCTCGCGAATCCGTATGCGCTCTTGTTATACACGTTCAATTATCAACAAGCTCAATGCCGCGAGTAACTATATAACTATATACGTGGTCAATAGGAGTTTCGAAGGAAAAAAAATAAAATGCAACCGAAGCTCATTGGCATCACGAGGTTTTTTTTTATTTATGTATACGATACATTAGATATACGTGACGATTTTACCAGACGTAATATTAAGAATCGCACGTTTCTCGTTCGTTTCGAAAACGTTTACATTATGCGAACTTGGCGTTCGTACGACCTTGTGTAAAAAAAAAAAATTCTCGCCATTACACTAAATTGATACAAATCGTGTGCGCATGCGCAGACCATTTTCGTAACAAAATCCCACATTATTCATTTCCGATCGTTGTTTCAAAACAAACAACGGCATGTTTCATCGTAATGCGATCCATATGTTTAATCCTACGACATAATGCTTCCTGTTACCAAAGGAAAACCATTTTGTTTCTATAATTAAATGAGTCTCGGCAGCAGCGTGTTTTTCTATCCGACACTCGGCGCTCCAGACTCGTCTCTCGGTCAACCGGTGGATGAGTGGACGAAGTACCCGTATGCGTCGTTGATGCATAATAACTTTTATTGCTCCAGGTACGCATCTGCACGTGGATAAATGTCATCGCGCGTACAAGCGTCGAATGGAAATATTTTCAATTCCTAAACAGCGTGCCACTGACTCGTGGCTCGCTTCGAGAGACCATATTGCGGTTGCGTGCAAGTGTGTCTCACGTGTGCATTGTACGTAATGTGTATCGAGCAAAGAGAGCGAGAATGCAGACTTCCACTCTGTCCCGGCTTACACACACACACACACAAACACACAACGTTATATCTCTATACACGTAGGTACGCAAAGTATCGTACTAAAGTACACATTTAAACGGCAATAAAATATACAAAAGGCGCGCGTTACAACGAAGGAAGGAATGATTCAATTATACTCGAGGGTACACCCGATTGTTTATCTTCGACGAAATGAGCCGACGCACAAATAAAACAAAACAACAACAACAAAAAAGAAGAAGAAGAAGCGGCTTCGTGGCGATTTAACAATTTCGTTATTACCGCGGCTCGTAAGGATGAATGTTTTTCAAGAATCTTCCGTACATTCGCTCTTCGAGTTTCCCACGTCCATCATTATATTTTCCTCCTCCCTTTTCTTTACTCTTATTATTCTAATGGCTCCGCATAGCGGCGTACGTGTAAGTAATTCAGTATACCCGTATGTATGTATGGATTTACGAAACTATCTCGTAAACAGTGTGGGAAGAGGGAGGGGGGGGGGGGGGGGGAAATAGGGAACCTCTGGCGGCGAGCGAGCAAATAAAGATTCCCCGGGAGCGCAAAATTCTCGGCGTGGCACACGAGCGAACTACATCGCGCGGGTACGAGAGCCAGCGCAACGATACACAACCGCCGCCAGAACGCGTCAGTCGATGCTTCCTGTAATTTTATACGCTTTCTACCTGTTCGCGATCCCCACGCTCTTGTGTACGAACGAGCAAATGTATTTGTGTGTACGAGGCGATCGTAAAAGCGAAGCTATCGTAGCGAGAGGAGCTCGAGCCCCCTTCTTACCTGTGGTCATCGTCGTGTAATAAACGTGCGAGAAACGAACTATGCGGTTTGGCAGTGCACTCGTTGCACAAATACACGAGGTGATTTTAAAACGAGCAAGCTTTTTGAGATCGCTCTTTCTTCTATTCGCTTTGTCTCGAGTTTTATGAATCCGACGAGTTGAGAATAAAAATAGCATCGCGGAAGATTTTATGCCGCGCATAAGTCTGGCGTTTCAGGAATTGCTGCAAAGTGCCTTCGGGATGGAGCTCGGGAGAACGGTATAGGTTATGTCCCTCGCGTCCTCCGAACCGAACGAAATAAAGACCCACCGATCACACTTCTTCGCTACCCGTGGCTGTCTCAGAGTCGTTCACGAGCTACACGTCGCACGATATTCTCGAGCGTCGCATACGCGATAACGATATTTTAAGACAGTTCTTATCACGCACAATCGATTGTAAAATCGTGCGTGTAAGTAGATTCCAGGTGCGCTACTTCGCATCGAGCAACGTTCTCGAGTAAGTCGAGCGTAGAATACAACGCGACGCGTGCACGCACGCGTAAAAATTTGTTTCGAGGAAGACCCGTTGCGTCGAGTGGTGGCAGCACGGATCGCGGGATCTCGCGCTCGATTCGCAATGTTCCTGCGGCCCTCTGGTGCTCGTTTCACCGCTTTTTAACTTCGACGCAACTCGCGTATATTTTTTTTTCTCTACATAGGTATATTACGAGTCTGCGCATATGTTTACACGATTAGGCTTGTTTTCCGTTATAACATCGTTACCGTCCATCCATTGTTGCGTTATAGCATTACGAAATCGTTTTACCAGATTGCCGTTGGCGTACTGGAAGTACGTAAATCTCTCGACGATTCCGAATAAAGTACGAAGACGTATACGGTTGGGTAGATCGATTCGTTGGTCTTTTCTTTATGCGGCTTCGACGCGAATCTTCCCGATGCAAAGTCGAACATCGGTTCGTCGCGAGTCGCGTGGCTGCGTTCGATCGACGCGTTCGCAAACGCATGATCGACCCGCGATTATAATAGCGTACATTATCGAACGTGTGATTCATTCATTCGTCCCGCTATTAATCATGTTATTGTCGTGGTTAGTCAGTAAACCTTATTTTATTTTTTTTTCTTATAACGGCCTTTAAATATATAACGAAGCGCTCTTCACGCAAATCGGCGCTGTAAATGACGACATTCTTTTTTTTTATTCTTTCGCTTCTCCCATCCGTTCTCGTTCCATTCTCGCTAAACGGCTCGAGGGACGGTGCGCGTCACCGAAGCCGCGTTCGACTCTGCGGCAACGAGCTACCGGCCTATATAGATATATCTCTCTCCGAATTGGTTTTCGGTACACATCGACACCTACGGGTCTTCTTCGAGTAACGCGTTAGTCACGTTTCTCACGTTCCCCCTTTCTCTCGCTCGCTGCGAAAGAGAACTTTGTCCCCTTACGCTCGGACTTTACCTATTGGAACTTTTGCTTATTTCGATCAATTTACCTACTCGATTAAATCCGGTTGAGTCTAAGTAAGAGAAGCACGCATATATCACACACAAATCACAAAAACGCATACCACACAACGAATAAACACCGGTACGTGGTTACCGGTCCGTGATGAATGCCTGCCGGTGCAGTCTGAACATAGGCACAAAATTGTCGCGTCAGTGCCAGTACAGACCGTTGCCGTTACGTGGCGCTCCATGTCGTATAGTCCGAAGTAAGTTCATCTCGGCATTTTTCAACACAGATATCTACCGCAACCTCTTTCGACATTATATTCTCCCGATAGAAAGTAAGATCTTCGATACTGCAAACTCGCGCACGCGTATCGTCGATTCTCGAAGGACATCGGCAGCCTGTATCAGGAAATCCGGAAGGTAAGAGACGATAATTCGCCAGCGTGTAACGATGACCTCGCAAGATACGCCCTCGTATCAATCGTACGAACGGGAGCGAGATAGAGACCTAACCTAATACATCGAACGAGTCGTGCACAGAGCGTATATAAGCACGCGCTTACACGTGACATCCGCATCCGATCGAGAGACGCTCCATAACGTATTACAGTAAGTATTCGCGTTTTCCGTCGTCTCCTCTAACACGAGAAATGCTATATACGCGCAACGTGCGCATATCTAACCAAGACGAGGACCTCGACCTACTATAACTCGCGACACTCGCTAATTATAAAATACCAACGAATGGGAATCTAAGCGGATGAGAACAATTTTTACGAAATTGTTTACGTTAGTAGCCGTTGCAATTTCGTTATTTCTCATCTAAATATGCACTTTTGCGCACATAAACACACGTATATGCGTATGGGTGTGTGTGTATGTAAAGTTCTGCAAACGAGTACGTGATCGGTACGATGAACCGAGCGCTAGGACAAACCACGAGTACGGGAACTATACGAGTACAAAGTCGTGTATTCTTTCGACGTGTAGAACGGTCTATGATTATTTATACGCGCGTTCGACATAACTCGACCCCCGCGCGTCGAACGAGGGATATAGGCGTTGAATATAACGGTCGCAGGGTGCACGATGCATAATCTTTCGACGTTCCCTCCTCGTTTCTTCATTTTTTCGCGCGTCCATTCTCCAGCCCATAACTCACGGCACTCATCTTGAGTAAACTTGGTTCGCGAATAATCAAGGAAATACGCATACGTCGATTACGCTTCAGCCACCATCGATGTTACAAAACCGTGTACGATTATACTTCGTTCATAATTCTCGCGACGACTTTGTCTCGTGATTTCGACATTTATAGCGTCGACTCACGCCTCGAGCTCGATCTTTCGATACGAATTTAACATTTATAGTTTAGATAGAGATCTAAATGTACATATAGATATAGATAATAGTTTTATAAAGCCGGTTTCTACTTTGGGGTCGTCCACGCGAAGCCGGAGAACGGGGAACCCACACGCGCACTCCCGATAGGGACATTGTGACAAGGTCGTTTTGGGGAGAGACCGTAAGTAGCGTGGAGAAACTCGTATATGAAATAAAACGTTTCTACATATAGTTCTAGGTGTGGGAAATGATTTTGTATATGATAATAGTAATAATAATAATAAGAAGAAGAATCATAAGCATTTCGATGATAATTTCGTCGTCGGACAACGTCACTCTTAATCGTTGCTTCTTCCTGTCCGGAACCGGCGCGTATACAAGCTGTACTAACGGACGTAAATACAACGAGAAAGAGAGAGAGAGAGAGAGAAGCGGCAAAGTCCCACGGGAGAATGGAAGCTAAGCTATAAACATCAGCAAGTCCGTGCCAGGAGTATATATCACGTTTCCCTCGTGCATTTACGTGCGAGTATACATACATATGCATCGGATGCACGCTTAGCTCTTACTCTTACCGGACGCACATGCGTGAGACACAGAAAGAGTGAGAGCGAGTGAGTCCAATAGTGAGCGCGAGAGGGCGCGCGACGAGCGTCCGTGTAGTACCGAGGATCGTCGTCCGCATCTCGTCACACACCGAGCGTTATAATAGTACCTATTTTTGGCCCAGAGGGGGAGTAACCCGTGCGGTGTGGAAGTCGAGATGAATGTGCGTTTTTTCCGTCTCTCTCTCTCTCTCTCTCTCTCTCTCTTTCGTTCTCTTTTACCGTACCTCCCTCACGCTATAACATACAGGGCCAAGGATGCGCATATGTGCTCTCGCGGTGAAAGAACGTTAGGCACCAAGAAAAAAAAAGAAACAGACGCGTCCGTGTACAACTCCTTCGGTTGCGTGGCGGATGAAAAGGGAAAATCTAATTATTGTAAGTTTCGAGCCATATACCCACCTCTCCTACACAATTTCCGACTAAATGTAGTGTCCGATCGCGAAACGAGAGAATTTACCACAACCCTCGAGCCTCCACTCCCGAGTACCTACAAGATAAAAGTCCTCAAAAAAATTGAAGTTACGTAGACGAGGCATCTTTTTTTCATTGTTTTTTTTTTCCTTTACCGTTTCAAAGTCTCGTGGAAACGGATAAATCAGAATAAACGGACACAAAGGACACTGAGCCGATTTTAGGAAAGAAATTAATGTGCCAGAACTCGGATATTACTCACAACGTCGTATGAAAAACGGAGAAGAAAATAGAAGTGAGGATTTAAGGGGAGGTTGGTCGAGGAGAAGGGAGGGGGGCGTTAATGCGAGAAAGAAATGAATCACGTTTAAAACGCGTCGTCGCTCGCGCGGCCTTGCACACGACGTCGCGACGCCCCTGCGATAATATGCGGGCGAGCCGCGAGTTCTCTAACGGTGTTTAACGGTGGGGCCCAGGGTAGTAGGGGTTCGCCCACTATCCTGTTCGTTCCCTATGTGCCTTCTGTTGTTTTCCTTTTGCACTTTTCTCTTTCTCTCTCTTTCGGTTACCCTCCCTCTCTCTATCCCCAGCGTGTCTCGTATAAATTCTGCCTACGCCCTATGGCACGAGACGATCACCCTAAAGGAGCCTTGAACTCATCGGTTTAACGTGCCTTCTCTCTTCTTTCTCTCTCTCGCTCTTTCCCTTCCTCTTTATCTGGTCGTCCGTCTGTCTCGATGACTCCAGCATGCTTCGAAAATCATACACGGCTCTTAATTCAACGATCCCTTTCACGTTTGCGAGTTACGTGTATACGGACAGAAAGAGGAGGAAGTTAATCGATCGATGCGTACACACACATATATATATATATGTCTGTGTGCACCGATGCAGCTTGCATATATCCGTGACGATGCGTCAGCGAGCCAGACCATGGGGCTCAAAGTCATCCCGCACGTGGGTGTGTGAAACGTTGGGCCGTACGTATAGTATGATGGGCAGGGGAGGAAGGAGGGGGGGGGGGGGGGGGGGGGGAGGGGAAACGACGACAGCGTACGGGGAAAAAGGGAAAGGAAAACTATCGGAGAGCGAGAAAGAACGATTTCCACGGTCTGCATGGGATATATCACTATTACTGTATGGCTAGACTGCAATACGTGTACTACGATAATACTGTATAGCCCATTCATCTAATGTAATACATATTCACATATATACATCATACATATGTATGTATGTATGTATGGTGACGAGTTTGTGAATACGGTTGAAGCCGTTAGTCGGGCCGAACAGACATACACACTTTGCGCTATCTCGCGTGCCGGTGCTATTCATTCTCATTTATCAGAGGATGTACCAATATGTTATATATATAGGAACCCGTATATATAGCCAGGAGTATATAAATTTATCAGATCATACAGTTAGACGAGATAGTGGACGGAGCAGAGAAGAAATATCGTTATAATTTTCTGTACTACTTATAGATATCTACATGTAGGTTGGTGTTATCCTTGTATTACGATTGATTCATTGGTTTCGGTTCTGAATTGCCAGATCATATCCGGTGAAAGAGAGAAGTGGAGAGAGTGGGAGAGAGAGAGAGAGAGTGGGAAAGAGCGAGGACTTTCCCTACTGGGGTTTTCTCCGGAGGCTATTAAGACCATGGACTTACAGAATGGACACGACACGAGTAATCTTCGTGGTAAATGCGAACGTTCTTTGGTCAGAGTCACGAACGTACGAGTTTCATTCGAAAATCGACACAAAAGCCTCTCGGGTGTCGTAGCGTTACGACCGAAAGAAAAAGAAAAAGAAAAATAAGCCGCTGGGTTTACAACGAAGCGTCGAGACATTTTGTATAGCCAGAGGTGAATGTAAACTTGTTTTTTAAAAAAATCACGGAAGTTCTTACGAATGTACGAAAAGTGTACAACAATGTAAAATCGTGATAAGCTGTCGTACGCGGTGGCGAGGAATTTGTGATTTCTACCGGGAGACATCTTGATAAGAGAGAATTATGCACTTTGTACGGTCTTTACAATGGCGCGATCGAATCTCTCTCGTTCTCAGATACCACGAATCAGGGTAACCCGGACGATAAACGACGGCGAGATAGCCTTTCTTTTTTGTTTGATAATACTTTCGCGAAAAGATATTTTTTCGAACCCGTTCCCTGTAATCTTTGTAAATGCGATGAAACGCAAAAAAAAAGAAAGAAAAACAACAAAAGTCAGGTATAAATAACCACGAAATTACAATTTTTCAATCCTATCGTATAATCTTGGATCGATATTGAAAAATCATTCATCATCTCTCCCAGACGAATGTCGTTCTTTTAAACTAATATGAAAGAGAATAGAAACTTTACACTATAGAAACAATGTTCTTCTCTGTACTCGAGTTTTTCAAGTTTATTCTAGCGTAAAGACTTCCTCGCTGTAACGAAAAGTGATACTATTAACGATACGACCTAAAAATACTCTTAAGAAACAAGAATTCGTGATGGAATCCATTTTTAGTAGCTTGGTGAGACCGTAAGAGGAATTTCCCGCCTAAATTATCGTCTAGTACAAACGTTCGCCACCAGGTGGCCGCTAGAGAACCTTTCCTAACCTCTCGTTATAACTGTAATACGCAGCCGGGGTATTTCGCACGCTGGTGACAGAACAGCTAGGCTTTATTATTGTCGATGTCGCATCGTCGACGAGTAAGTGTCGTGGATATTCGCAATTCAGAGACGAAGAAGCAACGATCATTTGCCGCGGTGGTTTTCTGTCGAAGGGACGCACGATCTAGCTGCTACGATGGCGAACTCCCCGTCGAGTTTCGCACAGTAATTTTCCAGCCTCGGGGCACTTGGCGCTCGCGGCGTCTCGACCAAGTGAATTCCTCGTGTCGATAATAAACGGTAATCTCGTCGAAGCGACGCGAGGAGATTCCTTCTCGTGAAGCAGGAACGCGCTTCCACATCAGACTCTTTTCAACTCTCTCTCTCTCTCTCTCTCTCTTACCCCGACGTGTTTTACTTCGCGCATGCGCGTTTCGCCTCTCTCGAAACTTCACCGTTCGACATGTACGATATAATTGCCCGATGTTCGTGTTAAACTCTCGGAGATACACCCTTGAATTTCTACTATATATATATATATATGTGTGTGTGTGTGTGTGTGTGTGTGTGTGTGTATGTATGTATGTATGTATGTATGTATATGCAAGTTTACAGTGCTATAAGCCATATAAAGTAAATTCCGCGCATATCTTACACCGGTATGCGAAGACAAGAGCGCGCAACGATGGAATTTATCAAATAACGTATATCTAACTATATTTAAGAAATTGGATTTTATTCATGGACCGAGATTCGAGTATATTCCACAGGAGAAAGCATCTTCTAGTAATCACTAATTAATACATAAAAATTCAAAAATCAATGTTTTTTTAATCAAACGAATCGAAGCATTTAATTCAAAGGAAATATGTAAAAATAATAACGAATTAAAAAGATTAATTGCATAAAAACAATTTTTAAATACAAAAATATTAAATTAAATAGGTCAAACTATAACAACCGATAAGATAAATTTGATCGAATGAGATCCCAAACGAACGGAAGATAAAGAAAATTTGAGCAATTATTTTTCCCAATTTACGAAAACGCCGTATATAAAACGTGTACGGTAAAATATGTCTCGAGCTACTCTCGCGTCTTGTACCGATGATTTTTCCGGTCTTTGACGACCTTATACCGCGCAACGCGTTTCTCTGTTTTCATTTTATTCCGACCATCGTTCTCTCTACCGTCTCACGTTCGCGACTACCCCGGAACGTTTTCCATTGTGAAAAATAGTAGTACGCGTTTATTTCGATAACGAGAAATGTCGAATATGACGAGAGAATTCTCTCTCTCTCTCGAGTCTCTCGATATCGAAAAACTCGCGGGCGAAAGCTTGAACCCATATATATATATATATATATATTTATTTATCGAAAGAAGAAAACGAGAGATCCTCTCGTGTACTTGTCACGATCCGCGACGACACACTACACTGGAAGAGTATTGGATAAAGACAGTCGATCGTCGTTCGCATCTCCGTCGGATCTTAAACGGGACAGTCTCGGTCTCGTTATTTCCCGATATTTTATCGACGAGTGCAATATCTTCGCGAACGTATAAAAATCCAGACCGGCTGTTATAACATGCAAGAGAGTGGAGAGGGTTGAAACTCGTACGAATCTCTATGGAACGTTTCATGTAAAATTGTCGCGCACTTCGTTAAAATCAAGTTTTTATTTTTATATTTAATTGTTTGATTAATTAATCGATCGTGATATTAAAATATTCTCGTTGGTTTCAATCGTTTTTATTCGACGAAGGGATTTTTTTTTCTAGTTTACATTGAACGCCATCTATAGGCGTATTATCCGTAAAGCCCTGAGCGTATTTTTGCGTACATAATGCGATTATGTACCAAGCTCCGTACTACGTATATATAAATATGCGATCGTTTCGATCCCAACGTCATCCAATTACCGGCATGTTTTCTCACCGGGCTCATCCACTCGCGGGTGTATAAAATAACAAGGATTCGCTAACGCGTGAAGCTCTCTCGCTCAAAATACATCGGGGTCAGTCTGGCTCTTCACTCTCGTCGATAATTCACCAACGATTCTCCGAGTCAACAGTGAAAATTATTATTTATTCATCCACTGGACGAGTATGAAATTTTTAAACAAAATCGCGACACCAGTTGTCCGAAATGTCGGCTTATAAGACGAGTTACGCGCGACGTGTACGGGGAAGAGATAGAGGCATCGGTGTTGAACATATGGTGACAACAAACAGCGCCGCCTGTGGGCCTGTGGAGTGACCGGTGTACTGTACTAGGCCGAGCGGTGACACGACGCAGTGATGGGGGGGGGCAAGCCAAGAGCAGCAGCGTCCCGAGTGATATATCGAATTTCCCCGGTCGCTCTCTCGCATTATCGTGTAATACGAAACTTATACGTACCACACGAACTCCACGGGCAAACTGGGCGAACGATACATAACAGTGTGTCGAGAAAATACGCGGTTCGTGTCCGCCACGAGTGTCTACCGTGCGAAAAGGACTCTCCGGGGAGAGGCGCGAGACGCGAGCGAGGCGTGCGACAGCAGCGCCGCAGACGACAATAAGAGGCAACACGGAAGGTTTTCGCGCCGAGAATAAATACCGGAGATACACACGAGAGGGAGTGGTTTATCGCCGACGTGAAAGAAAACGAAGAAACACGTAGAAAAAAAAGAAAGAAAATAAATAAACGATAATGACCTAGTAAAACAATAATCGCTCGCTCCATCTAGTAAAAACTATTCTTCCGAGTTGATCCGTGATATCTGCTACGAATCATTAGCGCGACTACGATAGAAAATCTCACGTCTATAACGACGATAATGTGAACGTCTTATCAGCGCTTGATTTTATCGCGTAGAATGCGCGATGACCCGATTTTCGTCGATTTCGTTGTTAATAAAACGACGTTTATTTTATTTTCTCGCTATGAAACACGCGCCCGTAATCGACGTCGTAATCGCCCTTCGAGAATGAAGAACGCATCAATTTGTTTTCTCGTGAAGCAAATAGATCGGTTTCTTAGATTTCTTTTCTTTTTCTTATATATTTACGCGATGCGTTGACGTAACGCGAGGTTAGGAGGAAATCGATGGAGTCACCTGCTCGATGTGGAGTCTCGCCGCATAAATATATATACAGCCTTGCTTTATTTCTCCGACGCTGATGTCTCTCTCTCTCTCTCTCGCTCGCTCTCTCTCTCCCTCTCGCTCTCCTTCTCACCCTCATTCTCTCTCTTTCTCTCTCGTGTGCGTGCATATCCGTTACGAGCAAGAGGACGCCGTGCAAACAAGTTTTTTTTATAGATGCGAACGGGAGAGAGAGAGAGAGAGTAACGTCCAAATGAAAGAGAGAGAGAGAAAGAAAGAGGGGGATATTTTTCTACGGAGCTTTCTTTCGTTCGATTCATACCGTCGCGACTCACCCGATGACTCATACGTGCCCGGTAGAGATAGGCGAGAGATCACGAACTTGGCGAATGCTCGACAAGAATTAAACCCGGAGGAGGTTTTGCGAAACTCCCACGAAACGAGAGAGAGAGAGCGGTTAGCCCTGAGATGGAAGAGATCGAGTTAGGGCGATAGAAAGAATGAGGTGGAGGGGGAAAATGCGTTACTTAATCGCGAATTTATAAAAAAAAAGAAATAAAACGAAGGTTTGGAAATATTTTCTAATCGATTAATAGGATTTTGAGAATTATTCGAGGGAATTATTGGATTGGTAATATTTTTATTTTTACGATAATTAGATCAGATATTTATTAGTTGTATTTACGCGATTATAAACATTTCTATGGTTCA
This sequence comes from Netelia inedita, assembly GCA_964017225.1. Taxonomy (NCBI): domain Eukaryota; kingdom Metazoa; phylum Arthropoda; class Insecta; order Hymenoptera; family Ichneumonidae; genus Netelia; species Netelia inedita. The sequence goes on along the minus strand of OZ024920.1, from coordinate 6,272,830 downwards.
GCGATGATTTTAATATTAAATTTAAAATTCGATATAAAAATTCTTATTTCGTATTAAAATTTTACTCACCATCGAGTCCGATTAACGTGAAATAAAAAATAAAATACAAAACAGTTTTCTCGAATAATTAAAAATAATAACAATTTTCTAATTAATATTAATATTTTACGCGATGTTATTGTTTATAATTATTTTATCGTGGAAAAAATTATGAATCGTATGCATTTTCATTATTTACTTTCATAAAGACATAAAATTATTTCGTTGCAAAGGAAAACAAAAAAAAACCATTATCAAAATTAATTATTTCGAGTGAAATTCAAAATTATTTCGTTGGAAAATAATCGTGAATTCATTTTGTCTCGAGTTCTGGTTCACGAACACATACGCGAGGGCATAGTTCGACTATAAACGATTTTCTCTTTCTCCCTCCCTCCCTCCCCCCTCTCTCTCTTTCCCAAGCAACACAAAGTCAGAAGAAAAGCCTCTCAGAGATCCTCCTCCGTAGAACTCGTCGAGAATCCAGCGAGAGAAACCTCTTGAATGAACTAATTCGAGGGTATTACGCGCTCGTACAATGGAACGCCTCGCGTTTGCTGCACGAGAACGATACGGAGAAAGAGACGAGAAGAAAATACACCAAAGGGTGTTGTAGAACCCTAGAGAGAATCGAATTAATCGTCTCCCCGTAACACCCTCCTAGTCCGATCAACGAGTTTCAAGATCTTTTTAAAGCGATGCCTTTGAAAGAAAAAATTCACCCCATCCCCCACTGACGTTTTACATTGTAATGTAATTTGGCTCGAGTAATTCGTGATACGAGAAACATGATTAAATGGACTGTCGGACGTTACAACGAAGCTTTCTGGCGTACGTTAATAAAAACGAATGAAACGATTTATGAAAATCTCCCATTAAAGAAATTATTACAAAACGAGCACGAGAGGAGTCGAGAAAATTTAAATTTGCTTAATTTTTGACGACGAGAAGATTAGTGATTTTGATCGTACGTTGGATTTTTTTTTATCGTTGATGAAATTAAATTATCGTAATTATAATTAGCGAAATTATTATCGTCGTCTCATGACCATTGTTTCTGGGATAAAATCACGTTGGATGAAACTGACCCAGCGCTTTTTATCCAATCTTTATCAACGAAACTATAAATATAACTGAGTTATTTCAGTGGGTTTACCCATGGGACTGATGTGTGTCTGGGTGTGTGTGTGTATAACGTCGGGGAGAGCGAGAGATATGATTTCACGAGTCTGACGAGATCCTCTCGAATCGCACCCGGTCTTTCTCGATAAACAAACGGAAAGAACGCTTCCGCAATGTACCTACGTACGTTTCTAGCTCCCTAGACGTATCACCATTACTCCTAGGACATTACGCCTTATTTTCATTCAGAAGTATTAATAAATTTAAATTTAAACAATTTAAAAAAAGAAAAACATTTCAACTGTGAGAAATAAAAAATAGAATTAAAATGGTATTAAATTAATTAGTCAAATGCCGGGGTTTTAATTCCAACAGAGTTAAATCACGATTAATTATTATCATCGATCCGATTAATTATCGTGAAATCAATCACGTCGATTCGATGGAAATTACAAATTTCTAATTTTCGCCTCGTTTCCTATGAAAATCCTGTCTGACAATGGTTAGTTTTGTTTACAAACCCGACGCCGGAAGTTGGAATTTATCGCGACGATAATCGAGCGGTGAAGAAGTTTTCAAGTACTATTGGGAGCATCCTGGCCCTTTCTCAACTTCCAACACAACGTCCATTCAAGCACTGTTCATTATTTCACGTTACTTGGAATTCTTACACACACACACATATATATATATATATATATATATATATATATATATATATATATATATATATATATATATATATATATATATATAAAGGAAATGACGTATATATATATGTATATATGTATATACATGGTTTCTTTCATGCCGGGAAAGCCGAGTGAGAGAAGTCAAGAGTACCGAGTAATCAACCAGGAAATGACACAATCGTGGACCACAGATAGAAGCCTCTCTCTCTCTCTCTCTCTCTTTCTCTCTCTCCCGTCGTGGGTCTCTCGACACACGCGTGTATAACTTACATCTAGTAAAAGCTCGGAGATCGTTCCACGCTATGGTTCGAACACGAACCAACTCATCGTCGACCACCAAGCGAAACGTCGAAAACGGAGTGACTTCACTATCTAGGACGAAACGACCCAGAGATGAAATACGAATCGGGACCGGGGGTAATGTTCCTAGAGATAATTCGTAAAAAAGAATTCGTTGAGACGAAACGAAAAACGTCGCGATATCGCTACGAAAATATACACGCGAGGTCTAAACAACGCCGACAAAAATGTTCGACGTTTACATGAAGAAACTTAAAGCCACTCGAAACACGCCGGTCGTTATTACGAGAGGCAAGAAAAAAGAACGGGCGAAACCCTAAGCGATAAAGAACGAGACGTAAGAAAGTCTCGATTCTTGGATCTACGCGAGAGGCGAGATTCCATTTGCCTTACTCTCGTAACGAGATACGCGCACGTACCGGAGATCATCCCCTCTCGAGTTAAAAAAGAAATACTACCGAGAAAATCAACGGCTATCGTTCACGGTCGAAAGATGAAAAATTCTTTTAAAATAGAGATCGCCTGTTATAATTGAATACGAATTCGACTCGACATTGTCGAAAGTCGATCGGAAATTTTGTTTTGGAAATTCGCGATCGGTTCGAACGGATTAGAATTCATCCAGGACCGAGGCACCATTTTCAAATTACGAAATTATCGATTTATGTAGTGGGATATCAACGTTTATATATATATATATATATATATATATATATTTGTCCTACAGTAAAAAAAATGTATCTCATACGCGACATACATAACAAGGATAACCGGTTTCCAACCCTCCTCTCTCTCTCTCTCTCTCTATCTGTCTCTATCTCGTTCTCTACACCACAGTCGGATTCGTGCTTAGCGTGTAAAACTTATTATATACATGTATCTCTATACATAATATGCATATGAACGTATATAAATATATAAATACATATATATATATATAAATTTAAATATATATATATATATAGCATATCTGCAACGAAGAGATTTTTTCACATGTTTCGTCGCAGGTCCCCTGGGCATTTGCATAAAACATAGTATATGAAATAACAGGCTCGCAGCTTCGTGCGAGAGTTCTCCCAGAGTCGAGACTCGGAAAGAGAGGGAAAGAGGTAAGAGGGAGACAGAGAGAGAGAGAGAGAGAGAGAGAGAAATATAGTGTCCCAGTACACGATATGCCAGTGGGATTAATTCGAACGGACGTGACGTCATGGGACGACGCACCCGCGACCGCACCGTCCTCTTCGCTCTTCTACACATCTACTAGAGTATACATATGTACAGACGTTTCTCACCGGACGCGATATTCCATGCTATATATACACATATGGATGATTACTTGTATATTGCACTCGGTCTCTTCGGTACAATTTCAATGTAGACGATACGAGTGAGATCGTAGTCCACACGGTTGACTCAACGCGTCCACCCGCGACTCCTCGTTCATATCTTCTCTCTTCCGTCTTTCTCTCGGTTTTTATATTTCTTTTTCCTGCTGTTTTTTTCTTCTTCTTCTTTTTTCTCGACAACTATATCTCGCGATACAACGTCGAGGTCTCGAGACGTCTGGAGGCTGATCTCAGCTCGTGCAACCGGCACGAAGAACGACGCGTGTAAAATGTATTTTCCGTAACGAAAAAAAAAAAAACTTCCGACTCGAGAAGACTCCTCGAAGATCGTATCGATTTGTAGCCACGTTTGTAAATTAATTCGCGACGGTTATTGGCAGGTTTTCGTTACTGGGTCGAATTTTGCGTTTGAAGAGGAAAACGAGTTTGAGAAAAATATTTGCAGCTTCCATAAGTATTTTGTTTTGATACATTTTTTAGGTGGCCGATCACTGTTGTTTGACGATCGTAGGGAACGAGCTTTCGTCGCGTCTCGAGATTTATTTATAACCGTGGAGTAACCAATGTCTCGGATCGAGTCTCGGACTATTTTTCTCTCGATGATGACCGAGACGAGATGCTCACTTTGTCTCTCTTCGAGAGACGAGGAGAGGGTTGAGCATCTTTGAACTTGACTCACAGGTCTGTCCCAGAAATTGTGCTAAATTTTATCTTTATAACTATATATCGTAACTTTATATTTTCTCGTTTCTCTCAAGCTCATCTCTTCTTCTCATTCTTCATCATCTTCTTCTTATTCTTATTCTTCTCGCGTATCTTTTTCTTGGGAATCGTCTCGCGTTCTCTGTCACCGTACTGTCGTATCACTCGTCCACGAGTGAATTTTTACGTGGCGCCCTGATGTATTATACGACGTTTGATTATTTCTACGAAATAATATTAATAGCTTGTCGAGGCGAGCCAACGCGAAGATTTCGAGGAAAATGTACCAAAACGCTTTTCTCGATGAGCGATTTTTCCGTCTTTCTTTTTTTTTATGTCCGATCATCGAAATTATAATATTTATGTTATTTATTTTAGCATTCTTCAATTTATTTCCTTCCTCGTGAATAAATTGATTTTTAACGATTATTTATCGATCGATTTCGTCGTAAATTGATCGTATTAGGTTTATCGTCACCCTTGGCACAACGAGGTGGCGAGAAGCTCCTCGGGTCGAACGTACAATGTATTTCGGCGGTGTCATCGTAACGTCGTAAAATTAAAGTCGGATCGGATCCAAACAGCAAGTGGCTTCTGTGTCATTATAGTCTCTGGCCTTATATATATATATATATATATATATATATATATATATAGATATGTAGAACGAGATCTGTAGTAAGGGTGGGGGAGGCTACCTTGGCACATTTCCTCGAACGAATATACACATTATACGAGTCCGACGAAGAGCTTTTTCTCATCGCGGTTACCGAGCGACCTCTCCATTATCGCCCACGAATCGAACCTTTTCAAGGATTTACCCAGTTGTAGAGGAAAGCCCTACAGCTGCTCTCGAAGCCCTTAATGGAAAATTCCACCAACCGTGTATATTTGCAATAAAACGAACGAGGGAATTTAGAAAATACTAAGCTTTTCGACATTTAGCGATAAAATCGATCCGATTCCTCTTATCAATAATCGTCCTTAATTCGAGATTAACCGTGTTAATATATAAATCAAAAATAGAAAAAAAGTAAAATTTAACTTTTCAAATTTTATTCTTGCCTCGATAATAATGCGCTTTCCGGCAAAATATTCTCGTTGATGACGAGAGAACGCTGACGACGTTGCATCGAACCTATCGCAATTTCGGTGTAAGAATTTCCGCGTGCCGAACCAATCCCGCGAGAGCCGGGCGAATGACGAGCATGATGCTCGGAATATTTCGAAAATATGCCAAAAATTTCGCAATTTTCGACGTAAGAGAAAATGAGCTTTCGCGTTAAAGAGGGAGGGCAAAGTCATCGCGCCCTAGTCACACGTGTTGATGCATGCGATATATTATCACGTCGTACGAAACCAAACGTGAGAATACTGTTTACTTTTTTACGTCGATGACGCGCGAACGGTCCTCGTTCTGACGTCTTAGTCGCGGGTTCGTGCGCGATGCGAGAATTTCGTCGACGTCGTTCGTGTCGTCGGCGCAAGAGAATATCGTCTTTTCTGACGTGAAAATGAAAAGCAAATCATAAAAAAAGAAGAAAAAAAAGAAAATTTTTTTTACAACGAAATAACGTAGATAAAAAAAAATCAAGACGTTTTTGTTTTCACGGTCGTTAGAACGGAATTCCTTTTTTTTCAAGCTCTTCCCGAGGAGATTTACCAACGAGCTAAAATAAATAACGAACGATTTTTCTTTTTCAAACCTTAGCATTGTTTCACTCATTTTTCGTGTCGTTTTGTCTTTTATTTTCACGACTGTCTTACCCCGTCCGTATATTCGTGAATCGGGAGTCGGATTTACTCGTTCATAGCGCAAGTTTTACTTTACACAGCCCGTGGAATAATATAACACAAGTTCCTTAAAACGATCTCGTACCACACGCGACCTTTGTTGCATGTCGGACCCGAGTTGCACTCGGTACATTAACGTTCGTCGCGAGCTTTTCATCCCTCGAGAAAAAATAAATATTTAAAAAACAAATATAAAAAAAAAAGAATAATTATAATTGTCGAAATTTTTATTAATATATTTATTAAATAAAGTTCGTAATTTATACGACTTACTGAAACTTCCCAGGAAGCAAAATTCATAAAATCGTGTGCTTTGTCAAATATAGGAAATAGGTTACGAAATAAGTAACACTTAGTTCTATATTCATAGAGTTTAGACTTTATTCTTTATGGAACACTCGGAAGGCACGTCTGGCTCCTAGCATATATTAGTCAAGACTAAAGAATATCAGAGTCCGAACTAAAAGGGATCGGTTATTGGGTCCGTACTTATCGCTCTGCCCTAATAGCGTAATATAAACAGAAAAAATAAATATTTAAAAAACAAATATTAAAAAAAACAATAATTAGAATTGTCGAAATTTTTATTAATATATTTATTAAATAAAGTTCGTAATTTATACGACTACTGAAACTTCCCAGGAAGCAAAATTCATAAAATCGTGTGCTTTGTCAAATATAGGAAATAGGTTACGAAATAAGTAACACTTAGTTCTATATTCATAGAGTTTAGACTTTATTCTTTATGGAACACTCGGAAGGCACGTCTGGCTCCTAGCATATATTAGTCAAGACTAAAGAATAGCAGAGTCCGAACTAAAAGGGATCGGTTATTGGGTCCGTACTTATCGCTCTGCCCTAATAGCGTAATATAAACATAAACAGTATCGGCCACACACATAGCGTTCTCGGTATATGATAGATTAGTTTTTGTATATAAGCATATGCATATAAAGAAACCAACCTCAAATCTCAAAACGAGAGCTTTTTTTTCTTTAAGAATTCGAAATGTTCGCGTAAAAATTGTCAAAGTAAAATTTTGCTTTATGGTCGCGTCTCCTTAATATCCGCTGCATGGATATATATTTTTACGTGTGTATATATAGAAGTGACAAAAAAGCACTCGAACAACCCTCCGAGACAGAGAGATATAGTGAGAGTGGCACGAGGTCGTCAACTCGGCGAGCTTCTGCACCAAGCACGAAGCCCTATTATGTTATGCTATATATATATACGAACATAGACACATACATACATACATTTACCTATACAACTATATATGTACATATATTTGTATATGTATGTGTCTATGGTCGTGTGTGCGCACGTGTACGGATATTCAGCGTTAAGAATGCCTCCTAGCCCTATCTCACTATCTTCTCCCTCTTCTGCTCGATTTCTACTCGTTAAAACTCCATGTATACGAACTAGAGAATTCTCGGACGTGCGGATCGTCGGATAAGAAAAAAATTGATAAGAGGGAAAAAAAAACGTCGTCGGAGAATCAGACACGAGGCTTGACCTCGGTTACTGTTTTTTTTTCTTTCTTTTTCTTTTTTTTTCTTCTTTTTATCCTCGATAAACGAAATTCTCTCGAAGTGTACGTGTAAAGATTTTGCTGATGAAATCGATTATTTATGGCCCAACAATAGCATCGATTGATTATTTCGATTTTTATATTATTTATGAAAATTTCGAAGGAGATTAAAAAATATGGAAATATGGAAAATTAGAACAAACGTGAGAATTCTATTTTTTGTTATCTCTTCGTAACGATTAACGTTATCGTTATAAAAAACAAAGTTGGACGCGGTGAGAACGTTATAATTTAGATCGTAATTGGATTAATCCCGAGATCCTAATTGTAAAAATTAACACGAGGTAAATTCTTTTTTTTTATTTTTTTTTTTTTATAATTTCGATTCGACGATTAGCCGAAGTCAGTTCGTTTCGATATCTCCAATCGTTGGCAACGGATATAAGAGGAAAAAAGAAACGACAAATCGAAAGTGAAATAACGACGAGAGTTTCGAGCTCGAAGGAGGCTCGAGGCTTCTCCTTCGTGCAGAAACACATACGCGCTCGCACACACGTGCACGATGGCGTCGCACCAGCTAATTCGAGACTATGACTAATAATTGTGAGATTCCGTGCGAGAACGAAGAGAACGCCCATGGCTTTTTGGAACACTGGAGAAACGAGAGACTTTTTCGTGTTACGTCCCACCCTGGACAAACGAGATATTCCCTCGTGAAAATTAATAATTAAATTGATTCCAACTCTTCGCCGCTAGAGGGCCGGAGCGATATAAGAATTCATAGCACGAAAGACGAGAGCTATTGTATGTTAGAAAGAGAGAGAGAGATTAGGTTAGATTAGATAAATTTATTATGCCCTAGCAAGCTATGGGGCAATCAAAGACAATATCAATATATATATACACATGTAAATAAAGAGTAAAAAATAAAGTAACAGTTGGTAGAAAGAAAGTAATTAGAAATAGTAAGCGATATGATAATAGGAAAATAAACGTAAATAGGTAAGTGATAAGTGAATAACAGTAATAGTAAGTAATGAGTAAATAAATAATACGTAAGTGAGTAAGTGATAAGCAAGTAATAAGTAATAGTACATAATAAGTAGGAATTACATAGTAGAGTAGAGTAGAGTAGTAAATAATAATTAGAAATAGTAAGCGAAATGAAAATAGGAAAATAAACGTAAATAAGTAAGTAATAAGTGAATAACAGTAATAGTAAGTAATAAGTAAATAAATAATACGTAAGTAGGTAAGTGAAAAGCCAGTAAACAGTAATAGTAAACAATGAGTAAATAATACAGAGATAGCAATCCAAAATCAGCAAATAGAGAGATAGATAGATAGATAGATAGATATATTTATTATGCCCTAGCAAGCTATGGGGCAATCAAAGACAATATCAATATATATACACATGTAAATAAAGAGTAAAAAATAAAGTAACAGTAGGTAGAAAGAAAGTAATTAGAAATAGTAAGCGATATGATAATAGGAAAATAAACGTAAATAGGTAAGTGATAAGTGAATAACAGTAATAGTAAGTAATGAGTAAATAAATAATACGTAAGTGAGTAAGTGATAAGCAAGTAATAAGTAATAGTACATAATAAGTAGGAATTACATAGTAGAGTAGAATAGAGTAGTAAATAATAATTAGAAACAGTAAGCGAAATGAAAATAGGAAAATAAACGTAAATAAGTAAGTAATAAGTGAATAACAGTAATAGTAAGTAATGAGTAAATAAATAATACGTAAGTGAGTAAGTGATAAGCAAGTAATAAGTAATAGTACATAATAAGTAGGAATTACATAGTAGAGTAGAATAGAGTAGTAAATAATAATTAGAAATAGTAAGCGAAATGAAAATAGGCAAATAAACGTAAATAAGTAAGTAATAAGTGAATAACAGTAATAGTAAGTAATGAGTAAATAAATAATACGTAAGTAGGTAAGTGAAAAGCCAGTAAACAGTAATAGTAAACAATGAGTAAATAATACAGAGATAGCAATCCAAAATCAGCAAATAGAGAGATTGATTGATTGATTGATTTACTTTATTTATGCCCTAGCTAGCTATGGGGCAAAATATACAAATATAAATGATATATAAATAATAAGTAATAATAATAAGCATAATAACAATATGCAGATAATAAAAGTATGGAAGATATGATATAAAAGATAATACAAATGTAGATAATAAAAAGATAAAGAAGATAGAACTGTAGAAGATATGTACGTAATCCATCATAATAATAACAATAAGTAGATAATCATTAAGTAATAATAATACGAATAATGCCTACTTACTAATGACAATGACTATCAGGCGATTACTTAAACTAAACAGCATTGGTCGGTGATGTTAGGGATGTTTCACGATAATTAGCTACGTTTAGCGCTCACGATCAGATTCAAATAAGAAGTTATATAGCCGACTACTAAATACGTCGAGCGAGGACGAGAGAGAGAGAGAGAAGAAGAAGAAGAGAGAACGAAGTCGATCGAGATCGTAATTTATACTTTTGTAAATGTTTTCTTTCTTTTTTCTTCTTTTTTTATATTTATTCTCATTCTCGTAACTCTCTTTCACTCTCAAAGTCTAGCTCGCTTCCGCGCTGGTTTTTCCCGCTCGCCGCGTCACGTGACCTCGCCAAACTTACACAACAATAGAGACCGTATCTTTTCTTTTCTTTTTTTTTCTCTTTCTTTTCTGTTTCTCGTCTTTTTCCGCTAGTCGCTAAAATCCAACGAAGCCCTGAAAATTCAACGACGCAAAAGCTCAAAGCTCGATGGCTTTGTCCGTCTCTATCGCTCTTCTCGACGCGTTCGTTCAACGCGAAGAAAATTACCGGCATCACCTTGACTCTCTTTTCATAAACTTGACGATCTGAAGACAACAAGATACGGATACATATACGATGTTTATATATATATATATATGTTTCAAAAATCTTCGAGAACTTTCTAATTCGCGTACGATCGCGTAACGGCGTTAACGCATTAGCGAATATAATTCTGTTTAATACTGGAGCAAAGTTTATAGAGCGACGTATAACTTTTTCCTTTCGTTTATAACTCTCTTTCAAACGGAATCGAATCGAATAAAACGTTTGAAAAAAGAAATAATTCGTCAAATTTTGTATTCGATGAAACGAGATCTTTTTCAAAATTGCAAGCGTTATTGCAATCGAGAATTTTTTACGATTAATCTCATTATCGCGATGTATCACTTTTTCCTTTCGTTTATAACGAGTTATAATCCGTTTGAAAGAGATCTCTTTCAAACGGAATCGAATCGAATAAAACGTTTGAAAAAAGAAATAATTCGTCAAATTTTGTATTCAACGAAATGAGAGCTTTTTCAAAATTGCAAGCGTTATTGCAATCGAGAATTTTTTACGATTAATCTCATTATCGCGATGTATCACTTTTTCCTTTCGTTTATAACTCTCTTTCAAACGGAATCGAATCGAATAAAACGTTTGAAAAAAGAAATAATTCGTCAAATTTTCTATTCGACGAAACGAGAGCTTTTTCAAAATTGCAAGCGTTATCGCGATCGAGAATTTTTTACGATTAATCTCATTATCGCGACGTACACGAAATAATCGCAAATCCGGAGTATTCGAATATTTAAAATACGAATAATTCTCAGAAAGTTCGAATTAACGCGCAATCGTTGCTAAACCAGATTACGCTTATTTGCCAACTGGGAGAAAAACAAAATCGTGCGAATCCGGTTTTTCCTCTCTGACGAATTAGAGAAGTAATGGGAAGGAGAGACGATAATGTAAAATTGTTGCCAATGAGACAAATTTTGAAATGTACCAGGCGTCGAGACCGGTAGCTTTATACAAATATATATATATATAAGTGAACAAAATATATATAAAAAGAAAAAAAGTGAACAGGGTGGCGCGCATTTTACGTTCCTCCCTTTCTCTCTCCTCCACGGGCTTATCTATCGTAAAGGGATAAGGGACCAACGGGTGTATACGAAACGTGCCGTGGCACCACGAATTGCTTGTGTACACAAGCGTTCGAAGAGGTCCTAACCGCGTATGAGACTGGCCCTCGTAATATCGCTCCAACCCTCTCGTATCTACCGCACCCTTATTCCTAAATATATATACATTAATACAGACGAAAAAGTTCCATCAGAGTCAGCGTGTATGCAGCCGCATGCATGATCCCCTTTGCCCCGTCTTCGCGCTATTCATAAATACAGGGCGACCCATTTTAATTTCTCGATGGAAATAAATCGATGAAGAAAATTAGGTCGTAGGACGAGAAAAAGTTGGCCACGAAAGTTTAATGGTTTCGAGGCTGACGTTATAGGATTGAGATTTCGTCCAGTCGAAGGGTCAAGGTCACATAAAGGTCGTATATCTAAAAAAAAATATTTTTTATATATTTTAGAATATATATATTTTTTAAGGTGATATTTTAGGACTCCAAACTCTATTCCTTAGCTACGATACATTTGATATTGGTGAATTAAAATGGCACGTACTGTATACGCGTTTGCCCCAATAGTGGTTAAAAATTATTGGGCGCGCCCGAGCGACGCCCCGTCGACGAATTTACCCGGCCGACGGCTCACGACTTCCGCTTTTTATCCCCCCACCCCACCCCACGTGTGCCTTCGATATATCGACGATATTCGACTGCGCCCCGTTACCTATATCGCGAGCAGGTGCCTCCTCCTCGATCAAAGTAATCGAATGCAACATAGTAAGCGAAAAAAAAATTGTTTACTCCATCAAAAACATCACATTTTCGTCGACCCCGATTTCACCCTTAAAACGTAATTCGAGATTGACGAAAATTATTATTTATCCGCGTGACGACACGTGAAAATTCTTTTTATCGGCCGTAAGCTTAATCGAGAAAGAACACGCATATTATTTCCTCAATTTTACAACGAAGAACACGACTAAACGTGCGAAACACGTGTTACGACACGTGCCCGTTAGAAAATACGACTGGACGATGTTCACATTTATTATAGATGTACGAATTACCTCGAGACATAGACTCCTGTCTAACCGATCAATTTTCCTAACAACGTATACAAATATTTATACGCAATTCTCTTCGTTAACATTTATTATTAATTCTATTTAAAAATTCCAACGTTCCAACGCACCAAGTCGGTCTATCGTTGCGAGTTGAATTTTATTAACAGAGTTAATAAATAATTAGTATTTGCATCGAGAAACTCGAACGTCAGAATGAAAAAAACAATCAATTCAAAAAATTCCCGAGAGAATACAAACTGGCGAAACTTGGGAAAAGGAAAATAATCATATTCGCCGGTTGGATTTTATCGTATCGGCAAATAAAAGTAGTACGCAGTACGCATATTTTCCCATATAAGTTTCAAGCAGTTGGAAAGGTTTTCTCGAGCGAGACGAGCGAAGTAACTACACCAAGTTTCCATCTCCATTTTTTATATAGGCATATGTGTGTGTGTGTGTGTGTGTGTGTGTGTTTATATCGACGTTTGGAATGGGCGAGAGTCGAAGTAGCATCGTAATACGACGTATTCCCGCGAGAGGTCGCTAGTACGGTCGTTCATATATATATTTATATTTATATAGAATAGCAGCCATATATGTGTATATATATTAGCAGCCATATATGTATATATATATAATAGTAGCCATATATGTGTGTGTATATGTATATACATATATGGCTACTATTATTTACATTCTATGCGTAACGCTTGTTGAGCAAAGAATTCCGTGCAAATTCCTATCGTCGACGAGCCCCGAGCGCACACCGACCGAAACAAAGGGAGCACTTCACTCTCGATCTATATCTTTTTTGTTTTTTTTGTTTGTTTGTTATTTCGTCGTTGAAGAATTGCAAAGTTTCGCAGTCCCTGGCTACCTCGCGGTACGTATCAAGCTCGAGTGTATTAGTGAGGCAAAAAAAGAAGTCGTGTAATGTCGCGAGCGGCTTATTGCAACTCGAGCAATGCCAAGAGAGACGAAGGAGAGAGAGAGAGAGAGAGGGAGTCGGACGAAGAAAAAAAAGGAATGAAATAGGATATCTAGCCATTAAACCCACGAGAGATAGCGAGGAGTCTTTTGCTGATGAGCAACAAAAGTTTATCGAAAAACAAAACGGTCTTCGCATGATATACGATAGCTGTAGTGTAGTTCGCTGGAATACGTAGAGGGCGTTCTTTATGCAAAACGAAGAAGAATAATACATTACTCGGAAATATATCGACAAAGAAATACTAAACGATATTAAAAATAATTTCTAAAGATTTATTTCGAGTGGTAAGAAAAGATGGCGTGTTGGGAAAGACATTCGAAGCGTTTGGTAAAAATGTGACCGAGGCTACGAGGAACGCCCTCTACATACTCTTGTATATGAGTATATATGTATGTAACTATATATATATATATATATATATATATATATATATATATATGATTTCAATCGGTGATAATATTCGTGATAAAGATCAACGAATTGCTTTGCTCGTGTAATAATAGCGCTGCGATATGCGCGCTACATATAGGTTCTCTCAATCTCGTATTTGAATTGCCGAGTACACAGTGAGAGCGTTACTGTATTAGTAGAGTGCCGAGATCACGATGTGGCGGAGCTGTATGCACGCCCACCGCAAACGCTCTCGCCTTCGCAAAAATGATATATATGTATATATGTGTGTATGTATAAGAGATACGTACCCACTCGTACTGCGTATGGAGACAGTTCGATTGTCGCGATGCTTTCGTCCTTTTTTTGGTCATGCTTGTCATCATCGTCGTCACGAGAGAGATCGTCGTACCAGCAGCGCGAACGACACAACACTACGAGCTCTCTCGTTTATAGTAGTCCATAGTTCTTTGGTCTCGTACGTCCCTCGCATTCCTGCCGAGGTCATTCTGTCATTGCGGCATGTGGTCGGTGCCTGCGCCCGCATGCTTTTCAACGAGCCATACGTATCGTACTACTGTGTAATATACGCGTAATGTGTAACATAAAAAATCAACGAGGCGCCTCGAAAAAGAAACCGCGACGATGACCCTCGCCCATTTGTACTTTTTACACGAGACAGTCCCGAATCACAGGCCACCTGGCGGATTTGTATAGTAACTAATCTAACCTAAGTTTTGTCGAATTTTTCCTTTATTTTTTCTTACGGAGATTGTCATAACAATGCACAGTAATAATCTTAGAGGTTAGAATCAGAAACGTATTGTCGTAAAGTCGCGCGTTTATCTCGCTTCAATCGCGACTCGAACGAGTCTCGGCTGGATGAGCCAGCTGCAAGAACGATGACTTCGCGCCGTGCCCGCTTGCACACTCATCTGCTTCGTTGCAATCCTTTATTCCTCGTTCATCCACTCCGTCGTCACGTGTTTTTTTTCTTTTTTTCTTTTTCATACTACTCGCGAGCTGATACGCCGCTTGGGAGGATCAAGGATTAAAGGTGGTATTACTATAACGTATTCTTCACGAAGAGATTTCTCGTATCGATCTCGCGCCGCGTACACTATCGCGAGAATCACGCGAATTCATTACTCCCTGGACTCTTCCGCATAGTAGCACTCACTCGGTTATAGAGCGTACGTCCCTTTCTCTCTTTCGAGTCGAGGGCTTTCCGTCTCCATTCCAAGTGTATGAATACAGTTTGCCAATATTGGTTCGTTTACGAGAGAGATAAAGTTCGCGATCCAATGCGCATGGAACGAGCTATGGCACTCCTGGGCGTAGTCGGGTTCGTTAACATTTTTTATAGAAACTCATCGGGGGATTTTCTAGTAACTTCATCTCTTTTTCTATCTTTCGCTCTTCGCACGGTACTTTATACAAGCTTTGCCAGTACGCGGAATAAACGGATTATTCTCTCTGTCTCTTTCGGAAGGTTATTAACATATATTTATTGAAAAAAGCGAGATTCAATTTCTGAAAAACAGTTAATAAAACGTTGATACCTATCTTGTGAGGAAGTTCGTGGAAAAAGTGCAAGCATCCCGCTGATAAAACGTTCTTCCAAGCTTATAAGATACTCGTATATACGTACGTAACACAGGTTTTGTAAAAGCCACTTATATTATATGCAGGGTTGCGGAGTTCAAGGCTTCGAGTTAAACGTCTATTCGTTGTAGTGTCAGGTGGGAGCCGGAAGTGTAAATACCGACGAGAAGAGAGAAAGAGAGAGAGAGATGATCGTTCTAGTCTGGTGATCACGCGTTTTCATCATCAGGTACCGGGCACACGAACAAGGGCGTGGAAACACGTTTACAGGGCTCCGAGGTTCGCGGTAATAATATTTCTCAAGAGTATACTACGATTTGCAGCACACAAATCTTCCGTATAGCAATATAGTAAGCTGGCACTTATTGTCAGAAGCGTGTTGCAGATTGGAAGTAACGCTATCCGAGATGGCGGAATACTAGGGCCATGTTTTCCCGATAGTGGCGCTGTTAAACAATGATCAAATTTGTCAAAGAAACGCGTGAAGTTTTAGCTTTCACCGCCAGGGTCGCATAGCGCGATTGGTACATAAACAAAACAAACTGAATTTATTCGGATAAAACAATCGATCGAGCGATGTGTACGATAATTATAAAATTTCTGATCGGGCGCTTTCGAATCAGGAACTTTGACCGTTGATCATCGTCTATATACGATGCCGGTATATATATACGTGGTGGTTTGTCATTTATCTTACAGCATTTAACAACAGTGACGTGATTGCAAAATGATTCACATTATCGAAATCCCCGAGTAACCCTGGGGGTTTCGTGTATTCCCGGTAACCGCGCGGAAAGTCGGAGCAATCGACACGTGCACGCAAGACTCGCGTTCTATAAGAGAATTTTCATTTAGCGATTTGTTTTGCGCCGCGAACGCTCGTATGGAACAAAACAGACGTCGAGCGGTGTTATTCTCGGTTCTACCGTTCTACCTAAATATGCGTTGTGTGTGTGGCGAATGAGTTTGGTGAAACGTGCTCGACAGCCGTTTCTGTGTATGTTCCGTACGGTTGCATCACACCAGGGTCCTTTCACTCCTTTTACACAGGCGTGCGTGTGTATCGCGCAGTGATAGCCAACGCGTTACGAATCTTAGAAAACATTATATCCAACTTTATTTTCTTGAATTTCAGCCCCTAATCTCGAATCGTATCCAGCGATTATTTAATCTTATCTATCGATGACTCGCGTCGTTTCGACGTGACTAATATCTCGATATCAACGGTAACGCTGCATCTCGAAAATACACATTATTTTTTTCAATGTTATTCGTTCCACGGGTGAAATATTTCCTCGACGAATTAAGAAATACTTCGTTCGTACTCGATCAAGGTCGCATAATTCCCAATTGCGAATTATTCGCACATCTCTACTATAAATTCTCTCCGCGTACATAGGAGAAACGTACGAGAGCTAAGCCTCGTTCCCGTATTTTGGACAGCGAATAAACCGAGGTCGATTTTTGTTCCGATGGAAGGTAAGAGCGTAGAGAAGGGATTGACCGAGACTGAGAGAAGTGGGTACGACGAGGTTCGATTCATCAGGGTCAACATCGACCCGCTTCCGAGTAATTATCAAGAGTCAACCTTGTCGTCCCGCTCGAATCGTGCGAATCGACCCATTCGGTCTTTTACTCGACTCGTATATATTCCTAAGGGTTAAAAAAAACACTCGTAGATGTACGATGGAATAAAATTTACATCGAGGAAAATATCTCGACGTCTAGCTATACTTGATAATAACAATATCCACGTATTTAACGTTTCGTCGCGTTATAATCGAAGTTTCTATCTAACATATTCTTCCGGCAGGATACACGCGCGTCGGATAGTCGTCACTTCAGCGTGGTATTGTTTTGGCCCGAATCGCGTGAGCGTCATCGCCGATAACGTCGACTTTGAGAGAAACCGAGTCGAGGGCGATGACGGAGAGTCCGGAAAATCTTCCATACACCCGTGTCCTCGGCGTATGATAAATAGAAAGATCTCTCTCGAGGTATTCTCGTTTCGACGAAATGAAAAAGCCAACTTGTCAATTCCCAGTGACCTTCTATACGTTACCGTCTTTATCTCTAGATTCTTATCGGTAACCTTTATTTCAACCAAACGTACGTTTTCTCATCGCGACGTTAACCTATCACCGGTGTAAACGTTATTAGGAGATACCAAAGGCTTATGGAAGGCACAGCTAGACGAAACGTACGTGCAAGAATTCTCGTTTGAATAATTCGTGTCTCGGCACCAGGGAAATAGGCTGATATATTGAGACGCGAAGAATACGAGATTGATTTGAGAATAAGAGCGTGCGGTACAAGGAAATCTTGCGCGACGTCAAATGTCGATATATCGTCGGAAAGAAAGAAGCTGAGTCTCGAAGCGGGGGCGAGGAGAGGCGCCAACACGCTCTCATCCTCCGATACGAGAGACTCGCTGGTACAACACGGTACGATGTTGCCAGGGCATCATGTGCATTAATATTGCATAATGCTGCGTAGCTCGACGAGGATAGCCTTGAGAATGTGGTATAAGCGAGGAAAAGTGAACAAAAGTATATAGAATTGCAAGCGTGTCTTTGACGCCGTTGTCCGGGAGTCTCTCGCTAAGAGAGAGGGAGAGAGAGAGGAGTTGTGAATATACAATACGTCGTTCGCCTCGTGGCGCATGGGAGTCGCGTGCATCCCGACCATATTCTTCGTTCGCCACGACGTTAATTATCGTCCTTTCCTCGAGGGGAAGTCCCTGTACGAACGAAACTCTAACGGAGAGACAGAAGTGAAAAGAGAAGGGGAGAGAAACGACCGTCGGAAAGTAATCGGTCCGTCGAAGTTTCCTCTCGGCTAATACTCGTCCTCGTCGCCTGACTATACAACTTGTAAAATATGTAGAAAAGTCTTTCGGTTCGAGTAGGAAAAGAACGAAACATGGTTAACATTACGAAAGGATAATTAGATTGTAAATATGGCAATTAACAGCTGTTACCGTAAGGCCTAGTTGTGTTCAATTCGAGGCGATACCCCGAGTGTCGGATCAAACACACGTCGCGCATCAAGGATAATCGAATAATCGACGCTCGCGCGCTCCAGAATGCAAACTTACGCAACGATCCACCTCGCGTACACATTTATCGAGCTATACTCGACGTTGTTCTCGTAAAGTTCGCGGCTAAATATTCTCGTTAGGAATTTGGAACTAGAAAGAAAAGAAACGAAAGATCATGTTTGAAAATTGGTGTTCCAGTATGAAATATTTCGCTCGTTTCAATATCTGTACAACGATCATTTAGAGTACGAATGAATTGATATCTCGTACGAGATGCGAACAATATTTTATCGAACTATCGCTTCTTGCCACCCTTTTTCTTTCCTTTGCCCTTCTTTCGGCCATTACGATTTTGCTTCAATTCCAGAAGTTTTCTCGCCTTGAGAACTTGCTCGGGTCTCTTCAACTCGGACTTCGTTCTGACCTTCTCCTTCATCTTTTGATTGTGGCGCGCCCAGTGTGTATTTCCAGTTGTTTTCACTGCAAAGAAAGCTCGTGTTAATTGAAAATTTAATAATAGCGACAAACGACGAATGGAGATTGCCCGGTTGCTGTTTCGGCACGCCTCGCTTGACCAAAGTTTACATTGGCAATCTACCTGTTTAACCGAGGGTCATTCTCTCTATTTTCAGCTCGTATATTGACGCACTTCGAGTGTGCAACGATATAACAAGCCAACTTCCTACCACGATAGATTCTCAGATATTAATTTTATCGAAACACCGAGAGTTTGAGAAAAAAGAAACGTTATTCCTCAATAATCCTAACATTTGTACGATAGCGGTGAATTGGTCAATTATCGCCAAGGCTCGATTTCAAGTGAGCTTCTATCGCGTCATCTTGTTCGAACAAGGCCATGAGCGATTTTTTTTCTTTCTTTCATAGATTAGAGTTAAATTATGCTGATTCATCACCGAGTGAGATTTATCGAGCTTTGTAACCTTCTTTGGGATTCCCGTTCGTACCTCCCTTCGCATATAAAATTATACCTCTTGTAGATTACTCATGAAACAAACATTTATCGGAAATGACCATTAGAATCGGTGAGGAATGTAGATTTATGAAACCTGCCGCCTCTTCGTGTTTTGTCAGTCACCGGTATGAACGAGTGGGCAATGGGTATTAAGGTCGTTGGATGCATCGATTACAAAGGAATATATTCTTTCTGTTAGCGGTATAGCATGACCTCGTAAATAACTCCGCCAAATGCATCGTGCATTTTTATCTCGTTTATCATCGGAACGTAAAATTGTCCCTGCCGACACGACAAGCTTTCTTTCTAGCGCTCGCGAGTATGTCTGACGAGCAGAATGATCAATGCGTCAATCACGAAGTCAGAAGCAGAAGCAGTCATTCGCTTATACTTGTCTGGGATCCTCTTTTACATACGATAGAACATTTTTCGATAAGAAACGAGTTGATAAAAGATGCCACGACGCTTCGACGATAGGCTTATTCCGTGGTACTTAATTACTGCAACGAGAAATATTTAACGCTCGCCATGAGTAATGAATGCGGTAATGAATTCTACGACCAGAGAGATTCATCGATAATTATACATAATCGCTTCTCGTTACATTTATGGCCGGACATAGGCAAATGCTGTATATTTACCGTCTCATTAATGTTGTAATGATTATCGTACCGTGCCGATTTCCTCTACGTATTACCGAAGGATTCAACTTGTTATCAAGAAGAAATAAAATAAAAATCCGCATATGAGAAATATCACGAAGACGAGAATAACGCGTAAAATTGTTAAAATACGGTCTATAAATTTTTTACGAAAACAATTTCATTGGTTATCGGTACGATAAATCATTCGACCGTAAACGTACGGTGACTTTAATAAATTGGTATCATTGAAAGTAAATTAAACCGATCTTCTCCGATAAGTCATGCAACGTGCGGAATTGCAACGTTGTCTCATTAGGGAAACAACTTGTCGGCTAAATTAAGGAGCGAAAGGAAATCGATAGTGGACAAGTTCGCTAATAATTCGCAGCCGTGAGGCGAGCTACGAGAGCAAAACTTCTCGCCGAAATAAATCAGTCCTATGTTTGACGGATCAATGACCCGCTTCCGGCATTTAAACGACCGACTGAAATTGCCGCCGTGCTTGCTTCAATTTGTACAAGAAGTACTTCGGTGAGATAAAAATATACGTGTGCCCTTATTACGTGTATTAACCAATTAGCAAAGTCGTCTGGACCGGCAAATCGCTATTGCGTTCTCTCCAGTAGTCGACCGGTTTCGATTAAACTTGTCTCTCGCGGATTACGTCGGGAATTTCATTTCCCTTCCTCCTCGTTCAACTCGATGCTGTAATTTTCATGCTTGTTACTTACGCTTTTGCGACTGTGCCGGTTCATCCTCGTCGTCGTCGTCGTCGTCATTCGCGTCGCCCACTTTCGTTTTTTCTTTCCATTGACTGTAACGATTCGTCTTGTACGACGCAGGAATCCAAGCGCCGGATTCCGTACGAATTTTGCCAACCTTGGAATTCTGAGATAATCGAATTTATAATTGCCGCGAGGGTTCCACAGGACGAAAGAGTGTATAAATTATTGCAAACGCGAACAAAGGCATTTTACATACATCATTGACAGTGACCATTTTCTTCTTCTTACGATCCCACTTCTTTATTTGCGTCTGAAGTCGTCGTGAATCTTCATTATCAGCCGTTAGATCCATCTGTACTCTTTCAGCATCGGTACTAAAGCTGTTTACCGCGAGACTGTAACAAAAGTAGCGCTATGTTAGTAAGAAAGTTAAGATACACTATTAAAATAATAAATTTCTTCCAGTCTATCGATAATTACCCGTCTTCCGTGTGTTTGTCCGGCGCCGCGTATGGTATGTAAAATTCTTCGTCACGTTTATTAATTCTTTTCTGTTTCTTGGACGGTTTGTAAAGATCGTCGAGTTTTCTCTTTTTAGGCACGACCACTTGGCTGAAAGCAGCATTAATCTCGTCGGTGCTGCTCGAAGGCAGAGTCGATTCGACCGCTTGAGTCTTTACAGCCTCGGCTGCCTTAAAATTTCTCTCGGCAGTTTTTTTCTTGAAATTCATGATGCTTTCTCGATGAAACGCTCGTGTAATTTTCATAACTTTATAATCCGTCGCCGATGGTTTCGAGCCAATTTCAAAAATGTTCTGTAAGCGCGAGAAAATTATTTTGACGAGACTATCTCGAGAAAAGTCAGAACTAAATCGTTGGTCCAAGTATACTTACACCCGGAGGCCGATAGTTCTTCATCTGGGATAATATATCCGCAGTGGCTGGCGCGATATCGCGATATTCAGCGATAACTCCAGCGTCACAAATTCGCAATTCTTTGACTCTTCTGACGCTCTCTACCGATGCACCCGGTCTCGAACGAATATACTGCTGATACCCGTTAGAGGAGACTTGTTGCATGTTTCTCTGTTTCGATTTATAAATTGGAATCAACATCGATGACGAGAATTTCATTCGATTAAATTCATTCGTCGATATACTTACGAGATCCGTGCTCGTGTCGTGCCAGCAAATCAATTCCGCGAGTTCAGCTTCCACCATGGACTGTGGCATTTTGCCTATAGCTCCCTTCGGAGCTTCGCCCGATGTAGGTGCCACGGTAAACGGCAATCCAAGGAAAAGATGAAGATCCAGAAGATAAGCGTATTCGTCTGGAGCGACGATATTGTAAGCCGTACCGGTTCTACCGGCTCTGGCACAACGACCTAACAAGGAATCACGAAAATTAAGTAAATTTTTACGATTCGATTCGAAATTAACGAAGTACACCTTGAATTCGGTCTTGTCTTCGTACTCACCGACTCTGTGAACGAATAATTTGCATTTTGCTGGGAAATTGAAATTGATGACATTATCGAGATGCGGTATGTCGATACCACGAGCAGCTACGTCCGTAACGATCAGAACTCTGGCTTTGCCAGATTGGAATTTTGCTGCGTTTATTTTACGCGCAGATGCATCCAGATTTGAATAGATAAATGTATTGGTGATATTGGCTTGATCGAGTATCTACAAAGTATTATAAATGTTATCGTATTCACTTTATCTACAAACCTAAATATCGCTCGATTACAGACTTACGACTCACCATGTGAATGTACTCAACGTGATGCATCGTCGCGACGAATACTACAGTTTGCGAATCTTCTTTGATAACGTATTTCAGAAGAGACAGGAGAACGGCTAGTTTCTCCTCTGGACGGCACGTGATGAAGGAGAGAGTCAATTCATCGGGTAGTTTACTCTCTACGTCTAGACGAACGAGAACGGGATCCGACAGACCGGCTTTGGCAAATTCGACCAATACTTTGGGCAAAGTAGCGGAAAATAAAACGGTCTGTCGCGACTCTGGAAGTCTGTTAGCTATCTCGTGAATCTGCTCTCCCCAACCCATTTCAAATAGTCTGAAATCGTTTAAAATCGAAGAAAATTGTCGATAAGTTTTTTAGAACGCACTAATGAGATATTTTTCTGTGATTTGGACAATAATATTATTACCTGTCGGCCTCGTCGAATACAATGTACTCTATGCTGTTTAAATTCAAGTCCATTTCTACACATATATGGAGAAAACGACCGGGTGTTGCAACAATTATATCAGGATTTCCATGCACCGCTCCAAATTGATTGTCCATGCTGTCTCCTCCCAATATCACAGCAGCTTTCAGACCAGTAAACTTTCCTATCTCTTTGATGAATTTCAGAGTTTGCAAGGCCAATTCGCGAGTAGGCGAGAGAATTAGAGCTCTAGCACCGTTTTTTGCTTGCCTCGTTTTCAGCTTTTCAAATAAAGGAATTAAGAAACACGCAGTTTTACCGCTGCCCGTACGTGCCATAGCTACGACATCGCGACCCTCCAGAGCCAGTGGTATGGTCTAAAAATGAAGGAAAAGGAAAGATCGAATTATGAATTTTCTCTAACAATAAGAACGTTACTAGATGAATTCATGAGACTTTTACACTGTGTACGTACTTTGCGTTGAATCGGTGTAGGTACTTTGTATCCACGTTTTAGAATTCCCTTGAGCACGGGAAAACTGAGAGCCATACCTTGAAATCCACCGGATTTCTTTGTGCCCTTTTTTTTACTACTCGACAAATCATCGTCATCGTCCTCGAAATCTTCGGGATTCGCGAAACCGACCAGCTCCGTTTCACCCATCCTGCGAGTCAAGAACAACAAATTTATTGGTTATGATCATGTTTATGAAAGCAACAAGTACAAGTAAAAATTCATTACAACTAACCTGCCGTTTTATTAGTGAAAATACTCGGAGAGCTATTAAATATTTGACACTTTAAGGAAAACACGATAAATAACGAATATAGATGCTCAAACTTATGAGCACGTGGATGTCAAAAGCAGAATGAAATGAAAGGGGAAACACACTCGATGTTTCATAACAACTGAAAATTCGGCAAAGAGAGCAGCACTGGACGGTGCGTCGCAAGCGCTCTGATCTGATTTAGCGGTGAACCGAGGTACTAGAAGTACGAAGTTTCAACATGGCTGCATTGTTGATCCGTGCGTGTGTAAAACAAAGGTGATTATTTTTGTGGTTTTATATGAAAATTATTTTTCGACATAACGAAATACAGCAATACGTGCATTTCATACATATACTGGAAGAACTGAAAATAGTGACATTCGTAAAAATTGAGAAATTAAAAATTCTAACCTATTTTCCTCAGCGCTTAAAAGTTGACTGATTATTAAACAAATATTAAAGAAAATATATTGTTGCTTACAATTTAGGAGGATATTGAGTGACATTATGAGGATAGATCGATTTATCCTTACGAGTGTCAGTGCCTGCAACGAATTATGCATTCAATGTCATTGCTATCATACTACACCGATCTACTTCAAGAAGAGAAAAACTGCCGAAGAGAGAGTAATAACTTATACTTGGTGAATTGTGTGATCGACTGTTATCATTCTGGCGTTGAGAACCGGCAATTTTATGACGACTCCAGACTTTCGCCGTGAACACCATGGAAGAGGCGTGAACGTGACTGTGGATGGTTTTCACACCTGTTCACAGGATTCCCATGAAGAGTCATTCGCGTTACACGGAGTTCACGGCGTGAGTCTGTAGCCAGCATTAGATTCTTAACATAAAGAAAAATTTTCTGCAAAATATAACTCGCAAAATAAGATATTGCATGTGTTCAAGAATTTTTTTTATCACACAGAGAACGGCATAACAGAAAAATTAATTCAACGGACAAATATTCTCTCATGGATAATGCAGAAAATCTCGAAAAATATTTATATTACTCCGTCACCATTATGGTGGTCGATTACACAGTTTTTTGACGTTGACAAAACCCAGGCTATCGTAGATAAATCAAACTCCTTAGACATGGTATTATCAAATCGTTGATTATGAAATTTTTGCAGAAATCACAAGTTCTGGTACCATTTAATCGCAAACCAAAAAGTAAACAAAAATATCATGTACTCGATGTCTGGCGTGATATGACCGTGGATGAATTGGTCGAAGCTAGCGGTAAATCATTGGACGACGTACTCGAGGCAATTTCCTATACAGATTCTGCTAGGTACAGAAAGAACACCGTCATAGACAATCCCAATGTACTGTACGAGACGGTTAGAAAACTAGGATTCAAATTTCGAATAGCACCGAGGCCAGTCAATAAGATTGAAAAGGAAAAGGATTATGACGCTGTGAAACGGTGAGCGTATTCATCCAAGATAAATTAATCGCGATATATTCAAGCAAAACACTAATTTCCCTTACTTATTCTCAATTTTAGTCCTCCACCGGATCCGTTAGTTCTCGTTAAGAGACATCCTGTTGTAACGGTCATGGGACACGTAGATCATGGAAAAACGACCTTACTGGATACACTGAGGAACACATCGGTCGTGGAGTCGGAATTCGGAGGAATAACTCAGCACATAGGCGCTTTTAACGGTAATATATCTGTCTACCTCATCTCTCGTCTTGTTAAATACATCTGATCGATACATTAATTTTTCACGACATATAGTAAATTTGCCATCCGGTGAGACGGTAACTTTTCTGGATACGCCGGGCCACGCGGCCTTTTCGGCAATGCGACAGCGTGGTGCAAACGCAACGGACATCGTGGTTCTCGTGGTAGCCGCGGACGACGGTGTTATGGAACAAACTGTGCAGAGCATTAGAATGGCTCAAGAAGCGAAAGTTCCTATAATCGTTGCGATCAATAAGATCGATAAGCCCGCTGCCGATATTGTAGGTAAAAATTGCAGCGTGTAATAACAAAAGAGAGAATACAAAATTTGAATATACGAAAAATATGACAATTCTATAGGAAAGGACGCAAACTATGTTGGCTCAGCAAGGTATCCAAGTTGAAGATCTTGGAGGTAATGTGCAGAGTGTTAATATATCCGCACTTCACGGTACTAATATTACGACGCTCGTCGAGGCAGTAGCGATGCAGGCGGAAATGATGGATCTCAAGGGAGATCCTAAGGGTTTGGTGGAAGGCGTCGTGATAGAGGCGAGCGTAGATACGGGTCGTGGAAAACTCGCGACCGTTCTTATACAGCGCGGTACTCTCAGAAAAGGCGCCGTTCTTGGTAAGATCTCGAAACGACGCATCATTTTGTTTCTCGGTAAAGATCCCATCGAATCCCCTAACGTTCTTGAACAAAATAATTTTCAGTGAGTGGTCTAGCCTGGGCAAAAGTACGATCGATGTTCGATCATACCGGTAGACCGATGACGGAAGCAAAATTGTCCGAGGCGACGCAAGTTATCGGTTGGCGTGAAATTCCAAATGCCGGAGATGAAATTTTGGAAGTGGAGAACGAGCAAAGAGCTCATGTGGTTATGAAAACCAGAGAAGAGAAAAAACTAGCAAAGAAAGCTCTCGACGATTTGGAATTTATCGAGAAGAAACAAGAGGAGCATCAGAAAGTGCGTAAATATTGCGTTTACGAGCAGTGATACTTTGGAAAAGAATTGTTTTATATCGATACGACGCTTTTTTTAAAAAAATTCAGGTGTACCAAGCGCGTTTGGAAAAAGCACGATTGTTACCTAGATACTATAGGAGGTCGACCGGACCAAGGAAAAAGGAAATAGAAGATGACGGTATACCGAAACTCAATATTGTACTCAAAGGCGACGTAGTAGGCTCGGTAGAAGCTATACTAGACGTCTTTGATTCTTATGGCGACGATGACCGATGTCGTTTAAACGTCGTACACTACGGTGTCGGTCCTCTCACAGAGTCGGAGGTCGATTTGGCTAAAGCTTTTAACGGTAAAAAGAAATCCTATAAATATCGTTTAACCATTAATACGATGAGACTATTTTAGCATCACCCACCATTCTTTTTCTCAGCGATCGTATATTGTTTCAACGTGAAAGCTCCGTCGCAGATCGTCGAAATGGCCGAGGAGAACGAAATTCCCATTCGTAATCATAAGATAATTTACAAACTCGTCGATGATATTAAGGAGGAGATAACGCAGAGACTTCCGCCCGGTGAGGGAGAAGAAATACTGGGTGAGATATTTCACGATAATCCTACTTTAACGACGAACGAATAGACAGAATTTTTTTTTCGATCGATCGTTGTTTCTTATCCAGGAAAAGCAAACGTTCTCCAGCAATTCGTAGTTACGGAGAAAAAGAAGAAGTGGAACGTCGCGGGATGTCGCTGTATCGAGGGTAACTTGAAGAAATCGGCTATGTTTAAGCTAAAGCGAGAGAATGCAATTATCTACGAAGGTAAGTAAACTTAGATATTTTGTAACTAGAGTAAGAATTAACGTATTTCTTGATACAAAATTCAATAATTGCATCCGTAGGAAAACTCGCGTCCATGCGGCACGTAAAGAACGAAGTCGACACTGTGAAAAACGGTGTGGAGTGCGGTCTTAGATTCGAAGATCCCGACGTTTCCTTACAGCCCGGTGATCTTCTCATCTGCTTCAGAACTTATCAGACTAAGCCGGAAAGTCACTGGGATCCTGGATTTTGAATTAACGTCGCGAATAATCGTACGTCATAGAAAACGAGTTCGAGAGAGTCTCCCTATGGCGAGCCAGAAAAAGTTTATTGTATATATATATGTATACCTAACATTAAAACGCATCGAACTCGAC
This sequence comes from Netelia inedita, assembly GCA_964017225.1. Lineage (NCBI taxonomy): Eukaryota > Metazoa > Arthropoda > Insecta > Hymenoptera > Ichneumonidae > Netelia > Netelia inedita. The sequence goes on along the minus strand of OZ024920.1, from coordinate 6,245,091 downwards.
ACAGAAACAAAAACATTTGTGAATAAATGGCAGGAGGAATGAAAGGCCGTTTTCGAAGCTTTTAAGTACAAATTCGTTTAATTATTGCTCGAGACTCCATTCTGCTTACCTTCGCATGCGCGACCGTTGTAGAAAAACAAAACAAACAAACGGGCTTTCGTGCTTCGCGTTTTTCCCGCGTTGCGAATGGGACGTTTGCGCGAACGTGCAGGAGGGAGATATCGTCGGACGGTTTCGATCAGCGATTAATCGATTCTTCGACACTGGCAAGTCCCGGTCTCTCTTCGATGATGACCCCGTGGATTCCGTTGGAGAGGCTCCCGAGCGAGATTGGACGCATATTCGAGCTGAAACTTGCTCCTCGAAAAAAACAATGAAAAGAAAGAGAGGAAAAAAAAGAAAAAGAAAAACAAAGATTATAGCTGCACACGGTTTATCAGCCGCGATCGCGCGCCCTTAAATGCATGGATATACAATAATTCCTGGCAAATCGTTTTAAGCCCGTACGAAAAATACTTTAGCGGATCTATACATTGTCTCCTCTCTACCGAGCGTTTCGTTTCTACTTTCATCTTCGTTCTTTGTTCTCTTTTGTCGCGTATCCACCTTTTTAAATCCTATTCAGTCTATCGCATTCGTTTGATTTTCAAGATCAAGGCGCGTTCGCTAAACTCGGAACGCTCGTGGCTGTATCGGGCTAGATAATACTTGGGCTCGTGTTCGAAACACGGTTTCTTTCCATTCTCTTTCGCTCTTCTTTTTTTTGTGTTACAGAAATCGATTTCGACGAGAACGGACGATCGTTGGTCAGAGAGCCAATGAAAGGACATGCGGCTCTTCTTTTTCACTCATCGTTTTATAGTATAGACGTATATACTGGCGGCAATCCGGCAAACCGTTCGTCTCAAACGTTACGAGGCGTAAGTTTCTCGAAATCGACGTTGAAGATGATGATACGCCGTGAGTACACCGCGTTTCTTCTTCTGCAATCGACATAATGCCGGTTCTTGCGTACTCGCAACAGGGATTTTCGTCTCGAGTGGCTCGATCATCGCGTCCTTGTCCGGATGAACGAAAAAGGCGATAGAATGACGTCCGCGTCCGTAATGCTCCGGCACGACGATACGATGTTTCAACGCTGGGAGCTGTTGATCGGTCCAATTAGCTAGTATATCGCCGGTCTTGATGAGTATGGAACCGGGCAAATGACCGACCCGTGCCCAACGACCACCGCAAAGACTTTGGATCTCCAGACCGCCCTCGCAATCCTGCGTCATAAAAACAAAGATCAAGGTTAATTGCTTTTTCTCCTTTTCTTCTTATCTTTCTTTCCACGAACGACGCCAAGTAAGCAAAAACACCTTTGGAACTAAAACTCGCGTATCGCTTAATCCGACAATAATCACAAGCGTTTAAGCGATCGAACGAGTGTGTCGCGACATTGTCACTCGGCTAAGTCATTAGTCTTCTGGTCGTTGCATTGAAAATGCACCGAGCAACAGATGCGTATATTAAAGTAGCTTTGAGAGGCTCATCGTTCAGCCGACCGACTCTTTTATGTCCGCTTTCAGTTTTTTTCCATTCGCTTCCGCTCTTTTCTCACATTCTCTCTCTTTTTTTTTGTTTTCTTCACTCGAACATCCTGCTCTATAAATTATTATATTCACAATTGTGTAGAGATGATTATTTTTTGTTCTCTCCTCAGGAAACAGGACTTTGTAATAATTTCTGTGACGGTTGTCCGTAATTCATAAATTTCGGTACTTTCCGGCGATAAATCTCGAGTCGTACCTGAGACAGAAGTGTGAAGGTCCCGTAGTCGCATCGTGAACCGTATCTCATCAGGCCGGACTCAGGAGTCCCGGAAGGTGGATAGTAAAGAAGACGTAGAGTCGTATCGTTTCCGTCCTTCAGCATTGCAGAATGCTTGTTTAGCATAAACTCCGGCGGCTGCTCCAGGCCTACCGAGAGAGCCTGCGCATCGATTTTTTTGTTTTCTTATAGAAAAATGATCTGACCTAGGAGACGTTGGGGACGTGGATCAGGAGATAAAGAAGAAGACGAAGAAGAAGAAGAAGAAGAAGAAACAGAAGAAATAGAAGAAACAGAGAGAGAGAGAGAGGAAGGTGAAAAGGGAGACGTACGGTGAGCAGCATCGCCGAGAGTTGCTTGAAGTCCCTCGCAAGCTCTTGGACCGAAGCTCGAAAGCCCGGCACATCGTCTTCCGGCAGAACACCATCGTTTCCGGTCACGATGAAAGCGTGCCTCGTCTCCTTGTCTACCGGTATAGAAAATCTGCAAAATTTATCAAAGAAACAGTCGTTAGGATTATTTAAAATTTTACATAAAAATTTCGATTAAAAATTATTTTATCGACATTATGTATATAAATGATATTTAAAATGGTGGCAATATTTTTAAACGATTTAAAAAGTGTCTCAAATATCGTCTAATTATTTGTTTCGCGACGAGAAATTTCTATTTCTACAACGAGTCGAGACAAACGTTTAAAAATGAGAATTAAAATAATCCTCACTCTTCCGTTTCCGGTTTGACGTATCCGTGACTAGAGGGCGCTACGCACTCGTACTTGGCACGTGAATCCTCCGGCAAATCGCAGAAATTGTCCAAGGACCTGTAAACAGCCTTCATCTGCGAACAAAGAACGTGAAATCATGAAACTAAATCGAGCATTGTAAAGCTAAGAAAAAACATCGAGAACATCGTAGATTTCGTCCCTCGAATCGGGCGCGAGAAAACAATGATTTCTTCCCAGTATACTAAAAACCATCTGTTCTTTGGTCACAATCGTAATATTAACTCGAGGTGAGCAACGCGAGTGTACACGAGTTTTATACTCGCTTTCGAAAACAACGAACGAAAGTAGATTTTACGAGTTTCTCGAGTATATTAAAAGAAGCTGGTACACTATGAAAACGTTCGCTCGTGCCTAAATCCTCCAGGGTTACATTACGCGTTATAAATACATATTTTTATCCTGAAATCACATTCGTCGGGTTGTTAAGAAATTCTCCAAGAAATTCTCCAATTCTCGTGAAAATTCTACGAGAAAATTTGATTTTTACGAAACGAGAAAATTTGATTTCCACGAAACGAGAAAATCGTCTTTAATTCCGTTCTCTCGTGGGGCGAATCTCGGGTCTGGATAAATAAGCTCCTCGGTTTGTTTGCGAACTTGCGTTTTAGTGCAAAGTTTTTCGAGGGGCGATAGAGAAAATCTCGTTCGTTCCGAATCGTCGATTCTCCGACGATAAAAAAAAACTGCAAAAAAACCCTCGACTTTACAACTAAGTTCAGCTGGTCGAGTTAATACTCGTATCGTAGAATCTTCGATTCATCTCCGATTCCACGTATCGCTTCTTCGCAAGATAAACATTTTTCGTTGCAGTCGAGTCTCTTACTGTTTCTCTTTTCTTTTATTATTTATTATTTTTCTTATTGCGAAAAGAAAATTGACGCACCCAACCGTCTATAAATAATACACGCGGCGACGAGTGGGATTTACCTCTATGTTTTTATGTTATCTCCTTCGTGAAAGACAATGCGTGCAACGATTCTCATAAAATGAAAAAAAAAGGAAAAAAATTGCCAGAGACTCTTTTATTTTCTCGGATTTTCTGCGTTTTCAGCGCGAGCTGAAAAAATGTTTTTACAAAAGAGGAAGAAGCATTTTTGCCGTTGTTCATTACCTGTGAAACTACGCGGAACCGTTAATTTTGTAAATTAGACAGTAAGGAGAAGAACGTTTCGTGATTTATCGTTTTCCGAGTCACGGATCGCGAGATCGGTTATTAATCTATACAGGAACAAAGAGCTTCGTTCATTTCGAATGATACGACAAAAATCGTGATAAGGACAGGATGATAAGGAAAAAAAATAGGGAAGCACGATTGTACGACGAGGAGTCTGGAATTTCATACGAGGGAGGGGGATTAAAGTCATTGAACGGGTTGGGAGACAAAAGTGCTTACCTAAGAGACGCGACGAAGAGATTATGTCACTCTTTCAATAACCATCTACGTATCTCTCTCTCTCTCTCTCTCTCTTAGTCTTTAACCGTATACAAAAGAGCTCATACAGGATCGAATTTTTTAAATCACGATCCAGTCACGTGACAGCAAATGACTAATTTATTTTTCTTTCATTTTTTCTCTCTTTAATTATTTATTTTTCATTCGGAACGTTTAACTTTCGCAAATTTCCAAGTATAGCACGATATACGACGCTATCGCGGTGATATTTATGCATCGAGCGTACCAAGAGTCACGTATGTGCATAAACGTATACGTAAAATGCACGTGGCGATGAAAAACCTGGAGAAAAGTGGGAAAAATTCGCGTTCGTTGAGAATCGTCGCGAGGATAAACGTGGAATCTGGTGGGGTGGGGGATAAAAAGTGAATAATCTCGCTCTATCGTTCTCCTCGATGAGTCGTTTGTATGGATGTAAGAGATTTGAATTTTTTTTTCAACCATCGTTGGGAGACGAGTTTGAAAAGCGATTTGTTTTTTTTCCTTTTTTTTCCTTGCGTCGATGAAAGATCTTTATCGGTGGAAAAAAGGATTGCAGTGTGTATAATCTCGAGAAGAATCTCTGGGTGAGATACGAGATTTCAGGGATAACGATGGGACGGTTCGAATGTGAGAAAAAATTGTAGATACGAATTTTTTTTTTGGTCTTGTGGCGATTGTGTCGATAGTCTTTTTTTGTTTTGTTTAGTTTGATTTCTGAGATTATCGCGAACGAGTGTACACTCAGGGATTTATAGAAATCGTTGCGTCATTGTGCCACATGTTTTTTTAAATATTTCTGCGAAAAATCGAAAGAAATCAACTTTATTATTTTTTTTCAAAACCAATTCTCGTTGTTTTTATCCACTAATTATTACATTTCTCGTTTATTCAATTTTATTTTAAATAAAATCAATAAACGCTTCTCGTTTGTTCGAAAAACTAAAATAAAGAAGAAATATTTATCGACAAAAAGTTTGAAAGACGAGAAGAAATGGTTCGAAGGAATAAAAATTGTGCTCGTTTTTTATACGCGAAACGTGAAAAGTTGGAAATTTTACGTCGTAAATGAATTTATCTTTCGACACGTGTGTTTCGTGGCGTTTTCCATCGTGTTTTTCAATCACTTCGCGTGTCACTCGCACGAATCGTCGTTGAGTGTTTCGTCGTCAGCACTTTTTTCACGATACACCACGAGGATTGGACGCGCTCTTCGTCCTTTAACGAGAAATATCAACTCGATCGTGCGACGGTCTGTGATTTTCTACGTTTTGCGCCGATATCGCGCGTCGATGATAATAATTGACTGAACGCTATCAATTCTTATCGGACAATTGTGCAATCGTGAAACTTTCGACGAACGTTAAAAGATTGCGAAAGTCGTAATCAGAAATTTATTGGAATAGGACGAAAAAAAGAACGAAATCTCTCCACTTTCTTGCATCTCGAGAGGGGAGGAATTTTTGTTAAAAGGAGAACGAGAATTTTATACTCGTAATCAACGGATATTTCCGATTTCTGAAACAATTTATAACGCTCTTTTAAATTTTTCAAATCTGATTTTTTTTTTGCAAAATTTGTTGAGATTTCTGACACTTTGAACGACTCAGGAGACAAATTTTCTTTATTAAAAAGAACGTCATACGTTAATTTAAAAATTGCAAATTTCACTTAAATTACAAATATAACACGTTAGTTTCCAATTTATGAAAAAATTCTCGCTGAAAATATGAAAAAACTGAAAATTTTCATGTTTTTGTATAAATTTTATTTTTACATTAAAAACGAAACATAAAAAGCAATTTTTAATCAATTTTCATAAAATTTGAATAATTTTTAAACGAAAAAGAAAGACGTTCGATTCGTAACTTTTTACTTTCAATGCCTTCTCGATAATTTTCGTCGTTCCAAACCGAAGGTAACTTTCGCCGGGGCCACAAGGCGCTCATTGTGGAAGGTCGGAAACGACCGAAACGCCGTCGGGCTCCTTTCTCGCCTCGATATCGATTCGCCAAAAATAACCGAGACAAAATTTTCGAAGTACCAACGAGCAAAATTTTGACAAAATTAAATATCCGTCGACTCTACGACGCGTATAAAAGACGATCACGCGACGTACAATTACCTTGGCGTCGATTATAACGCGAAATTTAAACCAAACCGCGGATAAGACGATTCGCACCTGTGTGATAAACAAACCGCGTTATCTTACGAAAACTTGACCATGAATCATAAATTCTTTTTTTTCCTTTTTTTTTTGAAATTATAACTGCGATAATATTCGCTTTTAAGCGACGAGCGGAAGACTGGCATTTAAAAAATTTCGATTAAAATTATGATAAAAAAAAAAGAAATTGGAAAATAATAACTATCAAAATAATTTCTCGACTTGAGAGGCTAAAAATTCTTTTCACGATCGCGAGTGAAATATTTTTATGACGATAATGTTACGTGCAACGTAATGAGATGAAATTTTTACTTTAACGTGTCTCCACTCCCCCCCCCCTCCCCGCCCCTTTAATCCCTCAGCACGTAATATCGTTGTCCATGGAAGATTAATTTTTTTTAAATCTTTTTTTTTTTATTACCTTGCAATCAGGAATCCCGTGGTTCACCAGCAACGCCAATCCCTTCTCGGAGAGAGCCCGCACAAGTTTCGAGGCGACCTGCTTAACCACTCCCTTCTGCGGGCATCGTTCCGTGCCTGAAATGGGAAGAATAAAAAGAACGTGTGAGCCGAAGAAGAAGGCCGGTTTGTTCGCTTACAGGCTGTTTCATAATCCGATAGTTCTTTAATTATAAAAAAGTATATATTTAATTATAAAAATTAAGATTAAAATTTAAATATGTTTTCTTTTAAATTAAAAAAAAAAGGAATTAATTATTTTTATTTTTAATCGATCGATCAGTTTATTTTATTTGATTGAAACTTAATCAAATCTTGAATGTTTCAACGTATTTCGGATTTTTGAATAAATTTTTGTTTCGTTTTTTTCAATGATTTTCCGAGATATTTATAAAATTTTGTCGTAATTCACGACTCGCTGATACAATGGAAAATATTCGGCTCAAAAATGATACGCAACGTAGTCTGTCGTATATCATCGTGACGTAGGCGAAGTTTCCGCGAAAACCGTTGCACTTACGTATTGCGACTATAAATTTGTCAATAAGACGTACGAGACTTCGAAAAGCGAAGGTGAGAACAGCCGAGGGAACCGTTTCGTCGAGGTCCCCGCCGATTTTTCCGGCAAGCTTGTCTACCTCGTTTCAACTTCATTCGCAACGGCGATAAAAAAACTATTTTACGGGAAAATCGTTCGTCGCCAAAAAAAAAAAAAACTAAATTATTCTCGTACAAATATTTTACAAAAAAAAAAAGTATCAAAAACCTCGTTATTCGAGAATTCCTAATAATTATCAGCAATTTGGACCAATTATTCGTAATTTATTCGATCCAAATTACAGCAATAAAAATTAATTAACAAAAAAACAATGAATTTTTTCTTCTTTTTTCGTATAATTACGATTCTTCTTCAAGAATTTCTTTTTTTTTCGCTCGAGTGGTCCGAGCTTCGAATATCGGTCGTCTCTCGAAAGTGGAATAAATTTTAACGCACTCGAATCGAGCGAGAGAGAGAGAGAGATAAAAAAATATTTAAAAAAATAAAATAAAATATAAGAACCGGCTTTGACGTTTATCGTCCGCTTATGTCACGTTGTGGTTCGAGTCGAGTTCGACTGTGAGAGGCTTATACGTGTGTCAGCGATCGTACCTCGTATATCATCGTCGCACAACAGGCAAACGCGATACCGAACACTATTGGCGAGAAGCACAATTGCGGAAGTACCTCGGTACATATTAATATTTTAACGTCCACCCCCGCCCCTCTCTCTCTATCTTCAAACAAGTAACAAACAAAAAATTCGCAAATTTAAGCGACTCGCAAAATTTTTAAATTCCCGCCAAAATATCCTTTCCCTAATTTCATTCCTTTCCAGAATTTCAAAAATAAAATAAATATGGTTGAATTTCATTTTTTTCCCCCTTGTAAATTCGAGGAGAAAGAACGCGAGGAGAAAGAAAGTCGCGTCGAGACGAAGAGGACGCGTGTGCCGGTTGACTCTCGACAACCGGAAAATCCTCAAGTTCGTGTCCTATTTATAAGCGTTCATGGTGAGAAGAATACCCGAGATGACACGAAAAGAGATTGACCGACTGAGAATTGTGAAACGAGAGAAGTAGCCCGAGCGGAAGCGAAATAAGGGCATCCGGAGTAGGACGAGTGTCTGCCTTATTCGCTCGTGTATATATATATATATATATATATATATATATATATATATATATATATATACGAGCGAATATATATATAAGTTTCTGACAATTTTTTTATTTTTTATTTTTTCCTCGTGTCCTTGGCAGTTAAAAAAATGATTGAAAAATAATTTATTAAATAAATAGTACCAAATAATTGTTTTTTATGTTGTAAATAATTTTATCATAAAATATAGTTCTTTTGTGACAACTTGAATTTAAATATTTTTTTGTATTCCACTTAAAAGAAAAGAGTTATGCAATTATTGATTAAAAGGTCGGAAAATTTTCCATTATTCATAACTCGACAAACTTTGCAATTAAAAAAAATACTCGTCACCATATTTCATCTCGTCGGGTACTAACGATATGCAAAATTTGACTGATTTCTGAGAGATGACTGATCCGACTCACACGGAATGGCCCATATATAAATATATTTCTCCATTTTTTTTCAACACATACGTATAAATATCCTTCTCCATCTCATCACGCGAAATGACCCATATAAATATATATAACTCCATTTTTTTCAAGACATAAATATAAATATACTTGTCCGTCTCTTTGAAGTTATTACCCAGGGCTCTTTGTAATTCGTCCGCGAATTCTATACATCTTCGGATTTCTCGACCTCCGTCGAACACATTATAAAATATGTACGACCTCGCTTAAAATCGCTCCTCGCTCGACCTCGCACGATGCTACGCGCGGTATCGGCTGCTCCTCTCTCGCTTTCGTACACGTTGTATATATTTTGTATTATCCGCGGATGGTTCGACGTTGGACACATGGCATACGATCGTCCATGTCGAAATAAAAATCCTTCGAGCGTCGCAATGTCGAGAATATCGTGCGCGCAAGATTAAAAACAAAATTAAAAAATAATTTTTCTTCCGTTTAAAAAAAATCAAAGAAATAAAATTTTAATCAAAAAATTATGTACTTATTTTTTTTACAATGTATTGTATAGAGAACGTGCGCGATGGCAAAAGACGATTGTTTGAAAAAAAAACAAAAAAAAGCAGAATTTAAAGGACAGAGTTTCGTTTCGAAAACAATTTTTTTATCGTCTGAGAATTGTATTTTAATAATATCGTGTATTATTTGTATAACTCGAGAGAATACGAATTTTCAATAAGACGCTCGGACGTCACAAAACAAAACCAAAAAAAAAAAGACAAAAATTCTCGTTTTTAAATTATGTAACGACCTTGATTCGTTTTTCAATTTTTTCTTTTTTTTCTTCTTCTTCCCTCGAGCAAAGTTTCTTTTTCAATCGTTTATTATTTTCTCAGCCGTTAATAATCGCCTCTGGTATACGCTCGTGGCGCGCATACGACGAGGAATACATTATCCCACTTATATACCGTTCAACGTGCGAGTGGACTGACGATCGTTCGAGTTTTGCATGCGAAACGCCGGGTAGAAGTTTCGACGAGCCCGATGATTCATTCGATCGCCGACAGGGGGCGTGAGAGGCCTTCGATCGACTCGAGGAGTACGTACCGACGAGAGATGACGATGAGCTTTCCTCCATCGGAGTCGATCGGGCCAAGCTGTTCCTATCGCTATAAAAACAATAAATATATCTATATCTGTATATATATATATAGATTTATTTATTGTTTATATATATACATAGAGAGAGAGAAAGAGAGAGAGAGAGAGATAGATAGATAAATTTATTATGCCCTAGTAGTACTTTGGGGCAAAAATTCAGTTACATTTGAATTAGTTGTAACACAATCAAAATAAGATAATACAAAATACAAAATAGAAGTGAAATACAATATTAAATCATAATAGTTCTAAACCTAACAAAGAGAGAGAGAGAGAGAGAGAGAGAGAATCGAGGGGGAAATGCTTCGCGGACAAAGTGCTCTCGGTTCTCTCGCCTCGAAATTTATATATATACGTACGAGATCTAAACGAGATGGGTTTGCCCGCGATTTGCGCGAATAAAGTTCGTTGACGCAAAAGCCAAATTTATATTTAGTCGGTCTGCCTCTCGGCTCCATCGAGACTTATATACGGTTTGTTCTCATTCTCTCTCTCTCTCTCTCTCTCTCTCTCTCTCTTTCTCGCTCGATTTATTTCGCGAACAACGGACGCATATTTAAACTCGTTCTCTATCGAATCAATGAAGTCTTGGGGTACACACTCGAATCGATGAAGTCATGTGTAGTAAAACGAGACTCGACTGATCGATGCAATAAACTACCTTGGCTGCGCATAAACGTTCGACACAACACGGAATCAGCTGTCGAAACGTCGATTCGCCGACGTGCGAGCGTCAACAGGAAAATAAATTATAAAAACGTCGAAGCAATTTTCATTCCTCCGATCAAACGTTCTCGGGGTACTGTTAAAATCGTTCGATCCTTTCAAACGATCGCCAACGATTATTGAAAAAAAGAAAAAACATTCCAGACGAAAATACAATCTTCATGAATTATTAAATTTTCTTCTTTCTCTTGTATTATTTTGTATAATTAAGTTTCAATCTAACATAATAATTAAGTCTTATCGTCGAATGATTTAATCGCGATTTTATTATTTTTATTTCATCGTTTTTTCTTCATTCGATTCGACTTTTTTTCATTTTTCGTTCAAGCTTAGCGACAAAAGGAGAAAGAGGTTTCAAAAAATAAAGAAAGAGAGAGAGGGAGAGAGAGTCGACCGGAAAGCGACTCCGTTCCTGCTGATATTGTATCGCGGTTCTGGTTAATACGGTATATAACGCGACTTATATATTGCAGTGACGCACGACGAGAGGGGGGCGGTTACCATCGAGTATATAACGTCGACGTAAGTACATATCCGTATTCCCGTTAAGCTCGAACCTCGTTCAAAACGGATATATATATTTTTAATTCTTCGAATCGCGAATAATCTATCGCACGTATTTATTTATTAAGAATAATGTTATTCGCGGACGAGGACGACTTTGCGTTTTCCCATAGGCAATGACGTATCTACCAACTTATGTTTAAATGCTACGAATAGTACTCGTGATTTTGCATATGAAGGTTGTCGAGAGGTGGAAAAGTAAAAGTAGTGGGGATGAAAGAGTCTCGATGGATTCTTATCACCGATCGAGGCGCACGTTTTTGCCGATTAGTCGTAGGAAAAAACTACTCGAACGAGAGAGTGGGATGTTTCGAATTTGCTGGTATACAGGACGTTCCAGGTCGACTCGATAAATTTGATCGTTTTATTATTTTACGAATCTTATGTTTAATTCTATTTTTTATTATTATCGCGTGGTTTAATTATTGATATTTTGCGTTTAAAAAATATAGTTTTGTAAAAAACTTTGGTACAGGGTTATGCGAATAAAAGTGACAAATAATAATAAAATAATAGAATATAAAAAATACAAAATTTGAGGGAAAATCATAAGTTGTAAATGCAATTATTTATATCGATATAACTTTTGCACCAGGGAATGAATTATTTGTATTTCAATCTTATTAAAATAATTCAAAATAGTTAATAAAATTTTGATAAAATGTTATTTTTAATGAATTAAACATAAATAAATGAAAATAGGATAAGTTTTGAAAATAATTTTGGAACAATATCGAAAGTAACTACGATTTTCCGATAATAACGAATGCTCGAATCGAGCGATAAAACGTGATGATAAGTGGCAATTTCCCTTTTTAAAGATGATGTACATATTTCCAAGATTAATATCGGATCGGATTCGGAATGATCAATGGCATGGTTTGTTTGCGTCGGTCAGGAAAATATATTTTCCGTATCACCCGATAAAAAAATAAGCGATACACCCGGATGTTTGCACTGGCGGCCATTAGGACGCGAATACGAGGCGGTCGAGCTAGTCCGAGCGCCATACACGGGGCGGAAGCGCGGTAGACGCGAGACCGATGGAAATTTTTTTTTTATTGCTTTTATCGATAAATTTATCTTCAATTATGGACACGCAGGTACGAGAAGGTGGGCTTTAACGCGACGCGAGATTCTCGTACGTATCATCTTCTCCTTATCTCACGATCTATATAGGGGAGAACGAGAGGAATATAAATAAAACATTAATTCCGGGGTAAAACGGACCACCGAAAAAAAAATTCGTATTTCACGCGATTAATATTTCTTTCTTTCAACCATGGCAATAAAACTTAATTCCCCATTGTAATAAGTAATTTTTGTGAATTAGAATGGCGCTAATAAAATATTTCCGAGTTCAAAAAAAAAAAATATTTATTCTTTTAATGCGAAGAATTAAATTTCTTAGAAATTATTCGTTACAGATTCTTTTCGCGATATATCAAAGTCAATTTTTTTTTTTTAATCGAATCGTACAGCGCGTAAATTTGTGATTCGACGTGGAATAAAACACGCGATGCGATAAAATTTGAAATTTTTCCGATAATCACGAAGCGTAGCGGAGTTCTACTTTTTTTTTTTTTTTTTTTACAATGTAAATATCGCGATGTTAAGCTCGCGTGTGACGAGTCTCGTGATGTATGTTAGAAGAACCAGAAAAATAAACAACTTACGTGCACAAAAGGCCGACCGGTGTGCGAAACGGCGGAAGAGGGAGATAAGAGCGACGATCGGCGAGTACGGAGGAGCGCGTGGCTACACGTGATTGTATCGTGAAGTGACTTCAAGTCTCTCGTTAACGTCACCTCGTCACATGCTTAATAACCATAATATCTTTCCTCGTATTCTGTGTGATTTTTTTTCTCTCTCTCTCACTTTCAATTCTCACCTGTATCATTAATTAATCGAACGATTAATGTTCCACGAACCAATTAATCACTGTATTAATTCGCCTTTGTTGCTGAACGTGACAAAGAAAAAAAAATTGATCTATGTGTTTTCGTGAAATTAGGAATTAATTGAATCAATCGTTATTCAATTTGGGTAGAAAAAAATACAAAAATATAATTTTGTTCATGTTCTGGCCAAGATGCAATTTTTTGTTAACAAATAATTTTTTTTTTTAGATAATCGTATTTGATTTTTAATCTAATTTTTAATAGAGCCTGAAAATTAATATTGAACAGAAATTTCTTTTTTTTTTGCATGTCGTTTAGGTATATGATTTGTTTACAAAGACAGAAACAATGTCGCGACTGCTGGTCTATTCTCGAGACAACTTCCCCTTGGATATATACACTGCCTATATATACATATATAAATATATATATACGAGTTGCTGCATCTATAGCTATATATATATAGAGAGAGATAATTAAAAGTTTGGAAGAAACACAAACCGGTCGAAACTGGATTTCGAACGTTCTCTATCGTTTCTGCATTCGAGCAGAACGCGCCAAGTGCCCAACCTCCTCGTTGCAACCGAGAGAGTGAGAGAAAAAAATGAAGAAAAAAAAAATAACGCTATGTAGAAAGTCTCCGTTACGATATGGAAGGTGACAAACACTATACAAGTCGTATATGTTACACGTTCTATCCATCGATATATGCACGAATGTTCCACACTCGAAGCTCGTCTGTGACATTTTACAAGTCCTAGATACATGTATATTATCCAAGGTGTATAATAATAATAATAATAGTCTGCGAGGGGTTCGGGTCGAACAGAAATTTTGCAATCGTTTCTGCCCACGCGTATTATGTGACTTTCTCATAATATTTTGCACGATACCTACGCGTGTAAATAAATGAAGAAATAAATTAATATTATTAAACGACTTATTAAATTGAATAGAAAAAAATGATGTGCAAATTATCGTTCGTTCTTGATTAATTAAAAAATTGAAACTAACCGAATGAAAATTTGTATACTTTGAAGAAATAATTGATCGTAGATGTATCCGGATTATCTTTTTTATCTTTTATCGATATCATCGCCGCGTCACTCGGAGATCGTTCGATCGTCATTTTCACACAAGAAAATAACAACGCGTGTCGACTTCGACGTTGAAACAATTCGAGCACGTTCGAGAACGACTCGATCATCGACGAGCCTGAATATGTAGGAAAAATTGTTGGAGCAACGTGCGAGGCGTCGGGAATTCCGCAGCTATTGTGAAAAAGAAAAACGTATGAGAGAGAAAGACTGATGAGAGGCCTCGAGCTAAATGCTCAACGATGTGAAATACACGTTGGCATTCGAGTCTCTCACGGGCCGGAAAAGATAACAAAAAATGTCGACTCGACGATTATAGAAACAAAAACAAAAATTATCATATTTTCAATCTTTTTATACAAATAAAATCAATATTGTTAACGAAATAATTAAACACAAAAATATGAAACGACTTTTACAAAGAAGATTAAAGTTTCGTAATGATAATGTTTGATAAATGATTTTTTGATTCGTTCGAACGATCCGTGGTCGCGGTTATGCAACGATATTTCGTAGAAAAAATAAAATAAAAGTGTCGCGCGCGCGCCCGGCTTTTGTTACGTTCGTGGGTCGATTTAAATTCTTACGCTTTCGTCATTCTCATGAAATGCGCGAGTGGAGAGATAGCGAGGAGGGAACCGAGCCCTTGACGTGCCATCGCGAGCGTCATCGTTGTCCAAACGCCGTAATAGCATAGCGAGCGTATGTATACGCATGTAGAAAATTCTTTGCCTACAGGATAAAGCTAATTGACCCTAATCACCCGAAACTCGAGGCACGCGGTGGATTATGCATAAAATCCCCGCTCTCTCCTCCAAATACGACACCACAACAAATATCTATCCGTCGTAAACATCGTATTACCTTGGCCAAAAAGTAACTGCGTTTTTTTCACTCTTGAACGGCTATACGTTCCAATGTATAAGAGACGCAGTTACTTTTTGGCCAAACTGTCAACGCTAACATTTACCATCGTATATCGTGCAAACTACCGTGTATTTTTTTCTACAACTATGACATTTCATGAAAAACATAAAAATGAATATATACAAACATTTTTTACCAAAAAATCGTCCAAATTGTTTATAAATTTGTTTATTTTTCTTTCAACGCGAATCTACACGTATGCTGTTATACATCGCGTTGATTTACTATCACACGCGACGCGAGATAATCGACGCCCGGATATCATGACGATCGAACTTTATTCTCTTTCGTTCCGCTCGATTCGTTTTTCCCTCCCATATTTATGTTGCATCGCATATTCATACGAGGAAAAGAATACGAGAACAAACGCTGAGGCGATTGATTACAAAGAGATACGCGAACGTCGATTAAAAAGACGGATTGTGTCCGACCGGCGATATATTTTTATTGTTGTTATTATCGCGAAACCGGCGGGGGTGGGGGTGCGGGGGGAGGCTCAAGACGCAATAAATTGTAATTCGATAGGATTGTCCGAGAACCGAGAGAGCGGCAACGCGCGAGATCGAAGTATCGCAGGGGAATATCGTTTTTGCGGTTGCTAGAGGATCGGGCAAGTGCGGGGCAATTAGGGTCAGCAAGAAACCGCAAACTTTGCATTTTAAACAAATATCTAGTTAACCCCGAGAAACCGGTTATACTTCGATAATTATTAAAGACGCGACGACAATTTTACGTGAAAATTTTTCTTTCTTTTTTTCTTCTTCATATATTCAGATAATTTTTTAATAAATTGTGGAAAAATAAATTGTTGTTATTGATATCACGTGACTCGATATCAAGTAGAAAATTGCTTGAAAAGTTTGAAATAGGAAAAGTTAATTTTTTTCTCGACCACCATATATTGCCCCCGCTCTTCGAGCATCGATCTTATCACAACTTTAGTATCAGAAATTACGTTCAGACAGTTCTTTCGCGCTCTAACAAAAAGCCGAAGTAATAAGAAAATATCGCGTTGCCTCTGAGCGACGAGCAATCATCATTGCCACGATCTCTTTCTAAAGACACGCGAAGAAACAACGAAATACCTAACGATCTCGTCTCGTTTTACTTCCCGCGGTAATAAACTCGCAAAAGCGTAACGACGGGTAAAAAATTCTGAAAACCGCAACGAAAGGATCGATTTACATACCGAGAATATAATTATATCGTCGCATTTCCGGACGCAAATTCGTGGACGATCGGTATATCGTAATCGTCTCGGTGCGAAATTATCGTCTCGTGGAATTATCGTCTCACCGGCGTCTCTCTTTTAAAAGACTTCTCTCTCCAGAACTCGAATGTACCAGGTACTTTTTTAATCGTAGGCGATGCACGCGCGCGCGAAAGTACCGACGAGCGTGTCGGACCGCGGCGGGCTCGCAGCGAGTCACGTGAAAAACCTTCTTCGGCATCGTTTTCTAACTTTCGCCACGACGTTTAACCGCTACGTACCCGCGACACGTGAGAAAATCGCCGGGGGCTTCGCCATCGCGACTTTTTTGTTGTACGATCGCATCTCTTTGATTTTTCTTTTTTTTTTCTTTCTTACAATTAACTTTTTCAACCTGATTTCTTGCTGTGAATTAAAATGCAGAGAGACAAAACGAAGCTTTGAGATCGTGGGACGATCCTCGAACGCGTCCGGCTAAATCGTCCACGAATGGCGAAGCTTTTCCACGGAGACTTCGATGCCCGAAGTCCGAACAAGCGAGACGCTTATCTCTCTTCTCACCTCGAATCGTCCTATTATTTATTCGTTCGTTCATCTTGCTTTTTCGACGTTTTTTTTACCTCGAAATATCCGTAGAAATAAAATAAAAATAGAAACAACATAACGATCGAGTCAATTACCGACAAATTGATTCGTTCGCGACGGTACGAATGGGAATAAAGTCGAAGACCCCCGGGGGTCAGTGGTCGACGCAATGGCGCGGATTTTATAAAATGTGCGAGAGACGCGAGTTCTCGATACGTAAAGTCTTCCAATTTATCGGATTATATTTTCCCGATGACGAATTAAGCGTGTATTAATTGATACATTAAAAATTGTATAAATTATACTAACAAATAAAAGTTCATTTGACCAAAGAGTAATTACGTTTTTGTTTTCGAAAAAAATCGTTTATATTCGAGAGATCTATATTAGAAAGGCGATTATTTTTTGGTTCGCATATACATATTTATATATATATATATATACCTATATATATATTTATATACGTATATATAGACATTGTGTTCAAAAGAAACGAGACTCTTGCGTGATATAAAACGATGATCATCGTTTCTCTCAGAGTTCGTCGCACTTGCTGGGCGCGCTTACACGCTCGAATCGTGAAGCTCGCGCGAGTCTCTCTCTCTCTCTCTCTCCTCCGTACTAATATCGCTGTTATTTCGCAGTTGGTCGTTATATATATATATATATAGCGTGCTCTCTTCGTGCGCGTAACTTTTAACGAAGAAAGAGCGATAGGGTAATTTAATTCCAGGAGTGACGAGTTAGCAATCGTCGAATGGAGGAGGAAACGAGGAGAGGGAGAAAGAGAGATAGGGAGGAGGGAGAGAGAGAGAGAGAGAGATAATAATTAAAATAAAAATAAAATATAGTGATATGGATCTGAGATACGAGACGAAGAAAGAAAAAAAGAAAAAGGCTCGATGATTGTGACACGAAGCAGTTGAATGATCAGCCATTTTCTTTTTTTTCTTTTTTTCACTGTATTCTTTTTTTTCTTTCTCTTTCTCTCTCTCTCTCTCTCGCTCTCTCTCTCTCTCTCTCTCTCTCTCTCTCTCTCTCTCTCTCTCTCTCTCTCTAGCTCGTCACCGTTTCCAGAGAACGGTGAACATTCATTTTCCAGGGACAGAAAACGATCGTCCATTCATCCGTGCGGCGAATTTCTCGAACGCGTTATTCTCTCGAGACTGACAACGTCAGGCTGTCAAAAGTCATGACGAGGAATACACCGGGACAAAGGTGAATCGATATAGACGATTTCCATAGTAAAAAATTGAAAAAAACATTTTTTATGCGTCTTTGCGACTAAAAAAAATGAACACCCGATGTTTTTTTCGATTTATTTGATTTTCTTACTTTTGTTTTTTTAGAAAATTGAAGTTAAATTTTGTTTTTCTCGTGTATCCCAAAATTTGTCTAAAAACCGGAAGTACGAGTGACGTGCGACTTTCATTTTACGATTTTACATCGAAACTTCCATTCGACGCGTTCGGTGCTCGTGGATTAATATAAATAACTCCGCGTAACGGCAAAGGTGAAGGTTTTGGTTACACGTTATTCGTATTAGATGAGACCTTGGGAAAAAAAGTAAGAACGGTGTCAAAGTATATAACGCGTGGAGAGACGTACAAGCGTTTGTTGCTACTGAGAGGTTAGCAGATTTTTTCTAGAAATCGGTTCACCCTAAACGAACGATAATAATTATATCGAGCTTGTATCGACCTTGAAAGTAATTTTTTTTGTCCAAAATTGGAGAGTTTAGCAGAGGGTTGGAAAGGTTAGCAGATTTTTCTAGAAATCGGTTCACCCGAAACGAACGATAATAATTATATCGAGCTTGTATCGACCTTGAAAATAATTTTTTTTGTCCAAAATTGGAGAGTTTAGCAGAGGGTTGGAAAGGTTAGCAGATTTTTCTAGAAATCGGTTCACCCGAAACGAACGATAATAATTATATCGAGCTTGTATCGACCTTGAAAATAATTTTGTTTTGTCGAAAATTGGAGAATTTAACAGAGAGTTGGAGAGATTAGCTGATTTTTCTAGAAATCGGTTCACCCCAAACGAACGATAATAATTATATCGAGCTTGTATCGACCTCAAAAATAGAATTTGTTTTTATCCAAAATTACTTTAATTCAGATTTTAAGAATTTACGTTCTAACTCCACTTCTTCTCCCTTTTGTTATTTTTTATTCTACTAAACGCTTATTTCACAAAATCGCTCGAAATAAACGTTTTTACAAATCACGAGCTAATTTGGTCCATTAGCTAAGTCTTCGTTGGAGTTCTAAGACGGAATTATATTCATAATTGTCTCATATATCGAATATATCGTCATAGGCGTGTGCTATAAGCACACCGGAAATGGGATGCGAAACGTGGTCTCACTTGGCAAGTTGTCCCTCCTCACCGTGACTCGAGACTGAATATATATAAATATTACCAATAGCCCCCTCTCTCTCTCTCTCACCCTCTCACTCCCTCTCTCTCGCTACACATATACATATATCGAGTCTTTGAAAATCCATTCACGTCTAACGTAGACGTTTCGAAAAACCGCCCGAGCGAATAATTATAAAAACCCTTAAAAAAAAAATCACACTCCTGTGGCCCCGACAAAAAATAATTAATTAAATATTAATGAACGGTCGCTCGAATCAACCCCTATAAATAATTAAATGATCGTCACCTGATCGTTAAAAAAAATCTCTTGATAATCAATTAAACATTAATTTGCGTTACCGACCATTAATAAATGTTTTATTCCCACGCCACATTGTTTTTCTTTTTTTTTTGTTTGCCCCCTCGAAACTCAACCGAACAATTGCAATTCGTACATTCTCACGGCTCGCGTTTTATCAGTACGGAAAAAAGTCAACCTCCGGCCCACATCGACGAGGAAAAACCACATCAACGTCGACGTCGACGTCGATGTCGAGAGTCGCGTTCCAGTGCAACGACGAGTCCCGTCGTTCTCACAGAGCGAACAATTTTGCATTGTAAAAATGCACTTCCTGTTTATGCGCTTCGTACACACAACCCCCCACCCTGTCTCCCCTACACACACACACACACACACACACACACACACACACAAACATTTATAAATTTACTATAGTCATACGGCCATTCCGCGATGCGAATCGGGTCGCAAAAAATTAATAATACCAAAATAGACGAAACGAGAAGAAAATGACAAAAAATTACAAACGAGAAAGAAAGAAAAAAGAGAAAATTAGACCTCGACGAGCGTTCGTTCGAGTCGGGTGTCAGTTGCGTGTTTTGCAAGCTCGCCGAACGAGGTACGGAGAGCGATCTCGAAGAGAGGGCAAGAAGAGTGAATAAAAAAAAATAAAAAAATAAAATTAAAAAAAGTACCCCGAGAGTCTCTCGACGCGTGCGTGTGTTCTCTTTGTGACGAGCCAAAACGCGGTATACGCGTATGCCTAGAATAACTAGTGCCACAAACCTTTATACATACATACATGTGTGTGTGTGTGTGTGTGTGTGTGTGTTTATGTGTGTCGTACTATTATAATGTCGTATAGAGTAGCCCTCGCTCTATTATAGTGGCGCGTGTACTGTATACAGTAATATATACGCTGTAAGTATAAAGTTAACGTATAGATGGCGTGGTGTGCGTGGCGGTCGCGCGAGTCTCTCTCTCTCTCTCTCTCTCTCTCTCTCTCTTTCTTTCTTTCTTTCTCTCGTGGCAGCAAACCCTTTTATTTGGTCGTTGGCCCGATGCCCATCTCTCGCCAAACGGAGCAACCGCTCTACCAGAGAAAGAGAGAGAGAGAAAGACGAAGTTAAGAGAGACCGAGAAGAATATATAATGCTCGGTTTACCATAGCGCGAGTTTGAGATTCTGTCGCGGGAGTCTTGAACCGTCTAGACGTCCCGAATCTCGCTCTTTCTCATATATATGTATATATATACATACATATATATATATATATATATATATATATATATATATATATATATATATATATATATATATATATATATATATATATATATATATATATATATATATATATATAGGTATGTATTTGCTTGTACATGTGTCTATAAGTTTATATATAAGCAATCGCGATTCTCTCCCGCCTCTTTCGAGCCACTCGAAAATGGTGGCGCCTCTGTCGTCGTCTATTCCAATCTCACTAGCGGCAGAATCGTATACTTCTTCTTATAGCTACATATATATATACCTCGTCCCTTGCACATATATATATATATATGCAAGGGACGAGGTTGATTCGATAGGAATGAAAGAGGACAAGTTTCGCAGCTCGTGAACCGGTGCCTCTTTAAGTTTCTCGTTTTTATCATTCAGGGATGGAGAACACCAAGGCGTTAATATCGTCGTCTTTGATTAAGTAAATTAAAACAATATTTATTTAACGTTTATAGTTTTAACATTTGGACGAAAATGGAACGCGAACACATTGGCAAACAAAGTCCACGCGACGAACGTTGGCGTGGACCGCTCATGATGTTGTATATATATATATATATATAGCTAGTAAAATATATATGGGCTAGTCGTATAGTGTAGGTATATATGTATGTATATATTTTTTTTTTAGCCCACGCACTGAGTCACAATATATTCCATTACAATATGATACGGCTGTAGAGAACTTGGTATGAAGATTACACTATATATGTATAGTTATATGTATTTCTCTCTCTCTCTCTCTGTCTTTCTCGCTGGCTCGCAATTTAGCTGGCACGTTCTCGAATGCGTACGTATGCGTATATATAGGTGCGTGCTGCACGCTGTAATCGTATAATGTATGAATAAGCGTCCTGAATCTTCATATCAACGTTGAGGCAAACTCGTTGTCCTAGTCGCGATTCGTTTCACTCAGAGGCCCCCCCACAGTCAGCTCAAGATTAATCCTACACGCTTCGTATACGCGCTTCGTACCGGCTCGGACCAGTTCAATTTTTGTGATCAAGTTGAAATTATAATAATAATAATAATTATAATAATAATAATAATAATAAATAAAATAATTTTCGATTTTCTAAAAATATTTTCTTTTTCTTTTTGTATTTCGATCAAGAAGAAAAATAAATGACTATAAATTTGTCTATTGGACGCGTGGGTGGATGAATTTACACCGCAATTTCGAATGCGCCAAGAGTTAACGCATGTACACACGAGCGACTTTCGGTTTCACGATAATATAAGCTAATTACGTATTATCCCGATGTTATAAGAGGGAATGCAGTGTCCGAGACGGCCTACGCGTGGCTAACCGACTCTGATTCATCAGTATCATCGTTCTAACTAATATATATATATATATATATATATATATATATATGTTTTCATGTTTATACGCAACACCTATAGTTATAGTACGAAGCTAATGAAAAGAATTCCAACTATTCGACGAGAATCGTTAAATTATATATATATATATATATAATTGTTGAATTTAACGATTCTATATATATGTATGTATGTATGTATCTACACGCATTTATGACTCGAATGAATAGACGTCCGCGTTTTCGCAACTCTTGCCAAGTGAGTCATCGTCGGCCTCTTCCCGCGAACCGATAAACTTTGTCGATGTTACGAATCGAAAACGTCACTAAAATACAAATAGATAAAAAATTAAAAAAAAAAAATCTTTTCTACGCACAAAAAATCACGTGTTCCAACCGTGCGAAAGAGACTTTCGTAACTGTTCGAACGAAAAAAACTACAGGTCTACGAATTTAATTTTCAACGTGAATATAATTCTCGAACGATTCTTATCATTGCGATCGAAGAAAAAAGATCGTTTCGTGTGAATTCATTTAACGACAAAATGTATCGAGACAACAAGAATATTATCTTTTTGCTAAAACGAGCGAGAAGGAAAAATTGTGAAATATTTTTTGTTTATATCGCAATTTGTATTTTAATTATTGAAAATTTGTAAAAAATAATATTAAAAATTCGATACTTTTTGGGCGAGCGTAAAAAGTCGGTAAAATGAAAGACTCTGTAGAGAGGGAAAGAGAGAGAGAGAGAGTTATTATGTGTGTGTGTGTGTGCGTGTCCGTAGTCTGGCGAGAGGTGGGAAAGGGCCCTTTGTAAGAGAGAGGGGCTCTGACCTCAACGGGTCGGTTGAGGCGGGCCCGAGGCCGAGTGGCGAGGGGACCGAGGGAAAGGACGAACGAACTCGTTGGGTACCAGGCCAACCCGATACATATATAAACACACGCACACATACACACACAGTCAAGTCGGTTGCTAAGCAACGCAAAACGTTTCTTTCTCTCTCTCTCTCTCTCTCTCTCTCTCTCTCTCTCTCTCTCTCTCTCTCTCTCTCTCTCTCTCTATCCAATCTTCTACATATGTATAACGCTATCCTACCATCTTTCTCCTTTTTTTCCCTCTCAACCACTCGATCACTGTCGAGTCTTCCTTTTTTCCCCCCTTGAAAGCAAAACCACGCGACCGTTTCCCACGATATTCGTGGAAAAAAAAACATTTGTTCATCGTGAAAAATGCATTCTCCATTGTTAGCTTTTCTTTCAAAGTATCGAAGGGAGAGGGGACGAAAAGTGGTCGAGGGTGGAAAAATTTCGCGAGTCGAGAAGGATTTTAGGGGTAAGTTTTGAAATTTTTGGAAAAGGACGAACAAATTCGTGAACTTTGTTTTTTTTTTATAACATTTCGTTCTTTTTACTCTTTTCGTGACGATTCGTCGTACGTCGTGAAATTCGTTTCAGAGGTCGCTGCTCCGATTACGAATACGCACGATGTATCACGAAGTCACGTTTCTCCCTCCCTCTCTCTCTCTCTCTCTCTCTCTCTCTCTCTCTCTCTCTCTCTCTCTCTCTCTCTCTCTCTCTCTCTCTATCTCTCTCTGTCTCACTCGCCTGGTTATATTCTCGGAGAAGCGAAATTCCGGTCTGCAAGAATACGTGCAAAGAACGAGAGAGAGAGAGAGAGAGAGAGAGAGAGGGAGAGAAGACTCGAGAAATTCCGAGACAATCTCGCGTAACTCCACGCCTCACCTAAGTCCCAGTGGCAAAACGTAAAAACAATAATTACAAGCGTGTGAAAGAAAAAAATTCAATCGTTTCAGCTCAATTTCAATCAAACAATTAAGAAATGATGATTAGCGATAATTTACTCCGTTTCACATTAAATCTGCAAATTTTATTTCAATTAATGAAAATAATTAATTGGGAATCGATCGTTCGCCAATTGAATTATTATCCAAATTACATTTTCCTTAGAAAAAAAAAACCTCGCATTAAACGAAAACATACTTTTTACGATTTTGAAAATTTTAACGATTTAAAAAAATTTTTTTTTATCAATATTTACTTGGAATTAGAGCAAAAAAGTTTTAGAGCAAACGTTGCTATTAATCATATATCGAGGTATATACACATATACATATATACATGCGGTATATAAGAGCTAATCGAGCGGCAAAAAAGAATCGCGTGGGTTCGATCGATCGATCGAATCACGCGTCCAATAAGCCGCGACGACTCGAGTCTTCTATCGACCGCACACTGCGCCCTCTATCTATCTCTCTCTCTCCCCTACTTATTCTCAATATACATATATATATATATATCTAGAAAGACATCGGTGTCCTCACCGTTTTTCATCTGGTTTCACCGTTTTGACGGTATTTCGTCGATTCGAAAACGTGGCAATCGTCTCTGACACTGTATTATTATTATAAATATATGTACAATTATATACATATATATACAAAAGTTGTAAAAAATGTAGACTGCCGACAAACACACACACACACACACACACACACACACACACACACACACACACACACACACACACACACACACACACACGCACACACGCACGCACGCACGCACGCACCCGCACACACACGCACACACACGCACACACACACACACACACACACACACACACACACACACACGCACACGCACGCACACACACACACACACGCACACGCACGCACACACACACACACACACACACACACACACACACACACACACACACACACACACACACACACACACACACACACACACACACACACACACACACACACACACGCACACACGCACACACGCACGCACGCACGCACGCACGCACCCGCACACACACGCACACACACGCACATACACACACACACACACACACACACACACACACACACACACACACACACACACACACACACGCACACGCACGCACACACACACACACACGCACACGCACGCACGCACACACACACACACACACACACACACACACACACACACACACACACACACACACACACACACACACACACACACACACACACACACACACACACACACACACACACACACACACACACACACACACACACACATATATATGGGTGTGTGCGTGTATAGACATAAACATGCAACGAACATTTTTGAGAACTCTAAATGTATACAAGTATATACATCCTACCTCGTAGGTATAACGGTCCACCGTGTAACCGTAAGCTTCGCCCGAATGAGTCTCTCGATACGCATACATGAATTTCATTCTACATGTACCTACGTTTATATATATATATTGCTATGTGTAGAATTAAATTATATATGTATAAAACTATATATATATATTAGTTAGGAATGGTAATCGTATTTGCAAGAGTCTCCGACATACTTCATTACGGTATGTGCCACTAGATATCTATCGTGCATACGTACAGTCGGTATATAATAGCGCGTGTAATATTTTTTTATTTCTAGTATAGACATATATATATTTACGTCGTACGTCCTGCATCAAGGACGCAAGAAATGTCTTTCGTCACGCGTTTTGCCTTCGCGCGTAAATTGGCGGCCGCGGCATCAGCGGTTCGCTTCAAAGTGCAGGCGTGCGCTGGCGCGCGTGCGCGCCCGCGCGAGACAATTACGTTTTTCGCGAGTTGACGAGGTTTTGTAATCGAGGGAGCTCTGTACGACCGGTGCGAGATGAGAATTGTGTGCATGCGTGCGCGTGTATAGCCTGTCGGCTGCGCGTGCGCATGCGCGCTCGACCCTGCGTGTGCGCGCATGCGTACGTGTGTGTAAGTGCTTGTTTTCTTATGTATTGGTATATGGGTATGCGTATATGTATACGCGTGGGTATACGGGCACCCGAACCAACTGCCCCGATTGCCAACTCTATCGATGGCCGCATTCGATTAGTCCTACTTCGTTTCCCTCGCTCTATACGACACGAGTACCAAACGGTATGCGGTCCAAGGATCGTGGGTAGAACTAATATGTGTCGTTCTAATATGCAAATCTTCGTTAGACGCGATCGAACGTAAGCGGCGATAAATTCGATTTTTTTTTGTTTTATCGTCCGTGGATCGGTTGCAGCGTTTTATTTTTGAGCTAATTTGTTTATTTATCCAAGTATTGTTTCGTTGTGGACGCTCGGACGCCATTTTTTGGATTTTGTTTCTTTTCGACGGTTTGTAAATTTGAATTGGAGCTTTTGATCAAGTTGCGCGACGATGCGAAATTTTAGTATGTTTTTTGATAATTGTATGAAATTTCTGTTAAATTTCTGTGTTTGAATTACTTTTTACTCTGTAATTAAAGGCTTTTGTGCTTTAATTTGTTTAATTACTCGATCTATTAGCTTTAATTTTGTATTGGTGTAATATTTCATTTTTGTTTGTCTCATCACGCAGTTTAAAAAAAAGAAAGCTAATTTTAAACTTATTCTCCAATTTACTCCAATTTTAATTTTCTAGCATTTCTATGTTATCAAATTTGTTGTCCACCCAAGATCACTCTATTATCGTACTTCGTCGTCGCACCAATGAAAAACGCACCAAAACAATGCAATTACTCGAAAAATAAAAAAAAATTAATCATCTATTTTTGTTCACGATTTTTTCATGTATCGCACAATTATATTATGAATAATTGTATATTTGATGAAAAATCGCTTACCCATATGAGCCAGATCGATAATTGGTATCTCGCATTTGCTGAGAAGAGTCTCGCAGCTTTTGCTCACGGTGGACGGTGCGCTCGTGCAGCTCATCTTTCCTTCTGTGGATGCTCGCTCTTCGTGCACGTAGCGACTCTCTTCTTTCCCCACTATATATGTATGTATATATATATATACACACACACTCAGCTCAGCTATCGTAGGATCAGCGCAGCGTGTGTAATCCTCGGGAACGAATAGGCTGCAGGCGAGAATCTTT
Source organism: Netelia inedita (assembly GCA_964017225.1). NCBI lineage: Eukaryota > Metazoa > Arthropoda > Insecta > Hymenoptera > Ichneumonidae > Netelia > Netelia inedita. The sequence goes on along the minus strand of OZ024920.1, from coordinate 6,217,967 downwards.
CCCGGACGCACGAGAGAAAAAAAAATCTTTAAAAATGGTTAAACGAGAACCGAGGAAGAAAATAAAAATCGGCGCGATGAGAGCGACGAAGATGCAGGCAAGATATTGCGAGAGGTTGAGGGAGAGAGAGAGAGAGAGAGAGCGATGAGGAGACTCGCCGGACGCGAACTTCTCTCGGGTTTTACTTCACTCGGGTCGATGCGCTTTCCACCCGGCGCACACCGCAAACAGACTCCCTCGACTACTTCTTATTCTTCTTCTTCGTCTTAGTCTTCGTCTTCTTCTTCTTCTTCTCTCTCACACTCCGGGCCTACCGCACGGTACAACTATCGCGTGAATCTCACTTCTTCTTCGAACATGTGGGCCTCGTTCTATAACCTCCTCGGTTCTCCGCTACGAATTTTCTACTCGTTTTCTTTCAATAGGCTTTTCACCCGGAAACTCGGCGAATTCACGATTCTCGACCGGTCTCTTGTATTTTCCCACGAAGATACTTTAAGTGGTAATTTATTCGCGTATGAAATACGATGCTTCACCGGCGATCGAAGTTTCCAAGATTCCCTCGTTGCCCCTTCGTCCCGTCGCGATGCACTGATTTTTTTTCCCCACTGATTCTACCGACCAACCTCACTAGAATATCCAGGAAAATATCATACTTAACGTCACTGATCCGTAACTCTCGGAACTGTGCGGGCACTTTCGAAACGGTTTTATCCCTCGGCGGGATGCGCTCCGAGAAGACGCTTTCGGAAGGAGCAAAAAAACACGTGTGCGCGCGCGCGGCGAAAGATACAATTTTCTAGTTGAAAATAATATTAAAGAACAAAATGGCCTCCCGGCACTTGCGATGATGATTTTACGTGAAAGTTTTGCGATATTTATTTATCACGCACGGCCAACCCCCTAACGGTAGCCGTAAGAAAAGAGTTTATTGTGGGGCTGGTGGTACGGCAGGTAGACGTGTACGTGACTGTGAACTGGTGGGCACATGCTATGCTCTCGTCGGAGTGGCGAACGAATAAGAACTGAACACTGAACGGCCGCGCTCCGGACTGTACGTGCAGGAGCGATAGTAACGCGTGGGTAAGAGGGAGAGACAGACAGAGAGAGAGAGAGAGAGAGCGTTTTCACCGAGTGGCAGTGGTAAAACTCCAAGCGAGGGAAAGAGAAAGAAACGCGTTCTGCTCTCTCTGATGCTTTACTTGTACTGGTCGCGCGTGCTTCACGTTACTACCAGAACGTTCAACGTCGAGCAGGATTCAAAACCAGCCGACGCACACATACGTATGCACATGCACAAAGTCGTTCGCGCGGGTTGCCTTACCGTCTGGACGCGTTTTGTCGCCACTCCACCACACGCGGGCGCCACCACTCTGCGATCGGCAACTGTGCGAACTAACGATTCACGATCGCGCCCGAACTTTACCGAATTCTACCGATCGTCGATTCGATATTTCAAATATTATACGTCGCGTAGCCAACCAGCGAACTTTGATTAATCTTTACGTTTTATGACGAGTACGCGAATGTGCAGAAATCATTTATGCCACATGATTTATCGAGATGATCGAGATATCAATCGCGATGCGACGGAACGAAAATAGCAACGGATTATTTGTGGAGGCTCACTCGGCACTTGAACTTCCGGGATATTCTCAAGCTTTACATATATATGTATAAATATATATCGATTGAGAAATAGTCAACACGTGGACTCTATAGTTAAGCGTCTCCTTCGATAACTCGTTGCGAAGTAAATACCGACTTTTCGCGATACAGTCGACCTTCCGTAATATCCTGCAATCGAGTCTCTGACGTGCTGTATCATAGAGCGTGAGAAATTATCAATTGTCTCTAGTAGACCCCAATGGGCGGTCCGTTAACAGCACGGTGACAGCGACTGCGCCGGATCTCTCTACGTTCCTCACCGTGCAGATACGGGGCAAGTAGAACGGCACGGCAGAGTGGGAGTAACCTTCCCAGCGGCAAACGCTACCCCCACTCTTCCCACTCCCGCGCTATACAGCGCGTCGATTTGCCGAGAGAGTTAAGAGGTTATGAGAGGGGCGATATGACAGAGCGGCTCTTTAGAGAGCGTTCACTGTAAACATGCAAATTTTAGACAATAACCGTAATGAATCGGCGAAAAATGCGTACGTAGTTTAGCCATAGGGAATACGACTCGTACATACTACACCCACATATACGCTTCGTGTCTCGAAAACGTCAGCGCTCTCGGGGCACTTTGTAAATTATCTATGTATATATTATGCCAAGCATTGAGCACGCTATATATAGATATGTACTTACAAAAATAGATAACGCCACGTGAAATGGAAATAATACATAATTCAAATCGACTCGTGTCACATTTGCCGCGCGTTTCCTATTTTTAATCTACTTTAACGTTCGACCCGAGTCAAATGCATTTCAAACGAAAAATTAAATCAAACTATTTCTGCAAATCTACATTTCATTATTTTACCTATATTTTGTTTATACCAGTTTCTACTTACCCACGATGATTCCTTCAATTCTCATTTTTTTATTAAAAAAAATAGGAATAATTAAGAAACGCGATTAGGCACTAATTATACAAATAATGATTATATTTTCGTTTAAATTACTTTATTCCTCGCAACAATTTTCCAACATTGCTAGACCAATAATAAAAACGCACTTTATAAAGTCAATTCTTAAAGTAATTACACCAAATCGTACAAAACTAAAATAAATAAAAATATTTGTCCAATTTTCCTGCGACTCCGTTACAGAACGATGGAATTTTTGCCAATGCAAATTTTCCATCGATTGTTCCCTCGTTCGCGAGGAGACGCGTACTGGCGTTATTATCGCAACGGTACGAGAAGTTTCGACGAATTTAAAATCGAAGATTGGCGACTTCTCGGTCACGGTTCGCTTCGGCAAGGGGATTCCCCCCCAGATAAATCAATATATATCCATCTATATATACGTATATAGCAAATTAAACATTTCTACCTTCTTGCGCCCGATATCCTCGATAATAAAATAGGCTGACCGTGGTTAATCGAGTTTCACCGAGTTGCGGCAACAATTAGCATTTTGCAATACGCCACCTTTTCAAAAGTGTGCAATAGTCTCGTCGGTCTTATTGCCCGTCACGCAAGAGGTACGAAGATAATATAAACGTTGCTCGATACGACGAGAAAATCCGCAGAGTACGTTTCCTCTTGGACATTGAGAATAAGAATTAACGAGAAACGATTTTTCCCTCGTCCTTCTTGCAACGATCACTGTCTTTTCTCTGTAAATTCCGTTCTCTTACCGTCCGAGCGACCAAATATTGGAAAATGCGCCGCCTGGTGGTGATTTTTTGAAGCTCTAGGGTTTGTAACTCAAACGATGTCTCTTTGATTTGTAATCTCTTCCAATTTTCAAATTTCATTATTCGTTTGTCTTTAAATTGCATTCGGCGTGTTTTTCGTGGGATTCTCGCCGCGAAGCCTTATTCTCTTCGTGTGATGAGGCACGGTCGAGCATTCACACGCATCGTTCTTCCTACGTGAGCAAAGCCCCACGAAGATCCTTTCTTCATCGGGAATTTTCGAGGCTAATGAGAGAAACGTTTCGTATCATTCGTCCACGTGGGACGTTTCTTCTAGTCCGTCTCAACGTATTCTCTTCGTATCGGGCTTCTTCCTCGGCACTCGGTGTTCCGTGTGAATACTAGGCTTGATTCTGGCTACCTCGTGTCTCCTCACATCGTCGCAAGATGCTTCAGAACTCGTCGAAGCCTCGACGTTCATCGAAATACCGGAAACCACCGCGCCACTTCCCGTACACTCAACCATTTCTCTACTAACGCGTTCTTTCCCACTTCCGCTCGTAAATTTCCATGCTTCCAGACAAATATCGGAATCTCGACGATAATATTTCTCGGAACTGATGAAAAATCGTAAAAAAAATAAGAAATAACGTATAAACGAAGAAATTTGAGAAAACGCCTAATTGTAAGTTTCAGTTTGTATCAAAACGAACAATTGAAATAATTTTCAATCGCAAAAAAAGCGACTGTAAATTTTTTTTGAATCTGTATTGGACGAACTTAGTTTTTCTTTTACCTAATGGTCGAACTCGACTCGATGAGCGGACACGAGCCCTCGGAGAGGCTAGAATACCGTCTGGAAAGTTCGTCGTGGCGCGATTTCTTGGCTAATCGAGCAACGAAGAAAGCTAATAGCGCTTGCGTCAGTACGAGCATCGTGGTCATCGCGTAAGCTACGAAAACAATTCTAACGACGATTTTGCCGATAACTTCGGAACATCCGACGATATTTACGGTCTTCGCGTCTTCCACGGTCATTTCCGTATGTTCGCAAGGTCCTAGCGCTCGAAGATTGCAACAACTGAACGGAACTCCTCGATGGCGATAAATCTCGTCGGATATTCTCTCCTGTCTCGACATCTCTTCTCTCGACGCGTAGTCTGCCAACTGCGAGAAACGAGAAAGTACAAAATAATCGTTCGCACTCTCGGAATAGCTTTATAGTCGAAGAATAACGATACAAAAATTTCTCCATTAAGATAACGATCACCTGCCAATCGAAGAGAAACCAATCGGTGTAAGACGTGTGACCGCAGCATTGGAGAACGAATTGTATCTGATCAACGGTGTATTTGTACGACGTCGTAGTTACGTAGAGATGCATCGAGGTATTGAAGACACTGGCAATCGTTCGTTTCTTCATACTTATGTTCCAGCCTATCGAGGCCATCGTCAGGACGTTTAGAATTGCACAAGTCGATATAGCCAAAAGCAGATGGACGAAGACCGTGCGAGATTTTGATCGAGACCGTCGTATCTGCCGTCTGCAAGAAACGAAACGATAATTAGAATTTAACGACTAAAATGTTCATCGAATTCGATGAATTTATAAATATTTTCATGTTTTCTTCGTCATTTGTTTAAAAAAACGTTTTATAGAGAGATATTATTTACTTGCGAAGTGTGTAAACAGCAGCGAGAGCGCAGGGAAATCCAAGGGTGATGTCTACAAAGGTGAGAACGACCGGTCTATATCCACCGGCTAAACGTATAATTTGCCACTCGACGAAAAGCTCGAGGGCCAGAAGGAAAAATCTTTTAGCCTCGAATATTGCGAGGCTCACAGCGACACCGTAACCGAGTCTCAATTCCCATCCGCAATTACAGAATATTCTCTTGTTCTTTGCGAATTCGTGACTCGTCGATTCCGCTCGAATCTGAGATATCCGACACCCGTTGTTGGCCGGCATCGGAGTTTCTCGAGTTCTCGAATATGAAGAAAACCGAGTCGTAATTACAAGAAATACGATAACTAACTAAATTCGTCGATAATTCCAATGTAAACGAAACGAATCATCGCGTCTCGAGGACAAGATGCAAAAGTCGGTCGCGACAAAAGACATTCTCGTCTCATTGACGTTTATTCCCAGACCGGAAGTGGAACGAAAATACGGTTCTTAATGACAGAGTGCAATTAGACGATGCGGCATTTGCCAACGTAATTAAGGCATTCGACTGCCTCGAATAAAATGGAACGTCGTGCGTGTAAGCGTGCGCAGACTTTAGTTCGCTCTTTCCCTATTGGACGGACACAAGTACGTCGAGCGATGAAAAATACCTCGAAGAAACGAGGCTGATGTCGAAGAGCTCTCTCTCTCTCTCGCGCGCGCGTTACCCAAAGGTCGTTCTACTTTTGCAACTTTTTTTTATCCTCTTGATAAAGAATCGTCGCAATAAAACAATGGTCTTGTCATTGAAACGCACAGGGGAGCGAGAGAGGACGCGTGATCTGAAACAATAAAGTTAATTAGTCGGGATATTAATCGATGAGAACGTACGATTCTGGCGAGTGGAGCAAGAAGCTCGAAATGAAGATTGCACGATCGTACTCTGGCTTCCACGAAGAGAAACGACCACGAGCAAAGAACTCTTGGAACATGGACGAGAATAGCTCGGTAGGAAAAAAGAAATAAAGAAAAATAGAACGAAAAAAAAGCAACGCTCACCGCCCATGGCGCATCGATCGATGTCTTCTTTTCGCGATCGTCGAGGCGCGATCGTAAGAGGAACTATTCTAACGCGAAGGACTTCTTCATTGAACGTGGTTAGTGTGGCTTCGATTTGGTTAAAATTGACGTTTCAATCGATTCGACATAGTTTTCTTTGTTTTTCTTTTATCTACGTCGATAAAACTCTCACGATATCCAGCGCAGAGATTGGAAATCGATCGTCTCTTTTTTTCAGCTTAATTCCTAATTAATCTACGGAATATAAAATTATTTTATGTACAATTTGAGCTTCTGTGAAAAAGTGACAATAAGGATAGTTATGTGCCCTTTTTGCTTAGTCGTAGTTATTTTTCTTGAGTCACGCGATGATGGAACTCAGTCGAAATGGTACTTGTAAATGTTAACGTGAGAATTGCCTTTGCCGAATAGCCAGTAGGCCAAGAACGGAAAGTTCTCGGTGAGATATATCGCGAATCTCATATGAAAGTTGAAAATTCCCCGAAAGATGAAGGACCAGCGATAGGAAGCGGATATTAGATAACGATGAACGAAGAGCTGAAAGTTTAGGATGAATCTGCTGTATCCCGGCATGGATTTTGTATCTGCGAAATAAAAATTGCAAATTATAAATTAAAAATACGTCCGAGAGATAAATGTCACGTTAAAGAACAACGTCCAAGGCGAAGAATAGAAATACGTAGAAAAAAAAAGCATCGCGACTTACCGAACGTTAGAGAATGATTATTATTAGGCACGGCCGATATCGCGAGATGGTACGTGAACGCCATGAATGCTTCCTTGTTGATAAATGGATTTATCGGCCAGAGGCCCTCGAGAAGCACGCCACCCATTTCGTTAAAGCTTTCCGTCTTTCTGGCAAGATGAGGCAGGAATACGTCCTCCAACATTCGTCGACAGAGCGCTCGTGTCTCCTCGACGCTTCCGCTGCAGAGATTGAATCTAAAACGAAATGATTTGTTTTTTTTTTCTCTAAATTTTCTTCGGTAATTTCTGTCGGAGGTCGGAAAATTATTCGTGCGAGAATACAAACCTCTCCTCGACTCCGAGCATTCGACCAATAACTCGCCAAAAATGCACGAGTCCCTCCATCTCTTCTTTGGTAGTGATTATACCAAGACGTTTGTCGCAAAGGAGAGCAAAACCCATGAAACCAAATTGCGTCAGTACCATGTCGGCTTGAGATATTCTGCCGATACCAGCTTCGAAACTTCGCCGCGACGCCACGCAGTGTTTTCTTCGTACATTTTTCAGGGACTCGAAGAATCTGAAATTTAAAAAAATCTAATTAACACAATCGTTTCGTTACAATTGCAATTTTTCTTGAATTCTACTTTTGGCGAAAGAATTAAGAGTGAAATTTTTGTAGAAATTTATGAAGAACGAGAGTTTATTTTTGCATCTAATGAAAAGAAAGTGGTGGAAGTAAAAGGCTGATGCGGTTTGATAGAAAATCGTGAATCTAAAAAAATATTGCCGGAACTTTGCAACGCGATGCACTTTTCGAACGTAAATGAAGATTAGGAAAACCCGACAGAAAGAACGCATATTTTTAGTTGTCCTCAGTCGGTGCAAAGTCGAGACGGTAAAATTAGACGCGATGCAAGATTTATGGAAAATTCTGGCGAGTTCATCTTCTTTCTGCATCGTAGAGCCAGTGAACCGGAGCTATCTTCTCTGTGAAAAATATTTCGACCGAGCGAGTGCCAAGAAATACTCGAGATCAATGAAAATAGAAAGAAAAACGAAATGTAAAGAAAATAAATATAATTCGTACGAATTTTTCTTTCTCCTTTGTCACTGTCGTGATTTTCGACTTACTCGATCTGTCGTCTCGGCGAACTCTCGTACCAGACGCAAGTGTGAAGAACCGTAGAAGCGTATCTTCGAAACGCAGCGCACGGTGTACCGCTCTGTTTCGTAAATTTGAGAATATCGCAAATCGACGGTACTGCCAATAGCGTTAATAATCCAGCGAGTTTGCTGATCATCATCGTGAATAAATTGGATTTGAAGACTCGCTGACCGAGACGAAATTTGATAGGATCGTAGTAATCAGGTAATTTTGGATCCATAATGTCCGCGTCGTCGGCAGGAATATCGCGTCCCTCTTTCAACAGCAATCTCAGCTTTCTTTCTATCGTATCATCCACTGCAATTAATCAAATCAATCAGTTAATTAATCGAAGATCGAATTAGTCGTAAATTTTAATTACTTAAAGTACAAATGTATGAAATATTAAAATTCATAAGTAATTAAATTGATTAATGATGCGAGTAATTCAAATCAGCTCTAATTAATTAATCAATTAATTAAAAATCATCCGAATTAAAAATTGCTGCGATTGTAGACAAAAATCATTAAAAAATTGAGTTACTTCATCGAAGAAAGAAATTTAAGCGTTACATAAACAAATCAACGAGTAACGATAAGATGAAAATATTACACATGGATATTATTCATTTTACATAACAGTTTATCCGACGAACTCGTCGACCCTGACACGTAACACGAACGATCTATGCAACGCAGGCATAATAAAGCCTTTTCGCTCTCCCTGGTATTATCATTATTTTTATTCTTTTCTTCTATGCCAGAGTACTCGGTAAAACCGATGACATCAAACGGGAATTACTGGACGAACGTGTGTCCCGTCTCGGAATTAAATCTTGCATAGTCTCTTCTCGCAGTCGTATAATGGTATACGCGATTCGCCAATCGTACAAGGTTGTAGACAGCGATACGCCGATACTGTATGGGAAAACACGACAATTGACGAGGCGTCAAAATCGTTTTGTATTCCGTGCTATGGGAACTCGGTACATCTGTGATTCGTACGGGCCACGAATGGACAAATTCGACTTCAGCCAAATATATATATATATATATACCACTATACAGATGTATAAATATATATACAGCTACATAAGACAATGGATGGGTACACGATTGGCGTGTGGCTCGGGTGATCACCGAAGTTAAGCAGCATTTCATGCCGCCACTACTTGGTGCGGTGACCGCTCAGCCGTGCATGCTAGTTGGTGCATCGAGCCGCCGAGAGAGGGCGAAGATCATTCTTCCGGAGCCGGGGAAGACTCCTTGTAGCAGTGATTAGACTATAGAATGGCGCGACTCATATTTAATGAGTTTGCTGCAATTTCCCCTGTGCCCTAGGCGCATGCGCTAACAGTGTAAAATGTCGTCTGCAGACACTTCCGGAAAGTTAGATTAGGTGGGTGAAAAAGGAGGGATGGGTTGTTGTAAGAACCGGAAATACGATGGTATAACGCTGAAACAATGACTAGAAAAAAATAGCGCTATATATATATATATAAGGCGCATGGTGTAGTAGTTATCATTGCACGTGTTCGAATTTCATCGTCGGACCCCCGGGTGCAATCAACTTAACACGATGTTTAACTCTCGAACGATTCTCGAATGTCTGATGAACCCGGCGCGAGGATTGCGCGCGTGCGCGCGGCGGACACGTTTCACCGCTTTTTTTTCGTACAGTGTGAAGTTCTCACACTGTACAAAATATACATATATATTTCTCCGCACTATTGAAAGTTTTAGCGGAATTGGGTCATCGTAGGTAAGAGGTTGGGTTTTTTTCTTTTATTTCGTCGGATATTCGAACGGAGAATTGAAAATTGAAATATCTTTTAGGTATCGCAAAGACGTTGTTTGTGGTTGAATTATGTAGAATTCTTTTAATAACATTTTTTAAAGATTTATAATTTTGTTGGTGATTATTTGTTTAATTCGAATTTTAGTAGCATTTTTACACACGATGTTTGATAGGATGATGATTGAAAAAAAAGTGTGTGTTCGATTAAGCCCGTATATGATACACGTGAGAAAATGCAAGTGCGTGTAGTCTCGCCTCGGGGAACGCGCGAAATGTGCACTCGTGCGCAAATACCGAAAGTAAGTCGAGGCCGCGAGAATGCGCAGTTTCAACAGTACATGTAAGTATACATATAGATGAAATCATCGCGCTTCTATACTCGCACTTTCCAGCTACCGGCGTATCCTAGTCGAACGATTGTATTCCCCGTGAATTTAAAAAAATTTGTTCATCGTCTACGAGTAATCCAACCGTCGCGCAATGTGACCCCAACCCAACTTTTGACAATACAAATATTGTAAGATATATAAGAACTTGTCGTAATTGACTTCAAAATCAACATGGCCGGTTAAAAACGAAAAACTAATTCGATGCAAGGCAAAAAACGATTATCCCAAGTTTTTACAACCGCCATCTTGTAACGAGGTGGTGAAATTCAAAAATTCAAGATGGCGGAGTTATCACGCGTGCGCCGCACCTGCGGATTTAGTAGACGCCGTTTACGGTCTATTTTAGCAAAAACTCTAGTCCGAGTGACTTTTTATACGAAATAACTATGAACATTTATTCTACCAGTAAATCAGCAGCTAGTCACAGTTACTTATATGGTATCCGGCTCTCTTCGCACCCACGTGCTAAAATTCGTACTGTCGGTATGAGACACAAGGTATTAACGTATATACTATAACGAACTATGGACGGCACATTTGTATGTCGGAATACAGATTTTCGCCATCGTAAATAAATTGATCGAGCACAGAATGTCTCCTTTCGTAAAATGTATTTGAGTATTAATAACATCGACGACAAGAACCACAACAACGATGACAATAATAACAAAGATGGCTGCCACAACCCCAAAGTAAATATCACTCACCCGACTCCTCCAGTTCGTCCATTTTCTCGAGCGCGTGTGTAGCGCTCGTAACGTTGAGATTCTCCAAATGCCCCATAACGTTTAAACTTTGCACATTCGTCAGAGTAAACGATGATATAGCTTGCTCGAGATTAATCACGAATTACTACACTTGGATATATCTATATACATATATACACGTACATATATACATCTATACACGATATAAAACAGAACTACAGTTGCGACACTTGCAGTCACTGCACTCACTCGCGGGAAAGTTCTCGAGGTATTGAGAGCATCGAAGGCTCGTGGCCGCTTGATATAAGCGGAGGAAACGTCGCGATAAACGCGATTAGGTCGTGGAACACGCGAAACGCGAAAGAATTAAAAAAAATTGCACTAGACGCTAGTAATGATAGAAGACGCGCGACAACGTCCGAGAAGAATGTAGATTGAAAGTAAATTGGGAAAAAAAACAAACGAAAACACAAAGTCACGTACCGCACTCTCGCGTCGAGTCGCGCAACGCGACTAAAAGTGGGGAAACTTTGTTCTCCCGCGCGGCGAGAATCCGGTGAACGACGCCGTGCCCCTCTGTGTAACTCGCCAGATGAACGCCGAGAAAAGCAGAGAGCGATATATTTGTTCTCTTCCCCCTTGTAAAGAGCGTATGTCTATACACGCGTGAATGTACATATAAACGCAGCCAAAAAGAGATAGCAAAGTCGAAGAAAGGGCGATGCTGTTGTCCCACCGCTTGTATTTCGAAGATACGATTTCTTCGGGAGAAAGGTATCTCTAGCTAATACGAGACTATCCTCCTTCCAGTCCCTATCGTCACTCGCACGTGTCGTAACCTTGCTTTCACCTTCCTTCTCTCCCGCTGTAAACATACATCGAAAACCATCGAAATATTCGGTTGTTACGTAAAACCGGCATATTTCCTGAAACCATTTGAATTTTTATGTACGTTGGCTTACCGACTGACGTTGGCCACGTATTGCGAAAGAAATATTTTAAATACATATTTACCGCTACTTTTGGAATTTTAGAAATTTCGACGAATCACAAGGCTGCTCGACCTCGATCGAAATATTCGATGCGCGAACGGGTCGGGATGAGAAAATACGTTAATCACAGTATAGTCGTACGAAATACGCGATGAAATTTTAATGTTATTTTTTACAGTGTTTATAAGACATTAAAAAAGTTTTTGTGACGTACAGACAACTTCGATTATCAATTATCGAAGTAAACGCGTGTGGATTTATAAAAAATGTATTTTGCTCTGCTTTCTCCCCGATGAATATTCCATAACGCGTTACTTCTAATCGGGAATCTGAGTGACGAGTGAGAATGCTCTTTTTCCCCACCGGCGCCACACGAAACGCGATGTCATTTGTTCGTTACGGGTTATATTGTTAAATCTGAGAAACCGGATGTTGGCATGGTACGACAGTCATTTGTTCGCGACGAACATTTTTTCTTTCGTTTATTCTTTCTCCGACGACTTTGAAATAAAGTAACGATCACGATGTATAAAACTAATCCTAATCGATTAACGTTCGAGCGAAAACTGTCGTTGTCACAGCGCGAGGGTAGACAGCTTCGTGGCGAGAAAGCTTACCCGTGGCGCATAATAGAGCATGCGACAAGTCGAGAGGGGCCCCCCATTCTCGGTCTTCGTCAATAGGTTTGTTCTTTTTCGGCGAACTCCCCAGAAATCCCTGCACTAATTCAATAAATATAGGTATATAGTTCAGTGTATACTTATTAAACTAGTGTAGGGTTTTCTGGGGAGTTCGCCGAAAAAGAACAAACCTAATATCTTTACTTGCACTTCTCCCATCGCTCGCTAGAATATTTTTCGACTACTCATACCGTTTCGTCGTACAGTCGCGTCGCTTCAACGAAGGTGAAAGTACGCGACGCGTGGTGAGAGCTCGCGCGGCAATTCCATCCGGCGCTCACGAACTTTTCTCTCTCCCCCCTTTCTCCATCACTCTCCCCGTCGATACATCTCGTAACTGTATTAAAACGTGCCATGTCACAAACGAACTTTATTCGACGATCGTATCTGACCGACAACACAAGTCACCCCATCGAATTACCGGAAAGAGTGCTCGATGTGCATTAGCGCGCGATAGTCGCGCCGCGTAGTGTCGAGTGATGGACTTAAATAAAGGATGCGTTCGCATCTGTCGTAACAAAATCCCAATCAAAAGTTAAATTATATCGTAGTCGAAAGGAGTAAATTTTCATCGCGACTTTCCATTCCCGATTATCTTGTAAAAATTCGCTCATTCAATTTCGTAAGAATATGTGAAACTCTGAAAATGAGGGGGGGGGGAGAGAAAGCGCGCGATATTTAAAATATCACGCGATGGAGAGGGACGTTACCGATGTCATCTCGGAAGTTTGGCAAGTTATTTGCATGAAAGGATTACGTATACAGATTCATAAGAATAATAATCCATTATAATATATCATGGTACAGTAATCATACGCAATAATGAATCATAATATCGTTTACAATATTCTGTCTAAAATAACATGAGTACTGCGGATACATGTATATTCGTGTATACTTATAACGTTTAGGATGTACGCGGGTGACATAGCGCCAAGGGGGGGGGGGAGATGTTTCGTTATCGGCGACGTCGTTTAGGATCGTTTCACATTAAAAATAAATGCGCGAGTAGAATTTGTTACTAATTATTGTTTACTCATTTTTTTGTTGTTTGCATTTCGTTTTTTTTTCCTCTAGCGTCAAGACACGTGGCGTGTAATTCGTGTAGGCTTTTTTTTTCGTCACGATTATTCCTTACTCGTCGCGCTCTATCGATAGAACTTTATTTCTTTATTTCCTCCAAATTTGATATCTATCGTCGAGAAAATGCAAAATTTGCGTCTCGAAAGCGCGGACGTGTATGGTCCCCTGCTGTTGCGACGCGTTTTAATTATCGTCAATATGATTTTCACACTCGCACTGTCTACGCATTGCCCCTGTCCATCGACTACGAGTCTCGATTCACGCAGCAAAAAAATATCACATTTTTTTTAAAACACGCTCCAACGATTATCCGAAGCGAAGACTTTGGAGGAACGATTTAAAAGTTTAAAAAGAAAAAAAAAACAAAAAAAAATCTCATCCTTTTCCCGTTTGGGAATAATCGATCCGCTCGTATCGGGGAAGCGCTATAATAATTTGAAAAAATTCCTCAAAAGCTTCCCTTCCAATAACGATACTCGACAACGAGCGAATAAAAATCATATTTACTTTTTGAAATACTTATGAGAACACGATCTGAACACTCTCGCTTATTGTTCTTATTACAATCGCGATCTTCTCTAACGAATTGCCGTCGAGTGATTCCGTAACGTCACGATCGAACCCGAGCATTCGATCGAGTTAATTGAGAGATGGCGTTGAGAAAAAAAAAAAAAAAAAACTGATGATGCGGTTCTCGAACGAACCGCGTCGCCTCTCTCGAATCACTAGGGTATCGATGTGTGTCGAGTCTATTTAGTTTTGTAGCACCTTCGTCGTTTAATTCGTAGATAGTACGCGTTTTATGTTTCTTCGTCGTCTCGACGATATTTGCACAAATTGTTTCGTTGGCTGTTCCGACTACGATCGAGCCAATTTTCTATTTCGCGATTCGCGTCGAATAAATTAATTTCCCTTTTTCTTTTTTACGTCTTGGTGTTTTCTTTGTTTCATCTCGTTTAAGCCGTTTCGAGAATGTCTATATGGAAGCATTTTCACGTCGATTCGCCCGTGACAAAACTGCATTCGTTAATAATTATCTCCCCTCTGGCTATTTTATCATTTTCAGCTTTTTTTCGGTCCATTCGCCATTCTACTCTTCGATCCACGTCCACTCGTGTCTATAAGCCGACGAGACGATATCTTAAAAATTAATGGAAAAAGCTCTTGGAGCGTCTCTTTTCCACTCGATCGAAAAGAAAAGAAGAAGAAAAAAAAAGGAATCGTTAATATTACTATTAATTAATTAGCTACAGCCTCTCGAAAATGTCTCCCCTTTACTCGATACAGAAGTTTTCGGGGTTTCGTAATCGTTTTCACAGCCTGGCTGTACGCTCGCAAATATCTCACGTCTCCGATTTCATCGTATAATTTTACATCCTCGTGTGTTCTCGAGCAACAAATACTCATCATCGGTAACGTTCCTCCCATGAAACAAAAGAAATATCGCACACTCTTCGTAGAATTCGTGTCTCTTTCTCTCGGTTCTTCTCTCGTATTAAACAATTCTCGTTACGAGTCGTGGAAGCGGATGAAAGCGCGCACACGAATGATAACCATTTCGTATCTCGTCGCGTCTTTTCTGGCATTTGAAGAAGAATAAGAAGAAGAAAGAAAAATAACAAATTAAAATTGAAAAAAGAAAAAAAAAAAAAAAAAAAAAAATCGGCTCTACCGTGGACGCATCGCTTGTCCGACGCGTCGCGCACCGCTGCGTCGATCTCCGATTGCCTCGTTTCTTTCGCCCCGACGCCAAACGGGACGAACCTCCTTGATCGACAATTGGCCAATGTCGCTGGTAACGTCGTCCTGCGAACTCGTCGCTTCCGGTTTTCTCAATATCGTGTAAACCTGCATTATCTCCTCGTTGCTCTCTTTGACCCCTTGCGTCGTCACTACCGGATGTCCGTTTGATTTATTTTTACTGGCAGCTTCTTCCGTCTCCTTTACCTGACCTGCAAAAATCACGATACTTCTCGTGCTTATCATCGGAGTCGCCGATTTCGTAACTCTTATCGCTTCCTTACGTTGCTCATCGACACTTCCGTTTCTCTCGCATTCCGGCACGGAAGTTTCCAGCCGATCCTCGACATCCGCGTCCTTTCCCGTACTACGATCTTTTATCTTTCTCTCGTGAGAAGACTCACCGTCGCCGTTCGTTACGATCTTCGAATCCCACATTGGTCCCTTCTCCTCTCCCAACGTTTTGTTTCTTTTCAATACTTTTATCTTCGAACTTTCCTCAATTTTGGGTTTTTCCAATTTTTTTGTAGTTTGATCCCGCGTCCCGTTACCAGCCAAATGTTTCTGTTGTTCCTGAGTTCCGGTTAGCGAGCTCGAGGTATCTCGCGAATTGGTCTCCTCGATGTTTTGACCGTCGCTCGAAACTGTCGTAACGATTTCGCTCGTTTGATCAACTTCCTTCCGGGACGAGTCAGTCTCTTGCGGTCTGAACAACTTGAGAAAGTTTATCGTCGATGGTTTCTTAGGATTTGTATCACCAGGCGCGGAAATACTCGCCGTAGTGTTCGACGACGTAGAATTCATCGTCGCGAAATGCGGCTGTTGCAACGGCGCAACCGGCGGTACGAAGATATTTTCCGTCGTATGGGGCATTACGAAGGATCTCGTTCGGGTCACGTGACCCGTAGATCTTCTGGCAGTTTCCGGCTCGTCCGTTTTAAGTACAACCACGACATTGGTACTCGCGGGATTTTGCGGCTCGTAATAGCCAGTTGACGACGTATGTCCCAATTGAACGTGAGACGTTTGAGGAGGCTGTTGCTGTTGCAACGGTGATGTTTTACGATGCGTCATCTCCAATATTTCCTTGCTCGCGGTGAATTTATTGTAACGAATCAGTGGTTCGTTTCTCACGAGATTCATCGGAGGCGTTGGATGAACGGTTGGAGTCGCATGATACGCGAGAGGAGGATTTGGATGAAAGTTGGTCGGTCCTGGTGTACCCATCAGCCGTAACATCGGATGATTCTGATAAGGCTGATAACCGAGGCAGTTTTGCTGCTGTACTTGAGAATTTGACGGTACGATCGGCTCGCGAAAGACGTACTGATCGTTTCGCGTTACGTTCATAGGATATTGTTGAGGTATTTGACCGGATGGATAAAGTCTGTCCCTCGGATGAGTTCGGGCCTCGTAATCCAAACGCATGTCCTGTAATTTTTCGTGACCTTCGTGAACGTAGAAGACGGTCGAGTGATACTGAGGTGGTTGTTGGGCGTGTTCTTCGTGCGGATGCTGTTGTTGTTGTTGTTGTTGTTGTTGATGAGGTTGCTGGTGCGACGGTTGATGTTGTTGTTGATGCTGCTGAGGCGAATGTTGATGCGGCTGACGCATCGGATATTGTTGCTGTAATTGCTGTTGTTGCTCTTGATATTGAGAATACTGAGGCACCGGTCTTCTCAATTCCTCGTCCGTGGCTTCTTGAGCCTTGGCGCGATCGCTCTGAACTACCATCCATATCTCTTTCAATTCTCCGGTTATATCGCGATCTCGAAGAACCGTATAACAACGTTTGAAAACTATTCCGCTGTTTTTCTTCTCCACGAAATCCAGAAGAGTGTCTATCAACCACGTACGTTCCTACGATCGATCGAACATAACGAGATTACAACGGGGCGTTCGTTTATAAATTGAAATATTTGTTATGAAATATGATCGTTAAATACTTCTCTTACCATAGGATTGTGAGTGTTTTTTCCATGTTGCCTGAGTACATCGGGATGAGTTATAACAGCAAATACCAAGACCTTTTTTTTCTCCGTACGAGGAGGACATACTTTCATACCGCCGTACAATGGTACTTCTTCGGACGAAACGCCTGTGAAACGTACTTTTTCCCAAGAAAGTACATTTACGTAGCAAGGATCGATAAATCCCTGTAAATTCGATCGAGACAAAAAAAATATCAAGATTAGACGCGTATTTTTATGGGTTAACGCCACGACGCGATATTAAAAACTGTTCTTACTATCAACGTATCTCTTATGCACATGTAAGGCTGAGGTGGATTCTTGAAGAATCTTGTACCCATACGCTTCGTTTTAACCGTACTGCCTTCGGTCATCGTGGTACTGGTACGAAAAATATTAATCGTAATAAAAAGATAAACAACGAGTCTTGGACAAAGTGGAATTCAGTGGAAGAAAAAGGTTACGCGGTTGATTCATTGAGTTGCAAGGTTGATAGGGGAGAAAATACCGACACATTCGTAATGAATCACTGGACAAACGAGAATTGTATATATTTTATGCAAAATATTCAAAGATGTGTTCTATGCACGGAGAAATATTTTTCAGAGCAAGTACGTAAAAAAATGGAGTAATTTAGCGATGTTTACGCTTGCGATATACCTATATAGATATTCATAAATATATATGTGTATATATATGTAAAGAAACAACTGTGATATATGATAAACAATAAGCATCTATGAATTTTTCGGAGTGTATCGACATTTCGCAATCGAAGTGCATCAACATAACCTCACACTGTTGAATGTACAATAGAACGAAAACTGGATGTGGTAAGCGTTAGTAGGGACAGGTAGACCGTGACTTTGTTAAATTCGATGGACAAAGAGACAATGCCGAGGAGGATAATCGAGAAACTCACCCTTGAAGGTTCCACGAGCATGAAAGATGCACTCACGCGGGTTGCTTGGACCCGCCACGAAATTGGAGAGGCAACGCAGCGGAGAAGAAATATTCATCAGGACATGTCGGTTCCGTGTCGTCGAATTCTTCTTTCGTTTGTGTGTGTGTGTGTGTGTTTTTTTAAGTCTTGTTTTTTGTTTATGGCGATGCGTTCGAATACCCGAAGAAAAAAGAATTCGCCCAACTTTCTTTACGGAACTCGCGATGTACTCGATTACTCTCCGACCGACTACGATTTCCGAGGGCCCACGGTGGTTGCCTCACGCTCGCCGCATATAGCATATACACACAAATTATTAGCAAAAAACGAACGAGTAACAGCGCCGCTCTGCGGACAATGCTCTTAATACATTCTTATCGAATGATGATATTTTACCGTCCATTGTTATTCAATCGCTGCTTTGTCGACGGTGATATTCAGATATTCTTCAATCGTCGGTACGTTCGAGCACGTTCCGAACTAATATTCGATCCTAGAGCCTTTTCGAATGTATGAACAATTGTTTCCACAAGTGTTCGATAATTGTGTGATTAATGGTGGGATGATTTGTGTATCTATTCAAATAACTAAAGATATATTTAAAAAAAAAGATCGGATGATTATACTTACACCTACGTATCGTGGAAAAATGGCGTCACTGTTTTTTCTCAAGCATAATAATTTATAAAAACCTTCAAATAATGTTTCATAACGATTCTCAATTTTATCGGTATTTTTCCATACTTGAATATAAAGTCGGGTCTGGGGGAGCTCGTATACCCGAAATTCTTATCGAGTAACATTGTTTTTCTGATTTCAAGTTTTCGCGACCATAAGAACCAACCTAAATGATCGATATCGTATGCTAATTCGTGTCTATGATAGGAGAACGATGAATGATCACTATTATCGCTAATGAATAGTTGCCAGAAATAAATAATAATAATCATTTGCTCATACGTGACGATGATTTTTATGCCGAACGATATTTTATTGCGTATATACATTTTAAAAAGTATATAAGATATTTATTACATATATAGGTATATCCCCAAGGCCGTCGTCCATTCGTTTACTTCGTGATTCGCTATTCGGGGAGTCCTAGCGTGCATCATTACAATCGATGAAAACGAAGGATCTTAATAATTACCATAGCTTGATTCCGTCATTGCGAATTACGCCATTAACATTTTCAGCTTACCAAGATGCCACGTTATATCGAAAAAATGGCCCCTTATCAAGAGTTTTACGACGTATGACTCCATTATCACGAGGAAATTAAAAAAATAATAAATTTTGCAAATCTAACCTCCAAATTCGATCTTTAATTTGTTTTATAATCATTATTTCAAAAAGTGACTTCAACGCGAGCTGATATTATTCGAACCTTCGATTATGTTTTTATAATCGTTGATGGATATTGCGAGTTACGGGAAAACAAACATTTTGAGGTCGATTCTTCTTTCACCTGTCGATAAAATATGCGTGTTAACCGAACGAGAAAGAAACGGAAGGACGCCTCGTGAATCCACTAAATTTACAGCACTTCTGTATCTTGTCCGATGAGTCTGGCGATAAGCAGTTGTTGTAACGACCATGCGCGAAGTTTCGACGAGTGAACAATACACAAAACTAATAAACGACGTTACGCCTTCGCCGCGGAGGAGAGACTTAATGACTCTCGAGTGTGATTTCCGAGTTTGACGTCCAGATGGCACTGAGGTGGGGGAGAGGACACCAGTTGACCCTGGCTTTGGGTACCACTCTGTCACTGCTCCCTCGTTGTCAGTACCCGCCTGATTCTTCAACCGATCGGGTCTCGCTGATATATTTAGAACCACGATTGCAGGCTTCGCTTATAACTTTAAATATACCGATATTTTTATAGATCTTTAATTCGATACTTGGTCTTTCCGGTATCGGAGAATACATTTTTCGTCTTTAATATCGCGTTTAATAAATATTATAACGCGACAATGGCGAAGGTTAAGAATGGACTTGGGTTCGTCCTCTTGCAATCTCTACTGCTGATCGCCACAGTCGATGCCCGTAAGTATTTCCTTATGTTATATCATGACTCACGAATGTTTTTTTTTCATATTGTTACCGGTATTAAATACAAATTACTTAGAACTTCCACAATAATGCTTTGATAGATATAAGAGTGTTGTTGCATTGTTAAAGATGCTGAGGAGTTCTATATACATATATATAAAACTCGTTAACAGTTTCAACGATGCAACAACTCTGTTATTCGCATCAACGCATTATTACGGAATTATTACTCGATAGAAATAGATATAAATGGAATTTAATCATGTACAATATGCTGTATTGCTGCATTTTTATACATTATGTAATTTTTTCAAATCTTATTTATTATTATACATATACGACATTTTTTTACAATTAAATTCTATTTGATTATAATCTTAATCTTAAAAGTATAATCTTAATTTATCGTATTAATCAACAACATGCTAAAATTTTAAATTCAATTTCGATTTTTAATCTTCCCACATGAAACGTAATTGGCTCGATATTGTACCTTTTGCTCAAAGTTAAATGTAACGACGATGAATATTTGGAGGGACGTTATTACAAAACAAGCGGAATGAACAATTAATTTTGAGATAAAACATATTGACGAGACTCTTCGTCGCTATTTATTCAGGAAAGTGGTCGGTGGTAGACCTTGAAGACGCGCCCGTGCGTTATTTCAAGTTTCTTCAGTGAGATTTATAAAAAAAAACTTATTTTTATCAATATCTTTGAGACGAGTCCTTAATAATTCCAGGATATTGACCTTTCATTTTTGTCGGATTACGTATAACTTACCAGACGACATTCTCATCACGATACTCACGATTTATCAACTAAAATCTCTGACGATCGTTGTCGTCTATAAATACCCAACTTTTACCTTGAATTCAACGCAAACAAAAAAAAAATAAACCGTCTACAAAATCCTAAACTCGCAGATGTACGAAAACCACTTTGCGTTCGTAAATAAATAGTAGTTTGAGTTTGGGTTTGGGTTTTGGGTTGAAACTTTCGATCGTTGAATTAATAAGTTTAAAAATAACCAAGAAGTAACGATAAAAATAATTTATTCGAAAAAAAAAAATTTATTGACCGGAAAAGATCGATGACAAAAATATCGTCTCGACTAACGAAGCGACGAGTTTCTAAGGTAGTTAAAAATTAACGATACTTGTACAAAATCCATCCCTCGCTGCGAATGTCTGTAATTAGAAAAAAAAATCTTTTTTAAACACCTCGGTGACTAATAAACGAGCGCGACGGTCGGAGACAAGATGCGATTATCTTTCCTCTTTTATTTCCCCGAGTGACCCAATTCTCTAGAAGTTGTTACGAGCGTGTCATGATATCAAAGGATGTCAGGGTTTTCCGCATTACAGCGAAATTCGACGATTTTAAGAATTTACTTACGCAAATCTCCGGATTTACCGCAAATTAAAAGAGAGAGAGAAAATAATTACTCTTTGTGTAAATCGCGCGATATAATTTCTCAATGTTGGTTTTTACAAAGCTAGAACCATCGCGTCGTTATGTCACTCGTTTTTGTTAATCGAGCGTTGAACTTTGATAACAATTTTTTCTTTTCAATTATTATTCTTACATATAAATCTACAATGATTGCGATAATAAATAATCTCACCGGCGTCGATGGGTACGCGGTCAGCGTGAGGTTCTCGCGATCACCGAAGTTAAGCAGCATTTCGCGCGGCCACTACTTGGTGCGGTGACCGCTCACAGCCGGGGCATCGAAACACTGATGGGGGAAGGGTCGTTCTTGTTCGCTCTGAGGAATTTCCTCAAGGAACCATTAGACTTTGAAACCTAAACAATGAGTTTCCTGCAGGTTCCCTATATCCTAGACGAAATGCGCTACGGGTAGAAAAAAGGTCGTCCACAGACGCAACCGGAAAATGAGGTTAGGTAAAAAATGAAGTAAGCGGGGTAGGAAAGGGTCTAGCAAAAAGAGGCGAAGAAGGGATTTAATATAAGCCCGTAATAAAAATTCGAAAGTACATTAACGAATAAAAAAAGTGGACCTAGATGAAGTATTCTGTAAAAATATGTGTTCAATCCTTTCAGAGTTTGCAACTGGATGTCGCACTCCCGAAGGAGCGAACGGCGCGTGCATGAACATCTATAGATGCCCATCGTTGCTGAGCGTGCTCGAAAGTTTAAGGTCGAGCATGAATCAACAGGCGGTTGCGTACCTGAGAAGTTCGCAGTGCGCCGGTTCCACGAACCAGAACGTAATCGTGTGTTGTCCTTTCGGAAGTAACACCAACGAAAATCGCGCCGCCGATTCTCCGAGCGTTTTGCCCAGTGTTTGCGGTCGCGATCTTTCCCTGAGAGTCTTCGGTGGAGAACGTACCGATCTCGACGAATTCCCCTGGATGGCGTTGATCGAATACAACCATCGTAAGTGTCTATTTGATTTTAATTACGATACCCAGAATTTTTAAAATTTTTTAATGAATTCCGATAAACCGAAAATTCGAAGTAATCGAGTTAAAAATTAATAACGCATCGACGAGTACCGAGCAAACGAACGAATTAATCTCCTCGTCGAGACACGTGCGTCGGTCGTTTAATCAAGAATCCGATTATTTTTTTCAGCGAATGGTAAATCTACGAGCTGCGGGGGTGTTCTTATTTCCAAACGTTACGTCCTCACAGCCGCTCATTGTATAGACCCCAGAGCGTTGCCTGCTACTTGGAACCCAACGGCGGTTCGTCTCGGTGAGTACGACACGTCGCAGAGGATCGATTGTCTCATCGACGACGACGGCTCTCAGAGATGTTCGGACGATCCGGTGACGGTCGGGATCGAGACAAAGATCGTACACGAGGGTTACCGAGCTGGATCGGACAATCAGAAAAACGATATCGCTCTTGTCAGACTGGCGAGAGACGTGACGTTCACCGATTACATACAACCGATTTGTCTGCCGAGCGGACCATCCATTCCGTCCAAAGCCTGGATCGCCGGCTGGGGAAAGACCGAGAATAATTCAAACTCGCAGATCAAGCTCAAGCTTCAACTTCCGATCGCTAATTTCGACGACTGTGTCGCGGTATACAGAGGCTCTCGTAGAGAAGTAGGACAGGGTCAAATTTGCGCAGGTGGACAAAAGGGCAAAGATTCGTGTCGCGGTGATTCCGGTGGTCCTCTCATGTTCACCGAGGCAAATCCGGACGGTTCTCGTCGATGGACCTCTGCCGGTATCGTCTCCTACGGACCATCCCCATGCGGCATGCAGAATTGGCCCGGTGTTTATACCAAAGTCTTCGATTACGATTCCTGGATCAAGAGCAAATTATTACCTTAAACAGTTATAACCCTTCCATTTCCCTGACTTTTTTCGTATGCATGACTTCCGTTCGATAACCAAGAACTGTCCGTGTCGCCATTTTGCTAGAACGACGCCATTTTGGCGCGCGGTTTTGCCAAGATGGCGGCAGCTTTCTAAGTATCGTTCGTACATAGCCAATTTTCGGCGCATGTTCGTGTGTACCAAAATTGAGAGTTTTACGACAGAGCTGAATGCAAACCTCCGATCTAAGGGTTGAAAAAACCTGAACGAAAGGAAAATTCACACCTAAATCGATTTTATCCAAAACTGCACCGAGCTCGATCCTGCTCGCACCTGATCTTGACGTCGGTACAGTAGGTATCTGCCTTATAGTGGTTTTGAACTGTGAGTCAATGCCATGAGATTGTCGATGGTTAACGAATTGTGTACCGACCAAAAAATGTATATGAATTACTGACGGGAAATTTACGATCGACGAATACACAGTAAAGAGTACGATAATTTATTTCCGAAATAAGGCAGATTGGGTGACGTCTGTCGCTACACATTACGACTGTGTCAACGAATATATTATCATCATTCGCAGTATCTGTCGTAGTGCGCAAAATAATTTTCCACGCGGTCGGGTCGAAAGTCAATATTGACTCATATTATCCTCTCCGAATTATTGACAAACTCGACAGTTGCGTGGATCAATCGTTCAATTTGTCATAAGCCTTGTTTCAATAAAAGTTCGATATTCATGGATTTTTCCTCGTTAGGTATATATTTTTCCTCGTTAGGTGTATCGACTCGGATCGAAGACCCATTCCAGCTGTATAGAAACGTGAATTTCAGTGATACCGTCGCAATATACACACGCGGTTATATTTTTATCATTTTTCTGCCTTTGCAAAGAACGCCAGAGAATAATCTTGCCTCGACAGAATTAACATACGCACGATCGATTGGATCGCATATACTTTTTATTTATCCTTTCGTCGGAACTCTTAATTTTTGTTCACATCGAACGTGCGTACACATTTTAATGATCTAACAATAAAGAAGGTAAGAAATTCTCTGAAAAAAAATCACCTGCCTCGAACAGGATTCGAACACGGGTCGCCTGGGTGCTAGTCCGGAACCTTACCGTCTACGCTAACGCTCGGTCCACTCATTCTTCTACCTATATAGATATTCATGTTATTATCGTTGCTCGATGCTAATAAAACGAACGATAATCACAATAAATTATCTATATATCGATACGGTATATACTACGCTTTTCATATTAGACATAAACATGTTTGTCTTTGAAACTTCGGAATAGATTGCAATTTATGACTTTTAGAAGTCTTTTTTTCTTCTCTTTGTCACTCATTCTCTTCAAACTTCAAAACTTCAAATTCTTCTGTGTGTCGCGTATTATTTTCGAAATTGACCATCCCACATGCCGTACGAGCTGTGACGAAGCACGCCATGGCGTCGTGGCCCTCGGGTCATCGGTTATGCTGACAAGACAGTATCGGTCAACTGATTAGAAGATTCAGCCCGGAGCGAGTGTATCACGCGTCGTATAGCATAGCGCACAATAACCTGCGTTCAACGAAGGTTAACGGAAAACTCGATCGTATCAAACATTTTCAAAGATACATACGATTTATGAATAAAAACAAATAAATAAAAAAATACTATAAAAAAATTATCCTCGTTCATACAATTTTCTGCAAGCACTAATATCAAAATTTATCCTCCTAAGATTATTCCGCATTTATTGAAATTTTCTAAACGGCATATTCGTAATCGACGCTTCGTAATAAAAAATAAAATTCCGGTTCTAGTTGCGCTAAAAATCGTTTGAAAATTATTTTTCTATTTCCGGGTTTATATACCGGGTGTCCGATTTAATCGAATAACAGAATCTCTATAAACCGAGTGTCCTCTTACAGAAAGAAAATAAACCGGAAGTCCCTCGATCGAAATTAGCCAACGGAAGTCCCTAGTAAACATATATATAAATACAAACAATGACTACACGCGCTAAAACACAATGAGAAAATTCCAGAGCCACACGTTCTCCGCCTCGGGACTTCCCACTATCGTTCTCCTCATAATCGTCATATCACGATACCTCGTATAACGAGAAAAAAAAATTTCCCTACGTATCGCGCGCGTAGTAACGAGAAGGAACGTCCTCGTTTCGAGGAAATCTCTCGCGCGCCCCCAATAATGTCTTTGAAATAATCACAACGATTTCAAACCGGTCTCAAAATTCGTTCGAGGTGACAAATAATTCGTTAAAAAAATCTTACGTTCCAACGTAGAAACGTGTGTGACGCTCGGACCGGCGCGTTTTACGTTCAAGGCTACGACACAGATGGCAGCAGATGTAACGAATGATGTTATCCTCTCTCTCTTTCTCTCGCGCGCACGCGCGGCTACAGCGAGGTCCTCGCTACGTTCATTACGCCAGTGTCCGACCGTTATGTCGGCGAATGGTCATCTCGACTAGCATCTCCACGCTACGATCGGTTCGCGTCTTTCATACTTTTTCCTCGTTCGCGCGCGTCGATTATTACTTACGTATCGGGATAACAATTTAGAAAAGTATCGACGCGTTTACGCACGTTGGAAATCGTTCGCCTTCGTACGAATCGTCCAACTATACCGAAGGAGGATAACTGGTTTTCGCATACCGATCCCTTCCTCCATCCAGTTTATCGCCTCGACGCTCTTCTTGCCCCCTCCACCTAGCGGTCAGCCACGAAAACCACGAATAATATTAGTAATTGCCAAAAATACTCGAATCTTTCAGCGAATTCGTATCGACAGTTAGTCGAGAATCGCGCGTCGTAAATCTCGCTCGAGGATTTCACGATCGTTCTCATCGAGAAAGTAGTTTAATGCTTTTCAGAAATTTCTAGGATAAAGATTAAACCCGCGTCATCGCTCGAGCTGCGTGCGCATTTCGCACGGTGTACGATATCGCGAATTGAAGTTCGTTAAAGAGACGCGTCGGTAGCTTAAGATTCGCGCGATATAAGTATCATCGAGAATACGATCGAGCGAAGAGTCGCGATCATGAAGTTCCTCGATGCAGCGGTACTCCTGATCGTCCTAGCGGCGGGCGCGTCGGCGCGTAAGTATCTATTATTCAAATATTTTAGTTCCGGTGGTGGCCGCTATCGCATCGTTATACTCGGACAAGCTTCCTCGACGACTTTATAATTCTTCCGGTTCTTCGACAATCTCGACCTCCGTTTCAAATTTGATCTTGCCAGAAAACAAAATTAGAATTACTTCAGATATATCCAGAATAAAAAAAGTTAATTAATAAAAAAAAACTTTTTTCTATTAATTAACTTTTTTTTAATTTAGCCTGAAAAATCGTAATCTCGGGAAGAAAATTCGCAGATTCGATCCGGATATCGAGGCTCGACACGAGTCGCGTGTTAGGTCACAGATATTTTTCGATTTTCCACTATGGAGACAAAGCGTCAAAGCGCATCGACATAGCAGCGCGCGCAATCGACGAAACGTGATTGAAATTTTAATCCTGCGACTTGGCACACCACTCGTATTTCTCATGAATGTTTAAATCTCTTTATTCGTCTTCTCGTTAACGCGTTATTTATTCCTCTTCCTGTATTATCCGCGTTCACGGTCGCATGAAGGTGATTTAATTCTTACGGGAATACGAACACTTCCGGCGCTGCGATAAGTCCCTAGATTCACGGGATGTACGTTAATCTATTATTTATAACGATTAAAACCGGAAACTCGTCGAAGGATTTATTTTTCCGGCATAGAGAGTACAACTTTTTTCAATTCAGGCGATAAAATAACTCGGATGAGGAAAAGAAAAAACATTCACCACCTTAATAACAATCGCTTACGCTAATGGGAAAATTAGGGGATAGGCAGGAAATCGTTGACAATCTTGGTTTGTAGGAATTTACTTTCCCACAGAACAAAGCACGTGTTACACGTTGTCGCGACAAATCGGCAATTGCGTCGGTATAAGGAATTGTCCGTCGGTTCTTCGAATTCTGCAGGGGCCCAAACCATTGTCCGATAAGAGTCTCGAGACGCTCAGATCGTTACAGTGCGGATTCGAAGGACGCTCGCCGAAAGTATGCTGCGACAGCGAGGTAAGACGATTTTTTAATTCGACGGAAGATTTCAAATTTCAATTTTTAACTGTAATTCGGAATTCGTTTCTCTATTCTCCATATTATTTAATTTTACTTCATTTTACAATTTTCCACATTTTTATTTTTCACAACCTCCCACTCATCACAGCGAGGTTTTTGTTGGACATATATTTTTTTGGAGGAATCCGAACCGTCAGGATTACAGAAAAAAACTTTGTTAGAAAAATTCTTCTATTGCTGCCGAGTGTGGGAATCGAACACTGGTCCGCTGCGTGCGAAGCCAGAGCCCTATCCACTGAACCACTGCGCGCTTTCTATTTGATCTTATTTTATTGCATTTTATTATCAAGCCTCGAGAAGCTTTTTGTATAATCGCGAATAATTAAAGAAAAAAGAACGTTCATTGGTAAAAAGTTGACGCAAGCTTTACTTGATTTCTTGATAATCGTCATAGTCAACCGCCACAACAGTTCCAACGACAGACGTCGGGACGTCAACGACCGCTCCCAATCCACCGGACGTCACGGGACACAGGAATCTAAGACTTCTCGATCATCAATTATGCGGCCCGGTAACCCAGGGAAAAATATTCGGCGGTAACAAAACCGGCGTCTTCGATTTCCCATGGATGGCTTTGATAGCTTATCAAACTCGCCGAGGACCGGACTTCCGTTGCGGCGGTTCGATCATCAACAAGAGATACGTACTGACTGCAGCTCATTGCGTCACCAATTTACCCGGTGGTACGTTTGTCGATCGAACAATATTTTTCTCGCATCTCGATTCATTGTTTCGATTAGTTCCAAATCAACGACGATCGATTCTCTTCCACTCGACTTAATTCGATTATTTAAAAATTCCATTCGATAATTTGTCAATTTTTTAATTACATTTTTTTCATTTAAATTTGACGATTTTTATCTAGCGATTAAAACTTTTCAGATATTTCATTGAGCGGCGTGCGTCTCGGTGATCACGATATCAGCACCGAGCGCGATTGCGACAGAGACGAGGACGGTATGGAAATCGTTTGTGCCGAGAGATATCAGGACTTTGGTATCGACAGTTTTCACTATCATCACGATTACAGAGCGAGTAAGAGTCCTCAGAACGACGTTGCTCTCATTCGTCTCGACAATGACGCAGATTTCCGCCCGACCACCGTTCGACCGATCTGCATGCCCATTGGCTCTGCGTTTAGAATCGGTCAGAAAAAGGTACGTCGACGAAAAAAGCAAAAAAAAAAACAAATAATAATTTATTTTTCTTAAATCCGTTGTATAGAAAAAGATTTTTCATTAAAAATGTTCTTATTTCTTTCATTTATCGAAGGTTACCGTGACCGGTTGGGGAGCGACGGAAAAAGGTCCTCGAAGTCAGGATCTGTTGAGAGTCCTGGTACCTGTCGTCACGAACGAACAATGCGCCACGACGTATCGAAAAAATACGCAAATCTGGTACAAGCAAATGTGCGCCGGTGGTCACAATCGAATGGACTCTTGTCTCGGTGACAGCGGTGGTCCCGTCCAATCGCCAGGATTATACATGAACAATGTAAAATACATACAACACGGTATCGTAAGTTTTGGCACGAGACTCTGCGGTCTCGAAGGTTTTCCGGGTGTTTACACGAGAGTAGCTTACTATCTCGATTGGATACTCGACACTATGAGAGACTGAAGATAAAATCAAGAATAACGACGACCCGACCTCTGCTCGGGTCAGTTCGTTCGATTTCCTCGCCGAGAATTCTATCATTAGCGATGTGCGATTATTGTTTTTCTTTTTTATTCTTAATCTTTTTGATTATTTTATTGAAAACTAAGAAGAGTTTCGAACGAATCGAATAACAACTCGATACGTTAAATTTATATACGTCGCGGGTTTATACGATCTCATACAAAATAAACAAGCCAAAAAAATAAATCTCGAGAGATTACTCTCGTCTTAGAAAAATCGTGGCAATATTTATTCTCCCGTACGCTAAATATTGTTCTAGATTTATTGATTTATCGTTAAAATGGCGTATAATCGTTATCGAACGTGCGATCGTTGTGTGTCTCGTGTGCTGTGACATGGGATTAAAATATTCGATGAAGAAACAGAACAAAAAACGATGAAAATCGTTTCAGTGTCTTCGTGTGCACGACACGTGTTTGTTCGGACTACGGTTCGTCAACGCGTGTTCTGTAGCAATACCGAGAAATGTTTAAAGGAAAGAATAGAGTTGGAAGGGACGACGGGAATAAATTCGTTTATAACGTTGTCGTCTCTCTCTCTCTTTATCTTCTCCTCGTTTAAGTGTCTTCGTTAATGTCGATCGCTATGATTCTCGTTACTAGCCGAAGCTACGTCGTCACGCACGTCGCTACGACGACTACGATCGCTCGAGTAAGTCGTCTTCTCGGCGTCTCGATCTTCGATCAATTCGGCGGTCTCGTTGATCGAAACTCTGAGAGGACCGCGATCGCTCTTTTTCTTCGTCGTCGAGAGATCCGATTTACCCGTTGATCTCTCGGACTTTTGGGAACTGGAAGACTTGGAGGATCGACTGGCGGTGACGCGAGCGCTCGAACTGCTCGTCAACGAGCCCGAGCCTGGCCTCGACGCGCTCAAAGGGCTCGCGTCCGATTCCAAACTGCTCGAGTTCTGACGTTTCGTCGGTTTTCTCTTCTTCTTCTTGCTCGGCTTGTAAACGCACTTTGGCCCTTGTCTCGATTGCAAATTACGCACCGTCTGATAACTCTGCGAGTGTCTCTCGAAGAGCGTCGGTATTTGGGTCACTCGATTCAACATCATCTCCATCTCCAAACGATGACGCTCCGCTTGCTCTCGCGCCTCGTCCCGACGAAGACACGTTCGAAAATCCAAATCTCTCTCGTGCTCCTCTCTGTTTTAAGCAAAACAATGAATTATCCCCAAAATACAAAAACAATATCCTTGAAAAAAAACTAAATAAATAAATTTTCCAATTACGAGGAGAGCGTAACAGTCGTCCTATCTTTATTTGTGCCACATACGTTTCCTCGTACCTTGCTGCCTGCCTGAGAGCCCTCCAAGCAGGTTTCCGGCTGATCAAAGTCGATCTCAGCTTGATCATTCGTTCCCGATCTTCCTCCTCCATTTTATCTCGTATCTCACGCTCCAATTTGTCGCTGTACCAACGACAAAATTCGTCATCGATCGTTATTCGATATTCGATCGATTAGTTTAAAAATAAACGTTCCTCCTTGTACGGAAGAAAAATGTTTAAAAGGAAACACGAAACGAGATAATTTACCGCGAAGCTTGACATCGCAAAATCGCGGCGAGATTGTTTCCTCGTGTAGAAAGTTCCGTCATTGCCGATCTCGATCTCTCGGATATCGCGGGTGTCGTGCTACACATCTCCGGGCTCTCGGCGACGTGACGATGTTGCTTTTCGTTCGAATAATTTCGTGACTGTAGAACCGCCGATTTGACCCGCTCGCGTCGCGCCATCGAGGGTGGCAGAGACGCCGATCTCAACAATTCCGCCGCTCTCACTTTCTTCTGTAACTGCCTACAATTAAAAATAGAAACAATAATAACAGAAATTGAAATTTTCCGTTGAATTACATTTAATTTTTTTTTAATTTTTACCTTGTTTAATATTATTTTTTATTTTTATATTATTATTGTGATCTTTTCTTTAATGGTTCAGCATTCGCCAAGAATATTCATTAAAACGATTCATTATAATATTCACGTATAAGTGGATTTAATTTTTCTTCTCAGAAAATTAAATTAAGCGCGTTTGCTTTCCAATCGACGTCATAATTGCACGAGCTAACGCCTCGATTCTCACCTATAATACTCATCCTCGAGCATACGATCATAAACTTCGGTGCCGAAGAGATTTCTCGGCACTGGTTTCGCCTTGAATCTTCCCGTTGAATTTGCATTCCTGGTGCAAAGTTCAGGACTCGAGCGACTTATAGCTTTGCTCGCTCTACGCTCGCATTCAAGCCGGAAAGGTTTAACCTGCGACATGAGACTCCAAGCGCTTTCCTCCCGTATCATTCGACTTCTACGAAGGAAAACAGTGTCGAGGCGTAATTAATATTAAATTTAAATAAGAAAAATATTAATAATTCGAAGCGAATTAAATTAAAAGCGAAGACCAACCGTTCTTCCTTGGCGGCCATTAATTTATCGTAAAGCGGTATCCTCGAGGTAAGAGGAATCGGTCTGACTCGTCGTTTCTTCGGCTGGGAACTATTATTCTCGACGTCCCGCAGCGAGCGATCTTCAGCTTCCATCTCAGCCATCGACATATATTTCTCAGCTTCGTCTCTGCAATATCAAACGACGGATAAATTAACGATCGAATTAATCAAACTATTCATTAAGAATTAATATAATTTTTTTACGCTCTACGCCAAATTTATCAATGACATTGTTTTTAAAAATCGTCTCGAATCACCTGACAGCAAAACGAAATGGTTTTGGAACAGTAGGGTGCCATCGTTTCGGACTGCTCGGTGGCAAACTACGCGTCTCGACGCTATTTCCCGAATCGCTGTCGTCACTGCCAGTTTTCGACTCGCTCCAGGTGCTCCAACTCTTACCAGCCGAGTGTATCTCCCTGTTGCGCATAGTTTTCATAGCCTTGTCCTTGTATTTGCACCTGTAGCATTATCAATGTTCCAATAAGTTTATGCAAACCCCAGAATTTTAAGTCGACAGTAGTACGAGTCGTTTTTGGTCAGACGCGAGACTAAAACGCTCTAAATAAAGCCGAAGGGAGAATTATTGTTTAGGAACTAATCTACTGTACGTTGCGATGAAAAAAAGGTCCTCTATACCGGTAGGTGAGCAGATCCTGATCTTCGGCGAGTCCGGCAAAAGTACCGCAAGAGAATAGAAGAGGACTGTCCGTTCGCGAGCCCTCGAGGCTACATTTCTTCCCTCTGAGTTTTAGATCGGTATCGGGAATCCATGGTTTCTCGTTAATCTTGTTCGAATCCAGCAGACACGAAGTAGCTGGACGCGAGTCCATCTCGTTCGTTTTCACGCTCTTCTCGTCATCATGATCGAGACAATTGCGCAAATTTTTCAACAACAATCTCTGCTTCCTCTTCAAATAATCCAACTTCCGTTTGAATTGCTCGTTCGAGAGATGATGTACCTCGCCGTAATCCGGTATACTCTCGAGAAAGTCGAGAAGATTTTCCAACGATCCACCGGGACTCCGGTCGACTTCGTCATCGCGTCCTGCGAAATTAATTCTTCGTCCTTTCTCGCTCGAGTCTCGCTTCTGGATTGTCTCGATCCGTGGACGCTCGTACAACGGTGTCGGCTGTCTGCTGTAAGGATCCACCGGCACTTTGACGCAGGAATGAACGAAAGACGAGCCGTGATGCTCCGACATGATTGAGAAAATTTTCTTAGTTTTCTTCTTTTTGTTTGTTCTATTTTCTTTTTGTGATAAACTTAAATTTCGTCGTGGACGAACGGACGGTCGTCGGACATCGGGTCTTTCGGTATTCCCATGTCTCGGCTAAGTGCGTTTCTCCCCCAGGTGAGCGACCGTCGGGCAGATCGATTCTAGACCCATCGGTGTACGAGTCACCATGGTGACCTTTGAGCCAGTGCCAAGGAACTCTCGGTTCCTACTAACGAGACTTATTTTTTTTTTCGACATTTATTTATATCCTCGTTTTCTCGATCGACGTGTATCGATTTACTCCTGGTTCTTAACGAGGGTATGGAAAGAAATTTATTTCTCGTGAAAAAATCATATTCGTTCTTGGAACGAGTCTCGAACAGGGTCCCGTTGAAATTCAGCCGTGTCTGACCAATACGGGACGTAACCACTTATTGGTACTTCCCTGCGTTGCCGAACCCCTCGACGGCTTTAAATTCCCCCGTGATGCACGTGAATTACTCGAGGATGCTCCGTGGGATGAGTACAAGGGAAACGGATAACTAAGGATGGCGACGACGACGTTGACAGGGTTTAATAGATCAATAACCCTGCGAGAAGTTCCGACGCTTATTTATCTATTTTATCGTGATGCGTGTAGTGTAATATAGAGGAAAGAAGATAAGATGTTACTCGGTTTGTTTTAGATAGGTATACTTAATCGTTCGAATTTTACGTAAGTATTGATTATTATAAGAAAATGAAATAACTATCGGTCTTCATAATCTTACGCACTACGTGATGGCCGGATGTTTATACTTGTGGAATAGCTAACGTAAGAACGTGTAGTCTTCTTTGAACAGCTAGCGAGTTGCGTCGTCTTTGTTGATCCGAAAAGACTTTGTAGAGGCATACGGGATCGGAAACTTCCCGCGCAACACGAATATTGCCATTGTAATCTCGATATATTGGAATTTAGGGAAATATTCAATTTTTCGACCTTTTCACTGACAACTTGCGTAAAATTGTCGTGTCAGTGCTGGTACGTGTCGTTGCCGTTAGGTGACGGCCCGTGTCGTATAGTCTGAAAGAATCTTAATTCGCGCGCTCGGATCTTGATACATTTGAGCAACGCATACGGGCCTCGAATATAGATACATGTCATCATTGCACGATCTGTTTTGTCAGTCATCAAAACATCC
Organism: Netelia inedita; assembly: GCA_964017225.1. Taxonomy (NCBI): domain Eukaryota; kingdom Metazoa; phylum Arthropoda; class Insecta; order Hymenoptera; family Ichneumonidae; genus Netelia; species Netelia inedita. Next base: position 6,183,702 of record OZ024920.1, on the reverse strand, counting down.
GTTCGTCGTATACGGATCGCCGGATTATATTATATGTATATGTTTCATTCGCCATATATATTGTAACGATAGCTTGCGGCCGTAAAATAGTTCACTCTTTGGCCGCTCAGATGTCGCAGAACCAATTCTCGAGGTTTCAACTTTTGTCGAGCGCGGACACAAAAACAACGCTCGTGTCGCCGTCTAGCGAGTTTTTGGGTGACATGATTACCACCGAACAGATATCTGTTTTGCCATCTAGAATCGTTTTAGGTAACTTATTTCCCGCCGCATAGATTGTAGTTACCTTTTTGCTTTTATGGCTTCTGTCATGTGGGACCTTCTTGGAACCTCTGATCTGGTTTAAAAGCTTATATCCGAACATTGTGGTTGTCCCCGCTCGTCTCGGTTTCTCGTTTTCCGACCACTCGCGGTGCTCGACGTGTTCAATACAGCGCGCCAACGACGTGTCACAACGGAACGGGTAATCAGCGTTCAACACGTAAAATGTCCCTAAATCTTCAACGTATTCAAACAGCTGATCTTGCACCGTGCAACTACACACAGTGCACACACTTTCCACTCGAGTGTCAATAAAAATTGTGAGGCACACTACCAGAAATCTTAAAATTAATGATACAGTTGATGCAATTAAAAACTCCTTGAAATTGATATGTTATAAATTTCGACAAATAAATACAAGAATGACGCAACGAGCAGTGCGAGAACCGGACGCGTGAAATGTCCACGTATACGTGTTTTTACGAAAGACGAGACTTTAGGAATACGGTGTTGAAAAAACAGTGTTACGAAGTTTTCGATTGATAGGTGGAATCCCTACGACGATACGAAGACGGAAAAGCGGAGGGTGAAATATAGATCGCCGTACGAGCATCTGTGATGTGTGGATAAAAAATTAATAATCAATGAAACATGAGGCCAATACAGAGCATTGTGCTCCTACTAATTTTCACCTCGGCTGTTCTGTCTACCACCGAGGTGGAGTCCCCCGACGACGAGGATGCCACGACCGAGCAAGTTGATTCGGAGCAAGCGTCGAAGTCGAGCGAAGAAGCTGTCGACGAAACGGTACTCGGCGAACTAAACAACTTGCTCGAGCAGCTTCGAGAGTTAAAGACGCTGCACGATTCGATAATGAAAATGTTGCCCGGCAGCGAGACATTTTCCAACGAAAAGTCTCTGAAGGAAAAAAAGCCCGATGTTCAGAACAAAGACAAGGAATCGAGCGAACCGATAACCGAGAGCGTCATCAAGACAGAAGCATGGGCACGAATGATAGCAGCGGCAAAGGCCGCGGGTATAGACGCCTTTTCGGCGCTCTCGAACGAGGATACGCCCAATCGGTGGGACGCCGAGACGACGGAGGAGGAAGAAATAGAAATATTGCCGGAAGAAGTGATCGAAGAGCCATTAAATCCAGAGCAACAAGAGGGTAATACGCTATTGACTTATTCGATTTACGTTCCACGAAGATACTTAAAAATATTAAAACAAATTATGTAATTTTTCAGCTCAAGATCTATTCAAAAAGGCTCAGTATCTCTTAAACGCGACCAGAACAAATAAAGTCGAAGCGTATAAGCTTTTAACAACAGCCGCGACGCTTGGACACAGAGAAGCAAGATCGATGTTAGCTTGGGCTCAATTATTAGGCACGCAAACGGGCTTTGCGTCGTCGCATTCCTCGCCCCAGGATATTCCAGCGGCTTTGCAAACGTTTAAAGAACTCGCCGATACGGGCTTACCATCGGCTCACATGGGAATGGGCTTTTTGTATTCCATGGGTCTCGGTGGTGTGAACGCGTCGCAGGCTAAAGCATTGCTTCATTACACCATGGCCGCTCTTGGTGGCGATACGAGAGCCGAAATGTCACTGGGCTATCGTTATTGGGCCGGTGTATCAACGACCGGCACGTGCGAGGGAGCTCTCGATTTTTATCGTCGCGTTGCTAACAAAGTCGCCGAACGCGTCTCGTTGAGTGGCGGTCCGATCGTACAACGAGTACGTTTACTCGACGAGCAGGAAAATCCCGAGTATAATTCTGGTATTCTAGACGAGGATCTCATAGAGTATTATCAATTGTTGGCGCAACGCGGCGATATACAGGCTCAAGTGGGTCTTGGACAGCTGCATTATCAGGGTGGCCGAGGAGTTCCGCTCGATCATCAAAAAGCTCTCGGTTATTTTCAACATGCTGCGGACGCCGGTAATCCCATCGCCATGGCATTCCTGGGAAAAGTATGAAAATTCTCTTTCAAGCATCAGCGAATATTTACATCCGTCGTTGGATCGCTGGTTGAAGCGATACGTGAATTATCGATAAATTCCAATTGCAGATTTATTTAGAAGGCAGCGACATTGTTCAGCAGGACAACGAGACAGCTTATAAGTATTTCAAGAAAGCTGCGAGATTGGGAAATCCGGTTGGGCAGAGTGGACTTGGATTGATGTATTTGTACGGTCGAGGTGTCGAACGCGACACTGCCAAAGCTTTGCGATATTTTAGCCAAGCCGCGGATCAAGGATGGGTCGATGGTCAACTCCAACTCGGCTATATGTATATAAGTTCGTATCGTAAACGTGAAATATAAGTTTCATATTCACGGAGTCTGCCGATGACGCGTGTGATCGTTTTTTTTTTTTCAAATGAATTTTAACTTTATTTGTCTTCGATGAAACAGGTGGAACCGGTGTACGGCGAGACTACAAGCTGGCCAACAAGTACTTCAATCTCGCGAGTCAATCGGGTCATGTGCTCGCTTTCTACAATTTGGCGCAGATGCATGCGACGGGCACGGGAATGATGAGAAGTTGTCCCACGGCAGTCGAGCTACTGAAAAATGTCGCTGAACGTGGCAAATGGAGCGATCAGCTAATGGCCGCTCATACGGATTATCGAGAGGGCCGTATCGATCAGGCGTTCGTAACGTACGCGCTATTAGCGGAAATGGGTTACGAAGTTGCCCAGAGCAATGCTGCTTTCATTCTCGATCGAGAAGAAACCACTATTCTCCCTCAGGAAGAGGGTCTAGTCATGGCTTTGGCCCTGTGGGCTCGCGCAGCTGCTCAGGGTTACTCCGCAGCTCAGGTAACGCGTTTAAAATGTTTAAAAACGAAATTCACCGTTACCTCGTTCGATGATTAATGTTTCTTTGTAATTTTGAAACAGGTGAAACTCGGCGATGCACATTATTATGGCAGGGGAACTCGCGTTGACTACAAGGCAGCGGCCAGACAATATCGTTTGGCTTCCGATCAGCAACACAACGCACAAGCGATGTTTAATCTTGGCTATATGCACGAGCGCGGTCTCGGCCTCACAAAAGATCGTCATTTGGCCAAACGTTGCTACGATCTCGCCTCGGAAGCGAGTCCCGATGCGAAAATACCCGTCGCACTTGCGCTTGTTAAACTCTCGCTTCTCTTCGGGTTGGATTACATCCATGAATTCAGCATTATTGAATATCTTGGCAAATGGGATCCAAATATTGTACAAAATTGGGACTTTTTTCTTATCGGAATTCTCACTGGTCTTCTCAGTCTAGTTATATACTTTCGTAGACCGCAACCTCCGCCTCCACGACCGGGCTTCAATATTCCACCCGTCAATTAGACGATAACGGAATTTACATTTCCTTTTATCGTTTCATTCGAAAGCTGTGCGGGACGGAGCTCGGTATCGAAATCAAAAAGGAAGCATATAACATATTAGTATTATGCCAAATTTGTTTCTATTAGTTTATTTTTCAACGTGACATTGGAATTCTGGAATGTGTGACAAAATATACATTGGTTTCCATCTTTCTTTAAAAACTTCAATTACCAGCGATATAGAATTTAATAAATGAACTGCAATTGGTGGAGGTGATGTTTCAATTTACAAAGATATGAATTGTGAGGCATGAAAGTCTATCAGCACAATGGTGTAATCATGAATTCACTGTCCACACTGAGGCTGAATGTGTTTTTTTCTCCTTATATATATATATATATATCGTAAGTAATATCCAATTGATAAGAACTACTTGATTTCTGAGCCCGGTCCCGCGCACATCGACATCGTAATTAACGACGAATAATTAGCGCGACGTAACCAGCCGACAACCAAATACCTGTTAATGACTGAAAGTTTGTATTAATATACGCGACGAGAATAACATTAATTAAAACTATACGAAAAAATCACTTCGGACTAAGACCGCGGAGTGTAAGGGTTTAACTGGAATGCGCTAATAATGCAAGCTCTATTTGTACGTTGCAAGGGAAAGCAAAAATCACGGACTTTAATCCATGATCACAGACTTTAGCGTTGGATAACTCGGTGTGATAAGAACATTCATCGTGATTATAGTTTATATCGTGCATCAGGGGCGGTCTCGATACACGCCATTGTAATGTAAAATAAAGATGAGATATTTCTAACTTTTTTTCATGCAAACTTGTTACTTGATTCTTGTACGTTACTTCGAATTGTAAATAAAGGAGTTGAAAAGGCGTTGCTATAGAAACAATAGTGGTTATCGAACCCAACAAGCGCGGAAAAACATTATCGAAGCACCTGGGCGTATTTTACATCATTTCCGGTAAAACATTGTTTGAAATTCCGTAACAGCCGTGTGTACTAAAATTCGGATAAATTTCTGTACCTTGATACACTGTTTCGATGACATCTTAGTGTGTAAAATATCAGAGTGAGGATATAAGAAAATGCCGAAGAAAAAGAAAGGAGCCGATAAGGAGAAGAAGGCTAGAAAGAAACCGTGTGTAAATGAGCGAGAAACTGTCTCGTACGAACAACAAATTCTTGACAATAATAGGCAATTGGCTCGGTAAGTGCGCATCACAATGTCTCAAAAATTCAACTGTATCGATTCGTGTCTAAATTACAAAATATTTATAGACTGCGTTCTCGCAATGAACATCTCGAAGGCGAGGTTGACGTGCTGAAGACAAAATTGAGTCAGCTCGAGGACGATCGTTCCGACGTGGTGGCACATCTGAAGCGGAGATTGCAACAGAAAACTGAGGAAGCTGGCGAGTTGAGCGACCGATTGTTGGCCATGGAGGAGCTTCGCAAGGATGAAGAGATGGCTTACAAGAAGAAGGAAGATACGATGCAACTGCAATACAATACCATGGAAACGAATCTGAGTGCTGAAGTTAAGTTAGCTGGTGAGTCGCTGAAGATCTATAAGCTATCGCAGTGAACGAATTTTTTCGTCGTTCTGGAATAATTACAAAATTGATTTGTAAAACTTACTTTAGCCGGAAAGCTGAATGCCCTGGAGGACTGGAGACTCGCACGTATCGATCTGATGAGAAAATTCGAGATTCAGGAGGAACAAATGGAGGAACAGGAAAAACGTCACAAGGAAACTCTCTATGAAGCTGAAAAATCTCTCATAATTGGAAAAGCAAAGTAAATAATCAAGATTCGCAGTCGATTCTCAGAACTTATATCATTGATTAATGAAAACTATTCTTCTTTATTCTTTCCATTGGTAGGATGCAAAAGGAGATGGAGGAACGGCTGAATAATCTCGCTCAGAGTTTCCGCGAAGCTACCAACATCCGAATAGCCGATGCGACTCATCGTACAGTTAGAGAAAACATAGCACTCAATCTTGAGCTAGACGCGATGTATAAAGTCTGCAGAGAATTGGACTTAAAAATTAAAGAGTACAAGGAGAAAGAGCGCAATCTTCGTCTGCACTCTTCACTCTTCCAATCCGAAGCTCGGATGACGTTAAACAAACTGCTCGAGCAAAATCGTTTGATCGACCATCTAGCTGAAGATCATTACAGCATGAGTCTTGCACATGGAAAAGCGTGTCGCGAGGAGGCTTATAAAGCAACGAAGGAACAGATAGTTCAGAATTACAGAGAACAATCCGTCGATGCTCAGCAGAAAGCTCGTATTCTCGAGCAAAATATACAAAAGACTAAAGAAGACAGAGAAAATATACTCAAGGAGATGAAGAACTATTGCCACGAGGTCAAGAGACTCGAAGAAATTTTGGTCGCGGCGAAACGTTACATCACGAATGTTCTTCAGGTAAGTTTTATAAGTAATAATACGAACAAAATCTATAAAACTGGCTAATTGATCTTTTTTTATCTATTTAGCTACAGAAAAAAATGTCGTTAGAAGGTGTGTGTACATCTTGCTATCACGATTTCGAGCAGAAGCTTCACGTTCTCATGGATATTGTGGAAAACAAGAAATGCATCGAAATTACGGCGATCGACGAGTCGTCTTTGCTCGAAGTCGACTGCTCAGAATATTCGCACTTTCTGGTGGACGATCCGTCTATAAAATTGATGCAAACGGGAACGCAACAGGATGACGCTGTAGCTAAGGATAATGAAACTCATTCAATCGAGAGCCCCGAGGAAATAGCTCCAAATATTCCACCGTGTTTGTTAACCGATTCGCAAAATTCCGACCTCGCGTCCCCGAAAGAAACAGATACACCTTGTTCCATCGATTCCGCAGATACGTGAAAAAAGAAAAAGTATCTTCGACCTGAAAGTGTTTAGTGTTCGATGATTATTGAAACAACTGAATTATGGATGAAAAAGACATAAAGCAAATAAACGAATAAGTCGACCGTTATTCACCTTCTGTCTAGCAAAATTGGGTCACGAGAACGTTGTAACTTTTCTATAAATTGGTGATTTCTTTTTTCGGCACGAGAATGGTCGATCTCACGGGAGCTGATCGAGGAAATATTTCTCTTCCATCGCGTCTTCAATCTCCGGATATTCTTGATCCGAACTACATTTGGGACGAGGATGCTTCACCGATTGTCAATATGCAGAAGGCATTGTACGACGTACGGATCTCTGACACGGAAAAACGTATTCAGAGGTGAAATCCATTTTAGTTGAGCTTATACGTCGTGAGAATTTCCATGACTTTACCGGATGAATTATTGCTGCGGCTGGATCAGGTTGGAGTCTCGGAACAACGAACTTTTGGACGAGCACGAGGAAATGGAGACGCTGATGAATAGCGTTGATGTCGAATCCGGAGATGACATAGCTTATCTGAAAAGACAGATATCTGTAGAGGATGAGAAAATTGAAGAGATCGGACGAAAAATCGATAACGTAGCGAGACGCAGGGAAGAAAGGAGACAAGCTCATTTGAGAAACGTCGATGCGTTGAATGAGAAATACGAGAATACTCGCTTTGTTCTAACTTCCGCAGTAAAAGCTCTGAGTACTTCTGTCGCAGATGTTTATAATTAAAGGGAAACAAAAGATATGAAATATAAAAGAACAAAATGTTGTAGGCGCAAAGATTAATAGTTTGGAGGATTACAAGCAGACCTCTCCGGGACTTCGTGAAAAATTGAGAATACGCGATGAGACAATGTCACTGAACGAAGAGAAGATAGCCCAAAGACAAGAGGAGATAAATAGAAAATTGAAGATCGACGGAGAAAGGTGAAATGAATTTTCTCAATTCCACTCTCATAATAGTAAAGTATCTTCTCTCCTCGCTCATAGACTCAAAAAAGAAATGTACAGTCGTTTACTTGCACTCGCTGGAACATTTCAATTAGAAATTTCGGATACCATAGCGTTACCAGTTCACAGATTGATGCGAGAGAATATTTTCATTAAAGCCGAACTGATGAGAATTGTCGATGAGACATTGATAAGAAAGAATGATAACAGAGCGATACGGTAAGTTGAAAAGTAGAGAGAGTAAAAAAAAAGGAGATTCATTTCCTTCGATTTTGTATAGAACGATGACAACGGTGCATGAGAGTTCTATCGAGGCTAGCAATCTTGATAAACAAAAAAATCTCGTAACGGTCAAGATACAAGAATGTTTGCTCAAGTCTTTGAAAAAATTGCACTCAAACATGAAGAAACGTCTTGAATCTCGCAATATGCCTGAAAAGTATGCTCAGGAGATCTACGATACGCTCGCTGACTCGGTGAGGAGAGAATTAGCAATGCACGAAACGCGCACAAGAAAATTGGAAGTTTTGCTTCATCAAGAAAGTATTAAGCTCGGACGGTCGAAGCGTATGAAAAATCAGATTGAATCTCGAATGAAAATATACGAAGAAATGATCTACGATGTGAAATATGCCGTTGCGTGTGCTCTACAGGTAGGATTTTTATCAGACAAAACGAATTACAATCATGAGACAATTTTTATGTTAGACGACGGAAAATGGACAAGATATTCTGGAAATGAGCGAAACAGAATTATTCTGTCACCTGATGCATCTTATTACCAGAGGACTGCCGGAAGTTCAGTGTCTCGCAGTGGCTTCGTACGTTTTTAGACAATTTTTTGAGAAATATATTTTCCCTTCATATTCAGTCTGATCATGAAATATCTCGAACTCCATTGTCGCCATGAAGAATCGAATCCGTTCCTCGTCCAAGTGACGTTTATGCCAGAGGTGATTTGGGCTTCGAGCCAGAACATATTGATCTCGAGTTTTCGAAAATTGAAGAAAAGTTAAATGACGAAGCGTCCGCTGAAACTATCGTTATTGATATTCCTGTCGTATCCGGTTTATCCTTTCCTACGACGTCTCTGGAGGTTTTTTAAATTATCGACAGTCAAAATGCGAACGATAATTTTTATTCAGCAATTATTTGGCTCAATTTGTCGGATAATTTTGTAGAACTATGAATTGGAAGAAGCTCGGACGCCTTTGACGAGTATCGAAGAGAGTAGTGAGATTTCTGATGAAACTTTAACTACTGGAACTAAAAAATCGAGTGATTATCAGGAGATTTCCGACGCTGCAGACTCGATTGTTCACGAGGACGAAGAATCTTTCAGCCCCGAATCAGAAGAAACCGAGGATGCTTGAAATACGTACAGATTTAAAAAAATAAATATTCGACCACAACGAACTATAGTATGTATCATTTCTTTTACTTATATTCGCGTATAACAAATTTGTTTTAAATCACCAATCTTCTTGCGAAATTATTTGACCTTTCCTTCCCGGCACATTTTATAATCAGGCTTCTCGAATTTCTTCACCCTCGACTTGTGGAGTTTCCTGTGAAAATAAATAAAAATATCATTGTAGAAAAATTCGAAGAATTATGCATTGGAAAAAAAGTAAAAATTTCATCTAAATTCTTACAAGACTCGTGTGGATGGTGCGACTATGCTTCTTTGCTGCAACGACTTGTAACGGTCTTTGAGCAAATTTCCCACTGGATCAGAATTTCTCAAATTACCGGCCAGTTCTTCGCCGAGTTTGAAAACCGGCTCCATAGGCTCAAATTTGATTCTGCTCAAGGTTTTCGGCTCCGTAGCTTTTCTCTCTTTAACTTTCTGGCGTACCTCTCGTAAGAGTTCGACCTTTTGTTCCTTGGTAGCTAAATGCTTCTTCAGCGCTTTGAGCTTATAAATATCGGAAACCTTTTTCTTCTCAACCTTCGCATGTTTGAGTTGCAGAGCTAATTTTCTCTGCTCCCTTTGTTTTCTTCTTTGTACAAGAGTCTTCTTAGCATTTTTAACCGGTGGATTGACTGATTTTACGGTCGAATCCTCATCTTCCGTCGTTGTCTTCTTCTTCGGCATCTTCTTATCTGGTTTCAACGGCAAACCCTCGGACGATTCCCTCAACCAATCTTTGTCTTTTTGATCGGGCGATATCTTCTTGAACATCTTGGTCGTTACTCTGTTTAGATGAGCTTCCTCCTTCATCAATTCAAGTTCTTTCTGCGCAACTTCGTGCAACAATTGTTGATGATCCTCGTACGATGGATTGTAAGAAGTACCCGGATGCGGAGTATCAACCGCTGCTACAGACGATGGTTTTTTATGAATAGAAATAGGAATTTTCTTCTTTTTCATTCCTCTGTTCGCCAAAGTATGTCGTATCTGAATAGACGAAAGATTGTTAACTAATAGATCGCTGGACCAGTCGGTAGGTTTCAAAAGCATTCTATTTTTTAATCTCAAGTAAAAAATTACTCATTTCTCATCAATTAGTAAAAATTGCTTAATTCACAATTTTAACTAATGGTGTCTTATTCATCTTTATGTTAGATAATTATGGAAGTAACACCGACGACTTTAACGAGGTTCACGCGCCATAATCATAATAGTATATACAAAGTAACGGCAAAATCATCAGATACAATTTTTTCCAAGATAATTTTTTGAAATTTTGTGTGAATCTTCTTGAACATCGTATTATAATAGGTAACAAATTTGAGAAGGTTTCACCGTCTAGTAATAGAGATATTCAGTGTTTAAAATCGCAACTTTAACACGAAGTCTTGTGGGAAGTTACGAAAAAATACGATTTTTGATAATAAATAACTCCATTTCTAGACGATAAAACTTTCTCAAATTTGACCCACAGTTGAGTATTATTGTTAAGAAGGTTCGTACGAATTTTAAACAATTAAACTTGAAATTCGTCTAACGCATGCCTAACGTGTGAACCTCCTTCAGATAAAAATTGATATAAATCGATATAAAACACGTACGAACGCGAAGATATATATAATACTGAAAATACTGGCGTCCAACGCGGATAACGTTTTATCAAAGAGTAATACAACAATACCGTATAGTTTTATAATATTTTCGGGGAAATGATAGTACGAGGCTCTCGAATGGGAGCGTTTGTATCATATTTAAGCAAAATATCTCACCGTGTCTGAAGTTAGCCATTGGCTATCGACTTCTGGAAGAAGATCGTTCTTCGTGTCCCAGATATCTACGTTGAATTCTCCTCTTTTCGGTCTTACCAATCTCTTGGCATCTGCAAAGGCTTTGTTCTTGACAGCGACCTTCTCTTTTAACTTTAAATGGCCGGCGCGTTTTCTGTCAAGCTCCAAACGTCTTGTGATGGGATTCTTACGTTCCTGGGGAGTCTTGACACGATTTCTTTTGGTAATTGGATCGGGTACAGCGGTATGAGGCTTCAAAGCTGCTAGACACCTGGGCTCCGCGTTTCTCAGGGCCAATCTGCGCTCTCTTTTGGTTTTGACGGGATCGGTGATTTCTTCGGGCTTGGAATCGATAACGAACAAATCTTTGTCGGTTCTCTCGGCAAACGGTACACCGAGACGCTCTTCCAGCCTCGAACTTTCGAGGAAAGATTCGACGTCTTTCGTGTCGACATGTTTTCGCCACGATCGCTTTGTTTTTTTCGATACTTTACGCTTTTTAGAACTTTCGTTCGTACTTTCCCGCTGGATCGCCATAACGTTCTTGTTTTAATTAAACGAGCGATATTACAACACGTTACACCTGAAATTAGATTACACTAAACTCCAGAGTTTTTAATCTTACGGTGACCAGCAAAATGAGTGTTCTTTCACTCCGATCTGTTATCCACGTTTATATCGAAACAATCGTAACCCACGTTTTCAGAAACCTGTTTTTAAGGTTATGATTGTTTCGGTGTTTTGTACATGACGCTGTCCCGTTATAGGTTAGAAATAGCACTCTCGCGCACCGATACAAGCGACAAATTATCGCACTAACGGAAATTACTAATTTTATATAGGTAGCCCCCTCTCATTGATTGATATTATCGATGCCCTCGTATGGCTTATAGTGCTGCCCCTAACGGTGAAGTTGAGAAACTTTTGTGAACTGACACGAATTGGGCCTGCGCAGAACGTATATCCGCAAGATAGAACGCGCTGAAGAAGTTTAAAAATTTAGCCGTGCGTCGTATAACGTTCGTTGCGATAAGTGTACGTACATTTTTTATCTCCTGCATCGTTTATCAAGTTTTACATAATGCGCTATAAACAAAAAGTGTTTGAATCGCGCTTAGACAAACCGAAAAAACTGTATTACACCCAAGGTAGTTCCATCGGAACCGTACGACCTTCACATGTAAAAACAAACTGTGCAAGAGCGCCGGCCGGCACGAGGATTCGCAGCCACAGGTAGTACCAAATATCGTCGATCTTCCAAATAAAGTACGTCAATAAATATACACAAATTATGGTCAATTTTTCGTTAAATTAAGCGATATTGCGTTTATTATACAATTTTATTAATCCGCGTCATATACGACGCCAATCTGTCTGCGAAGTTCGTCCTCGATTTCTGCGATAAGCAACGATTCCGAATGCGGAATTTTCTTACTCTCTACTTTGCCCTCCTTTATACAAGCGCGAGCTTCCGCAGCTTCGTAACGCAATCCCGCACTGTTTATGTAATTAAAAGCGCATCGTGCCTCTGGCAGAGGAGCTTCGAAAATACCCGATGGCAATTCGACTCTCGTAGGACACCAAAAATTAGGAATTCTTATTATTCCCTTTGTTCCTACCACGATCGCTTCGTTCGGCAAATTTACTGTCGCATTCGTCGTTATCGTTGCGATGCGACCGTTTTTATACATAAGTGTCGCGGACATATTCATATCAACGCCCTGGTGGCTTAGGTGACCCGCCGCTGCGACGCTCATTGGTTTTTCACCGTCGTAAATAAAACTGGCGAATTGAATCGTGTAGACACCTAGATCGAGTATTGTTCCACCTCCTTGCTCCTTATTCCTGAAAATTGAAGAATTCTCACGATCCTCGAACGAACGTAAAGACTTCTCCGAACTAATTTCGAGTCCGACGGTCCAGTTTTCAAGCATAAACCACATCGATATTAAAAACTTACGTCAAACGTTCAACTTGCTCCAAATTGAATCCAAACGATACAATAACGTGTTTAACGTCGCCGATAGCTCCAGCTTCAATTTCCTTTTTCACCGCCTCGTACACTGGAAAACAGCGACTCCAAATTGCTTCCATGAGAAACAGTCCTCTCTTCCGTGCCTCGTCGATCAATTCGATAGTTTGCTTTTTATTCAGCGTCAGTGGTTTTTCACAAAGAACGTGTTTTCCATTTTGCAACATGAGCTTCGCGATCTCGAGATGTTGAGGATTTAACGCGCCGATGTATACGGCGTCTGGAAAGCGAACGAGATATTTAGGAAAAATTGGAGAGATTTGCACGAAAGAATGTCCGAAAGCTTTTCAATTTACCAACATCAGGATCTTGAGCCAATTCCTTGTAGGAACCATAGGCGTTCTTGATATTGTGCAGCTTGGCGAATGCCTGCGCCCTGGACAAATCACGCGCAGCTACAGCCACCGCGAGATGCTCTTTTTCCGGTAAAGTCGATAGAGCGGCTGTAAAGTCGTGAGAGATTTTCCCTGCGCTTGCGATACCCCATCGTAAAGTCATCTAAATTGAACAAATAACTGGTTATCGAGGAGAACACGATAGAACGAAAAATTGATTCACAGCGCTCACCGTTTAATCTACCTTCGAAGATAGTTCCGCAGTAACTGTTTGGTACTAACCAAGACTGACCCAGACACACTTATCGCTCAAAGTCAACAAGTGCAAGCTTATCGTTGCATAACGCTTTGATTAAAGGAAAATAACCAAAGCGACTATCTGCGGACGGATTTTTGCATCGAATTCGATCGAAGATAGCGTTATGCTCGTCCAGCGATTTGTTTACTGCGATTGATACGAGTCAAATGTTAAAGCGATATTATTTTGATCGTGATATTTTCTCGCGATAAACTTATACTAGAGCTCGGATCGAATTGTTTACTCTACTTCGTAAAATCATATGATCGAAGTGCGAGTATTCTGCTTTACCAATCGCGGTGAAAAACGATTTCGCGTTATCGCGATATTGTCGAGTCTCGTAAGAATTCTTCTCAACTTCATAAGAATTACGGAAGCGATGATATAAACGCGAAGGGAGGAAGATATTCGGGCGTGGGACGTATGGAATCATTGCGTTGTATCAGACAACATAAAAATATTATGCTGGACGTAGTTTAAGGTTTCAGAATAAATGTATATATACACCAGGTGGATATTTCTAATTGTCTGTGCGATATAACGTGAAATCTCGCCATTATGCACACACGCACTCACACACGCGCACGCAACACACATTTTGGTTTCACTTTAATAATAATAGTAATAGTAATATATTAATAATAATAGTAATGTACAAGTTTCGACTTTAATAGCATCTCATACTATTTTGTATTCTTTTTTTTCCCCTTATTTCTCGTTATTTTTTGTTTTTCTTCTTCTTTTTATGTTTTTTTTTTCGTCTTCTTCATATTAAAAGTTTGAAAGGATAAGTTGTGCCATGGTCTCTCACGCTGTAACCGCCTGTACGTATTTCATGAACATTGATATAGACTTTTGAATCAATGTTGATTGCCATTCCTATATTTATACACTTATAGTCGATTTGAACGCCGCAACAGGGCGTTTTTTAAAAATTTTCTTCCACTTACTGCCACACTCGAGTTTTCGAGCTTTCGCTCATTCTCAATCAATTTTTTTCCATCCTCCAATCTCGCATTCGCCTGTTTTTATTATTATTATTTTTTTTTGTTTCGTTTCTCATCAATTTCTTTTATCATCTCGGCGTTCTTATGTTTCTTTTTGCGTTTTTTTTTTCTTTTTTCATTCCGTTTTTTGTCATCTTCATCAATCTCTATCTCAATAATCTATACAACACGTTATTCGATATTCAAGATAACAACAGCCAAACTTGGAATAAATTACATGGAAAAACATAATTTTTGGCCCAGCTTGGAACGCGTCACGTACAAATCGCCCCCCAATAGCACGTTTCACGTATAAATATTCGAATTGCTTCTGGAATCATTGTTTTTATTTTGTGTTTTGTGTTTCTTGTCTTGTTTTTTTGTTTTCTTCTTCTTCTTCACGCTTCTTCATCTTCTCCCATAATTCTTGTTTTTTGTTCTTTTTCTTTTTTATGCAAAATACTCTTCCACCTTGGATTATTTTCTGTAAAAGATAATATAACAATCACAAAGCATAGCCGGTATTTTTTTGTTTCGTTATTTCAGCGATTGTGTACACGGAATGGCATAAAGAATGCTTTTTTTTCTTCTTTTGTCTGTTGTTTTTTATTGTTTTTTTGGGGGTTCCTTATTGTTATTATGTTTTTCGTTTTTTCACCTAGCACGAAGTGTTTTTTTGTTTGTAATTCTCTCTCGTTTCTCTTTTCAAATATCTTTTCGTTCGATGAAATCGAGACAATCCGAGATTTATCTCGCGTGAGGGGGGTTTCGCGCCGCGCGAAGTACAAATTGTCTCCGCGGCGGGGCGCACGCGCGCGCGCGCGCGCACTCCGTTTCACCTTGGAGGCGGTACTCGTAACATTATCATTATTTTATTTTATTTCCTTTTTTTTTCTTTAATCTTTAATTATGTTTTCTTTTTTTTCTTGCAACGATTCAACGCACGACTAGTAGTTTGACAGATAACGAAAACTGATGGATTTTTTTTGTTTTTTGCTTTTTTGTGTGTGATTTTTGTATATATTTTTTTGAATTTTTCCTTTTTTTCGTTTTCGTCACAGATTTATACAGTGACCCTTATATCGTAAGAACTTGGTTTTTTTTGTTTTCTTTTTTTTTTCATCTTCGTTCGCTTCCTGGAAAGTTTACGACGCCAGATGGCTCTTCTGTGTAGACCATTTTATTTTAACTCTCTCTCTCTCTCTCTCTTATCGTCTCATTTATCGTTATTATCGTATTCGTATATTTATATCACCTACGGTGTGTGTGTGTGTGTATGTTTTTTCTTTTTCTTACTTTTCTCTCTCGTTTGTTTTTCCTTTTTTTGTCGGTTTTTCTTTGCTTATGTTTATTTTATAGATAGGAGAATGTAGGGGTTTTTGTTTTGTTTTTGTTGATGTGTTTTTTTTTCTTCCGAAACATACAGTAGAACTCGATCGATATGCATCATTGATTCTTCGTCCCGGAACAGTGTGAAAAGTCAGAAAGCCCAACGCGCATGCTCGGCTCGCGTCCGACGTTCAATTTTTGTTTTCTTTTATTTTTTTTATTTTCTTTTATTAATATCATTGTATCGGCTCTCACTCTCACTCTCTATCTCGTTTCTTTCTTTCTCTCTCTCTCTCTCTCTCTCTCTCTCGCTTATCTCAATTATTATTCGTACGTTTAAAATTTTTGTTTATTATTTGTTTTTTTTTGTCTCATTTTCATCTTTTTTCCCATACACCTGCTTTCTCTCCCTCCCATTTCTCCCCTGACCCCCCACTCCTCGTAATCCACATTTAAGAAAGGCCGTTTCGTGGAAGACACAGTAAAAAATGGTCTTGTAATGAAAAATTCAATCAACGCAAGATCAAAACGAAAGGAAACGTATTTAGTGTTTTTTTTATCTTCTTCTTCTTCTTCTTTTATGTGTTTTTGTTGTTTTCTTTGTCTTTTCTCTTTTCTATTCTTCTTCTTGTTTTTTTGTTTTCTTATACATGAACGAACAACGTTTTCTCATTCATAATATCGTAAATACGATCATTCGCATCGTTCCACACTCTCGCTCTCTCTCTCTTTCTCTCTTTATCTACCTCTCGCTCTTTCGTTCCACGTTTATTTATTTTTTTCTTTTTTTTTCTTTTTTCTCTTTTTTTTCGGAACAATATAACGATTTATTATCGAGTAATTAGTCTGAATCTCGACACGTGCGATTGACTTTAACACATTGCGACAAAATTCTCCTCTCTTTCTCTCTTTCTCTCTCTATTTCTCTAGATTTTATTCCCTAGGGTCAAATTTATTTCTGACCCTTTTGTTTTTCTTATAGAGATGAAAATATTGTCGCAACGCGAATAAATAATCCCAATATAACATGATTCGACAATCGACCACGTTAAACAGACATTCTCGGATAAATTTGCAAATTACAATTTTCTCTCTCGCTCATTACTTTTTTTTCTTTCTCTCTCTCTCTCTCTATCTATCTTTTTTTCTTGCCAACGAGTGATATGCAAAAGGTCTAAGAGCGCTGTTCAACGATCAACTGTAAATCATATCGCGGTTCTTGAGGCTCGGCTTGATCATGTATATTGTATATTATTTAATATATATATATATAATATATATATATATTACAGTTTACAAATAATCAAAAGGATAAATCGCGCGCGCGCGTGTCCGGTATTTTTTAAAAAACCTTACGCGCGTCGTATCTTATTATCGGCCACTATTATATCTCTCAACTATCCAAAAACTACGTATCCTCCCCTTCCCTCCCGATCTAAGAACCGTTCGGTGCGAATTTCATTTAAAATACAAGATAAACGTAACATACAATAATATGAACAATTATTATTTAAAACGAGGAGAGAACGATTTTCAGAACAAAAAAACAAATAAAAACATAACAGAGATAAAAACAGATGAACTAGACGCTCGGTATATAAAAAAACAAACAAGTCGCGACTTCGAGGTACGAGGAACGAATTTTTTTCAATCGAACCTCTTATCTCTTTCTTCAATCTTTTCTTTAAATCTTTCAATCTCTAATTTTTTTATGTTATTGCATAATTAATTGATATGCCCCATTCACTCTTTGCTCCTCTCTCTCTCTCTCTCTCTCTCTCTCGCTTTTTTTCTTTCTCTCCTAGTTTTTATTATTATCAATTTTTTTATATCGATACAGAATCTTCGAGCCAAATTTTCCTTATAGCCAGAGGCCACACCTCGGACACGAGGACCAAAACGCCCGTGCCATCCCAGCCTTCCAGCAGTAGCGGAAGCAGCTATGCGATATTAAAAAAAAAAAAAACCCAAAAAAAAGAAAAACGAAAAATCATTTTCATAAAGCGTTATCGAAAAATTCTCATTACCATCGTGTACAATTGAAAAATTCTTCTTATTTTTTTCACGATTGGTATTGATCGATCGCACGACAAAAAAAAATTCTTAAACACTCATCCCGACTCGACGATATTGAAATATTTTAGCATTTTTTGTTTTCTTGTCGTTTGCTTTATAGCGTTATACCACTTTGCGATTCGCGAACGTCGACGTTTGCTGATTTACGATTTTCATGAATTTTCTTTTCTTTTCTTTTTTTTCGTTTGTTTTTCGAGAGACCTTTTTTTTAAATGAATTTGTTTTCTCGTTATTCTTTTTTTTTTTTATGGAAAATCTGCTTTTATATTTCTAGCACGCGTCAAGTCACGTGAATCGCACGATCGCGACCGACAACGATAGGAGAACGAAGGAGAGACCGAAACGATGCGAGGCACCGCAAAATTTGATCTCCATCTCCTCGGGGTGGTAATTGGTGCAATTTGGCGGCCGGCGACGATACAGGCGTTCTCTTCGTGCGGTGCATGCACCCGGCTCCGAAATCGCTTCGATCGGCTCGATGCTTAATTGTTTGCTGCCGCAAGGACATAGCGTATCGACGACTAACAAGATGAGATTCGTATGCTGAATCTTCTGTACACTGAATGGCCTGTGAACGAATGAAAAAAAAAGATTAGCCGAGTAAACGAAGAATCAAGAATTTATCGATAGTTGTGATTTTAGGAAATTATTTTAAAAAGTAACGATAGAAATTTTTCGACCGACCTCTCGCAGCGGGTAACGTGACAATTCGTCAATTTTCCTTTCAACGGATTGCTCTGTCCACTTGTGTTGAGCCTCTCGGGTTGAAGAATATACAAATCTGTTTTTTTCTCGCAGGATCTCAGTTTGTGAAGAGGATATTGCGTGGACGTTGCGTGAGTCGCTGGTGGCGCCGCTGGTGCCGGTGCGACCGCAGGAAACGATGGAAAAGCGTCGCTTCCGGGTGTCGGATCTTCCGTTAAATTCGGTGAATAAGGATCGAAGACGTTTGGCTCGTCGTCTTTGAACACGAGGTCGTCTGTAGAGCGTAGGAAAGAAAAACGACGTGTACGGGTTTCGAAGGATTCGATCAAATATTAAGAATGACGACTTACCTGTATCGTCGGAAGTTTCTGCCCATGCTACGATGGGATTGAAAAATTCGCCAAGACCAAGCCTCGTTAAGGAAGTCCAGACGAGACCGAGGAAGCTCGTGAATAATTTCATAATCGAGGCGGTGACGCTTCTCGGTGCGGATGACAAATATGATTCTTGAGGGAGACAAACGCCCTGATAATCCACCACCGTGACTTTCCTGAAATCGAGAAATTATTCCGTAGTTTTTCGTAGCGGAATTTTTTTGTTTTTGTTAACGATCGTACGATTTATGAATTTCGATCGAGTACGTACCGATAGATTTTGTCTTGTACCAAAGAATCCATAATCGTACCGTCGATCTCACCGAAAAATTTGCCGGTGTGCTCGTGACGCTCGCTTATTATGATAAATCCACTATTGTCGAGGATGTAACAGTCGAGCTCTTCCGAAGCACAATTTTTCTTACATCCGGCGCACTGGGATACAAATTAATCGAAATTCAAACGTGATGAAATCCATAACGGGCTGAAAATAATAATTTTATGAAATTATTGATAAGACGGAAAGAATATTCATACCGTGGACGTGATATTCATGAAATGCGAGGCCAAAGTCGAATGATGAAATTGCAAACCCACGACCGCGGCGGGTGCCTTGTGGGGTTTGCCTTCGAAAAATATAGCGTGAGTCGCGGTGACCAGAGGCTCGGAATGTTCGGCTGTCGATAAATAAATTAATCGAACAAAATCGAGGACAAGAAAATTTTTTTTTCTTTTTTTTTTTCTTTTTTCGTACACATACCCGCGTTGAATGGCACGCTAAAAACGAAACTCTCGGGCTCGATAGCGTGTTGTTCAGCTGCTCTTTTGTACCACGAAGTGTCCATTGCCCTTTTGTTCATGTCGGCGAAATTCCTGATCAATGAAAAACTTCAATATTGGCAGGAACATTCTCGATAACGATTGTTTGATCTAGGAATCTTTTTTTGTTTTGTTTGTAATCGGACTTAGCGAGTGCGTATCGCTCGGCTAATCCGGCAAAATGCCTTTTTCACGATATTTCTGTTTTTATAAGAAGGGATCGCG
This sequence comes from Netelia inedita, assembly GCA_964017225.1. Taxonomy (NCBI): domain Eukaryota; kingdom Metazoa; phylum Arthropoda; class Insecta; order Hymenoptera; family Ichneumonidae; genus Netelia; species Netelia inedita. The sequence goes on along the minus strand of OZ024920.1, from coordinate 6,163,845 downwards.
TCGCACTAGTTCGTCCCTCGTTCAATCGCTCTCGCGACTGACACGACTTAGATACGTATAGTATTTTTGTTTATCATAGTTAGTTAATTCATGAAGTTGACATTTACGGTTCGTCCTCGACCTCCTTATTGTCGTCATGATCGTGCCATCTCAAAAGGCCACTCCTCGTAGCAATGAAGCTCCTCGCAACCGCGAATCTACCCTTTCCTTGGCTGCAAAATTTAAGGTACTTCAGGTTAGCGTCTCTAGCGAGAACGACGAGAATTATAATGTTTTTTTTTTATATTAGCGATAGAGAGAAACAAATGTACGATATTTAATATATACCTTCGATCATTAGCTTTTTTTTTGTGTTTTGTTACAAAGTACACATATGTCTAGAATTATCGTATGTATATTTCGAGTTTGTCGTAGATGATATTTGTGGGCATAGTTTTTTTAATGAGCGAGAAATAAGAGAAATGGAAACTCGAGCGATCGCACGTGTGTCACGAACGTTGGCGAAATCTCGCACATTTTTCGTGTCCACGATTTTCTTTTTTGCTGACGTAGTTAGCAAAATTGATACGTTAAATTTCGCCGCAACTGCAGAACGATCGTTCACGAAATTGTCTTTCTCGTTCTTACTTTCTTTTTTTTTTGCATTCTCGTTCCTTCGTTTTCGTTCCGATTGTGCAATTGCGGCGAACGATCAGATATCGCATTCGACATATTATAAATATAAATATCACTGTTTTTTTTGTTCGGTCTGCTCGCTGTACCTAAAAAAAAATTTACGAATATGCTCGCGCTCCCCCAAATAACGGGGGAGGTGGGATAGGGGTGAGAGGACGTGTGGTGTTCTTGTCTGTATACACGTGAGAATACTGGAATGAGATTAAACGTTAGAGCTGGGCCACGAAAGGATGACGATCTTTTTTTTTTTTTCGATAATCTTTTTCTTTTCTTCGTTCGTTGCGAACAACGCAATGTGTCTCGTTCGAAAACGAGATTAAAATTAATGAATGCGCGAGACGAATCGTTACGTTTTGTTTGTTTAAACTAGGATGGAAGATAAAAGTATGAACAAAAAAGAAACTGTTATTTTCTTTGGATCCATTCAAGAGAGATTAACGTGCATGCGCAATGATTGGCGTACGTTTGTCTGTTTTTTTTCTTTGCGAAGGAATCGTTACGTCTACGAGACAAAATTCTCAAAAACGGGATTTCTTGCGAAAAATAAATAAAATGACCGTTGGCCAAGGTTTTAAAGCTACCGATTTATATGTATATTAATTGCGTTCGATTGTCATCAGAGACTCCTTTGGTGTAATGTTATTTCGGGGAAAAGAACCGTTGTAACGTGAGACCTTAGTTTTTTATACGAGTACCTGAAAAATGTACGGGTGAATTGGAATCGCCAAAATCTACAGCTCCCATGGTTAAGATTGAAAGAAATTAAATGATATTATGAGAGATTTTTTAGTTTTATAAAACTACCATTAATAATTATAACACCTTATTAGAATTTGTATTCTGTCGATAAGTGTGAAGAAAATTAATTCGTGTTTAATTCAAATACCTTATAAATCTCGTTCGTTGAATTACAAAAATTATTGTTCTAATTCAACGAACAATTCGTAAAAAATGTTGTGTATGACACGTCGATCTGAATATCTTGAGATTTTGAATAAATCTGTTACTACAGACGTAAATTGGGGAGAAGGAAGAGAAACAAAACGTTGGATTATTCGTACGAAATATTCGACAATCATGCCTCTTCGAATTAGTTTAAAAACAAACAAAAAAGCCATGCTCCGATATCGTTGTCAAAGGATTTGGGTACAATGTGGTGTACGATATAAATATACAGTGAACAATGAAACGCGCGTCACAGGGAGCACGAGACTCGTTAGCAACCGTATGATTAATTATTAAGTCAAATTTACGAAAGATTCACGAAGCAAAAATTTTGCGTAATCGCAGTTTTCTTGTTTTTCTGTTTTCGTTATTTTTGTCTTCTTTTTTTTTGTCTGGACACACGCGCGGGCATGCTTCAACACTTCGACGTCGATGTTGATCTTTCTTTTTGTCACGAAACAACACAACTTTTTTTTTTCACTGGCATATATATCTATATATAAAGTATATATAGGTGTGTTTATATATATAAATATATATGTATGTATATAACAAGAGATTAATTATTTCAATTATGAAAATTTTCAGAAGCTTTGGGTCTATCGATTAAAAGTGAACAATGGACTTACACAGATCGAGAGAAAGAGTCGTTGGTTTGTTCCCAAGTTGGATAAGCCCTGAAGATCGTCTGTTAGAGTTACAGTTCACCACCAACAGAGAGAGAGAGTGACAGAGAGGTTTGTTTTGTTTAATATTTGTTTCTCACCCGCGTTATATTCCAGATACTCGTACGTTTTTGCGTATTGTTCATATGGATGATCTCTCCTAGAAATAACATTACAACCGTATGTGTCGAGGATCCTAAAGGCGTGTCGCATTTAAAATAATTTCTTTTTTTTTTCTTTTCTCTTTTCTTTGAGTTTCTCATACTCATTGGCCTCGCGACGCCGCGAAATCTTGGAGTTACACGGTGATGCGGGGATCGGGTGCTTGAAACAATTTATAAGGAAAAAAAACGAAAAAACGGGTAGTATGTGTTTTTAGAATTTTTCGAAATTTTTTAGAATTTTTAGATTGTTTTTGGAATTTTTAGAAATATTTTAGACTTTTAAGAATTTTTAGAAATATTTTAGACTTTTTAGAATATTTAGAATATTTTTTTGAAATTTTCTAGAAAAACAGAAGATTCGAAATATCAATATTTGGCATTTGTTTTCTAAAAAGAAAATTCTAAAACGTTACCAAACGATTGTTTCTTATCTCCTGAAAACGATTCTGAAAAGTTTCTAAAAAGGCTCTAAAAACAACAACGACAAAATCTAAAAAAATCCAAAAACTTTTCTTTGATATTTTTTTTTGTTACCCGACCCCCCGTTGCAACGAGCATCGCGTCTATAACTCGTGTAATTTCGGGGCTCGCGGGCGCGTTTCGCGTGTGTCCCCTCGTCTCCAATGAAAAGGAACATCTCGAAAACGTCGCGTATATATTCCCAGACTATTAGGCACGAAGTATTCCGAAACGATCCTTTTCATCGACATACACAACGTTAACAATTGGTGCGCATAACAAGATCCACATACCAAGAATAATTTCAAAAATTACGACAATTTTGCAGAACCAAAACGAAAAGAAATAGGTTATAAACGGGATTAACATTTAAAAATAAAAATAAAACAAATCAAAAACAAAAAACGAAACGTTCTCTTATTATTATTTTTTTTTATACCAAATCAAACGCCTGGCAACAGTTTGGAAGAGAAGGAAGAAAAAAAAATCGTCAATGTTTCATGGCCGATGGAGGAGAGAGGCTTCGAGTGAGAGGCATTGAAAGACTTATCGTTAAGATTTTTGACTCGTGATTCAAAAACTGTTTTTTTGTTTGTTTATCATTTTTTTCTTCTATCAACCAATAAATGCCTCGGTCGATACAAAAGCATGAATTTAATATCCGTTCTCGTTTGTATCGTTTCTTTTTTCTCGAGGTGTCACGGACATCGGTCTTTCGATAATAATTATTCGCAAAAGCGATCGAGAGACGCCTTCGCGCTTCCAGACGACTCTGGCTGCAGATTTTTCTTTTTCTCTCTATTCGGCGAGGCCGATTTTTTTTGTTCGTTTTTGTTTCTCGCGTCGAAATACACATATTCATCATACATATATACAAATTTATATATACACATATATATATATATATATATATATATATATATATATATATATATATTTATATATATATAGCGCGTATCCATATACATTTTGAAAAAGAAGAGAATAAAAAAAAAGTCGTAAAAAGTACACATACGTAATATTGTTTTCTTTTTTCTTTTTTCTTTTTCTTTCATTAGTTTTGCTCATTCTCTTTTTCGTTCACGATCGCTGTCCGATTTTTCCGACAGTATAGTTACCGTGCAAAACTGCGAGTGTGAGGATTTAAACATATATTTGTGCATAATAGATTACCTGTGCAGTAGAGCCATCAGTATGGCAATGGGGCTGGCGGTGGAGACACACAATAATAATAATGTAATAAAAATATGCAAGAAAGTATAAATATTCATAATAAATGAAAAAAGTAGTAGTGGGGGCGTGTTCGTAAGAATACGGTAAAGGTGCGGACAGTGTGCGTTCGTTAAAAAGCAACATTTCATTTATAAACGATCTTTCGATATTATAATTATAAACGTACGAAAATAATGTACGCAATCATCATCATCGTCGTCGTCGTCCTCGGCACAGTGTTTTTTTACCGTTTTCGATTATTCCGTCATTTTTTAGTTTCGAAACGTTTCTTTTTTTTTTAGGATCTCACCCATCCTTTGTTTTTTGCATATTGTTGCTGATTTTTTGTTTGTTTTTTTTTCTTTTTTTGGGGTTTTTTTTTACTTTTTGGCCGGATGTGTGTGTCACGGATCGAGATTTTTTTATTCGCAGCCGAGGACTGGAATATCATCTCGGTTATTTATCGATGTCGCAGAAGGTGAATAATTTCGGTCCGTTTAGCCGCACGACGTGTTTGACCGGCCGAGGTGTTTGCTTTTTTTCGTTTTTTTTTATGTTTTTCTTGGTGTTCTCGGTTTTTTCTGTTTTTTATTTTGGTTCGTGGCACGTGACTGACGTACGAGATCTATGTACAAGAACGATTAGAATCTCTCACGGAAAACGTTATTACGTAAGTGGCATTCGGGACGAACGAATCGAAATCTTTTTTTCTACCGAGTTTTTCGGGTCGGACGTATTTCACGCCGATTCGACCAATTAGCGACGCTCGTAAACTCGAATTTTTCATTATTATTTTTTGGCTACGTTGTCCCATCGCAAAAATTGTACAAAATTGTTTATTTTTCAGTCAACTGTTATTTTATTGAAAAAAAAATTGTTTTTTAAAAGTACGACAAAAAATTTGTTATTTATAACTCGTTAGTATTGCGTTCTGTGAAAAAAATTGAAGAAAAATTTAATTAAATGGAATCAAATTAAATTACGTCAAAGTGAATTGAATTAAAAAAATTTAATTTAAATCTTTTGACGTTAGAGTCAGTTTTCGAGATGGGAGAGCGCAAATAATAATATTTCAATTTCAAGTTGGTGCGGGAAATTGGTCGAGCTGGCGTGTGAACGAACCGTGCATAAATTTTTGTAATTTTACGTTAAAAATTGTCGTTACCCGTATGCCCTCGATTGTCGTTGTTTCGTTTTTTTTGCTTGTTTATCAAAGATCGAAAATAGTATTGTGCTTTTTCAGTTGTTTTTTTTTCATTGGTTTGCTTTTTCATTTTTTGGTGCAATATACTGGTGCTCGGGTAAACAAGTATTTATGGCAGAGCATGCGTCAGCGCATCCTTCCCCGCGATCGATGGACTTACCTCTGATTCTCTTCCTTGTGCATCGTACTACTGTCTCTATTATTAAATCCACTGGTAACAATAGCGTCCAATACGATAGACTGTATCAATCTTTTGTCACCTGCGAAACAAAAAAAATAGAAATAATTCAACCTCGTTATCGTTACTCTTTCATACTTTTTTTACTATCAATTTTTGATGGTTAATCATATTTTTTAATTGAAACAAAAAGAAACATAAAATATGATTTATCGAGAGAATAATATCGATCGATTATTGATCTGTAATAACCGATAATATTCTATCAAAAAAAAAGATTGCGTTTTTCATTAATTTTATAGAAAATCTAGATTATTAAATTAAATTTTTCTTTTAATTAGAATAAAAATGTAAAAAAAATAATTAACTTACAGTAATATGCGTCTTTGTCCGGCTTGCTCGCTTGTTTGTCGTGCGAGCTGGGACTCCTAGGTCTCATAGACATCCACTTCCAGCCCGGCATACGGCTACGAGTCAAGAAGTGGAGTAAACGTTCCTCTGGGGTAGCGAAACGCTTTTCCGACGCCGAACTGTACTCGCAGTAAACCCAATCGGGGTGTACTTTCCAATTAGTGCCGTTGAGATAATCGGTAACTGAAAATAATTGGATAAAAAGAAAAAATTATTATCGTCGAGATACGAACTTTGACATTTTACGAAATATTTTCCATTAATTTAATCGTAATTATTCACCGTTTATAAACTCGAGCTTTATTTCCAGTTCGGCGATCACTTCGAACATGCCGTAACCTTCGGGCAATGCGAGTCCCAGAGAGAACGGAGTCCCTTTGATCGGTTCGTAAAAATAATTGTGCCGTCTTATCGTGACCCTCTTCTGCAAATGGCGACAAATCGAAACGTTTCCGATTAATTATCGATATTTTTGGTCATTTTATTTCGTTGGCTAAAAAAACGTAATTTTATCTTACCATGTCATCGTAGTGTATTTTCACCGCGAAACTCGTCTCCCCTTCTTTCTGTTCGATCATGCCGCGTCTCAGCTGTAATAAAGAATTTTAAAAATTACAAAAAAAGAAAGAAATATAATTGATTCGTCACGACGATAATCGATCGATTTCGACCGTAACTTACTTCGAGGAGGAGTGAATTATTCAACGAGTGCGAGGGACCGTCGAATTCAGCCAATTCGACTTCCGACACGTCGACACTCGTATATTTAGGCTTCAACGTTTCCGAGTACTGAAAGTAACAAAAAGAACAAAAAATGTATCGAATAAACTTTAAATTTTTCCTCTGTCGAATTGTTGCAAAATACAAAATAATAAAACAGAGAAAGGAAAAAAAGAATCTCGACATTACGAGAAATACTCACGTTTGGACTTCCGGGCTGCAGAATGAAACATAAAAAAAATATTTTACTACCGATCGTGAAAATTCCTGGCGTGTATGGAAAATTTGTAAAAGAGAGAGAGGGGGGGGGGGGGAGGCTATGAAAACGAGTTAACTCACGAGTGGGCGCAAGTCCGGATGATACAGAACTCGACCGTTGTTATCGACTATGAAGGAGTAGCCATTTACTCCGAGCTATGGAAAAAAGGCGTAAAAAAATATAAACGGGTAAAATCGTGTCATCGGGATTTCAAAAGTTTTCTCAGTTTTTTTTATAGAGCGATAAAAAACGAAGGGGATGATCAAAGTGTCGATTGGCTCACCTTGTAAGCCGGCACTAATTTTTGCACCTCCTCGACTGGCACATCGGTACCAACGATACCCAAGAGATTCGCTGTTTTTACCTGTAAAATATTATAATTCAAACGTTTTATTCGTTACAATTTTTTCATTAAAAAATAAAAAATTTATTCAACGTAAATCCATTCTTTTGTATTAAAATTCGATTTAATGATTTCAAATTGTTGTATTTTGAATAAAATTGATATTTACTTTGAGAATCTCTCGATAATTACACGAATAACGTTTCATTAGATTCTAATTAATTATCGTTCGTAATTGAGAATGGAAAATCAATTTAAATTGTATTCGTTGTGTAAAAATACAAATTTCATTCGTAGCAAATTTGATTGAATTTTGTTACGTAACGAGCATCCAACGGGGAAAAGTTAATTAAAGAAGAAGATCCGTTCAATTACCGTATGATTGCGCCGATCTAAAATTGGCGCAGTCACGGACGTCATGAGCTGCCCACGTCCTTCCTCGCCGAATCGACTGCTCTGTAAATGAATATCAAGTTCAATGTTCGTTTCATCCCCCATCGGCACGGGGTCTATCGACCCTCCGACATCCAAAGCAAACAAAAAAATTAACAACCCTTCGCAAAAACCCGACATTTTCAATTATCTCTCATTTTCACAAAAATAATATTAACGCAAGAAAAAAATTTAATTTTTACAAACGAAAAAAAAAACGTAAACTTGATCTTATTACCTGTCCACCGACGTAAGCCGGTGTCCAATGAATCGGATGGTCGTGCTGATAAAGGACCATCGGTCTTGCCAATAACTTGACGTACTCGAAAACTTTGTTCTTCACGTCCTCCATTGAAGTTATCCTCGCGTAAAAACCTGATACAACATCGGACACAGAATGGGTAAAGAAGATGTCGCGATCGTCATCGAGATCATACATACACATAGCCACACGTATTATAAACATATATTAACGTAGCTACAGTCCGGAGTTTTCTTCGATCCGGACGAAATTTCGTTCGACGCTTTTTTTCCCTTCTTTTATCAATTTTTAGTTTTCTTTCGATTTTTCACCGTTCGGCTGGCGATTTTTTGTCGAGCTTACCCTTGTTACCACAGGCGGTGTCCTTGAGATCGGGGCTCTTGTCACCCCCGAGCAAATAAGTAAATATTCTCACGGGCATGTGGGGCGAGTTGTAACGTTTGACGAGTTCCTTCGAGGGTGCTTCGGTGTTGGACGTTATCAACATTATCGCCTGATTGCATTGAGCACCCTGACCGGTTTTGTTGTACTTGTAGAGAATTTCGAACGCGGTACCGATCGCTGCGGATACGTTCGACGCAACTTCCGGCTGAATCGTGTGTAACGCGTTTTTCAATTCTTTCACGTTTTCCGGGGATGCCTGGACAAGACTGTCCTTGAAACATTGTACGATCTCCTCGGCGTTCTCGCCGTAACGATAAACGTTTGCGTAATCGTTCGGTCCTAGGGTGTCGAGCAATAATTTCGTCGTTGCGATCGCGAGGCTACGAGTTTTTCTCGATGAGAAACTACCGCTGTCCAGTATTATCGCCAAATCTTTAGGGCTCGTTGCCCCACCAACGAACCAATCCAACATACGAAAATCGAAGACCTCCGGGGCGTCGTCGGAAGATTTGCGCGGTGATTCGTTGCTCGTTGGAGGCCAGGCCGTTGCTAGTGACACAGGTATTTTGCATTTTGAGAAAAATTACATTGTTTTACCCAGGATTGTTGGAAGCAAAAATTAAAAATTCGCACTAAAATTTTAGGATTCGTTATAAACAAACTTTTTTCTATTTTGAGACTTTTAGTTCTATAAACGTACCGGGAAATCGTCGTAAGAAACCGGAAGTAGCTCCGAAATATTGCCAAGAAAGCGTCGGATCGCTCTCGTAATTATTTACGAAAATAGGATCAAGATGATCGCTCCACTGTAGGCCGGCTGCTACTTCACCGTCTGCATCGAAATTTCAATAAATATAATTACGATACAATGAAAAACGGAGAAAAACTTAAGGGTGGAAAGTTTCAACCGATAAACTATTTTTTTTTCTCGATCCGATTAATTCGATGGTCGCGAGACTCACCGGTATCTTGGACACCTGGAGGTAGCAAGACAGCCGAGAGATTAACGTTAACGGGTAAACGATCGAAGTGACGATTCGGTACTAGGAACATTTTACGGGCGCCCTCGGCGACTTTGCCGTCCTCGGTGAAGACGTTTAGGTGATGCGAGGAATAATACCTCGGCGATGTATTGGATTCTTTCGGCGGTGATACTGAGGCCTGCTCGGCGCTCTCCACCAATCTCTGCAAATAAAGGTCCATTTTTTACGAGTTTGTTTTAAAGCAAACACATTGAAATTTTCGAACCGTGTTTAAAAAGAATCTCATTTCTATCTTAACAATTTCATTTTTTTTCGTGCGTACCATAACAGCATTTTTCTTAAAATCCATCATGTTTTTCACTTCGGCGGCCATGTTTCTGACCAACAGTAGGCCGTCCTTCTTGGCAACGGTAGCCTCGTAGTTATGATATCTCTGTAATAATGGTAACGACGAAATTAAATAAAGAATTATTATTACCATAGTCGAGGAAAAAATAATCATCGAATTATTCTCAATGATGATTTAATTTTGTATAATTTGTAATAAACGCGTTGAATAATTGGTAATTATCGTTATTACCGTTATTGAAGCTTAAAAATAATTCACTGGTCGAATTTTCGATAAGTCCACCCTTCTATAAGCGTCCACCCTCGATATCTCCACTTTTTTTCATTCGCCAACCCCCTCGAGGTCTCGTCTCTGGACGGCGAGGGGGGTGGTTGACAAGAAAAGAGAGAGCGGGCACCTGACGCGCAAGAAGAGGCGTAACCCCGTATAATTTTCTCTTACCCTCTGTATGTCGCCCATCTTCGTCGCCTGTCTTCCGAACTCCCAAAGATCCACGCCGAACTTGAGCGCCCAGTTTCTCACCCTGGAAAACGATCGTCGTATGCTTGAGCGAGTTATCGGGACAAACCGTGGAGAGAGAGAGAAAGAGAGAGAGAGACCACGAGAGAGGTCGAGAAGGGTCGTCGTGGGTCGGGGGGTGAAGGAGCAGAAGGGGACGCACCCCCAACGTCGTCTCTCTCTCTATATATATATATGTCTTTCTCCGTCGTACGACCGCGCGTCCGTCCGTGCGAACCGGTCACGAATCACCGTCCGTTCTCGACGTCGATAACTACTACTACGCACTATATACGTATACACCCCATTTTACTATACTACGGCTGCAACTACTAGCTGCACCGTGCTACCGCACTGAAACCGTTTCGGGCCGTTGTACCTGGCTTTCGACAACGCATCGGCTCGATTTATAGGTAATCCATGTATATTGGGTTTAAATATCGTCAGAATAAACATTAGCTAGAGTATTTTCACAGGATGAAATGTCTACCAATAGTAGAATCTCGGTCACGACAATTTTTGTCAACAAAAATCACGCAAATCGAGGTTCCGAGAGGTCTATAATTCTAATTTACTTCTGTTGCATCAGAATCTCGATTGTGTTATAGCATCTCGTATCGATAACGAAAATCCCCTAAAACCTTGATTTTGGGGTTGTTCTATTCAACGTGTGCGCACGCACATAAATCCAATATCCAAACGTGTATCGTTGTTCACCTGCCAACGCCTCCTATACCGATGGAGTGCATCTTTCCCTGGATTTTTCATGGGCATGAACCAATTTGCAATAAATTCGGATATACGAGATTCTCGTGCGTAGCCCAAGGGTTGCAAAATTTTCACCGTATCATCGTTCCAGTCTATTTATTACTGTACAAAAATGTTTAAACCCGAGTTATTGTGTCCAAAGCCTGCCCTAAATAATCAACACCCTCCTTAGCCTAAGAGTAAATAGTAAAAGCTTTTCTCCCTACCTCTCTTCAAGAGGACGCAAACGAATTCCAACGCAGGGGGTGCGCGGCACGTTGTCAGCGCGCTTGTTTAAGAATCCTTCGACTATTATATCGTATACATGTTTCTCCCGTATACATATGTACCCTATTTCCTATACGTACATATATTCCATAGTTATATATTTCCTACTACATAACTATATATACGCGTCCTGTAAACGCTTGAATTTACCCTGCTCTCGTTGCTCGACTACCCCCGTGGCACCGTTTACTTCAAGATTTATTTCATCAGTTTCCACAACGACAGCCCTATGAGAGGAGTGGAGGAGTGAGAAAGAAAGAGGCTCTCTCTCCTCTCAGCCCTTTTTCCACCCCTTTCGTTCCTCCTTTTCTTCCTATCTACCTCCATCTCGACCCACTCCACCATCATCAAGTATCTCGCACAAACCTTTATACATTACACACACAAATTTACTAAAAAAAAAGTCTTATCGTCTTATTGTCGAATTTATTTATAGCTTCATTTTTCACGCTCCTTATCGCGCCCGCGCCCCTGTATTTCGCAATTTATTTAGAAGCATTCGACCCGAGCCGATCCGTCAGGTCGACGACTATTCACGTTGTACGTCGACGTCGCCGTCGAGATCCTTTCGCCGTGGGGGTGAAAATGTGACTTTCGCAAACTTCGATGATCCTACGTGGGATTCTCTCGCACGGGGGCTTCTGTCTCTCGCTTGTTCATGCAGATGTAGTACGAATACGACTCCCCCGCACGACATTATATGCGCCAGTTGCGTGTGAATGATATACGAGACTACGTTTATATATAGGTATATGTTTAAATGCGCTATATATACAGAACGGTGAATATCTGTCGCGTCTGCGATCCGTATGTACTATATATTTATATATCTCTCTATATATATATATGTGTCTCTCTACATTCATATATATACATATATGCGTATGAATATATAGATATACAAAATACTGTTGGCATATACGTAATCGGATTATCCCATTCGCAAACTTTACCGCCTCCCGTGACTGCCAACAGGATATATCTGCCGTGACTATACGGGCGTCGCGTGCATGTGCACCCCCAGTGTATGCGAGAGAGAGAGAGAAAGAGAGGGTGAGACCGGGAGCAATTATCGTGCGGCTCGTCATCCTCCATGCTCATCGCCACCCCCGCCGCTACCCAGTTTGTCTAATACCTACTATATATATTTGACTTGCAATTAAACACTTTCGCTGCGTTACAGCAAAAACCCACCCCCGCGATGTAACAAAAAAGATATATATGTATAGATCACCCGGACGTTTGAAAACATTGCGTTTTGTATGAAAGAAGTATGAACGTCGATCGTTTTTTTAGAGATTTGTGAAGATTTGTTTACCCTGCGGGGGATGCAATTTTGTTGGGTATGATTCAGGGGTGGTTTTTAGGTATTTTACTTAACGATGGAATTTTTTGTTCTATTCGTTGGGAGAAAGTTCAAATTTGTAGTTATATTCGCTTTTGAAAATGTACGTGGTATAATGAAAGGAAATTCCCGTTTTCAAGCTCCAGCGATAACGCGGAAAACGGGGACAAGGTGGAGTCACGGACTCTATGGGGGTAGCATAGTTCTAAGCGTGTCAGTGGGTCGACCTATTTCGTAGACAAAGTGTTAACATACAGTTTTGTACGGAAAAATAAAAAGTTACTTTCCAACGGGAGACCGAATATTCTCCCTGGTTTCATACAAATTCCAACCCTCCTTCTTCCTCCTCCAACCCTTATGAAGATTAATGAAATATTCTCACTTAGATCGTTTAAACCGTACAAACGACTCGAGGCAAAATTATAAACTTTACACTCGTCTCTAAACAATTAAAAAATCTCCACCAAAATTCCCCAAAAAATGGAAAACACAAATTGTCGTTTTTCCAAAATAGCAAAATTCTTTCTCTCCTTCATCGCGACAACTTTTTCAACCCTTAAAATTTTAACCCTCGATATTTCGTAACAAAGGTCAATACCGTTCCCTAATGATACAAGTTTCGCCTTACGATCCACGTTCGCTTTATCCATGCGTTATAATTCACGTGTACATGCAAATCAATCGGATCCGGGTAATAAGATGATCGAACGGGCGCACCCTTCGCGAATGGACCGGTAGAATGCAACGAAGCTCGAACGAGCTACATCACGGCCCAATCTTCCTATTGGATCAAACTCCGGCGTCCCTTTGATCCTCCTACTACGTCTATACGTGCCTGTACTATATATACATATATATATCTACGTATACCTACACATGCATTTATATATATACATATATACATCTATATATATGTATATATATATTCATCTATCTATCGAGAGGACGACGACGTCGCGACTAGCACGCCGTACTACGACGAGATTTCATATCGAAATCCCGATGCGTTATCGCCCCTCCCTCGCACCGTCACACCACCCTTATAAAAAGACCCTTACTACTTCTTATTCTCTTACGAATCTCTCGCATTTACGAACTATTCAAAGGCGTTACAACGAATCTAAAATACACGATAAAACGAAAAATACCTACTCGTGGGATCGAGAAATATTTCGCATCCCCTAACTCTAATACACTATTTTTCTCTTAAATTAACGTAAAATCTATCTAACTAATAACGTTTGTCTATATACTTACGATATGTGAGGTATGTCCTCCTCTTGCTGTTGGCTCGTGCCAAAACTCAATAAAAATAAAATGCCGAAGCACACCGTTATTTCCACGAAACGATGCATTTCTTTTTTCTCTCTTCCAATGTTTTATTTTTTCAGTTTTATTCTTCAAATCCAAATTCCAACGAATCTTTCTCTTCGTTATACGTCGATAGAGGTTTTCACGTAGTCGGCTTTAGCCACCCCTCGTTCAGCCACGTGGACTTTTCCCCCAAAAGAACGTAAATCGACGTATTTCCTCTTTCTTCCAATTTGCCCGATCCTCGATTATTTCTCTTCTTCTTTCAATTTACCCAAATCTTCTTTACTCGAACCACATAATTTTCTCCACGCGTTCCACCTACGAATGATCGTTCCAACGCCGCGTCGAGTGTAACTCTGACCTTTACCTCGTGTTTCCACCGTTAACAACCCTCCACTTCCCCACCGTGGCAAACAAAAAATCAAACAAAAGAAATCACTTCTCCAAGGTTTTAAAATAATTTTATTATCGCGTTTCGATTGATCTTTGTGCTCCTTTGATATAAGTCTTATTGGTATTATCAGATGTATATAACATGCATAAATATATAGATTTTATATATTTATGTACGAATAAGTGTACTTGTATATATATATATATATTATATTTAATAATATTCTTCACGTTCCTTCTGTATATATATATATATATGTATGTATATATATGTATATCGAGGGATATGTATAATATTAGCGGAATATATTAAATATATAGGTGTCGGAGCTTAATCGGCTTATTTCATAACTCGTTGATCGCGTTAGGCCCAGCTCCCCCCTCTCTTTTACGGCGCGCACTCACAATGCCGAAAGCCTCGTATACGAGGAGATCTCTCTATATATATATATAGAGAGATTGTTATATATCTATGTATATATATACGTCGAAAGGAGAAGACGAAGAAGAAGAAGAGGAGAAGGAGGAGGAGAAGGTGGAGGATGAAGACAGAATGGAGATATCCAACTCGTCCACGTCGTCGGAAAACGCACCCCCGTTGCTTCGACACACACGGACGACTATGCACACACACACACACGCACACACAGAAAGAGAAACACACGTTCACCTATTTATGATATGCAAACGAGGCACACCGATTTACAATGTCGACCATGAGATGTTTTTTTTGTTCTTTTTCTTCCTTTCTTCGTTTTTTTTGTATTGTTGTTGTTTTTGTTGTTTTTTTGTTCTTTTATTTCAACCTCCCGCCAGCGTCAGTTTTCACCCTCGTTTTACTTCACGCGCCTCTTTATCGTCCGTTATTTCTCGGTCACCTCGCGCCTCATCAAGGCTGCATCAGCGTCATGATAATAATTCTCTCGTTATTCTCACGATAAAACATTTTTCTTCTCGATTCTACGATAAGCTTGTTTTTATTGTTTTTATTGTTTGTTCGTTCGGGTCGTTTTTCTTCTTTTTCTTCTTTTTCTCGGGATTTTCGGACTTTCTCGAATTTGCTCGAGGGAGAAAAGAGATAAGAAAGAAATGGGAAAAACGTGTGCGCTCTGGCGAGAGAGAGAGCGAGAGAGAGAGAGAGAGAGAGAGAGAAGAGAGAGAGCGGGCTATGCGCGAGATGCTCACTCGGTCGTACGTGCGAGAGGGCGAGGGTGAGAGGGCAAGAAGACGACGAAGCTCAACGATTTCTCGACCAGGTTGACGGGGTGACCGCGAAAAAATCCATAGATGCGTTTGCTACCGAGGGTTGGAGTCGGTGCGAGAGAATGTAAGAGGGAAAGAAAAAAGAAAGAAAAAAAAATTCTCAATTCGAGCGAAGCGTAAGAAACGGAATCGTCGTAAGGTCTCTCTCTCCTTACGTTACACGGGCAACACGTTGGTACGAATCTTCCAATCTTGTCCTTCTCTCCTTCCCTTTTTTTCTTTTCGTTTCGTTTCTTCTTCTATTATTTCTACGTTCTCCTTATTTTCTCATTGAATTCCTGCGTTCTCGCGTTCGTTCTCCCGAATTTTCATCATCGTTGCGAAAATATCTTTCGTTTCACTGGAAACTAGCTCGTAGACCTCGGAACGAAGCTTTCGAGGTTTTTTGTCGCACCATGGCTTCGTGGCTCGGACGAATTCTTGAATTATTCCACTTTTCGCGAAGAATGGACTCGCACCGTGCCAATATATATGTATATAACTCTCTGTCTCTCTTTTTTTCTTTATTTTTTCTATATATATGTATATATGTGTTTATATGTAGGATAAACTTTGATTTAACACTGATCGAAAACGAGAGATAACGTATTCGCACGCTATGAGCACGCCTCGCACGATTCGTACGCGGCGAGGTATTCCCGTGATAATCGTAAAAGCGGCGAGAGGCGTCGTCGTCGTTGTCGTCGTCTACGCCGACTACCTATAGACGGCGTTGGTGGTACTCTTTACTCCTCGTCCGACGTACTACGAGAAACGTCGCTCTTTCTCTCTCTCTCACACACTCGCGTTCGTTCGCGCACGCTTGTACGTGTGCGAGGGGCGGTATACGCGCGTATACACTCCTCGAGCTATCCACGGTCCTTCGCGTATCTTCGTCTTCGTTCCTCGTTACGACGACGAGTTATCCTCGCCGGGCTTTTGTGCTTTGCCCGACTTTATACATATATATATAATTCTGTATGTGTAAATTGTATATATATATATAGAGAGAGAGAGAGGGAGAGTGTGAGAAAAAGGAGCGAGAGAGAGAACGACGAACGAACGCGCGAGCGTCGTAGCCGACGGTGAGCTGTTTAGTCCGCGCCCCTCCCAAAAAAGCAAAAAGGGGCACACGCAATGCAAAATCTCGTCGTACGACTCAGGCTGGAGAGCTCGTCCGCGACTATAGCGTAACGTACGCACGCGCACACGCACTGGGGAGTGGGTGAGCGAGGGCGGGGAGGGGGGAGACAAATTTTCACTCGGCGAAAGAACTTCGACTCGCGACACGAACGAACGGTGTAGGCGCACTGATCCTTACTATTTTCTTCACGAACGGTCCTGCAAGAACGCGTTATAACCCGAATAACCTCTGTTTCTCCTCTCCTTTCAATATCTCCGCACTTTCCAATCCTTTTTCGTCTATTTATTATTATCCATTTTATTTTTATTTTTTATTATCAATGTTGTTTCGTCGTTGATTTATCGTTCGTTACGCGACGAAGACGTAAGAGCGCGCGGCTATCGCTCGCCGCCCGCACCATAAGTATTTAACCTCGACGCGCTACGTACGTTTGATTCTCATGTTTTTTTACTTTTCCTCTTTCCTCGTCCTCGTTCATTATTTCACGTATATAATCGCTTCGCATAAATTCATTTCGTCGTTACGAATGACGAGTTGGATTACGTGGCGTTTCTTTCTTTCTATATTATACGCGTTAATACGAGATGAAAATGAAAAGATAAGCCGAAAAATTCGTGTATATACGAGTCGGTCGGTCGTACCGTGACGCTCGCCTCGCCGATTCTCGCGTGGATTCCAACGCGAGGCTCGCCGTAGAGGGAGGCAAAGCGCCCGCGCACGCGTTTTACTTCTCTACGCCTGTCTCTCTCTCTCTCTTTCTTTCTCTTCGTCTGATCTATAGCGCTCCGTACGTTCCTTCTTTTTATCTCTCTCACTCCCGTTCGTTCGCTCGCCGCTTCCTTTTATTATTTGCCTCGTTAAAAATGAGAAGCGCGCGCGCCCTTCTACCGTACTACTTCCTTTTCCTCGACACTCTTTTTTGCGGATCCCGAAACGCGCGCGGACACCGCGAGTCAAATATACGCGCGACGGAGTGAACGAGAGAGAGATTCTCGACTAGGGTGGGTGCGAGAGGGTTGATAGGGGGTTGGGGGAGGCGAGAGCAAGACCCAACACCGTGCTGCCTCCTCTCTCTCGCGCTCTCATCTCTACATCGGCAGATTTCGGCGCGCCCGCGCGTTACTCTTACTACGTCTACGAACGCACGAGGGTGGGCCGGCGAGCGAGATGGAAAAAGAGGTCCGACAGAGGGGGGGGGGGGAGGCGCGAGCTTTTCAACCGAGCGAGCGAGAGAGAGAGAGAGAGGGCGAATCAGCGCGAAACGTTTCAGAGAACGACGCGAAACATTTTCCAGGGGAGCGAGCGCAACCGAGCGGTGAGGCGCGCGCAGCGCGGTGCCCCCCCCCCCCGGCCTTCGCGCAGTCCCCCTCCCTGCCGCCCTCTTACAGACACACACAGACACCACACCGGAGAATTCGAGAGTACGGGTCGCGCGCCGGGCAGACGCGAAGGATGGAGAACGCTCTCGGCTTGCCCGCGGCAAGCCCGTTCGCTATAGACCGGCGTTTTCCCTTTTCCCATACCCTCACCCTCTTGCCTTCTCTCTCTCTCTCTCTCTCACTTTCTAGAAATCATTTGTCACTCTTTCTCTTTCTCTCTCTACCGCGCGGTACACGATAGACCGGCGCCGGAGGGATGTGGTACACTACCATCCCTCTCTCACCCTCTCGCTCTTTCTCACCCCCCCCCCTCCCGGTCCCACACTCCCACTCTCTCTCTCTCGCGCGCGCTCTATCGCGCGCGCACGAGTCTTCTCGTTCCACAATCGTTCTCAGCGATGTGTAAGAGAGCGGAGGAGAGGGTGAGAGAAGGATGACACATAGAATCCCAGGCTACACCGTTGCGCGCGCCCGTTTATTCCGCGCAAGCCCGGCATCATTGATTTAACGCACGTCTATACCTTACGTAAAGGTAGGCATTTCTCCTCGGTGGCGTGAGTGAGCCCTCCCTCCTCCTCAACCCCCCAAGCCTCTCTCACCAACACCCCCACCTCACCGTTCCTCACTTACCCAGCACACCCAAACTAGGGGTACGTTCGCTCACTCACCCCTCTTTCTCTCTCTTCATTCCCTGTGCGTTCTCTGGCTGCTGTGCTGCCTGCACAACTACACATATATACGTATAGAAATAGGGGGTGTGTGTGTGAGAGAGAGAGAGAAAGAGAGAGTGAGAGAGAATAAGTGAGAAGGGGTGAGAGAGAAGTTTCTCTTCTTCTTCTTACAGTTCTATGTAGTCCGCTCGCTTCTCCCTCCTTTCAACCCCCCTCATCCTCCACCCTCTTCTCCCTCTTCCGCGCTTCGAGCCCTTCTTGCCTATCCTATCTATCTACGTTTTTTTCTCCGTATGTTTCTGCTTGTACTACATATAGTACAACGGGAAAGTAAAAAAAAAACAAAAAAAAACGCTTGCGTATCTCGTGTACGCACGCCGGCAAGACGTACTACACCCAACCACCCCCTACCTTCTATAGGCGCCACGAGAAACTTATTGCCTATCGCGATTACGCGCATCTGCGTCCCAGAATTCGTGCGTAATCGAAGATCGAATCTCGAGCGAACCCAAATTCGCTCTTATCGAGGTTCATCGTCGCGCAAGTAAGAAAATGCAGTTGGCGGGACGAGGAAGAAAATTTCTTTTTTTTTTTTCGACATTTTTGTCCCGCGATAATTCGGACTGTTTGATCGAAATTTAGAATCGTGCGCGAACCTATAACTCGAATATATTCTCGTTAAAACGATTTACGACATTGGGTCTACGTATCGAGTCGACGAATTCGAAAATTTGACGAACCGATGAAAACCAGAAAAAAATCAAAATCCTCAATTTTTTTCTATCACCTTGTTATATATGTTCTTCGAAGAATACAAAAAAAAACACCTTACATTAACGAAAATCAAAAATTAACGCGAAATATCGAACGTGTCGGAAAAATATTTCTACGTAAATTCGTCGTTTTTAATTTTCTCGAAAAAAAAATTCACCCTCTTCGTACCCAAAAAAAAACTAAATTTTCCAATTTCTCGTACAATTTTCTGTATTTTTTTCATTCTCTTTTTTTCAATTCGACCTCGCGCGCACAAATATATATATATTCTGATTTTATGCTTTCTATATGCACGGTGTGGCTTTCTCGCTTTCGATCGAATATATCATGTAGCGCGACGATGCTGCTTCCACCCCTTCCCGCCCCCTCGCTCCTCACCGCCCTACCACCGCCACCGTGATTATATATATATATATATACGTGCATATGCATATGTAGATTTGTGCAACTGTTCAATGACGATACGCGGCTCGGGCGGCTGCGAGAGAGGCCGCGCGTTCGGCGTGGGGATGTTTATGCGGCGGAGCGAGAGAGAGCGTGAGAGCGAGAAAGGGGAGTGGAGGAGGAGGACGGGTAGAGAGTAGAGGGTTGAGGGTAGACTGAAGAGGGCATCTATAGTGACCTTGTAGTAACCCTGATCCTGCGATTACCCGCTTTTAGATTCGTCCAGATTGGATTGTAACAACCCCCTACCCCTCTTACCGCACCGGCTCCGCATTTATCAACGAGGAACGTACAACGTTCTCGATTCTAACAGTTTTCTTTTCTATCGTTTCAACTTTTACATTTATGAATTTATTATTTATGCAGGGTAGACGTTCCGACTGGTGGACTCTTTTTCATCCACGACGGGACTTATCACTTTGGGAGAGAGGGTTAATTCTTGAAAGGGAGTTTTTTTTGGATTTTTGTTTTTTTCTTCTGGATCTTATTTATTGGGGAGATTGGTTAGCGTGAATGTTTCGAGGAATTACTCAATGCTCGGTACAATATAACTCGCTGATAAGGAAACGGAAATAATGAGGAATTTTGAAAGAAGGTAATAAAGTTTTTTTTTCGTCTAAATTATAAAAATTATGGTTCGAGAAAAAAATTGTAGGGAGAACGACGTTAATTGAAAGTTTAATATTCACTTGATTTTATTCTCATAAATTCGTGTCTCGATAAACAAGATATCAAAGAAAACCGAGATGTCGATAAGCTAGATTTGAAAAAAAAAACGAAACGGAGCGGAAATTTATGAATAATTTTTGTCTCGATATTTCCATCTCATCAAATAATTTTTCCTGCTCTGGATAAATCGTGTCCCAATTATCGTACGATATTTCCTGAAATAATTTCGCAGCTTGTTAATCATTGCTAGAAACAAATCTAAAGAAAAAAGAAATGAAAAAAATCGCAAAATCTTGAAAATTCTAGCGACGTTTATATACGTTCATCCCCCCCACGATCGTCCCCCTCGATATCTCACAAAGTGGTCGTATGTGCGTACGATGTCGTGCGACCCGAGTTATCCATATAAAACGAGTGTACGACGATACAAACGTAGCAACAATCGTGAAACTAATCTCGGACGCGCGATCTCGCTTAAGCGTCGTATTACCGAGGGTAAAATCATCCCCCGAGCCAGCAATACGAATGGATAATGGATATTACGCGATAAAATCGTCGGAGTAATTTTACATCGAACGGGGAGAGTCGTGTGAGAGAGCGAGAGAGCAAAATAGAGTGGGAGAGAATATGGACACGTTAATGGTACCCGGCGACCATTAACGCGCGACAAACCGCACGAGGAAATGGTCCCACGCCTCCCACGATCGTTTGACCAACAGAGAGCGAAAGACAGCAAAAGGGAGACAAAGGGAGAAAGAGAGAGACTTGTTAATTTCATACCGATGTTTTTTAATCCGCGTCATGACGCGTATTACCGATCAATCGGCCAATTTACTCGACCGGGGGACCAATGTCCCGGGAATAACCGCGTATTGTTTTCTCTCGTACCACAGACTCTTTCCCCTTTCATACCCGAACGATTCGTCTCTGTCCATTTCTATCAGACTCTCTTTCTCTTTCTCTCTTCGTGCTACAACCGGTATTCGCCGGAACTTGAACCACGGCTTTACACCGCTAGCCGGCTGGACGCGAGGACGATATAAACGCTCACCCTCCCTCCTCCTCCGTACCATCCCCTTCTCCAGCTCCTCTTGTGAATCCACCAGGTTTATCAGTGTCCGATCTCGTTAACGGAAATAACGCATCGCCTACGAACGGGTACGAGACCAACGTTTATCGATTTTACACCCGAGCCGGCTCTTTCGATCTTACAAAAGACACGCGCTAAACAAATACCGCTGATTAATTGTTCACTGTACGATTTTCGATCGACGGCTTAGCGCTCGATTCAATTTTTATTGTACAATTAATATCGACAATAATAATAATAATAATAATAATTGTAATAATAATTGTAATAATATACAAGCGAATACAAATTGTCCCTGCATGTAGTCCTGTCAGCTTCGAGAAAAACAAAATATTTAGAAAAAAAAACATAGGAAAAAAAGGAACACGACGGTATAAACCTCTTTTCGTCGTTCGTCGACGAAACGAAAAGACTAATTTTATCAGTTAGTGTTATAACGTCGATTCGGGTGAAATTTTTGTTTTTATTTATTTTTTATATCTTCTTTTAATTTTTTTTTTTTTTTTCAAAATTTCCACTCGTTCGCTGATTTCTTTTTGTTTACATCTACGCCCCGATCACGGGGTTTGAGCACTATACGAAGAAAAAAATGTATGATTCTCCATTGGACCACGCTCGTCTTGTTACACGACGGACGCAACGCCAGTCAAAACGGGACGATTTTTTTGGCCATTTTTGTTTTCTCCCTTCGTTTAGTTTCATTGTTTTTTTTTGTTTCGTTTTCTTTCTCTACTTTTCATCCAACTACGTATATCATAATTTGTGTTTATTTTGTTTTTCTTCTTCTCTTTTTGTTTCGTTTCTTGTTCTCTCGTTTAGGATGGAATTGGACAAGGTTCTTCGTTCGAACTCGTATAAAAGTAGGTAAACGCTAGAAGTGTTTGTTTTTTATTTTATATATTTTTTTTTCTTACGTTTTTCCAATCGAGAAAAAGACTCGAGTTTATTTTTTTTGTTTTTTTTCGTGTCGAAACTTGTATCTTCGTGCGTTCTCGTTCACGGTCGAAGTGCACATTGGGTAACGCTAAATCGGGGGTGAGAGCGAGAAGGGTGGGCGAGAGACGAAGGAAAATTCGATCGATTTTTCGAGGGTAACGAAATGGACAATTTTTTTTGTTTTCTTATTTTTTTTTACAATACTGGAAGTAGAACGTTTTTTTTGTGTGTATTTTCAGTTTTCTTCGTTCGATCGAATCTCGTGGAATCGATCGGAGGGTCGGGGGGTGCGTTCGCGGAAGACTCGACACGAAGGCGAGAAGACGCGCCTCGTAGCGGGAAAAGAATACGAGATTCAACGTCCCGAAACGTATTTCCCTTTTTTCGTGATTTTGTGCGACAATTTTTTTTTTATTAATTATTTTTATTATTAGATTTTTTGTTTCGCACGAGACGTATAAATCATCGCGATGGCACACCCCTGATGGTCCGCGTGTACCCACAATTGTCAGTTACATTTTTTGTTCTTATTGTTGCTTTTGTTTTGGTTGTTTTTCGTGTTTTTGTTGTTTTTCTTGTTTTTGTTGGTTTTGTTGTTGTTGTTGTTAAAAAAATTGTCTCACGGACATGACGCATATGTGAAATACGTCATTAACAATACAAATCGTATTTTCCATAAATATTTATTTGCTCGTTTATTTTTTTTTCTTTTTTTGTTCGTTTAGTTACTTTTCGTTATTTTTTTTATATATTCATTATAAAGTTCGTTATTGCTGACACATCGAGAGAAAAGAAAGGACGTACGAAATTTGTTTGTCGAATCCGATGGGCGCGACACGCTCGCGTCTGCGACGAGTGATAAAGAGATGCGATAGATAGATAAATATTTAGGGGATTATTATTTTTTGTATTTTTTTTTTCGGTTTTTTTGTTTTGAATAAGATCCACGTAGAAACAACGACGAGCAACTAAAGGATCGATTTTAGATGACGATAATGAGAGATACGGATATTATTCATAAATGTAATATCCATTTTTGTTCGTTTTTATAATTTTTTTTTGCCTTTTTTTCGTTTCTCTTTTTGTCGGCCGTTGTTTAATTTCGTCGATCCAATAATTTCGTCGTACAATATCGTTCGAAAAAAAATGATCTCCCTTATCGCTCGTGATCGCTATCGAGATCAATTATTCTCGTATCGTCGATTATTTTGAATTCGATAAATACACAATTCTATATTATTATTTTCTCGTCTCGCGTAAAAATCAACGATACGACGATAGAAATGTTCTTTTTTTGTTTTTTGTTTTTTTTTTCTCGACGAATCGTTCTTTCCGTACTGACAATAGTACTATAATAATTGGTAGGCGATGCTTCGGAATCAAAGATCCGAAGTTGATTAGGAAAATGATTCGCAAATCGATGGATTCGAATCTCGTATATATAATGATAGAAATCTAGGTACGATAATTCTATTGGAATGCAGTAAAATTGTCGAAATGTGACAAATATGTCTTGGGGGGGTTGTACACGGGTAGGGCGAAAATATTGGATGGGATGTTCTTTTTGTTGTTGCTTATTTTCTTTCTTTTTTTTTCTACGTGCGTTAGTCTTCCATTCTTGGACACGTGCCTTAACGCTCGACGATTCGTATAAATTATTCAATTGAAAAATATTCTGTGTGTAATTGGTGTATATATATAATTAAATATATATATGTATATATATATATATGTAGACGAGTCGTAGCGCACACATAACCGTATATCAAGAATGTCGTCGATACATTGCGCTGCCTTGACACGAGCGATCCAATTTCATACAGAATATTTTTCCAAGTTAGTGACCGTACGCCCACGGAAATTCGCCACGCGGACGCATTTTACGTATCGTTCGACTCGAGTACACGATGGTTCATATCGTTTTTCGCCACTATCTAGAATAAAAATTTAAAAAAAATAAAAATAAAACATTCGTCTCGTTTTAAAAACTAATCTTTAATTCAATGTTTCTTTTTTTGCTCTCGTTTCGTTTCTTTTTCATTCCTTTTTGTTTTTCTCCCCGGCCCCTCGTAACTACGTTTCTTCGTGCTTTTTTTTTCTTCGTTTATCTCGTTTCTTAAAAATGGTAATGGCAGCAACATTTATTCTCCGTTGCGTTCGATACATTGTTCGGTTATTTTGTCTTTTTCTTCTTTTTTTAATAATCTTACAACGAATAAATAAGCCCATATTGTTGTAATTTCATTGCTCTTAAACATGTAAATGCTACCTTATCAAAAATTCTTACTAACTGCGGAACAAACAATTTTATACATCACGTTACTTCGGTAGCTGAACAATGGGGTACACGCTCACCGGATGTGTGTGTTTCTTTTTCTCTCTATCTGTTTTTGTTGTTATTGTTGTTGTAGTACGAAATTTAAAACACTTTCACCCTATACTGGAATATATCTCGTGTTTTCTTTTCTTTTGCGTATTTTAGATTGTTTTTTCTTTTTAAGTTTTTTTTTTGTTTTCTTTTTCGTCCATGTGATTTTTACCGATACATATCGACCAACGTTACTGAAATAAGTCGACGGGTATGCGAGGTACGTCCATTTAATTCAAAGATACGAGAAGCATCAACCAAAAAGCTATAACGAAAGAAATAATACCACGAAATGTATTCTTCCCGTTGTCGAAGCTGTACAATTATATGCAAGCTGTGTTTTCTCTATTTTTCTTCCTCCTCCTCCTCCTCTTCTTCTTTTTGTTAACGACGTTACACAAGAAACTTACTCTACTCTACAATAAAAGCTTATATCTTTATAAACTTTGAAAACGAATATGTAGTAACAGATTTTACAGGCTTCTTTTTTATTTGCTTTTTTCTTTCTTCTTCTTTTTTATGGGTTTTTTTTTTTTTTTTTTTTTTTTTTTTTGGTACCTCGCTTATAGTAAACCTGGGTCCTGCTGTGCAACGAAAGTTCGAATCGATCGGCTCGGGCGCGATCCAACCTTCTCGCTTATCCTTCTCATTGTTCTCAAACGGGCCGATTCGCATTAATATAATCTCCTTTCGCGTTCACGCTGCATGAACCACCGGAACGTCGTTGTATTATTTAATTATATCCTTCGTTCTTTTAATTTGCGCACATTCGACGATATACCGGCTTTCTACTCGCGTGTTGCGACGGAGCTTTAACTTAGTTGGCAATAAGATAAAATCACAAGGCAGGCGTGTACTTGTTGTATGGAACCGTATGAATATCGACTAACTAATCGTTCATAACTTGTGATTACTAGTTAGCCACGTGAGGCCCTCGTACAGCCCGTCGCCCGTTGTGGCGCATGATGGCTGAACGTACCAATTTCTGTCACGTATTCTTGTCAGTCCTAACTTTTCTTGAATTTCATGTGGTTTCATGGCTGTAAAATATTTAACGATTGCGTTTAATTAAAAATAATGAAAATTTACTTCTAAATCATGAGGTACGATAATTATTATTTTACGAGAAGAAAATACTGACCGTCGGGAAGATCTTGCTTGTTAGCGAATATTAGAATAATAGCGTCTCGCATCTCTCTGTCGTTGATGATTCGATGGAGTTCCTGGCGCGCTTCGTCAATTCGATCTCTATCCGCGCAGTCGACTACAAAAATAAGTCCTTGCGTTCCGGTGTAGTAATGACGCCAGAGCGGGCGTATTTTATCTTGCCCGCCCACATCCTAGAAGACGCGACAATGTTATCGGAACGAGCGGCTATTCAGCGTTTAACGATATTTCTGATAATAATTTTAGAGCGATGAAATTATTTCCACCCTTTTCGACTTTTACTCACCCATACATTGAATTTTACATTCTTATATGTAACAGTCTCTACATTAAATCCTACAGTGGGTATAGTTGTGACGGACTGTCCCAGCTTCAGTTTATACAGAATGGCTGTACACGTGTTTATTAAGGAATTCTCATATTGGACGCGCTTCTATACGCCTATATTTATACACGTATATATGTATATTTATGTATATATATAGAAATATGGATGTTTGTTTCTTGGACTTGTTTCAAAAACAATACCGAGCCTCGGCGTAAAGGATACTTGTTTTCCCAGCTGCGTCTAGCCCGAGCATAAGGATGCGCATCTCCTTATTGCCGAAGATCTTCGACAAAAGTTTGCCCATCTTGCTGGTACTCTTCCTATAT
Source organism: Netelia inedita (assembly GCA_964017225.1). Taxonomy (NCBI): domain Eukaryota; kingdom Metazoa; phylum Arthropoda; class Insecta; order Hymenoptera; family Ichneumonidae; genus Netelia; species Netelia inedita. The sequence goes on along the minus strand of OZ024920.1, from coordinate 6,137,077 downwards.
ACACGGCACCTGAATTGAATAAAATTCATAAAGCATGGTATCGACACGAAACTTATACTTGATAATTCTGTACTTTGGAGCCTCGTACTATATAGTTTCACGTCCGACACACTAGCAAACTCTTCACACGCTTCTACGTATTCACAGTCAAAAGTATTCACGTATATATATATATGTGTGTGTGTGTGTGTGTGTGCATACATATACGCATATTTTAAATTCCATCTAGGCTCTCTCGTGTTGTAACAATCACGAGAGCCAGATCTCAGGGGACATGTGGAGGTGAAAGTACTCTTTAGAAACGAAGTACCACAGCCGCACAATAACAAATTATTACGAATCCGGTCTCGAATTTATGGATTTACGAGTTTACGAGAATTTGCTAGAGATCGTCCCGATTCGAATAAGAATTTACTATTACGAAACCTGATGTTTGTACTGAACGCGAGAGAGCATGATTATTATTCCGAAATGTCAATTGGATCTGACACCATATCGAATTGTACGAACGACGAGTTAAAGAAGCACGTTTATCGCATATGAGAATTATCGAGAGAAACGTAGAAAACGTCGTCGCTTTTTTTTTCTCTTTTTTTCTCGCAACGTCGAAACTCCGATAGGAAATAATTCCTCTGAAAATAAAGTAATATCTACGAGTCGGTGTGTTGAAAGGTTAAGTCGACGATGAGCGAATAACGCGTCTAATCGGGCGTAAGATGTTGCTCGAATGCTTCGAACCGTGCGAAGGTTGTGCGAGCGAGAAGAAAAAGAGCATGCCGACCGTTCCGCAGGCTTGATGAAGCGAAATTCCCGTTAATTAATTGGCAACGAGGGACATTTCCTGAATGGAGTATGGGTAACAGTACATCGGAGTATCGGACACGAAACCCGCCAATACTCACGCATAACCTTATACGATCAAAAGAATTTTTTTTTTCTCGCATATGTGGAACAGGAAACGTTCGCGCCCTCTCGCAGTCAAATGATTCTTTCGATGACAGAACAAATCGGCCAAACTCACCAAAAAGCATCTACACCGAAGCAATAATTTATCATCAACAAACGGGCACATCACAACACATATTCTCGTTCATATCTTGGGTTCTCTGCGGCTGCAAGTATTTAGGAGCAACTGCGCCCTTTGCACTGCTGCCAACTCCCCTATTCTCAGACTCTCGGCAACTGCTACTCTGCGCTACTACAGCGTGAAAAGGAAAAAAAAAGCAACAGCATAAAACGCGATGTGAATACGATGCGACGAGGCGCGTATGTGTATGCGTGCGTATATGATACGTGTCTGTCGTGTGCGCTCGTGTGTGAACCGTGAAGCACGCACGCTACAGAGACAGGATTAGGAATGTGCCGCTTCTTGTCCGTCGTCGTCGTGTCGTATCGATGATGATCACTTCCTCTCGACAGGTGGCGAATAAGATGGCGTACCAGCCAAAGCTCGGTAGATTTCAAATTTCTATATATATATTATGACTATTATATTCTTCCTTTAATACATATATATAGATATATATGTAAAGATTTATATGTGGATAATATTTATATACAGAGATTTTTAATCTTGATCTAATACTTATGATGATATAGTTTGACATAGTGGAATTCATATTCACAAATTAAAAACAATATATATTCGAGCAATACACCAGAATATATAATTGCACGGTATAACGTAATAATTAAGAATAGATCGTGACGATTCTATGTTGTTCAGTACCACTGTACAATTACCTGCGATTTTTTATTTATTTTTTCTTGTTTTCTTCTTTTTTTTCTATCCGTATTATCATTGTAGGTGAGACGACGATGAATACAGCGATTCACGATATTAGATAGACAATCTATTATTACCAATGGGGGATCTTCTGCAACAACGATTAATGAATGTTGCGATAATCACGATTGGACGCACCACGTTCGGCGATTGGTACGCAATTAAATAATTTCGAATTATTGTTCAATTACGAACGAAGCGATAAATACGACGAGCGCCAGAGAGGAGTATAAGCTTTTCTTTTCCTAACTCGTAAAATGAAAGAGTAGACGTCAAATATCTCTGACAAATATATATATATATATATATGAAAAAGTGTAAAAATACTATTCGCGTGAATGGTACACATTCCAGAAGCGACGAATCGAGTCAACCTAATTATTTCTATACAAATCAATATTAAATAACTACAGTCCAACGCGAAAGATTCATCCTCGCAAACGACAAAAATCATGTATATATATAAATATATATATATATAGAGATAATCGAGTTGAAAATGCGTTCAATCCGTGTACCTTTTTACAAAGTGATGTCCGAAATATCAGTTTCAGCGTCCTCTCTGGGCGAATTAGGAAATATGTTACGTAAAAAAAAAAAAAAAAAGACAACGATCGTTCGTAAATATCGGTGGTGCTGGAAAACAATATAGATTAAAACCTAGAGCTTCTACCGATACGAAGCCAGTGATGTTTGAAGCGATATTCCCGAGAGATTGGAATAGCTCAAAAGTAATTTACAATATTTCGATTCTCTCATTATTTCGGAAGAGAGTAGATGGCCGTGTGTTAACGAGTATGAAGTATCATCGATAACCGACAATAAGCACACGTTGAGAATCGAGGAGCGCGAGCGTAAAAAATAAAGTTCAAGTGCCAATAAGGCGGATAGTGATCTACGGCTGCGTTTTCGAGCGACACTCTAATACGGTATTGAAATTCTTCCACATTACTCTCGCTCCTTGGATGGATAATAGCGAAATAAAACGGACATCGGTATGTCCGTTCAATTAAATAAAACAGAATTCGGATCTTCGTTATCCAGCTGCTTCACGTGCCTCAAGACATCCTTCTTCGTGATAACGCCCAACAGTCGTCTAAAAAAAGTGAAAAACACGATTTTAAGAATCTATCGTTTAAAATGAGAGATAATTCTTCTATCGAGGAATCGAAACGAACCCGTTGTGCGTCACGAGAGTCTGACGAAGACCCAACTTTCTGAACATATCGACGACCGTCTCCATCGGAGTTTGATCGGTGATAGTGATCGGTGCCATATCGAGAATCTTCTTGAGTTTCAGAGGCGCCGGTGAGTGAACCTGGAGATTACTACCGCTGGTAAATATAACGGGCGACTGTCTGACAATACCCTCCATCATTCTCTTGGCATTAGCGATAGCAAGATTAAGATCTCTTCTTAGCACAAAACCGACTAAATATTGCGATTCTTTCGAGACTATGACTGGAAAACCATTGTGCTCGGTTTCTTTGAGCAAATTCTCAACGTCCTCGACCGTCATCGAGTCTTGGGTGAGAACATGAAGAGCTTCGTTGCGTCTAGAAAGAAAAATTCGATTAATTCGATCGGATTAAACTCAAGGTGACTAAGACCCGTTTTCTCCAACGCGGTTCAACGTTGATCTCGGTTTCAATTTACTTTTCATCTTTTTCTAGTTCCAAAAATTAGAAAAACACGAAGAGCAAATTGAACCAAGATCAAAGTTGAACCGCGTTGGAGAAAACGGGCCTAAAACTATCAGCGTGCAGAGTTTGCAAAAAGAAAAAATCGTTACGCACTTAGGCTGCATTACGTCGGCGGCGAGTGTCGTATGCTGAAATTCTTCTTTACTGTCCAAAAACGGATAACCGTTCAGTCCGATATGAGCGTCGTATATACCTTGCTTTCCAAGAGCATCGCCGACCCACTTGCTCGCCATAGCAGCTGCCATTAAAGGTACGATGTATCTCACGCCTCCCGTTAATTCAAACATGATGACAACGAGCGACACGGTCATTCTTGTAACACCGCCCAATACAGCGGCCGCGCCGACCATCGCGTACAAACCAGGCGTTATGCAATCCACCCCGGTCGAACATTCCTCGCTGAACATCCAAATATGCGGATAATTGTAGGCTAACTGTTCCATACCTATGCCGACTATACGACCGACGATAGCGCCCAGACACAACGACGGTATAAACAATCCGCACGGCACTTTCATGCCGAAAGTGAATATTGTCATGATGAGCTTCAGGATGAGAGTTAGCACGAGTAACCAGACGGCTTTGTAGACACCTGGCTCGGCAGCGGCGCTCTCGATAGCCGAATTCACGTAAGTGAAGTTACGATTATAATCACTGCGCGATGAAACGAAAATGATTATTATTGTACTGGAAAAACGAGGAGTAAAAATTGTACTAGAATAAATATCATTGGTGATATACCGACCAAAGCATGTCCGCGTTCGAGACTCCACACTGACTAAACAATAAATAAATCAACTGGCTCGTACTCATACGCGTGTACGGATTGGGATACGCGATTATAGCCGTGATGACGGTAACGACCAAGACTTCGGTCACAGGGTATTGTCCTAGTTTCGATGTTTTTCGGTAACGACACCAGTACAAGTTAGCTTTGATGAACAAAGTTGCGATTACACCCTGGGGAGAGAATTTGTATGAAAATTAATATAATGCTGGGGTGAATTTGTAACGGGTATTTATAATTTTGTATTTAATGCTGCGTGTTACTCACTCCGATAATACCAAGCATTACGAATGGTATCAGTTCGAAGAATATCCATGGTTTGTTGTATTCCACGTAGAATAATACCGAGTGCTCGTTACCGAATGGATTTATAGAACGCAGGACGAATGCTGCTATCAAGGCACAAAAGAACGAACGCCAGAGAGTCTTCAAAGGAAAGTAATAGCTGACCTAAAAAGTGAGATTGTAAATATCGGTGATGTTATAATTAATTTAGTATTCGTATTTTTTCGTCTTACCTCCTCTAAACTGAAGAGCACACCACCGATCGGTGCACCGAAAGCGACCGACACACCGGCAGCTGCGGCTGCCGACAAAATTTCTCTCTTTTTAGCCTCGTTTCTACCGTATTTTGGAAATAAATATGAAAATATGTTTCCTATGCAGCATGCTATATGAACCATCGGTCCTTCTTTGCCCAAACTCAATCCAGCCGATACGGACAATATAAGACCAACGGATTTGATGATCAGAGTCCATTTGCCCAAATAACCACGAATGATGAATCCGCTCAATATCGTTTTGATCTAAAAATTCATGTTTTTTAATGAAAATTATTCTTTGATTATCGGTTTATTCAAGTATCGTCGTTTTAACGGTTCGGAACGTACCTCGGGTATACCGGAGCCACATGCGTACGGCGCGAACATCCTTACCAAAGATGCGGACAAGGAGGCGAATAAAAGAGCCCAAGCTATGTAAAACATGTAAGAAATTATATACGGTCCTACGCCATCCTTAGATTGACTGAATACTTCGGGCCACGGCAACCACTGAAAGATCGGAGCAAAGTTCAAGTTAATGTTACTTATTAAAATCAATCCGCTCACAGCGAAGCGTGAATTTGATTGATTTTAAAGAGATTTTATTCTTTTTTTTGGCGATATTCACCTGTGAACAATTTCCTCCGTCGAAAGTAGTTTCATTGTAACTCCAACAGCACTGTTCCTTGTTGAGCCAAAAGGCTTGCGGACATATGCCGAATTTGAGGTCGGTCATCCAAGACGCACCGATGTCTATGATACCAGCCGTGACACCGGTAACGAGACCGACTAGCAAAACGCAAAGCCATCCCGACCAAGCGTCGTGAGCTCCTTTCACCAAGTCCCAAATCGAGTCGTGCTTCTTCTTAACGATGTATCGATGTCTCATACGATCTCGAGCTATGTCACGCTGCCAATCGATCGTGTGAAAATCCTCGTACTGGCCGATACCCGGAATATCGTCCGAATCGGCGGAAACTAGAAGATTTATATTTTTATTAATACTTCGTCAAATACGTGATTTATACGAAAGAATGAGATGAAAAAGTGTATTTTCGACCGATCGAAAACTCACAGTGCGAGGCTGCATCATCGAGACGTATGCTGCGCTCCAAATATGCATTATTACCGGTTTGGTGAGAACCCGTTTGGTGATTTACATCCAGCATGTCGTCGTCGCTGCTCAGATTTCCACCACGACTTAAAGCACTGCTTCGCAATCGCGCATCACCAGAATTACCAGAATCTACGCCGTTGGTCCTCTACAAAAAGACAATAAAACAAAACGAAACGGATCAATCATCTTCGTAGTCTTCAACGAAGTGTTGGATCATTAGATCGAACACGACTCTTTTTTTTTTGTCTACGCATACGATCTAGTTTTTAAGAGTATTGGAGTATTCGAGACACGCTGCACTCTTTGCGAGCGGTGCATATTAAAGGATTCGGTAAGTAATGATCTCGGCGGTGAATTAATTAGACAGAGTCTCTAGTGTAAGACTTTGACGTAATATATTGTCTTCTATCGTTCAGTTTGGAGATTGCAACCAGCGACAAAGCGTGCAGAGGATCCATATCAAGGAAAAAGTCTTTGAGAGAGTAGCGCTATTATTTAAAAACATGCCTGGACGAGTGATCCTGAACTCTTCTGCGTCTCGTTAAATATTATTAATTCGTGATCTATCTATCACTCGTTAATAAGAGTAGAGTGTTCTTTTTTTTTGTTTTAAAGTGTTTTGTTTACCCGTTGCTCCGGCAAGGACCGCTGGCTGCTGGTGTTTGCAGCTCTCGAGCGGTCGCTAGTACGCTTTAATTCGATATACGTGTTGTTAGTTTTTGTGGGACTCAGTGTGTTATTTACGCCAATGTTTATTTAGCCGAATGTCTTTTTTTTCAAGCATTAACGATCTTTCGCTCGTTAAAACTTCGGCCGTTCTCTACGAGGGTATATACCGCACAATCGACAAGAGATTTGTCTCCCCGCTACTGGGGCATCGATCGTGTTCCTCGATGCTTCGTTGAGAGGTAAGTTGCGTAGACGCTAACGTGGCATCTTCGTTAGAATGTACCTCTGAAAACGGGGTGGTGATACATGAATCTGCGGATACCGCACAAAAATTACTCTACCGTAGCGTAACTCGATATATACGTATAATCGTTTTTTTTTTTTTTTTTTTTTGGTGCACGGAAGATTAAAAACAAAAGAAAAATGGAAGCAGCGTGCGAGCAACGTAAATTCCATGTGGAAACGTTGATAAGCGAAAGCCAGTTAGAGGAAACAGAGGCGATAACAAACAAAAATATTGTCTAAGGAATAACGTCGAGTCGACGGAGAGACATTTCAAACTATGTAGTGCCTACCTGAGCATCTACGGAGTTATAACTCGTGGGCACGGTAGAATGAACGGCAGCAGTCGACGCTGATGACGAAGTACCTTTCAGTGGAAACTTCTCCATGTCTTCATGTCGATCTGGATTTTGCCACACATACGCAGGAAGAATTTGTTTTTGTTTTAGTAAGAATTAAAGAGCATGAATGGAAACGGCTAATGAATATGTACTGCGTATACGAATGATCAAGGCGGTAGGACAAGAAACTATGAAAATATTCCACGAATGAGAAATTTTGTAAATCGTTTTCTCATCTTTTGGCTCGTTCGCAAAACTCCTTAATAAGAATTTGTTTTTCTATGCTCTTCGCCCTTGGCGTAGGAGAAACTTTGCGTACAAGAGAAAGTAATAAAAGACCAATTTTCAAATTTTCTATTTTCAAGGTTTTTCAGCATTGTCGAGCTCGAGTAACTCGAAGGTACTTCCGAGTCAAAAGGACAATGCGCTCTTTTAATGCATTCTTCTCGACACTATCGTCGCATGTATATTCACGCTTTGAACTTCTCGTTTCATTTGGACGCTTTTGCGCCAAGAACGCAGAAAGATTTTTTTCACCAGGTTAACGACGTGTTTTGATAATTTTGTTTTTTGTGAGTAACAGTCGCGTACCGTGAGACAAGGGGCTGCGAAACACTATTTGCGCGCAATGCATGTAAGTTTTTTGAGGCGGCTCTCGGTAGCCAACTGACTTTAGCCAAAGGACAACGTTTATCAGCTACAGACGTACATATGGCACTGTCAGATCGCGAAAGAGATGGCGATAAATAATCCTATCTTGGATTTAAGAGATATACACTCGTACGAATAATATCTGCATATACGCATGTAGCGTAATGTAGAAACTCGGGATGACACACACTTGACACGAACCTTCCGCACGCAATGGATGACAGACACACGATATATATGTTAATTGGCCTTATGGCGATAAACTGATTTATGATAATCCGCATGCTGGTTATAAAATATAAAAAAAGGGTTTTCGAGCAGCGTTTGAGAGCGTATGTACTATATATGTTTATATATATGTATATATATATGTAATGTGTTATATCCGATATGTCGCAGTATACATACGCCTGGTGTACGGTGAAAATCGTAACGTTACCCGTTCGAGTGTCATATTTAACCAATAAACGGTGTATACGTGCGATACCCGGGGACATCTATGCCCCGAAAATTGTCAAGAGCATTTACCCTCCTGCTCCGAACCATTCGCCCGAATCACGATTATAGTAAGGTTTTTTTTTATCGCTCACGCGCATAGATACGAGGACAATGTAATTATACAAGTGGAAAGAAGGTTTCTGGGGATAAGGTGTCGATATTTAATTTGACAACTTACCATCTCCAACGCGTAAAGTTCTTGGTAATCCTCGATGCCAACTGGACTCATTCGTGCCGCGTTAAAATCACACAGCTTTTTCTTTTAAACAATCAGCCACATCGTGTTGCAAATTACGTATGCGCTTCGCACCAGCTGGGATATTTCGTCGTCGCCACTATTATTTTTTTTCTATCCACCCACGAAACGAAATATTTCTGTTGATCGTACTGATTATTGTGTATGTGTGTTTCCTGTGAAAAGAATGGCCGTACACAAACCACGCAGAATCTTTACTGCGGTCATGTGATCACATCGTGTATATGGTGTATATGACAGTTTTTGCCAGTGTGAAGAAAACCACGGCACAACACAGCCACACACAAACACACACACATGAGTGGGAATCTCCCTTAACAGAAAGGTAGGAGAACTGCATAATGTGCGCTCGAACTTGCAATCTTACAGCAGGTGGCAGGTGCATCGCTGTCGCTCGCATACGATAATGAAAACGCAACTTTAAGCTTACAACCCATCGTTATTTTCTGAATGTTTATCCCCTTGACGTATTTAAAAGTGCGCTTATTTTTGTTTTGCCCTGGTTTAACGATAGTCGAAAGTTGAAGAACCGCAGTTTCATCATAAAATTGCGATGTTCGAATATTAGAGATTATTCGAGAAGAATAATTGATAACCTAGCTTTTATCAGCAACAGACCTCCGATGGTTCAATTTACTCCAGTTAATAAGCAACGATGACGTAAATTGTCTCGGATAAGATGAAAGCTCGAGCTCGCATGTTTACCGCGTATCATTGCACGTATATAAAATATGATTAGAATCGTACAAAAATAAGAATAGTGACATAATCAATCGTTTAATTACGTAATGGCCCTCTGCATACCGAGCTGCGTATTACAGATTGAGGTTATGAATTTTTTTACGAACCAAACGTTATCTCTTGTATTGCATTGAACTTTACTATCAATGTACTATAGCTTAGAAATGTATTTCTATCCCACTAAATCCAATAAAATATTCGAGCCTATCATCGTGCTATAAGAAATGCTTCGTAGCGATAAATATCTTATTTAGAACAGGTATCCCCAAATTTTCCTCCAGAAATCGTCAACATATAGTCTGGTCTGGCAGTCAAGTCCCGGAGCACCTTCTATGCGTTAGGACGTCACGTGCCTCGGTAGTAAAGTATTCTCTCTCTCTCTCTATATATATATATATATATATATATACAATACAAACTCCAAAGTCCAAAGCAAATAGATTTCCGATAAAGAGTGAGATTCTCATATCAAAGACCTGCAAATGCACTATCATAACTCGCGTGTCCGTCCGCTCATTCTCAATCGAAGCTCCTTTCTGTTCTACGTATACATTAAAAACAGTGACCTCGAACGAAAGGCGAGGCGACTCGAGGAAAAAACAACATTAATGTTGTAACGGTAATAGTGGTGGGAGAAAATACGCGCCTGTCAAGCAGGTACTAGCGACGTACGCGAGGGAGCGAGAGAGATAGGAATAGAACGAGAAATTGGGGTGGGACGCCAGTGGTAGTGGTGGTGGTTGCAACGCGTTAAACAAGGAAGGCTAAATTGCATTTACGAACGATCGAGAGAGAAAGAATAACCGGCAAAGTAGGTTGCCATGTCTGCCCTTCCTCATTGTCTGTCCAAGACGAGCACGAATTTGATTAGAACCGCTGCGAGTCGACTCCTTATCATTGGCAACTCCGCACCGGTTACTTCAAACGTACGATTATCGTCGTCGGTCCTCCGCTCGAGCCACTCATTAACGAGACACTCAATTGTCAGGACGTTTAGCGTATCCTCAGTAGCCATGGCGAAAATAAAGGTAAGTGACACGACAAAACGAACGTCTCGGAAGTAAATTTTCATCATGGCAGATCGAACTTATCGCGCAATATAGACTTTGATATTTAACGTATATTATTTAATCAGCTTGAAATACATTCCGTTTGACGAATTTTTCGCAAAATATATATTATTCGCGCGTTTGTGGGTAATCGAAATTTCCTTTTACACGTATCGATGATACGCCGACACCGCTCGAACATTCCAATGCTTAAATATTCGATGAACATTGCACGAACGATTTGAAAGTGCAATGTCACGTTTAATTAGCGTTCAATCGTTACGACACAGTAGATATTCATTTTGTTAAACGATCGGATTTTTATCCTTGTTCAATGACGCAAAGTCATTCAACTTTGCAAACAAGTAACGTGCGTCATTCGAATTTAATCCCATAAGCTTGGGCCAACGTGAGCCCTTATAAAAGCTATTATAATTTTCCTTTTGATAAGAGAACACAGTCCGACGTGTTTAAAATATCTTATAACGCCATAAATTAAAAAGCAGAATTAGTCTCTGCTCTGTAATTTATGGCGTTTATCCCAGATTATGTTCTCTTATCAAAAAAACTATATAATAACTAGCGAGTTATTTTAAAAATGTTAGACACGTCCGAACGCCATACTTGCCGATTACGTAAAGAATCGTGCATATTTTTTGAATTAAAGGAATTTACAATGGTCATAAAAAAATTTCACGCTATACAGGCAGGACCGGTCGTTGACGTTCTCGGAGATGAGATGACTCGTATAATCTGGGATTCGATCAAGGAAAAATTAATTCTACCTTATCTAGACATCGAAGTTCACACCTACGACTTGGGAATGGAAAATCGCGACGCTACCAACGACCAAGTGACGATCGATTGCGCCGAAGCGATAAAACGTTACAACGTCGGCATTAAATGCGCGACGATCACACCGGATGAGAAGCGAGTCGAGGAATTCAAGCTCAAACAGATGTGGAAAAGTCCCAATGGAACTATTCGTAATATTCTCGGCGGTACGGTCTTCCGCGAGGCTATAATATGCAAAAACATTCCACGTCTCGTGACCGGCTGGAACACACCGATAATAATCGGAAGACACGCTCACGCCGATCAGTACAAAGCTACCGATTTCATTGTTCCCGGTGCTGGCAAACTCGAGATCACTTGGACCGGTGAAAATGGTCAAAAGATTCAACACACCGTCCACGAGTTCAAGGGCGCCGGTATAGCGCAAGCTCAATTCAACACCGACGAGAGTATTCGCGCATTCGCGCACAGCTCTTTCCAGTATGCTCTGGCGAGAAAATATCCTCTCTATCTTTCGACGAAGAATACCATTCTCAAGAAATACGACGGTAGATTTAAGGATATATTCCAGGAAATTTACGAAGCCGAGTATAAAACGAAATACGAGGCTGATGGAATTTGGTACGAGCATCGTCTTATCGACGATATGGTCGCTTATGCGATGAAATCCAACGGTGGATTCGTTTGGGCTTGTAAAAATTACGACGGAGACGTTCAATCTGATTCGGTCGCTCAAGGTTACGGTTCGCTCGGTCTTATGACCTCTGTACTTTTATGCCCGGATGGACGCACGGTCGAGGCCGAGGCTGCTCATGGTACCGTAACGCGTCATTATCGTCAGTATCAGCAGGGTAAAGAAACTTCCACGAACCCGATCGCTTCGATCTTCGCGTGGACGCGCGGTCTTCTTCACCGTGCGAAACTCGATAATAACAAACCTCTTGAGAAATTCGCGGAAACGCTGGAAAAGGTCTGCGTCGACACGATCGAAAAGGGTTTCATGACCAAGGATCTCGCGATATGCATCAAAGGAATGGACAAGGTCACCAGGAAGGATTATCTCGAGACCTTTGAATTTATGGACAAACTTGCTGAGAATTTGAAGAAAGAACTTCGGCTCTGATTCAGCCGTATTTTGCACAATGTCATTCGTTCGAAGTACTAAGAAAGTTTTTTATCTTTGATACGAACAATTATTCCAGTATACTCGAAACGGATGGTTTTCGGGGGTTGAATTTTCTATATTGAAAGTACTAATTTGTATCGTGGGAAAAGAGAAAGAGATATATTGTATCGAACATATATATATATATATATACATCATCGTTTTTTAAATAGATATTGTTTTATACATTGCCCGTGAGATCCCGAAATTTTACCCACATATTTCCCATCATAGCCGCGTTACCATTTCATCTTCATATTTGTATATTTCTCTTGCATGTTCGATGTACCTTTACTCTTTTTTTTCAGACTTTGACGACCTGAATTTGTTATCCAAAATCCATATTGTTAGTTGCAATTCTTAGGAACAAACATGCATTTATATATATTGTATACGATTGAAAAAAAAGCGACTGTAAATGTGTAACGGAATAAAAAAGGAAGAAATGAAAATGGAATAAAACTAATTGAAACATCCATAAGATCAAGCGCGTGAGGAGAGCTACAGAATATGCGAAGTATAATTGAGGTGTAAGGAAGATAATAAGATAAAAGATGAAGAATCTCTTCACCATTAAGGAGACGTTTTCATGAACACATATTTAGTTGGTCCAGCGGGGCGACATCTACGCGGGCGAAGGATGAACTATATCCATTTTCGCGATCGCGGCGTGAAGTTAGCTTCGCTAGCAAACTCACCCTTTAGTCCCTCCGCCGAAGCAACTCTCGAGGTTTCAACTTTTATCGGAGTGTTGCTGATCTCTCGAACGTCTCGAACCATCTCTAGTTACCCACACACCCTCGTATGTCACAGCGGACTCGCTGATCTGTCAAAGTCATACGTATCTTGTATGTATTTATAAATTGACGGCCGGTTAATCATTGATCAGCTATTATACGAAAACCAGTGTTCTTCGATGATTGCAACCCTAAAAAATGATCAAGAATTAATTCCAGTGTGAAGGGTATCGAATCCTTGTAATTGCGAAACGAATTTAGACTCTGTATCGCAGGAATAACCTCTAAAAATGGTGTTGAACGACTGTGCTGATGTCGAGAGCATCGGCTGTGGTTTTAATGCTTTTAAGGAAACCGACGAAATCGTATCGCTGATTGAGCAATTAAGAAAATCAGATGCCACGATACGAGAAATCGAGAAAAACATGGAGAGATACAATTTCATTTTGTCACAGTATCAGGACCAGCCGCATCTCCTAGATCCGTATCTCGAACGAATTCTCGGATCTTTAATATCGATTGTCAAAGACGAACAAATTTCAGAGGATGTTAAAAACAACGCATTCAAGTATTTGTTTCATCTGATGTCGGTGAAGAGATATAAAAATATCGTAACTTACTTACCTCATGAGGTTCGTACGAAACAATAACAATTTCCATCGCAAACTCGTTATAAACAAAATTATCGTAACGTCATCACGGCTAATTAATCATAACATCTAAATTCTAAATAAATAAATATACGAACATCTTCGTACGCATTAACAGGTAATAGATCTTGTTCCCGTTCTTCGAATGTTGGAAAAACAAAATCCTACCGATGTAAAAACTTGGGAAACGAGATACGTCTTATTGATATGGCTATCTATAATATCAAAAATACCATTTCCACTGTCTCGTTTAGAAGTCTCCGAGACTGTAGAACCTTCGGAAACAATCATCGTGAGGTATTTCTGGAATGCAGATATCGATAATTCGTTATAATTCGACGATTATCTTTTTCCGAGACATGTTACTATTATTTTCAGACTTTTGGAGATATGCAAGTTGTACTGCATGTCCAAGGACGCCTGTTCCGTCGCAGCTGTATTTCTCATTGCTAATTTTCTCACAAGATCCGACGTCAAAAAATTGTATCTAGAAGAAATGATAATGTGGTGTTTAAAGGTGACATTCATTATTTTATTGATAAAATTATATTACCGAAACTTTCCGATCGAATTCGTAGTAATTGAAAAAACAATAAAAATTATAAATAGTGTTTGGAGCACGATTCGTCGAGTCACGGACCATTGGCGGTTCTTGCTTCGATATTAAAACATTGCGCTCGCGAAGATCTAAAGCCCTACGGTCAAATGATATTCGACAAGGTATCCAAGCTTAATCTCCGTGAAAATCCGGCTGTTCTAGTCCGGAAGTTTGAAATGAAAGTTGTCCAACGAATCGGTAATTATATACTTCGTTCGTAATGATTTTTAAGAAACATTTTCGTAGCGTCGGTGAACATTGGTCGTTGCAATTTTCCAGGCTTCGTATTGTTGCGGTTAAAATTGGCATCGTGGAGGTATCAAAAATCCAGCAGGCCAATAACGCTATTACCTACGATAACGAGCAATATACCGAACGAAAACACGGTCGAGAGTAAAGAAACGATGGTAAACGACAACGACGAGCAAGATGTTCCTCCAATTACGGAAGAAATCATTGAACAACTTATTCAAGGACTCCGCGATAAAGCTATTACCATTAGGTCTATAACTTTGATAAATTCAGATTATTTACAAAGCTTCCAACTAATTGAATGAAAATTAGAATAATCGTGGGATATTGTAGATGGTCCGCAGCTAAAGGAATCGGTAGAATAACGTCTCGTTTACCGATCGACCTGGCTGACGAGGTTGTCGGTTTCGTACTAAACTTGTTCTCAGGACGAGAATCCGATTCCGCTTGGCACGGTGGATGTTTGGCATTAGCGGAATTGGGTAAAGAATTCAATATTTATAGAGTAAAGAATATATTCGTTATTACAAACAGCTACGACAATTTTCTTTCGATGTTTCAGGAAGGCGAGGATTACTTTTACCTCATCGCCTTGGTGATGTCATTCCGTTGGTTCTTCGAGCTCTCGTTTTCGACGAGCCACGAGCTTACGGCTCAGTCGGCTCGATTATCCGCGATGCCGCGTGTTACGTTTGTTGGTCCTTTGCGCGAGCTTTCGAGCCCGAAGTCTTTCAGCCTTATGTGAAAGAAATTGCCGCGACTCTGCTGATCGTTACTTGCTTCGATCGTGAGATAAACTGTCGTAGAGCGGCGTCCGCCGCCTTTCAAGAGAATGTCGGTCGTCAGGGTAATTTCCCTCATGGTATAGATATCCTTACCGTTGCCGATTACTTCGAAGTCGGAGTCCGAAGCAACGCTTACCTCAAAATCAGGTGAGACTTGGAGAAAATATAAAGTTTCCGCACTGAGGATTGGAATCAACGGGTCTGATGGTTTTTTGGTATCCCCAGTGTTCATATAGCCCAATATACCGAATACACGATACCGATGATAGATCATTTGGTAGCGAGAAAAGTAACTCACTGGGATACGGCGATACGGGAACTAGCTTCGAAGGTGAGACGAATAATCCTAAAAAATACGATATTGAAATTTACGATTTGATCCAATTTTTCAGGCGCTTTACAACTTAACCACAGCCGATGCTCGTTACATGGTCGAGACTGTATTACCGAACCTGATAGACCTGATAGGTTCGATAGACTTGAACGTCCGACATGGCGCAGTTTTGGCTATCGCGGAAGTTCTCGAAGCTTTGTACAATCAATCCAATCTTAAAATTGAACACATTATAGGTAAAGGCGTAACTGAAAATTTGCCTGTGAGCGTTGAGAATCGCATTGCTAAATCAATGTTCTTCGTTTAATTTTTCTATTTGGTTTTTTTCTTCTAGGTACACCGGCAATTACTGATATCCAGAACGTAGTAAATACGTTTAAGGGTCGTGGACAGTTCAAGGGTCTCGGTGGTGAATTGATGAAGCAGGCGTGTGCATTGTTGATAAAGAAATGCGCACTGGTACATTTTCCGGTGATCGAAACGAGCACCGTGGACGAATGGCAAAATTTATTGGAAGAATGCTTGAGTCACGAAGTTGCGGCTGTTAGATTAAGAAGCGCCGAAGCCCACACGGCTTTTTTCAACGAATATTACACAAATTCGACGTTCAGCGAGGAGCGGCGACACGTTTTGGTCAATCGATATTTGGTCCAACTAAAATCGAACAATCAGACCGTTAGGATAGGATTCGCTCAAGCGATAGGTAATCGTTCCGCGTTATATTCATCGAAAATAGAACGTAGATAGAAATTTGATCGATATGTAATTTTTTATCGTATTTTTATCACTCAAAGGTCACTTTCCGGTGTTTATGTTGCGTGAAAGGGTGAAGGATTTTCTCGAATCGCTAATAGCGTGTACTCACATAACGGAAGAGACATTACTGTGGGCGGAAAGTAGAAAGGAAGCTCTCAACTCGTTAACGATGGCCTATCAAACTTTAGGCGTCAAGGACGCAGAAGCTTGGAAACCCTACGTCGATCGTTTATACGAGTGTTATTTGCTCGCTCTCAAGGAATATACGACGGATAGCCGTGGGGATATCGGAGCATGGGTACGAGAGGCTGCAATGTCCGGTCTTCATGTAAGTATCGTTTCTTCTTTTTTTCATGCTTTTTCGTAATCGAATAAAATTCGTTGCCTTTACACGATAATTATATTTTTATAGACACTGACGAATTTGGTGTCGCAAGCTAATTTCTCGTCAATTTTGAGCGAAAGTCTAATGGCCCAGGTCATTGGTGGGATAGCGCAACAAGCCGTCGAAAGAATCGACAGAACGAGAGTACAAGCGGGAACTGTTTTTAGTGCTCTTTTGCACAGGTAAATTTAAACGACTATTGTTTTTTTTTTTCAATCAAAAATTGAAGTCCGGCTTATCATGAAATATTTATTTATTCTTCTAGCAATCCACCACTTCCAAATATACCTCACCATTCTGAACTGAAACTCATATTTCCTTACAAAGAATGCACAGAGAGCATAGACTGGAAAACCGAGTCCGTTACATTTCCACGATTCATAAGAATGTTAAATTATCCATCTTACACCGATCCTCTTTTACGAGGTATTATTTTCAGCGTCGGTGGACTAAGCGAATCTTTGGTAAGCCATTTTACAAACCTCGTACAAATGTGACGATAAATAAAAAATCGAAAAATGTCTACTTTCTCATGTTTGTCGCAGGTAAAATATTCCAGCGTCTCGTTATTTTCATATTTGAAAGAAATCGATGAGAAGAGCCTCGAAAAATTAGTCAGCAACGTTTTGGACATTTTCGACGAGAGTCACAAGAACGAACGAATGATCACGTCGATTTTGGCATTTTTGGATCGTCTGATGAGCTCAGGCTGCGTTCAAAGTATCGTCGATAATCCGGAGAGTGAAATACCAGAACGCATGTTATCCTTGCTAAAGCGAGAGGTCAAAACTCGCGGTACTACGAAGCTTATCACGAGTAGCATAAAAGTTTTCTGTCAATTATTGCAGGTCGGTTCGATAATTATTCTAAACATCGAAAGATTTTTACGACTCGTCGTCCGATTCATCGTTAAACAATATTTTGTCACGTTTCTCAGGTACGAGGACCTGTGAGCAAAAAAGCTTTTGGCCAGTTGAGTATATTTCTCTGCAACAAATACAAATGCTTGAGAAAAGCAACCGCGATCCGTACGTACGAAGCTCTGACTCTGTACGGAGAAGATATGGATTTACCGGAGGAAGATCTCGCCCAAATATTGACAGAACTAAATGCCACGGATTGGGAGAAACCTGTGACCGCTTTGCGACCGATAAGAAATCATCTTTGTGAATTAATGAACATAAGCATACCCATATTGCAGAAGAAAGCCTCGATTTAGACTTTTACATAGTATAATAGGCATTCGGACGAACAAAGACTAATGTTTAGATGAATAATGCTGAAAATTTTTTGCACTGTGTCGTGTACGCATCATTACGCGACGGTAAACAACTTTTCTTCTTTTTTTTTTTTTTACTAAAACATTGCTTTTATTAATCGATAATTGTATCATGAAAAAAGAAATTAATTACGTTATAGTCGAATCGTTCTGGAGTTACTTTTTCTCGCGTTTACCCTTTTGTCCTGAATTTTGTCACAAACATTCGTTGTTTTGATACATTTGGAGAGTTTTTTTTGTAAAAGTATCGATTTCTATTTTCGTACCTTCTTCAACGTGATGAGAGAGTAATTGTGCGGCACACTTGTCGAGCATCCACTGATACGTCCACGAATTAAGTTGATTTTTTTTACTCGACAGCATGTTTCTCGGCGTCGAACAATTGTACTGTTTCGTTGTCATTATACTGTTATTTCTTTCGTCGTCCAGCTTCTCACAAACGTGACACTCTAGTGCGCGAACAAAACGGCTAAAAAAATCGCCCATATTTCTCGATCGTGATCTTAAATTGTTCAGGACGCGATCGTTGGTTATACTCGTTTCCGGATTGGATATTTTGTGGGCCAGATATTCCTCGTAATGTTCATCGTCGTTGTTAATTTTTATCAAGAAATCTGCGAGATCTTTAGGCTCGGCGAAATCTTCGACGGCAATTGCCGACATATTGTTTGGTAGCCAGTCCTGCAACCGTGAAACAATTATCGATTCGAATAAAAATTGAAGGAAAAATTGATTAGGAAAAGCAGAGAAAGTTAATTCGAAATCAATCGAACAAGATTTATAAAGAATTGCGCCAAACCTTGAACGTCGGTGAACCGTAGTAAATCGGTATGGAACCTACGATCAATGGTCGCCACAGCTTTTCCGTGATGTAATCATCGCAAACCGCGTTCTCAAAAGCCAGAGTAAATTTATATTGTCCAACGAATGCCAACAATTCCTCACTGTCCAATTTCTCGATATAATTCACGCTCAAACTGGGAAAAGAAATTTTGTTTAAAATAGATTCGCTCCAAGTGAAAACGACCAGAATTCAATACCTCTCAGGAAGACGACGATTGTTCAAACAAGCTCCGTAAGAATCAACCCGAATGTATTTCATCAACTCGACGACGTACGAATCGCGATCATTGACGGTATCGCAATCAGATTGCAGATACAGCACAGGAGCTAATTTTTTCGTTATCAACAATTTATTCTTTTCCTCCACGGGTAGGAAATAATTGGTGCCTGATAGAAATATGATGGTAAATGTTCAGCGATAAAATTCTCGACGTTTTCATTTGATGATTAACGCAAACTGTGATAAATATTTACGTACTGAGTAACTCTTCTTCTCCTGGTAGAGACAATAGAGTGAGAGGTACGTCGCTGTAACGGCTAAAAGTTGCGGAATAATTGAAAAGACGTAAGGCAGCTTGGTGAACAAACATTGGATTGTTTCTGGGTGATTCCTCGTGCAACAGCGCCCATCTCACTCCTTTGGCCCTTGGTATTGGAAGATCGTGCAACTCTACATTACTTCCATAAAAGATGATTGCCTACGATAAGCCAAATTGTATGGATTCATTCCAGCGTATGCGATACTTCTCGTGAAATATGATTGCATGTAAAACATAATTACTTTGAGAAGAGGATGCATCGCGTTCGAACGTTTATTCGTAAAGTAACAACGTTTATCGCCGCAGATTCTGTAGTCCTCATTTTCTCCGAAAGATGACGTCCACCACAAGATTATTGGAGCATCGATGTCAATGATATCTGTTTTCAATAATTGTTCTTGTTTATATTAAGAAGTTTTCGAATGTTTGTAACAGTAAGCGGTTTTACCTTTCCTTTGCATGTTTTCTGTTTTTGGTATCAGCCACATCTGTAAATTAATAGATTTATGGTAGAAACGAATATGTTGTTTTAGGAGATCGTTTTTTTGCAATTGACTTGTAATAAAATGGTAATGTGGAAGAATTCAAGAGTGACCTGGGATACCTGAAGTATCGTCAAAATTCCGCCCAGTAATCCAACAACGATGCAAATCCATTCAGTCGAGGAACGACGAAACGACCACATCGTTCTTTCTATCCACGAAGCGTGTGCAAGAATTGAAAATGTTTTTGTAGAGTTCCAGCATTCTGTGTCTTTCGGGGCATTGGATGAGCCACCGGATGCTTCATATCATTCTTTCTCGCTATCATTAAAAGGCGCAGCTAGTGTGCCGTTCGTTACGAATGCTGGAATATACGATGGAAATTATCAGAGAAACGTTTTCAATATTGTCCCTGATGCTGAATTCGAATGTTGTCCTTTTTGGCACGCCCTTGAGAGCCGAGCGGCGGATACCCGTACTACGAAAACCAGCTGTTCGAACGAATATCAATGACGTGTATGACGCGGTTTTGTGTACGCACGTGTGTAGCACTTTACCTTAGAAAAAAAGTAATCGTTACGATTTAACGTAGGAAATAAAGCCGTTTATGTCGTGATCGTTGAATATAAAAAGAATTAAGCTCATAATCATGAGTAATAATTGGCGAATGTACTTGTTTTGGTTCGCTTACGAACATGTTGATTTTCGCATATCTGTAAGTAAGACAAAAGCGATAACAAAATAAATATCGAATGGATCCATAAACATGAACTATGACAGGACGCTATAATTTTCGCAAAATTACCAATTGTCTTTCAGGAACTGGAATCAATCGTATCTATGTACAATATAGAACTGAAATCGATCAAGAGACCCGACGATCATGTAAGATCAACTTACGATCGCACGTGTTTTGTTTCAATCCCCCACAAGCTATGAAAATCCGTCTCTCAAGTTTTTCAACAAATGACTTAAAAATATTCCAGTTTGAAACTTTGAGCTTGCACTTTTTTTTTAAATCACCTTGTTTCGCTTTTTTCAGCCTTACTGGCTGGTGCAACTGCCCAACGAGGATATCGTTCACAAAATAGCGAGCAGAGCGGTATCGTTGCGTTTTTGTTTGGAATTATGGGGACACGGTACGAATCTTGACGCTTTGCACGATCAATTGAAAATGTATCCTGCGGAGAGCCTCGGGCGTTACATATCCGATACTAAATCATTCAAGATCGTCGTCGAAACATTCTGCAAACACTTTACGCAGAGAGAAAAAGTCGAGAAGATCGAGGTGAATATCTTGCGCTCCAAAATTTTAATACACGCGGGCATTTACATACATCTATGCTTATCAACAAAAAATTTAATAGCCGATAAAAGACTTTCAGCTATCTCCCTTTCGAAGGACGCATAAACTTGAGAAATCCCGACACGACGCTGTTCTACATAGAACACTATGGTTTAGATCCCAATAATATACCCGATACACCCGAAGAACTGTTCTTTGGCAGATGGGTGAGGCAAAATTTTATTTCTCCTTGAAAAATTAATCTTCGCTTTGTTTCCCCGCTAATCGATTGATCCGGCAGATCACAAATGGTCAGAGGGATCTCATAACAAAATTATCGCTGAAGACACGAAAATTCATTGGAAACACTTCTATGGATCCGCAATTGTCATTGATAATGGCGAATCAAGCACAAGTTAAGGACGGTGATATTGTTTTAGATCCATTTGTCGGAACAGGATCGTTGCTTGTAGCCGCTGCGCAATTCGGAGCTTACATACTCGGCACCGACATTGATTTTATGATGCTTCACGCTCGCACGAGACCCAGTCGTATCACGCAAAAGGTATTTTATCGACGATTAACGAAAAAAAAAAAAAAAAAAAACGAATATATTTGAGAAAAATAAAAACATTCGTGTGTTTGAAAAGACGAGAACGAAGGATGAAAGCGTAGCTGCTAATATGAAGCAATATGGGAAGGAATCGCATTATCTGGACGTCGTTGTATCCGATTTTTCTCGACCCTTGTGGAAATCCGATATGAGGGTGGATGCTATCATTACTGATCGTACGTAAACTTGACCCTTAAACTGCACACTTCGGCTGCCGATCTATAACTGCATACGGGGTCATATCGACCCCTGGCGTTTTTCAAATCGTTGTATCTCGATAAATATGCATTTTTTCAATTTCTTTGTAGAGACATTTTTTGCAGTACATGATCCATATTTTATGGGCCAAAAGTTATTTTTGGCCGAAACTAAAAAATAAAATGCCAAAACATTGGTCCGAAGTGGGGCAGATACGATCGACGAAAGAAAACGCGCCGGGTCATATTGACCCGAAATGCGGTTTAAGGGTTAACTAAAATACTGTATATTTCGATCGTGAGCTAAAGGCCTATCTTTGTACAGCTCCTTATGGTATTAGAGAGGCGACGGAACGCGTAGGATCGGCTAAGTCGCATCCGGTGATCGAGGAACATCAAGCTTCGTCGCACATACCTTCGAAAGTAGAATATACTTTACCCCACATATACAAAGATTTGTTAAACTTTGGAGCTAAGCATTTAAAAATCGAAGGAAAATTAGTCTGCTGGTTTCCGCTCTACAGGTTTGGGTTTGATACAAAGTATTTTATCTCGTTTGATTTTGAGGAAACAATTAAAAGAAGCGTATGTTTTTTTAGGGATCAATATACGGACGATCAATTACCGCGTCATCCATGTCTCTCCCTGACAGCAAATTCGGAACAAGTACTCAGCAATTATGCAAGTCGCAGATTACTGACTTACACGAAAACGCGTGAACCCTGCGAAGCCGACGTGATGACTACGGTAAACATCGTGGATTTTCGAGAAAAGTATTTCGCTCTTCGCGACGATACGCGTAAGGAGAGACGTCAGAAACGAGCCGAGGAGAGAGCGAAGAACAAAGAAAATTGGGAAAGAAGCCGTCGCGAGAGTACGGAAAGATGACCAGACAAATTTGTACATAACAAATCGTTTTACTTCATGTTTTTAACCTGTTGATGAGATTTGCCGAAATTACAATTGTTTAACAGTATGAATCGTGTATGTTTTAAGTTTCCTGCTGTACGATATAACTATTTCGGATATGTAGCTCACTTTGGAAAGTGTTTAGAGAAATGCGGTGTCTCCCATAAATAATAAGTACTAAATTCGAATGGAAAGAACAAACTTGGAATATCAGCGACAAATGTTGATCTATTAAAATATTTTGAAGATATTCCAGCGAGAAAACTTGGATTTGCAAACCTTTCAAGAGGTTTCGATAATAAAACTCTTGTAGTTTATGCCGGGAGCGGTTTCGTGGGGAACATACGTGAGAATAAAAGGTCGGTCCATCGTTACGAACGCGATAATTCCTGCTTATGTTTCATCATTCGCCGTATGCCTAAGATGCCAGGTACCAATTAGACAAAATAATAAATTCACTCGAGTTCGTTCTTACGTAAATTTTCGAGAATCGTGGAAATGTGATTAGTGTCTTTGTTGTATACGTATGAATCCCGTAAATTTCTTGCACGTTCTGATCAAACGCAATACGAAATACTTCGTCCAGAATCTCCGTAATCAGATACGGAGGGGGACATACGCGGCATTTACATATATTACAACATTTGAACAAATATACAAATTACTAGCTAGATCGTCCTTAAACATTCACTAAACTATGTTCAGCTTTAAGCATCCAGTTGCAATTGTCCTAGTAAACCTTCCACGCTCTTGATACTTTCATCCGACACTTTGGACTTGTACTGTTTCACGATTTGTCCGGATACCCATTCGCTCAATTTGGCTGCCTCCTTTTTCTTCGAAGCTGGACATTTTGGCGACGAGGCGATATTATTAACCGTCTACGAAAATTAAATATTCATCAATAAACCGCGATTACTCGAAACGCGATCGTAGTAAATAATCAATTATTTCACTCACCAACAACAAACCATAGAGCGCACGTATATTTTGTGGATTCAATTTGACCGCTTGAATAAAATAAGCCTTCGCCTGTTCCATGTTTTCGAAACCTCCCTAAAATGTAATCGCGTCGTTATTACGATATTTGTGAAATGGAATGAAAACGAGATAATTCGTACGCTAACGTAGTTAATGTCTTTTACCTGAGAATACTTGATTTCGGCGTATCTCTGATAAATTAGATGACTGTGAGGATTATGCAAGATCAATTCTTCCATGCAAAAAGCTGCTTTGGCATAATCCTGTTCTTGCAAATACAGATCGCACAATTCGTGCCAAGCTTCTTGATCGCTCATGAATCTGAATTACACGTGAAATTATTATTTACGTTTTATACGTGTTTTTTTTTTTTTCTAACTAAACATATCGCCTGGGCATTAAACATTTTTCCAGGCATATTTTTTTATAAGGTTTTCTAATCTACCGTGGCTTTGATAATTATGGTTAAGGGACAACGATTAAACGAGATCAGACCCAGGGCCAAGATATCATTCTCATTGGTGATTAAATTTTGACTAAGTTGAAATAAACGTAAGATGATATATTTTACTTTTTCAGGTATTCCGTGAGTTCCTTGATAGCGTCCGTAGTTCTTCCTTTGGCTTTTAGAATAGCAACTTTTCGTTTTCTCGGAGCGGCGTTTGTTTCGTCCCTTTTAATTATAGAATCGAGAACTTCGGTGGCTTCGTCATACCTGAAAGAAATTTTGATATTTTTTGCGATTCTTATGCTTTTTCTTAACGATAAAATTGTTGTCGAACTACATTTCCAGAGCTTCCAAATGCATCGCGTGATACTTGTGTACTCTCAGGCTTCCTGGAAAGTCCCTCATCAAATATTTAATGCAGAATTCAGCGAATGACAATCGATCGCAGTCTAGGGCCGCTACGCACACTTGCTCCAATACCAAATATTCTGTGCGAACGTAAGAAATCAAAACACAACATTGCAGACAATTTTAAATTACATTATTATTCTGGTTTATTTTATTTTCACTCACTTTCATTGCCAAGTTGATCTATTTTGTGCATTAATACCGATTCCCATAAGTCAACGACATCCTCACTTTTTCGTTCGGAATCTTCTCGCCAGGTTCGGAATAAATCACGAACCTCTGAAAATAGTGTCAACGACAATCGTCAATAAAAGTCTTTTTGTTTCTCATCGGATTTCACGAATCGTGACATTAACGGGTGAATAATGAAATTTCTTGTATTTTTTTAAGTTATAACTCAATCGTAAATTAATAAATATTAACTATTGCGATCTATGATATATGTGCATGGTAAATTATCGGACTGTCATTCGAGTAATGAATATCAATTATGTTCAATGAGGCTCTAAATAGATCGGAAGAATGTATAGTAATGTTGCGTGTCGATGTACATACCTGACCAAGTCATCTTATCGCGATTCAAAGCCATAGTCGTATTTTTAATTAATTCCCAAGTTAAAAATGAAAAAGGGTAAATCAATAAAATGATTCAACAAAATTTGACGGGACACTAATAGCGAGGTTATAGTCGAACGATGTGATAGCGGCTCCACACAAGAACTATCCGCATTGTGAAATAAGCGCAATCAAGCAAAAAGACCTCGACCCCGTTCGTTAAAATCAAGAAGGCAGTGGTATGGACATTTGAAGTTCCAAATCCATGTTCCTCTTGTCACCGTGTACACTGGCATACGATAATTGATCGTCATATTTTACGATTCTGCGATTACTCGATGTAAAACTGAGTAATCGAACGATGCAAGTGAAAACTTTTCGATTGTCTGGCTATAATGAAAATTGTCCTCGATTGACTTGGATAGCATTCTTTATAAAAACAGTCTAATCCTTTTTCGTCATTTAAAGAGAACTTCACCACAGTCATACAATGCGATCGGAATCGTCCGTGTCGAGGGGTGTAACTTTGAAAACCTTGTAATGAAAATATACTAAAAAGATCTCGCGTACCTGATGGAAATATTTGTGAGTTTAATTTGAGACGTTATAAACATAAAGAACGTGGGGATCATTGTGAATTCTGAATTTCCGGTCTGTAGCATGTAATAATGGGACGTTTGTTTCGTGATGGAAAGAACCAGGCACTATATCACGGGGTATACGGTACTGTGCACAGTGTTTGAAGCGAATGATCGCGTAAAGAAACAGGTGTGTGTGTGTGTTGAAGTTAAAAAGGTCGGATCAAGGTGGCAGTGGACGAACGGATGGAAACGGGACAGATGGCAGCACGAGCCGGGCAACAAAATTCTTGTTGCTCTTATTCCCAGCTGGAATATTGCTAGTCTCGCTGTTATCTGTTGTGTTTTTTGGGGCTGGGAACTGGGCAAAAAACATGTCCTTTTGATGAAAATTGTGATATCGGAATAAAAGTGGGCCGTGTTCTCGGTTTTTCGCGAACGCGGTTGCCCCGTACGTCGGTGGGTCGCTGCGTGGCTGTATCAAGCGTGTAATTTAATAAGAGCCAGGGGAGGTTGGCGATTTAACAGGATATCGATTTGTCCGCGAGTGTGCTGTGCTGGCTCTCTCCGTCGTCGTCGTCGACCGTGTCGCACACACCACAACCAGGCAGCCATGGACGTCGATATTTTTGGGGCACAGCCTGAACCGTGTAGGTCGAGCCGTGTCCGGACGTGCTCAAAGGCCTGATAGGGCCCGAAATGTGACCAAGGGCCGACGGTATAAGGTGGGTTTTCATTAATTAGGGGAAGTAGTAAGAAAGTCGTTACACTTGGCTTGGTTGGCCATAACCGCGTATACCTTGACCACGGTTTCTCATTGTGTCGTCGGACGTGTTCCTCCGAACGCATAAAGAGCGAACAACAGAGGCTGACGATATCCGAGCATCGGGAATATATATATATATATATCGGAAATAATTTGAAAAATACCAACAAAAGCAGCACAATGGAAATCGGTGGCTTGACGGGTACTGGCGGTGGGGCGGTCGCGTGTCCCGTTTGTACGCTGTATTTGCGCGAGGGTATAAGCCTACAGAGGCATTTGGACACGCATCCCAAGGAACAGGTTATAGAGGCCCTAATCAAGGCTAGTTCGACTCCAACTTTACCTCCGACGCCTAGTGTACCACCTAATTTACCGAATGCCCCAAGTGCACCACCACCGTCGCTACCGTCGCCGCCGCAACAGCAGCAACAGCAGCAACAGCTCAATTCCGGTCCTCAAATACCGTCGCAAACGCCCTATCCGGTCGGGCCGGTATTCGAGTGTCCTCCTATAAATACAATGATGCCACCTCAGTTTGCCTCGTTCAGTTATCAACAATTCGTCAACAACGGCACAATGATGATACCCCAATACGCCATGGCGCCTCAGGCTAATCAGATGATGCAAATGTTGTACAATCCCTATGGCATGTATCAGCAGCAACAAATACCCACGGTTCAGATGATTTCGCCCATTACGACCATACCAACCACGAGAATCAGACCCGTCGTCACGGTCGCCAGTGACGTTAGCACCAGAAACGTCATTATACCGACCAGTTCCTCCGACACTAAACAAATATCGTCCGAATTACTGTCCGAGCCGGAACCAGAGAGAATTCTCCCGGAAATCGATCTTCCCACGACTCCGACATCGACCGAAGACGAAATACCGACGACTCGTCACGACGCTGAAGAAACGACGAGACTCCAGGTCGAGCATAGAGGACAACAGACGCAAAATCCCATGACGCAACGTATGATTCCCGAACGTCAAGAATATCAAAACTCTCAGGATTCCATAGGCGACGTTTGCGAAACTGCCACCAATGACGAGGACAAAGTCGAGAGTATAACCGCCGATCCTCAAGATGGAGAAGAAACTAGGACAAATGACACGGAATTGCGATGTAATAAGAGTATAGAATTCGAGGAATCCGAGGCTCGCGAGTTCGCGCAGGTTTACGAGACGGTAATGGAGAAGAGTAGCAATAATCGGGCGGCAGTAGAGACCGAAGCCGAGTCGAGTAAGACCGAGAGCGATCCGCTGATGCAGACGACGGAAAATAGAAACGAGTCTGTCGCGACGCAGCGACAAAGAGTCGAGGAACGAATGAAGGAAACGACCCAACCGGAGGTCGAGCAATTGGAACGTTTACTGATAACGATGATGGAGTCGGGCTTCGAGGCTGTACGAGAGAAGAGAACCGAGATCACGCTGGAGAAAATGGAGAGCGAGCGAGAAAGATCGAGCGTCGAAGTCGAGGATACGCAAGTTAGCAACGTCGCTTCTATGCGAGTTAAGAGAGATCAGGGCGAAGCGGAGGAGGAAGAGGAGACGATTGATAAAATGTATACTGCCGAATTGCAAGAGGAGATATCTTGCAAGATAATGAACGAGAACGTTGAGGCTATCGACGAAACCGAGAGCAATTTTAATAATGCATATCGTTACAGATGTAGCTTGTCGGCACCTTCGTCGCCCGTGGGTATTAAAAAACTTCACAGAACGTATTCTCTAAGATCCGACTATGGTTCGAGCGAAAATTTTAACTTTTATCCGATCGGACTGGAAGCCAATCCTCTTCAAGGTCACGAGGACGACGAGGTGAAAAACATGCAGGACAATTTTGACGAGGAAGACATGGAACTCGAAGAGATAGCCAGTCCTCACACGCCATTTATCAAGCAAAGATCCAACACTCCTTTGTCAGCAATAAGCGGAATATCGGGACTTCGAGTACAAAAGAATGTTGGTAAAACTCGTTCGTCCACGTTCGCGCAATCTTACTCACCAATGCCAATGGACACGGAGACTACGACGGATGACGAGGACGATGACGAGGACGAGGACGACGAAGAAGACGAGGGCGAGGAGGAGAGCAACGATTCCGCAGATTTGACAATGGCGAAACATCTTGCCGATTGTTCGCAACCGGAACAAGAAGAAAAAACGAGCGTACAAGGGACGTGCCTGACCGAAAGCCTCGAGAGAAAACCCGAATCGAATCAAATATATCATCAATCGGTGATAACCGAGCACGTTAGCTCTTTTCCGAGCATAAATTCGACCCAACAATCGATAATGATACACGAGAATTATACGATTTCGAGCAACAAATCTATGCATAACAATCCACTGGATATCACGGAATTGGCCGATCCAACGACAAGCGCCGATACGAAGAGCTTTCAGGCTGCAAAATCGGTGCATCATATGCAATCGACCGAACTTCTCAATATAAACGAGGACGCTCATGCCGGACCTATGAACGTGTTCGAGTTCGATGGACTTCAAATCTTAGTTCCTAGTACATTCATAAGTGAATCTTCCCAAAAAGCCATTAGCGCTACCAGCCAACAATCAATGGCGAGCAGCGAAGGAGGCGCCGGTATCGACGAAGAGGTAAAGAGCGTCAACATGAGAGCGGACGAGACTATGCCACCGCGAGGTGAATTGTCCGAGCAAGAGAGCAACGGTTGTACCGAACATTCGGCGTGGCAGGTAAGTTAACGTCATCGTTGAAAAGTTCATTATTATGACTTTGGGGTGAAAACAAATTTGACTAAACGATCTTAACTCGTGTCTTTGTTTCGTAGCTCTACATGGGACAGGAGTCATCACGAATGTCGACTTCTTACGATCTCATGGCACGAGAGAGTTGGGAAGAGTCGGAGGGTTCCGACAACGAAGTCGGCGTGCCACTTTTGGACAGTAGATCACTAGCTACACATTTCACATCGAGCCTGTTTCTCGATCGAGATAGAAAGACACCGACCAAACGAACTTTCAAGTGTTCGCAGTGTAACGAGGTGTTCGATTGTCCAAAGGAGCGACGGGTTCACAGTACGACCGTTCATAAAGAAGCCGGTCCGAGTAGTAGCAACGATCCCATCGATCAGGCGGAGGTCAAGGATATAAAACTCCTCGACGGACGTATGAACGTATTCGACGAAATATTCGTATCGGGTATTAACGTACCCCATCCGTATCATCAGCAGCCTTTGTTGCATCAGTTGCAGCCACCCCAACAGCCGGACAGCGCCAAGGTCGAGGGTGATCCGAAGATCGAGAGTCTCGCGATACCCCAGAGTTTGGAAGTCTCGTGCGCCATGTGCAGTCAACGTTTCAACAGCGAGAGATCGTTGCAAGTTCACAATAGACGTGTTCACGGTACCGAGGTGGCGCGTAGACTTCAGGAGATCTCAAAATGTCAGATATGCAACGAAGAATTTCCCTCGGTAATGTTGTTCAACGCTCATCTGAAGATTCATCCACTGGAATGCTCACAGTGCGGCAAATACTTCTACAGAAAGCCAAATTTCAAGCTTCACATGAAACGACATCTTGGTATAAAGCCATTCCCTTGCACGATTTGCGACAAGGCGTTTTTGACGAAGCAAAAATTGGAGGAACACACCAACGGTCACACGGGCAACGCGCCGGTAAAGTGTAATTTATGCAACGAGACATTTCGTAGATATTCAAATTTAACCCAGCACAAGAATAGACATCATCTTAACATTAAGAGAAAATTGAAGGATTACATATGCCACTGCGGCGAGGTCTTTCACACGAAGAAAAAGCTCGCGTGGCACAAAGAGACTCACGACGAGAAGCCAAAAGCTTGCACGTATTGCAACGAGAGGTTCATACACATGGCGAGCCTAACGCGACACATGAGACGCGCTCACAATCGTCGCTTCGTGCCGGATGCTCAGCGCGACAGCGAAAACGTCGAGTGTCCAATATGTAAGTGCATTTATCTGCGCTCCTCGTTGTCGGTACACATGAGAGTACACAACGGCGAGAGGCCGTACGAGTGTCAGGTATGCTCCAAGGCCTTTAGTACCAAATGGAATTTGCAATTGCACAAATGGACCCACGCGGCCCGTAGCACCAAACCTTTCAAATGCACTCAGTGCAGCGCCGCGTTTTATCGTCACAGCGATTATACGGCTCACATGAATTCGCATCGCAACGTGCGACCTTATACGTGCAATTATTGCGGTGCCCAATTCATAAGAAAGTACAATTGTCTGAGACACGTCAAGGAACACGAGGAGAACAAGGCGTACACGTGCGACGTTTGCAACAAAACATTTCATCGTTCGTACTATCTCAAGGAACATTTACGAGTTCATTCGGGGGCTCGACCTTACACTTGTCACATCTGCGGTAAATCCAGTAGTACCAAGTCCAATCATAATAAACACGTTAGAATTCATCACGCCCGAGAGCCTGTAAATACCGAGAATTAATGGACCTATGAGTTATATAAAATTCGTATTTTCGAGTGAAATTATAGCTAACGGGCAACTTTGAACGATCCGAGATACTGGATTTCGTACCGAGATCCCTATTACCACGGTGAAAAGAATAAACAAAGAAGAAATTCGTCGGATCATCGACACACAACGAGGCATGAGGCTCGTCGTCGTCGAGGACCTCGACGATCCAAATCTACCTAAGGTCTATGATCGATACGGACGAGAATCCTGCGTGGATTCGTAATCGTACGTCGGGACTTCCTTGAGGTCGCGAATCATCCTCGTGAATACGAGTCGTCCGATTACGAGGACTTTGAGTACTCTGCATGGGAAGCTCCAGCACGTTTCGCAAAAGCTCACGATACACACACTCTCACACACACACACGTTCTGCAAAAACAATCGTTCGTATTGTTACGAAAATCTTCTGTTTTGTTTCATTTTGTCGTTTTTCTTTTTATTATTATTTTGTTAATTGTTTCATTCGAGAGAGAGAGAGAGACGAAACCAACGACAAATGGATCGTTTCAATATTGTTACAACGTTTGCCTAACTCGCTCGTGCGTCTTCAGCATTATCGTTTCGATGTACGAAGTTTCTCCTTTTTATCGCGCATATATTTACGGAAAACTTTGCGAATCGAAAAGTTTAGACATAGATTAAGAATTTCAAGTCTTTTGTTTTTTTTTTGTTTTTCTTTATGGTCTAGGGACCACGATTTTAAAGATCCGGTGACTCGACACTCTACCTACTTAAAAGTAATAAACAAAAGAAAAAGAAGAAAAAAAAAACATTTTTAAAAAATCGAAGTTGTTAATGGAAAGTAAATTATTTGTGTCTCAAAGACTCAACGAGTAGACCGAATTAATTGGGGCTACCACAAGAAAAACAAACAAACAAGAAAAAAAAACAAAAAAACACGTTTGCCAACTAATAGTAATGAGCTATTGCATAAAGAAAAAAAAACAAATAATAATTAACCAATTAATAATACACAAAATATTAAAGTCTTTTACGTGTCAATCGTTGTAAGTGGATTTTTTTACAATGACTGTTTTACATGAAGAGTGCATATTGCAAGTTTGCCGATCAGTGTCCAGTGTATTAAGCATAAAAACGGCCCGCATTCGTAAACGTTGCGATAACGTCGCAACCGAAGAACGGGGCTTATCAATTACTATTATTACTATCGACTATTGTACAATAGTCACGAATCTTAGTTGTTATTCTTCTATATTTATATATTTTGCAATGTATAAGGTGATTTTTATTGGTAATTCCAATATTAAGACTGATCGATGTTGGTTCTTCATACTGCTCTCGGATACGGCAAGAAAAAAAAAAAAAAAAAAAAAAAAAAAACGTGAAAATAAAAGATTAAGCTGTGAGTAATTTAACAGCGAGCAATCTTTATCGAAGAAACGTATTCGTTCGTAATTTCGTTGCTGACATTAGCCAATATGTTAATTTCTTTTAAACCTTCTTTTCATTCGAACAATGTGAAGATTATCGCTCGAACCCTTTCCGAGGGATGTTAGTAAAACTTATGTTTTAGATAGTTAAATTAGAGAAACAATTTTCCTGTCGACTTCGAAAAGAAACGTGATTGAGCGAAGAAAGTGTCGTGGATAAAAGAGAGTCGGGTTACCCGTACTGGAGAGCAGTATGAGGTAAAGTAACATTAAACTGCCTGAAATTGAACGATGGGCGTCCTGAAACAACGGGTTGCGATGACAAATTGAATTTTATATGATTTCCAATTGCGCCGACGTATAAGATTCTACAGGATAAGAAATCATGCGTAACAATTGTATGCGGGGGCTACCTGTGCTGGAAGGAAACTTGAAAAAAAAAAAAAAAAAAAAAAAACGGAGAAAGAAAGAAAAAAAGAAACAGATGTATCTAGTAATAGCCTTTGGAAAAAAAAGATTTGCCTACACTTGCGTGTATCGCCTAGATTTTTCCAGGCAGGTCTATCCCACCTTCGAACAAAACAAACAAAAAAGATGAAAGAGAGAAAGAAAAACCAGCATCGATGTCCGAACGTGCAATTTGTTTAGTTAATCAGCATGTGCATTCGTAGCGAATGAAAAAAACGTTGTATATAGTGTAAATATGTACATCAACTCTATTTTATAATAGGGCCAGCGAATTCACTTGGCAATTGAATACCGTATGAAGAATCAATTCATACTATGTGAAGATAAAGATAGGATAATTATTATCATTAAAAAAAAACAACAAAAAAAACAATAAATCAGCATGTGTATACCTTAATAAACGTTATGTATTGAGGTACTTTTTAAAATATGTTCTTTTTGTCAGCTTTGGTCTCATTATGGATTCATTGTCACTGTGCAATGAAATTTTTTCATTCATCGAGTACCTAATGTAAAACATCCGTTTCCGGTCTTTTTTCATCCTGTTTTACTGTCCTTCAATAATATTCCCACAGCAGGTTAAGCAAGGGTAGTTCACCCCACGTATCGTACACATACAGTACGATCGCCTTATATCCTTGATCGGACGCCCCCTACTTTGCCGAGACTGTCGTTAACTAAAATCCGACTATATACCAAGCAATACCAAGCTTCGACTGTAAGTACGCGCGGTTGCCGGCATTTAAGACTTTACGACTGATCTTTTAATTACAATGGCAAGTTTTAATGTCTTCGCGTTTTTATAAAAAGTCAATACATCGATGAAGTACAAACTGATGTAACAGTGAATTTGGATATTATAACTTTACGAAGCGCAACATCCACGTAAATAAAAATCCTTTTAACGTATACACGGCACCTGTGCATAACCTCAAAACTCCTGGTACTTCGTTATAACGATATTTTTGTGAAATATAATTCATCTTCCAGAAATCTTTTGCTATGGCTTCGAAAAGAAAACCGGATACTCAAGTGCCGGCCGAAGAGAACGATTTATTGTCCATCAGGCCTCTGGGTGCGGGTCAAGAAGTTGGTCGATCGTGTATAATGTTAGAATTCAAGGGAAAAAAGATAATGCTCGATTGTGGGATACATCCTGGATTGTCGGGAATGGACGCACTTCCATTCGTCGATTTGATCGAAGCGGATGAAATTGATTTACTTCTCATATCGCACTTTCATCTAGATCATTGCGGAGCGTTGCCCTGGTTCTTACAAAAAACCAGTTTCAAAGGTCGTTGTTTCATGACCCACGCTACAAAAGCCATCTACAGGTGGCTCTTGTCCGATTACATAAAAGTCAGTAATATCGCGACTGAACAGATGCTCTATACGGAATCTGATCTAGAAACAAGCATGGATAAGATAGAGACGATCAATTTTCACGAGGAGAAAGATGTCTTTGGAATCAAATTTTGGGCCTATAACGCCGGTCACGTACTCGGCGCGGCTATGTTCATGATAGAAATCGCCGGAGTGAAGATTTTGTATACGGGCGATTTCAGCCGACAAGAAGACAGACATCTCATGGCAGCTGAAATACCCAATATACATCCGGACGTATTGATAACCGAATCGACGTACGGCACTCACATACACGAGAAGAGAGAGGACAGAGAAGGAAGATTTACGAATCTCGTACACGAGATCGTAAATCGCGGTGGCAGATGTTTGATTCCTGTATTCGCATTGGGCAGAGCTCAGGAGTTATTGTTGATATTGGACGAATATTGGGGTCAACATCCGGAACTTCACGAAATTCCCATTTATTACGCTTCGTCGTTGGCGAAAAAATGCATGGCCGTTTATCAGACTTACGTCAATGCGATGAACGACAAGATACGAAGGCAAATAGCGATAAATAATCCTTTTGTTTTTAAGCATATATCGAATCTGAAGGGTATCGATCATTTCGAAGACATTGGACCATGCGTCGTCATGGCCTCGCCCGGTATGATGCAGAGTGGTCTGTCGCGTGAATTATTCGAATCGTGGTGCACGGATTCGAAGAACGGCGTTATAATAGCCGGTTATTGCGTCGAAGGTACTCTTGCAAAGACCGTACTCTCCGAACCTGAGGAAATAACGACGATGAGCGGACAAAAATTGCCACTCAAAATGTCGGTAGATTATATTTCTTTTTCCGCGCACACGGATTATCAGCAAACGTCCGAGTTCATAAGAATTCTTAAACCGCCTCATGTTGTATTGGTACATGGCGAACAGAACGAGATGGGAAGACTCAAAGCTGCTCTGCAACGTGAATACGAGGATGATCCGAATACCACGATGGACATACACAATCCTCGTAACACAGTAGCCGTCGAGCTGTATTTTCGAGGTGAAAAAACCGCCAAAGTAATGGGTACCCTTGCCATGGACGAGCCGAAACCGGGACAAAAATTGTCGGGTGTATTGGTTAAGCGAAATTTCAATTATCACATGTTAGCGCCTTCGGATTTGTCCAAATACACGGATATGAGCATGAGCCAAGTAGTTCAGCGTCAGAGCATCTATTTTTCAGCTTCACTTCCGGTTCTGAAGCATCTGTTGACTCAAATAGCTGGAAATTTGGACACGATCGACGACAAGAAGATGCGAGTCTTTAAAAACGTCGATGTTACGATAGATGGGAAAATTGTAACGATGGAATGGGTCGCGACACCGGTTAACGACATGTACGCGGATTCTGTTCTTACGGCTTTGCTACAAGCCGAAATGATGGAACAACCGCCAAAGACACTACCGGCTCCCACGAAAATGGACAGAATGCATTTTAAAGAGTGTCTCATAGAAATGCTCCAAGAAATGTTCGGAGAAGATTCCGTGCCGAAGATATTCAAAGGTGAAAAACTCTACGTTACCGTCGATGGCAAGAAGGCACACATAGATCTGCTGAATCTCGAGGTCACGAGCCAAGAAGACGAAACTTTTCAGCAAATAGTGCAAACGGCTGTATCGAAATTGCATCAGTCTTTAGCGCCACCTTGCGATGCTATGTAAACTTGAGAATTACATTAAATCGCCTGGAATCTGAGAACTTATATTAATTAGACACAGAATGTTATTAAGGACAGATCACGAGTCTATAGTACTGTCGACAATGTGTAACAGACAATCATTGTTTCAGTATTACAAAGGACAACTTTGTCCTCATTCTCCTTTTTTCTCTTATAATTCTAAAATTCTAAATTCTTAAAATCCATAATAATGAACACATCGAGAAGTATTTTGAGAATGTTTGACTTGGGCTATTGTGTAAATACGTGTATTGTATAAAAAATATAAAGGTTTACTCATGATTGGCGTCGTTCAAAAAATGACACGACCGAGAGAATAATACTTGCAAAAAAAAATCAATAAATAAATGTACAATTATTGGTTATCACAATATTTTTAGCCTGTGCTCGACGAGATCTCCCCAGGCTGGACCCACTTTTAATTTAATGGGTAAAGGCACTCTCAATTTACATGATTCTTCCATCGATTCCTTTATTATTCTTCCTACTGTTTCCAAATCCGCCGCATTCGCCTAAAAGAGAAAAACCTCTTGTCGGTCTCGATCCAGAACACTCGGCTTTAATAAATATCCTAGTACTCACCTCGTACAATAACTCATCGTGAATTTGTAAAATTAAATAACCACCACGTGGTACATCTTCGCGACTACAGCTTCTTAATTTTCGCCTCATTGGAATATCCGTGAGAACGAGAGGAGTATTGGGAAATTCATGACGCATCCTCTCGTCGATTTTCACCATAGCTTTTTTCGCGATATCGGCTGCCGAAGCTTGTACCTTCGTATTGACTGCTTGCCTCTCGGCTTGCGCTGAAATAGTACGAGTTTCGTTTATTCGTGTAAATCGCAGAATATCTCGTAAAATCTGAGAAATTTATTAGTATTTCTCTAGCCGATGGCATCGTTTCTTTACCTCTTTCACTGGCTATTTCACTGTGAAGAGCTGGAAGGTATCTTCGACGTTCCATCAATGTCGTAACATATCCATCGGCCCGAGCATCTTTGACGACTTGATCAATCCAACGACGAATACCCGGATAAGCTCCCATAAAAGTATCGAAAAATTCTTTCGCTTCCATCTCCGTTACGGACAGAGTTTCAGCGAGGGTTTTCACTCCCATTCCGTATATCATACCATAGCATAATTGTTTCGTTCTTTGTCGCATAGCATCATCGATCTGATTATCGTAATAAAATTCTGTGAATCGTGTGTTATGGAAGTGGATTAAAAAATAAGAAAAATAGAATTATTACATTCTCCTCCGCAACGTTGTACCAGCGAGCCGCAATATTTCTAAATACATCCCCTTCCTTTCGTAATATTCTACATAAATTTGTCTCTTTGGAGAAGTGCGCCAATATCCTGAGTTCCAATTGACAATAATCTGCAGACAACATAACGTTACCGGGCTTCGGTACGAATGCCATCCGAACGCTAATTACAAAACTATCGTCTTGGGAATTAAAGTCTCTCGGCACGTTTTGTAAATTTGGTTCGTGCATCGAAACTCTCCCCGTCGCCGTATTGGTAACGCAGTTGCCGTGAATTCTCGAATTGCACTCGGCAAAACGTAACAATGGAAAAATAACCTGTGTGATGAGCACATTTTTATTGACATAAAATCTCAAAATATTTCCCAACATTATCTTATTTACCTTTGTTTGCGTTGTGCTCAATTTTCGCCAAGACACGACCATACGAGATATTGGATTCTCACAGTGTTCCAATGCCGCTTTTTTGGTACATGCTTTTTTTCCTTTGTACAATCCAAGAACCTGAAAGAACGCGACGATTAATGTACGATCTAAGAAGCAGCGTTGATTTATATGAAAGCGTGTAAATCACCTGAGCAACAGCCTTCGATGAGGAGAAATTAAATGTTTTTCCAGCGAGTGTGTATGCTTTATTCTCAAGTTGCGACATTTCTTGTTGTACTACTTCGGATAATTCTTGAAGAGATTTGAGATTCACGCCCAATCCAGTGAGTTCCATACGGGCCAGTAGCATTAGCGTTTTCATCTCGATTTCTGCAAATATCACTTATCGTTAGAGTTGATAAAAACTCAATAGCGCCGAAGGTTTAAAAAATTGTGTACCCTTGAAGGTTTGCAACAACGTCGAACTTTGCGCTTGTAGCTTCGTTATCAGAGAATTGGTAAGATGCCACGTAAGGGCAGCTTCGGTGGTAGCACAAATTCCACTAGATGTTACACTTTTTACGTTTAATCCAGGACTAGTACCGCCGATATGAGAACCAGTGTGTTGTACCATACATTGGGCTTCGGTCAAATAATCTGCAATCTGTTTGCGATCAAATTATAAACTACAATAGGCATTAATAAGAATATTATTAGTATTTCTATGCTGATATTCAAACTCGTGTCGCACAAGAGCGTTGAAATTTCGTTCGGACCGATCCGAGTCGAGCAACCAGTCGGCAGTTTTTGGATCGAGAAATCGGCACGAAGACGTAATTCCACAAGAATTGTACAGGATCTTATAAATTTCCTTAGATGAGAAGCATCGTACAGTAAGATCCGGTCTGTTGAGCATTTCCGTGATGAGATCCAATCGTTCTCTAACCGGTACCTTTGATTCTGTGAGAAAAGTGAAAAAATGATATTAAACACGGCAAATGGTACGTAATATTGTATAAACTCGATTATTTTTTATTCACCGTGTGTATTATCGAAGGAAATATAATAAACTACTCTTCCGTCCCAAGAAACAGCAATACCATAGATTTTTTTATTGCCGTAAGTGCAATTTTCGATTTTTCTCGTTTTCTTCCTGCCGTCGATATCCGTTATACCAATTATCTTTGTACCGATGCTAGTAGTGCCATTAAGAAAAGTCTCGCCTGCTAAGGCCAACGAGATATCTTCCCTCTTCCGTAAATCTCTCTTGAATTGATTAAATCTCGCCCAATTGACCGCCACGCTCACAACTTGCATCTCATGTACATTGATCGACTTTGAGGCTTTCTCCCTCGTATCGTCGACGGCCATTTTATTCACCGCACCTAACAATCTGTTTTTGTGTAGAGAAGGTTTTGCAGAGGACGCAATTTTTTTGGATCTCGTCAGGGGACTCGTTCGTTTCACGTCTGTTTCCTCGTCAGAGCTCGATACAACGATCTCGATACTACGATTGTTGCAGAGCAGATCGTTAATAGAAAGATTCTCTTCTACTTGTTTGTCTCGAAGATGCGCCTTACTCGTTGTTCGTTGAGTATTCGACTCACGTAATAGACTCTGCTTGAATCTCGCGCGACTTTTCATGACGTTCGATGAAAGAGCTGTTTTCTGCGAAGATAAGACAAG
This sequence comes from Netelia inedita, assembly GCA_964017225.1. Lineage (NCBI taxonomy): Eukaryota > Metazoa > Arthropoda > Insecta > Hymenoptera > Ichneumonidae > Netelia > Netelia inedita. The sequence goes on along the minus strand of OZ024920.1, from coordinate 6,097,542 downwards.
ATCGTCGGAATCCGATTTGTTCGAATCTACGGATAACTTTCGCGTTGCAGCGAATTTCAATAAACCGGAAGTCGAAGATTTGTCGAGACTCGGTTCGCTTAATTTACGCTTTTGTGGTATTTTTTGTAATTCCTTCGTACGATTTTTCGGGGTCAGTCTATCGTCGCCACAGCCTTTCAGAATTCTCGAGGAGATTTTTTCATTTTCGTCAACAATTCTGGACTTTTGCGAAGTCTTCAAATCTCTCGAAGTAACGCTGGCGTTCAACATATTGACCGCCTCGATAAAACCGTTCGTTTTATTCCAAGAATCGTCCCAGGCCAACGATTTGCTTCTGTTCTTTAATTCCAAAATTCTTGGTGATCGACGAGTACCCGTATTTTTTAAAGAGAGTCTTCTTTGACTTCCGGTACTGCTGCGGCGATCCGTTTTCTGCCCCTCGGACATTCGGTTGTTCGGCGTATTTATGGATTCTGATCCGTTAGTCTCGCTAAAATCTGATATGTTGAGAGAATCAATGACGTTTTGTTCCAATATATTGAACTCCTGGCTATCGACATTCATGCTATCACCGAACAAACTGGGACTTCGAGAGTCGGGACCATTTGCGAGTGATTCTCTCAGTAAAATTGCTGGGCTTGTAGCCAAAGTTTTGTTCTTGAGTGTAATTAGTTTTTCTTCGAAATCCATCCTACTTGTAGTGCCGGTAAATACGAAAATATCTTCTTTGCACATTATTTCGCGACTTTTTGATCCAAAGGCATCTTCTTTCGGATGAATTACATTTCGATTACTTGAGAACTTCGAGGGACTGTCATTCGTAATTTCATCTTGAGTATTTACGCGGGTGACGTTTTCTTGCGGATCAATGGCATTTCCGGTACTCGTAAAATCGAAGATATCGTCCTCGCAGATTTCTTCGCGAGTCAGCGGTTTATTAGCTATCTCATTGGGATTTTTTTGACTTCCGGCGCACACAAATTGAAATTCAACATTAGAAATTCCTTTTGAAATCTTTGATCCAATAGCTTCTTCTAACGTATCATTTCTATTTCTGGTATTGGTAAATTGAAAACTATCCTCAAATCGAATATCTGCATGGCTAGCTAAATCTATATTAATATCAGCAGACGATAGCTGATTTGAATGAGTTATATGCGCCTCGGATTCGCAAATTTTAGAATGTATTTCAGCAATTTGTTCCGATGGACCACTCTCCATTATAATTGACTTTGCTTCAATCTCCCGACAATCGTCAATTTTCGAGACCATTTCACCGATAATATTACCTCGAATTACTTCGGCGGAAACGTCGATTTTACTTTGCCCGTTCACGGTGGAATGTCGTTCTACTACATTGGAATTTTCCCTGGAACTTTTAGATTTATTATCCGTTCCCGTCGAAAGATCTCGCTTATTGTTCCATTGTACCTCGTCTAGTCCCAATTCATTCTGAACCAACGTTCTCGCCTCGCGTACCAGAATCGCTGCCGCCTCTTGAGGAGTCAGACCATCTCTACCCGTGACAAATACGCTTCTCATTTTGTTTCTCCTGGCGGTTTCGATCTCGTGTTCCCCATCGTATTCTTTGCCGCTCTCGAACGGCAGAGCTTTGTGAAGCGCGCGTTCGACATCGAGTTCATTGGCCACTGCCAATTCAGCAACGGATGTAATACCTTCCTTGTACAAACTTCTCGCTCGTAGACCATTGAGCATCGGTAATCGCAGAAGATCCAACAATTCTCGACAAACTCCAAATTGCAATCTCGCCTGAAACTGACCAATCAACAATTCCATACAGCTCCAGCCAAGTTTTTTGCAAAATTGTGTGACCATACCAGCGAACGTCGCGGCCGATTGTTGAAGACTCTGTATGACACCCCGACAACAGCCGTACTTCCGGCAAACCTGGATCAGTGGAACTTCCCGAACTAATTCGTGAAGAGCCAGAGCCGTGTAAAAACGTTTATGAACATCGAGTATCTTTCCCGTTCTCGATGTCCCCCGAATTCCAGCAACGAGAAAATTTTCATCAACGCCGACCAGCTGACCGACTCGGCGTTCGCTCTCGGTAATGTTTTTCCATAGATCGAGAAAAACGAACCAATCGATTTGACCTATCTGTTGGCTCGAATTTAACGGGGTGACTAGATAAATTACATGAAGCTCCGTATCGAGAACGAAACATCTTCGAGCTTTTTGTAATTCCTCGAAGAGAAAGAGACCGTCAGCCGGTGGTATGGAAGCCGCTAGGCAAGCTTTTCCTAAAGGCGTCGCGATCCATCTCTCATCTCCTTCCTTAGTCGTTTGGAGCATAAACAGTTCGTTATCGACCAAGAATTTTATCGCCTCTTTCGTTGATTCCTCGATGAAATCTTCGTTGGTAACGCTTACCAATGTACATCTCGTATAAAGTTTTATGTCGTTTGCGGTGTAAGCAACTTCACTCGCTACAGCCTCGAGAAGCGCTCGTACGAGTGGCTTGGAGCCCTCGAGGCAGGAGTCGATCGGTGGCAAATTGGACGAAAGCAGAGTCTTTGCTGCTCTGGTCTCATTCGTCTTGCAGACGAGTATACTTTCGCCCGCTGTGTCCTTACCCATACGTCCTGCTCGTCCTATCATCTGTCTGTACGTGAGAGTGTCCAATGGTTTGCCATGAAACATCAATGATCTAATTATTACTCTTCGCGCTGGTAGATTTACTCCGCTGCTCAGCGTCGACGTAGCTGTGAGTACACGTAATGCTCCGGAACGAAAAGCTCCTTCGATAACGTCGCGTTCATCCATAGTGAGACCTGCGTGATGAAAAGCTGCTCCGAACGATACAGTGCCTCTAAGTATCTCGTCTAAACCAGCTGGACTTCGTTTGAGTTGCTCAAGCGTCTCCATTATAGCCTCGGTGTTCAATTGTTTCCTGAGCGTATCACCGATCAACGTGTTCTCACGTCCCAATTTGCAGAACGTCGTGGCCACTTGGTGAGCCAATTTCTCGCACCAATTTTTCGTCGGACAGAATATAAGGACGCTATGACCGTCGGATATCGTCTCGAGACATAGTTGGAGAATATTGTCAGAATCGACGGAGAGTTCTGGAATGCTAGGTAAAGTTCTAATTTTGTTCATTTCATTGTCGTAAATCGTAGTGCCGATTTTACAAAGTTCGTTAAGGGGTACGGGTCGAAAATCCGTCTTGTAGAGTTCGGCGTCTAGCCACTTTGCCAGAAGAGCGAGATTCGGAAGTGTCGCTGACATACCTACGAGCTGCACGTGAATCAGCTCATCTCGAAGCGTCATGTATTTTAATTTTGTCAGTAGTAATTCGAGCAAGTAGCCACGATGAGAATCACCGAGGAGATGTAACTCGTCGATTACGACCGCTCCGAGATTAACGAGATTGCCCTCTTCCATCAATTGATTCAGGAGTGAATTTGCTTTCTCTATGGTCGCTATAGCGACGTCCGTAGCTGCGAAACCACCGGCAGGTGCGCAACCGCCCATAAAACCTTCGACTCGTAATCCACTGGACGAGAGCAAATCTTGAAAATAATACATCTTTTCACGAACGACGGAGACAAACGGAAGAATAAAAATAACTTTCTTACGACGTTCCATAACAGTTTTGATGATGAGAATTTCCGCTACCAAAGTTTTACCAGCGGACGTTGGAGCGGAGTAAACGAGATTGCGATTTTTTTCGAGCAACTCGCGATTCGAGAGACACTCGACTTGCCAGGGAAACATACTCGTTAAACCGCGCTCCTTGTATTTACGAAGAATCTCCAGGGGCAATCCCCAGGATATTAATTTGCAGCGATCTAGGGTGCATATCGCGGAGGGAATTTCTATAGTGGAATTCGTTGTTGTTTGATGAGATGATTTTTGTTCGGAGCGACTTAACAAAGAATTCTCTTTGCTCGCCACTGCTGTATCAATTTTGGAACAATTTATTCGTTTATCGGATGTATTCGATACTCGAAGGGCACTGAGGTCATCGTTGGATTTTCTACTAAATTCTTTGGTTGTTCGAGTCTGCGACTTTTTCTTTCTTGCGACATATGTTTTCGTTACGGGTCTGGTCTCGATATTAACTTGCAACGCCGCCGGTTTTCGATCTGTAATTTCGGAGATATTTTCCAGAATCTCTGGGACAGTGCTTGGTCGATTATTTTCTTTATCTGGATCTTTGGACAGGAATACGAGACTGTCCTTAAAATACTTGGCAATATCACTTTCATCCTTGTTTTTCGCCGATTTGGTCGCGTCAGCGACGATTGACTTGGTAATTGCATTGCCAAGTTCTGTCGACAAATCACTTTGTACAAAAGCAGCTAGAGTACTGTCCCCCAAAGACTGCATTTCTTACGTTGTTTTTATTGCATGTTTATCGTTACGGAGCAAGTATTCCTGTCACATGAGAAACGGCTGTAACCTAGAATCGAACTGAAAGCGTGACGCGATCACTAATTTTCCAGGTGAGCGTGGATTACTCAAACGCCCTAGCATTATCAAGCTTTTATGAACTATATCACATAAAGTTCATTACTTCCGATATAGAATTATCGAAAATAAACATTTTCCATTTAAATATTTAAAGGTAAACACCGAACAACTGATCGAGGCGTACTAGCATGGGTACCAATTTAAAAATCTTAAATACGACGAATTGCGATTGAAGCGCCAGAACCAACAGCGGCCAGGTTTGGTATTACAAAAACCGGAAACTGTAATCACTTTTAAATATGTGAGAAATTTATTCACGACAAATCATTTTGATTTTCGTAAATAAATCGAATTGATTCGTAAAATTTAGATATTGCGATCATTCGGCGAAAATTATATATTTCGTATAGGAAAAATTGAAAGTAAATCAAAACAGTATTCTTAAATATATTGAAATATAAAATACATGCTGCTGTTTTTTTTTTTTTGTAACGCCACTCGGTGTTACATTTATTTTCGGTTTAAATCGTACAAATCAGTTATTGGGGAGCTTTGCCACGTCCGAAGCCACCACGGAATTCAAGATCACCGGTACCGGGTCCAATGTCTGCTTTCTTGTCGCCCGGGGCAGGGGGTCCGCCAGGTCCGCGTCTGTATCCAGCGCGATCTTCCGCGGGCCTTGAACCTTCGCTCTTGGAGCCAGCAGCTGGCCTCGGCCTTGCCATCTCGGGTCTCGGCTGTCTCTTGAGGGTCGAAGGGACAATTTCAGGGGGAAGATGTAGGTATGCACGAAGATATTCGATACCGTCATTGGTCAAATACCAGTAGAAGTGTCTCCATGCGAATTGTTCCTTGACGTATCCTCTGGATTTCAAAGACTGAAAGATAGATGAAGTTTTAACTTACGAAGAACAGGAGTCGAATTATATTTAATTTTTAATGGTAAGAAAAATATATATACCTGCATAGCCTTGATCACTTGGAGGTTTGGAATACTCTCCAGTTCGGTCGCGGGATGCTTGGGTGCGTGGTAGTCCTTCTTGGCAACCATCACTCCCTCTTTAAAGAGGTACTCGTAGATAGTGACACGGTTCTTCTTGGGCATCAACATCTGTAATTATCGATAAAATTAGGATATAATTATTCGAAATCCCGGATAAGATGCTACAACGATATATCGATAGATTTTTAATTGGTTAGGGGGAGTTTATAGCTCCCGAGATCATCGCGAAAGAGGTTATGTCACGGAACACTTTTGGATCACGATTTATTGTCGTTAATGGATTGGAAAAAAAATGCGATTGAAAATAACACTGCGAGTATACGTTGTTGCTAATAGGATGATGTTGATAACGATAAGTTGATTTTGAGAATATCACAATGCACACAAGACACCGAAATCTTCACCGAGATACGTCAATAATATGTCATGCTATAAGTGAATTACGATAATTCGTAATACGAAAATTTGTGTTCACGACAACCGCGAAATTCCGTAGATTCGTACGAATAACATACTTTGCCTTAATATTCGAAGATGCACGAGATTAAAGCTGATTTTTGTACGAAACCCAGCGTGATAAAACGCTTCGAGTTGGCGCTATTATCGGAAAGAGATGTTTAGGCAAGGAACACGCATGAGTATAGGGGGCAGTCGATTATTATTTTCGACGTGGTCGATAGTGGCGCTACTATGCGGCGTAACTTGGCAACACGAGAGTTAATATATCTTCAGACAAGATCCCTGCCCATTGTTATATTATTTGTATATATTTCATCTTGTATTATTTATATGTTACAAATTGTCACGTTTTTCAAAAAGCTCATAAATTATTATTTTTTAATCATGTGCGAAAAAAATCATCTTACTATATCGACCGGGGTGTGTTGGAAAGAACAGTGTCTCTGATACATCGGAATTAGTTATAGAGATTCTAGAGGGCAGAGCGATACATTTATTCGGTCATGTCTGTTTAATATTCTTTTCTGAGTGTATTGCCTGATCCACGGACATTGTTTAAAGCTCACAACGGCAACAAACTCGAGATACAGGTAAAACCATAAACAATTACGTTAATGGTTATCGATCAAATGTGCCGTTGTGACAAATTATTGTCATACCAAACGTATACAAACCGCCGAAGAATCACGATGTATGGAGTGACGTCCTCGGTCGGTGAAAACCATTCCCGTCGTTGTTTCCTATTGTCATGAGAATCTTGGGCTCGTCTTCGTTAAAAAATACAAAAATAAAACAGAACAAAAATAACGATACAAGTTATCCATTACGAGAGTGGTGAGAAAAACGAGACTGCATGATAATGTTGCCTGGAATAGGATTGTTTGGTACCGGTAGCGTCGTTAGAGTGATCGTACCATTTCTGAGACAAAAAGGTTTCAAAATCGAAGCTATCTGGGGACGTACCTTGACAGAGGCCGCAGAATTAGCGTCCGATCTCGATATTCCATTTCACACGAGTCGAATTGACGATGTTCTATTACGAAAAGACGTCGACCTCATATTTATAATGTGTTCGCCAAGTCTGCACGCTCAAATCGCGGTGAAAGCATTGGGCATAGGAAAGCACGTCGTTTGTGACAAACCCGCGGGTTTAAGTCAGAGCGAAGCGTTAAAAATGGTTCGAGCGGCTCAGTACTATCCGTCCTTGATCAGCATAGTAAATCACAGTTTAAGATTTCTACCGGCGTTCGTACGGATGAAAAATACATTGGACGATGGATATTTGGGCGGTCCCGTAACGGTCATCGACGTAAGAGTTCAGATGGGAAGTTTGCTGCACGACGGTTCGTAAGCTAGACAGAAAATCGCTTCGTGTATCAAACGATATTACAACGCGTTTCCTTCTTTCAGGTTACGACTGGCTCTGCGACGACATAATGGGCGGCGGAATATTAGCTCTCGTTGGTAGTCACGTAATAGATCTGATATTTCATTTGATAGGTCAAAAAGCCTCGAGAGTACACGCCGTTGTGAGAACGTTCACGAGAACGACCGAGCATATAAATGGCATTCGTCACGTAACGTCGCCCGATTTTTGTTGCTTTCAAATGGAATTAACGGGCGGCGCGCTCGTAACTGCGACATTGAGTAATCATCTTCAAGGTCAACTGACTCAAGAGGTTCTCGTTTGCGGTCCCAAAGGTCACCTCCTCGTGCGAGGTGGCGATTTACACGGTTGTCGTAACGGCAGCGAGGAAGTTTTGTATCGCGACGTAGAGAATCTTGAAGAATCGTCATTTCCGTCGATCGCCGACTCGATACCACGGCCTTATGTGAAAGGCTTGAAGAAAATGATCGGAGCACTGAGAGAAGCGTTTCAGCCGGTGGAAGATAAACGAGGCTGGATAAAAGAGCCTGTATCGCTCGCCGCGACTTTCGAAGACGGTCTTTACATACAAGCGGTCATCGACGCTCTTCGACAGAGCAACAAAAAACGAGAATGGGCCAAAGTAACGATGTTGACCGAAGAACCCGATCCGAATCCGTTACTAAGCGCAGCTGTTAGAGCAACGGCCATTTCCATCTGAATTATCATCGAGTGATCTGCGAACGAACAAAATTCACCCATACATTGCAGTATTTCAAAAGACTATTGACGTTGCGATTGTAAAAAAAAAAGAAAAAGTCGCGCGTTACCTCATCGTCTCTCTTTATCTTCGATAACGTATAGTATTTTCATCGCTCTTCGTTATTTATGCATTTTTTTTTTTTTTTTTAATATCTACAAAACTTATACGTAGGTGGCGTAATTTTTAATCATAGCGCAATTCGATTTTAACGCAAATACGGACCATTCGTCCTAATGAACAAGCTTTGTGCATTGATATCGGAAGTAAACTTGCATGTGCTTTTGTTTTGTATCAAAAGAGAAAACTAACGAAAAAAAAAAAAAAGAAGCAGGCAACGTCCAACAAAGGCGAACATTGAAAGATCATCGAGAGTGATCTGAAACTTAAAAACAAAGTGTTCTTTATTTTAACCTGTAATTGTAGCCTATTACGACGTCACATTTGTGTCTTATATCAAGCGATTTGTTATGCAACGGCGACCTAAGTTATACACATCCTTCGTCTTCTTTTTTTTTTCTTACCATTTTTACCACGATTTTGTTTTTTTTGTTTTTTTTTTGTTTGTTTGTGAATCCGTTGACGAGTATTTCGTTTATACCTTGGATCGTTTACGAGCGATCGCGTCTTCAACGGCTTTAAGCTGTTTAAGCAGTTCTTCTCGGCGAGAGCTTGCTTTCTTAGCAGCCTTTGCGGCGGCAGCAGCCACACTTGCTTTGCTCTCTGGCAACGGTGGCGACGATTCGAGAGGTCTCTTTTTCCCGGCTATAGTCGCGCTACGATCGATCTTCTTCAGGGATGGAGGATTATTCGATGATGACTTGAGCGTCAATTTGATCTGTTGCTTCGTGCCGCTGAGTTTAAGAGCGTCGATGCCCTTGGAATCTTTGCGAGAAATCGGCGGTGACGAAGCTTTGCGTCGACGAACGTCGACCGACGACGAGGATGAGTAACTGGACTCGCTCGAATCGCTGCTGCTTCCGCTGCTTTCCGATCCTGAGCTACTGTGAGAAGATCTGTAAGCCCCGTGTGATCCGTGTAATCGTGCAAATTAGTCTCGAGGAGGAGAGGATAGCCTCTCGTCCAAATCGAGCTAATCGAATAAATAGAGAGAGAGAGAGAGAGAGAGAGAGAGCAAAAATTCTTTAGTTACCTCGATCGTGATCGACTCTTGATGACCTTGGCCACAGCAGCCGCCGCCAATGCAGCTTTGTCTCTGGCTTTCTCGTGATGTCGTTGTGTGATTAATGGACTCGGCGCTGGAGGATTGAGACCGGCGCGACGATGCAGTGTACCGGTTGTCGGTGAGATCGAACCTTTGGAAGGCCGAGGAGATGGAGCGGGTGGATTCATGAGCATCGCACCACGTTGCGGTGGTGGTGCGACGATAGCCGGATTTGGGGGTGGCGGCGAGGATGGTGGTTTGCTTTTGTTATTCCTTTGTGGACGCGAGGAGGGGGATGGAGAACGGGACCTGGACAAAGAGTCATAAGATGTGTAGCTAGAGTGGCTCGAGCTGCGGCTAGAGCTGAAAAAACAATTACACCAATTTGCCGTTTGTTTTTTTTACATTCGTGGTGAAACAAGACGAAATCCGATTTTCTAAAAATTTCAATTAACAATAACCTCACGTATGTTCTTTACTGGCGTTATTTTTTTTTTTTTTTTAATAACATTTGTCAATTCTTCATGAAAATTTAATTTCAACGTTACCTTGTCGTAGAATATGACGAACCGGACGAGTACGATTGTCTTCGCGTTCGTCTCGTGGCGTTTGGATTACGACGAACAGCAGTAGGAGATTTGCGACGCATCCAAGGATCTGCCCACTCGTCGCCACGTCCACGTTCGACCGGTGGCGGTTCTTCCTCTCGCCATGGTTTCGTCGGAGGAATGCGTTCGACAATCACCTCCCTCGAAGGCCTCTTGTGCTTTTTCTCGTATTTCTCATAGTAATCGCGCTCACGCTCGCGCTCTCTATGACCCTCGCGTTCCCGAGGATGTGGTGGTGGTGATACGGAGTGTGGGGCAACTCCGCGAGGCACTGGATGATAATCGAGACGTTCTCGATACTCGGGCCCCGGTCGAGGTTCTGGTTTGTACTGAACTCTCCTATCGCGACCACTTCAAACTCGTAACGTTAAAAATTGTTGACCTCTCGAAGATTCGACATTAAAATTCTTTATACGTAGATGTAATCGATTTTAGAAAATCTCTTAATCAAGCACGTAGCGAGGTAACTTATCACTCTACAGTTATTCGATGTTTATCAACGATATTAAAATACATTCTCGTTCTATCGAATAACAACCATATATTGATAAATTTATACCCGTAATATTCTGGAGGCGCTGCTGGCGGATAATACGCCTCAGGATCTTCGACATAGCGTTCCGGTGTTATCCTGGGGGGTGGTGGCCTTCGCGATACTTCTCTGACGGGTGGCCATCTCTCAACCGGTGGCTCGGGGCTCGCTGGTCTTACGTAATATCCCGCCTCGCGCTCTAATTCATCTTGACCTAAGCTCAAGTTCATCTTCTTTTCCTCAAAGTCCATATCGGATTCTTTACGTTTGTTGGCCTTACGCATCATCTGTAAATAAAAAATATAAAAAAATAAAAAAACAAGAAAGAATTGTTTTTTCCGAGAAACATGGGGGATAAAAAAATGAAGGTAATGAAAAAGAAAGGAAGAACGAATTTTTATAGCAAGGTTAAAACTCACTTCTTTGGCGTGTCGCAAGCCTCGTTCCCACGCTGATTCGGCCGGAAGTTCCTCGACTTTAGGCGGATGAGGATGAGCCGAATATCCGGGCAGCGGCCTTGCCATTGGAGGTCTCTCGATGTGTGGTCGGAATTCATGCGGTCCACCCGCGTGCGGAGGATAAGCCATTGGTCTTACCATGTCGAACATTGTGTAATTTCCCTTGTCGGTTACGCCAGGATGTAAAAATCTACAGCTAACGCCCCATGTGCACTGTCCGCGATTGTAAAAACGACAAACTGGCCTCGGTTCCGTTTCTTCGGGACGAGCATCTTCACCGTCGCTCAGTTCTCCCTCTTCCAGCTCGGACTCAACCTTTTCGCCATCCTCTTTAGTCTCTTCCTCCTCGTCATCAATTTCGCCCGCTTCCGACGCAGCGGCTTTCTCGTCCTCTTTGTCCTTGTCATTCGTGTCATTGTCCGGAAGTTCTTTAAAGTCTTGCGGCGGTGGAACTTCCGTCTCGCCTGTTGATCAAAACGTTTCATCAAAAATTTCTCACTCTAGCGTAAAATCTAATTTGTAAATTGTACTTTTAAAAATTTACTGTTATTTACCTTCTTCGCGTTCGTCCTTCCACTGTCCCTCGGCCTCAAAATCAAGTTGTTCGGTTTCCTCGGTCAGACCAACGGGCACGTCGATTTTTTCTTCCTTTTCGACTTTGGCGGATTCCGCCGCTGGTGGGGGTGTTGGACTCTTCGCCCGATCTCTATCCGGCGAAAGTTCGCGCGTCGGTCCAGTCTCTTCGACCCCGTCCATACTGTCGAGATCGGACACGTCCGACAAATCCTCGCCGTGGCTCATAGGCGTTGCCTTAGTTTTGTTCGTTCGTTCGGGCTCGTCGTCGATATCACCGTCGGATATTTGTTCGCCATCGATTTCGTTGAAAGAATTGCTCTTGGCGGTAGGCGAACGAGGTGACGAACGTTTGTTCTGTTTCTCGTCCGCCAACGAAGCTCCTCCGGATTTGAAGGATTTCGCCGAACTTCTACCCGACATAGGAGACTTTGGAGTGCTGCGTCCCGACGCCGGTGATTTAGGCGAAGCGTGGCGCGACTCGCTGTTTCTATAAGATTTTGGCGAATGATCCCTTGACGACGGTGACATTGGACCGGATGTGTATGATTTTGGCGTTGCTCTACCGCCGGCGTTCGATTTCGGCGAACTCGGACCGGAATTATAAGATCTCGCATCGCAAACGGGCGATTGAGGCGAGCTACGATCGGATCGTGGCGAGTCCAGTGAATTCACAGCCGAACGATACGATTTGGGTGATACGCTGCGTGACTTTGGCGAACTGTCTCGGGATCGAGACGAAACCGGTGATTTTGGGGAAGCGGGCCTCGAGGATTGAGGCGAGGCAGGAGGTGAAGCAGGCGGCGAGGCTGGTGGCGAGGCAGGTGGCGAGGCTGGAGGCGATGCAGGCGGTGATGCAGGAGGCGAGGCAGGCGGCGACTGTGGCGATTTGCCACGCGAGGAAGCGACGCTCGCGGAAGATCCTCTTTCACCGCGAGGCTGATAACGCATCTCGTACTGCGACCGTGTCTCGTCCGGTGTGGTCGCTCGACCTCGATGTCCGTTGTAACCCTCCGAGGAGGAACTCTCTGAACCAGAGTCCAACATGACGAGTTTCTCTGTTTGCTTTCAGCCTGTGAACAAGCGGCTCGATTTAAATTTTTCCTACAACAACGTCAGCTTTTCAGGAGGACGAAGCGGCCTCGCGAAGATCACGGCAAAAGAAGAAAAAAAAAAGCGTCTTTACTGGTTTTGTCTTGTTTGTTTTTTTTTTCTTTAAATTTTTTTTTTCTGGAAACTTTAACAGTAGGGTCACAGTCGTTCTTAGATTAAATGAAAATAATAATGAAAAAAATATATATATTATTATTATTGTTATTATTAATTCTATGATATTGCATTAAACTGTAAACATACCTACTGAATGTAGCGTTAAGAGCTACATCAGCAGCGGCATAGGGGCTTACCTGTATCGAAAAGAGACCGTGCAGTAATCGCTCTCGACGGTGCAACGCGCACTATCCAAACCACGTCATATACTTTACACATTTTTGTTTTTTGTTTTTTCTTTTTTCGAAAACTTTCATTAACGGTTTTTTGTTTTTGCTCGTTTCTTACGTGTTTCTTATTTTGGTTTGCTCGTTTCTCGCATTATACTTTATACTTAAACTGAACTTCTTCACAGGTAAAATGTATACTTTTTCTTTTTTTTTTTTGGTTTTCTTGTTTGTTTCGCGGACTTTTTCGGCTCGATTAAAGACTCGGTTGGTCTCTTTCTCTTTCTCTCTCTCTCTCTCATTGTTCGATTAAACTTTCGACTTGAACACAACACAAAGCAAGGCCAAACTGCGCATAAACCGCGTTAAACTCGTTTTTTTTGTTTCTTTTTTTATTTTTTTTTCGTACTGCACTGGGATACTAGAGCGAGTGCGAACTTTCGACCTGAAAGAATGGTTTTGGACATGCGGAGATAGAGAGTATGCATCGCGGAGTTGGTTCTGGTTTTTTTTTTTTTTTTTCGTCAACGGGATGCACTTTGGAGATCAGAGGGTAATTGAAAAGTTTGGATCATGGATGAGAATTAAAAAGCAATATTAGGTCGTAAGTTTTGAGAAATTCTACGGGAGGGCGTTGGCAAAATCTCATTGAATCGTCAAGATTCGATCACATCTCCGGATCGTTTGAATGCTCGAATGATTTTGTGAATTTTATCTACGAAATGCGATGATATGAAAAACATGATGAAGATACAAGTCAAATGGGCCATTGTGCGATACTCCTTTATGACTTAAATGGAAAATAATGATAGTTCTTGCGACGCTTTCGAGAACATCGAATTTGTCGATTCTTTAATGCGTATGAATTCTAAATGTTCCAAGGTGTTGAAAATACACATTTAGAAAGGAAAAATCCGTGTATACGTGCGTTTGTGGGAATTTCTGTGTTACGAGGCTGGAAAAACCAAACTTCTATAACTCTGGAATGATTTTCTTCATTATCGCTATTTAGTACGGAATTGAGTCAAGGATTTTATATTTTGAATTTGTTTTGAAAATGTGCACTATTTTTGTATTTAGTAGAAATAATTTTAAAGTGACGATACTTGACCAATTACTTGTAATCACTCGGCATCGAGACTGTGCCACGCCTCTTAATAAAACTTTCTTAATAATCGCATCACATTTGCGAATTATTGTCATTTGCAGATGAGTTTAAAATGACTTGAGATATTATGCAAATCTTGATTTATTTACAATATGTTGATTATGTTGAAATTGAAATGAACCTCGGACTAATTATTCGACAAGGAAATGAAAAAAAGTGCAAAATAGAACTGGCGATACTTTCTCAAAAAATTGTCACGGATTTGCAACGATTTTTTTACGAGGAAGCCAGCATTGAAAAGACCACCTGCTCATAGCTTGTACGAGGACGAAAAATGGTTAGGAAATCCCAATGCAAGTTTCAATTTGCACCTATTTTCATGTTTGGTGCGATAATTCGTATGTACATAGGAGATGTTTATTTCGATTGCTTTGCAATAGTGTTGGATACTATTGCATCACTTTCAAATGGCAAACGGCATACAAGGTATATTTGGTTTTCTTTATCGAGTACAAATTGGATTTTGACACGAAAATGTTTGCATAGCGTTTTCAGGATGCGTTTGGATCTGGATTGATTAACTACGAGAAATGGTTGAACAAAGATATGCTGTAGACTAAAAGCCAAAGAATATTACAGTATGTATTCCCGTGAAGCGAGAAATAACGAGTGCCACTTGTATTATGACCAATGTTTCTACTGGGATATCGGTGAAACCAACACTGTTACTACACGATATAGGTATGAATTCCCGGAATATAGGGACATAATGCTCGGACGTTCGAGGCTACAGAACATAACTCTTTTCTCCTCTTGTTTTCAACGTTATAATTATTACGAGATAAGGGGTGTAGTGCGAGATGTTTTGGGTTTCTTACCTTGGTCCGGAATGAGCGCTCGTGGGCCTTACGAGAATATAATAGCGAGAGGCTCCAAGGCCCAAGGCGGCCGGCGTCACCCAGGCAAATACAGTCTGGTAAATCTCGACGTCTTCCAACGCAAGAGAGATAGCCGTGCCTCGTCCGTCGGAGCGAGGACTCCGTAACGATATCGATCACGGTGATCGACGAATCTGTACCGTAGAAGCGATTAATATTCTTTTCTGACCAAGCCAACGTTATGTTCCGTTTTTCTCTCTTTTTTCTCGTAAATTACAACAAAAAAAGACCGATGCTCCGCGAAGGCCAAGTAATAATCAGGCACACACGATACACCCGTATTAGAACGATTAGGCATAGACTATGCGAATGCTAACTCGGGAGTGAAGTGCACGAGCAAAAAATGTCGCATAACAAAACGCGTGGTATAAGGCGGTGGCGCCATCTGTTGGAATCCTAGTGATTTTCTGTTCTCTTGTGAATAGTCGTGTCCATCTGGCGGATTTTGAGAAAAGTTAATCCCTAAATATAAATATAGCATATTAGCTCTGATATTAGAAGAAATTATGACAGCGATGACAGCTTCATGACGAGATTGGACTTTATTGACGAATAAAGTTATTAAAACGATCAACATGTACTAACCTTTGAAGGTACGACAAAAATTATATTTTCGGCTCCGTAGACCTTCAATTATGCAATGGCAATCATGGCAATGACAATTATCGTAGCTTATTACAATGGATGACTCGATGCATTATTGTTTATAACCTCCTCGTAAATTTCAATGTTTTACTTATCCGTGCACAACATTTTGTTTACATAGAAGATAATTTTCTCAAGATATTGATATCAAAGCGATTGAAATATTCTCAGCCTCTATTTGATAATCTATCCTCGATAAATTAACTGTGATCAAGATAAGAACGAAAAAAACTGCATAATCACAGTGAAAACTTTGGAAATGTGTATATCGATCGGGAAGTATCATTTAATATACAATTTTCATCATTTCTAAGGGTTCGACAAGTATGATCGATAGAGAATGAATTTCAAAATGGAACAGGACATAGTGGAAATGTGTCCTACCGTCTCTGCAAATTCTATCGACAGACGAGACATGAATATGTGTTACGACGATAGACGCGTTCAAGTTCCGCCGCAACACGTACAATCGTCTTATTACAAATTTCCAAATGAAATTGGTTAGTTCGATGGCGATCGAATATAGACACGACGTAATTATTGTACTTTATAAAATAATCTTCTTTCCATGTCTTTATAGTCGAAAACGGCGCTTTACCGGAAATGCCAACGGCTGCTCATTGGTGGAGAGAGAGTTCCGAAGTATTTTCAAATCCTCAACAGCAACCTCAGGAAGAACGTATGCGCCATCGACGCTCTCTAACTTCATTGTCGAACTTCCACGTTCGAGTTTCTTTTGGCAAAGCGTGTCTAATTTTCAGGTTGTACGACGCAGACTTCCAACGTTCCTGAAACATCACAAATGCTGCCGACCGAAGTATCCAAGCCAAAGGTTCCCCGAAAGACGAAAAGTGACAAAGAACATCACGAGTCGGTCAATCGCTCGAAACATCCGGAAAAATGGAAAGTAAATGTAAAAAAGAATGCTCGTTTGAGAGGCGAGGAGTACGTGGGAGTAGGAGGTAAAATTTTTAATCCAGGAAGTAATTTACGTTCGAAAAACAAACATCAATGTCTCTTCGTCACTTTTTAGGCAAGATTGTACCAGCGAAAGTAGTCGGTCCAACGTGCGACTGTCGAATGCGTTGCGGCGAAAAAATAGACACGGAATCACGTCGGGAATTGCACGAGGTATTCTGGAAAACTTGTACCTGGGAACAACGAAGGCAATACATCGCGCTATTGGTAAAGGAATCGGCCAAGCAACGTTCACGGGTTCGTGCCGAAGTCAAATCGGAAACACGACGTCAGGTCACCTTCACTTATTCGTTGCTACTTAACGGAGATTTCATAACGGTTTGCAAGCCAATGTTCCTTAATACATTCTCGATATCCGAGAAACTCGTGAGAATAGCGATGGACAAAAAGCGAACTTCACCCGGTGGTATAATAGGACCCGATCAACGTGGCAGACATACACCAAAATCGAAAAAACCTGACGCCGTGAGAGAACTCGTACGCGATCATATAAACTCCTTTCCGGCAGAGAGAATGTCCGGTACGAAGGAACACGGTGGTAAAAAATATTTGGACGCGAGCCTGAGTATCGCAGCGATGCACAAACTGTACGTAAAGAAGTGCGAGGAAACGGGAGTTCCAGCGAGCGAAATCGTTAAGGAGAGCTATTACAGGCGCATATTCAAGACAGAGTTCAATCTCGGTTTCAAAACCATCGTCGAGAAGAACAAAACGTCGAACGTTTCGGGTTACAGTAATAAGGGCGTTAAACCGTGAGAATGCACTTATCGGATCGATCGCGTGTCGTTACTTTTGTTTACGACACTGTAAGAGGGATAAATAATTTTTGCCAAGAATCGTATCGACGAGGAGCAGAATTGAGGAATTTTTCCCAATGAGAGAAAAGAAGATTGATAAAAATGTCTCGAAACCATGACAAAAGTGAAATCGCGCACGATGAATGCTTATAGGGAGGTTTCCACGTTACGACCTATTTGAAGTTTATCCGTTTACTTCTTAAGTCCTGACTGAAAAATCATGAATTATACGTTGAAAAATATTGGAAAGTTAATTTAATCGAAACTTTGAAACAGTCACAGTCTTCGTACTGTTTTAAATTATATTTTAGAAGAATAAGGCAAATTGGCGCTTGACCGGTGTAACTTTTGGATGGAGTACGAGACGAGTGTAGAATTATTTTAAATCGTATACTTAAGACTTCCAATTCATTCACGCATAGTCAATCACAATGATCTCAGTCGAGTAGGTCGTAGCAAGGAATTATCCTTACGAGCTTTTATCGACGAAGCCAATGCACTTTCCGATCAAATTCCAAATTTACAAAGTACTCTACGAACGATCTATAAAAGAATGTTCGAATTCGCTTTATTCCTTTAACCGTTTACGAAACTTGTTTATTCAACGATGAGGAACATTTACGCCCTAGGAAGATCAACTGCCAAGCTAGCCGAATGCTACTTGTGTATTCGAAGTGTTTACAGCGAATGAAACGATAATTTTATTTGAATATTTTGATCGCTACGACCCTCGTAACGGAAATTAGAAAATCAGAGTCACATTTTCATTTCCATACTATGCGCTCGTTTTATTTTCGTTTATAATGTTAAAAAAAACAACAACAAATTATACTCAGGAACAGAAAAGATTTATAATTCTGTCATTGAGATATACATCTAGACATAAAGAAGGCATAATTAAATATCTGACTATGACATTTTTTATTTCACTCGTCCTCTCGTCGTCTGTTTTAATTCGTAAGTTCGATGCGACTAATCCATCGACAATACTACAAAATAACGAAATATTCCGTGTGAAAAAAAGTATGAAACGAACGTATGAGAAAAATAATAATAATCTAATTCTAATCTATACAGTGGTAAGACGCAGTCTTGTAGATTAATCTCTCGAAATTCACTCAAAGTTTTACGAGACCCAGAAAGTATCCCAACTTCAGTGAAACGGTTGTACTTGAACGATGATTATTGTGAGTTATCCATATTCAATCTTTCTTGCTAAATTCGCGACAACGTAACGTCGCAGCCTCGACCGCGCCGATAATGGATGATCTAAATCCATTTTTTTCCAGGTGATGTATCGCTGTTATAGTCGAACCAGCCGGTGACGCCACGTCGTCCTTTAGTTGTGCCGGATGTGTTCCAGTCTCGCGAACCATAGCGCCAGCACCGAGAACTGTCTGAGCCGCAAGTTTGTAAGCCAATGGTCTTGGAAGTCCCATTTTAACACCACCGTCGCCCAGAGCCTCGATCATCATATAAACCTACAGGGAAAACGTTCTTGAAGACGACGAAAGAAATTTCGCGAAATTTCAAATAGAACTTCCGCAAAGAAAACTCACGTAAGCTGGACCGGAACCGGCGAGTGCCGTGATCGGATCGATCATATTCTCGTCGACCTCCTCGCAGACTCCAACCGCGGAGAAGAGTTTCTCCGCTACCTGCGCTTCCTCCTCGCCAACATGTTTGCCACGTGCGAATACCGTCGCACCTTGACCGACTAACGCTGGGGTATTGGGCATCACTCTGATAACCGGAGTGCCTTCCGGAAGACCCTGAAACGAGGACAAGGCAATACGTTTGTAATTAAATTTTTGTGAAAATGATTTATCTGTTAATGAAATAGAATTAATGCGTTTAATTACCTTTTGAAGGGTGTCCAAGGAAATTCCCATAGCGATCGACAACACGAGCTTTTTAGGGTCTTTGAGCTCGGGCAATATTTTCGGCACAACCTGAGGCTTGACCGAGAGAATCAGCACGTCTCCGTGTTCAGCCACCGGTGCATTCGAGAAAACTGTTTTCGAGCCCATTTCCTAGAAAAAAGAACGAAGGAAAATCAATAATGATGGCATTGTTGATATTGTTTATGCCGATAAGGATCTACTCGACGATGAAACTGTCCATTATAAATTCAACTTGAAGTGTTCGTGGGCGTGTGCGTCAATACTTATCGTGAAAAGCCGATATCTCAATCAAGATAGGGGATCTTTGATAGACGATCTCAAACGCTGCCGTAAACAGGTTTTGTTGTTTCCGATTAAGATCGGACGCCAGTTTATCGCTCTTATCGGACAACAAAATTCGTTTACGCCTGCTAAACGCGTACCATGCCTTACGTACCGTTTATCGTCTTTGTTTGCTCGTGTCCACGAGGACAAATTAAGAGATTACGAAAAAATTTCCTATCGTTTAGTCATGTGTTTTTTGTTCTTCTTACTACGATCAAAGAGTGTGTAGCCATAAGTGATTATGTGAAGGCACGCGATTTTATCGTTGGTATTGTTGGTATTGCTGGTTTTTGTAGTATCGTTGACGAAAAATTTCCGTTTCGTTCAAACGATCTTAGTCATTTTTATTGTACAACGTAATACGATTAGTTCACGGCCAGTTCGAAATCTCAAGAAGCTTCTCGAATGTTCGAAATTCGATAACGAGCAATGTTCTTAGACCTTGCTTGGGGTAGATCACTTTTTCTTTTATACGAGCAGAGACTCAACCATTTGGATACGAATAATACTTTTAAAAGTGTGATTTATAAAAAAAAACAGATGATAACAAAAAATTGTGTGCAGAGTAATTCTTTGTCTATCGAAGATTTCTTTGTTTTTTTCTAAAGTGCTTAGGCATAGCGAGAGAAGAAAGTTGAAGAATAAACTATGGGAAAATATGCACCGATGACAATGAATTTCAAATGGGTCGTGGAAGATTAATCGAATAAGTACTGGAGAATAGATCAGCTCGTAGATAATTTAGATAAAGAAATATTGCGAAAGAACATCAATCCGGCCTTTAAGGTGAACGTGCGATGACGTATATCTAATCTGATCACGAGATCCGTTATTGTCTCGTGCCAGCACGTTTTCTACGTACGCAATTATATTATAAGGAAAGCGAAGGATCGATCTCACGTACAATCAATTTGAATCTGACGAGCTGGCACGTGATTTTTTTTAAGGCGATGTACAGTCAACGTAAGCGGTATGCACATTTTTTAACGAGCATCGTTCTAACGTAAAAAGTCGTAACAAACGCAGAAAATAAGTAAAATTATTTCTCTACTCGATTGAGCGTGAAAGATTATAAGAAAAAAGAATGCAGAAAGAATAATTAATGTAACTCTTTGCCATTAACTAAATGTGAAGATGAATGATGTTCTTTTTTTTAATAATATTATTCCAAATTACTCTGCAAGTTTGACTTCTTTTTGCAAAACTATTTTTAGTGGCTTTCGATTTGAACGATTAATTTTTAATCATTTAGAAAAAGAATGTTCAACTTACCCCAAATGCATCGATGCTGCCCTTATCGCTCGGTAAACAACTGGCCACGATCATTTCGCCCTTGCTCATTCCTGTACAAAAAAAACATTAATTTGAGTTTTTTTCCCTAAAAGTAACAGAGATATGAATTTAATTCCGTTCTTTATTTTGTTTGTACAAAAAAACATTAATTTGAGTTTTTTTTCCCTAAAAGTAACAGAGATATGAATTTAATTCTGTTCTTTATTTTTTTTTTAGTTCAACGAGATGAATTACTCACCGGCATTGATGAAGCCCTTGGCGAGGGCCTGCGCCATTCTTCCACCACCGAGAAATCCGATTTTCAACATATTCGTGTCGATATCAACCGGAATTCTCCGCAGCTTTTCCTCCCCGTCAGCGAGTAAATCGTCGCTCACTAAAATTCCAAACAGGTAACACACGTTTTAATATTTACTTGGATTTTCTTTTAAATTTAATTTGACCAATTGTTTCCTTTTCGTTTCAGATATTTGGTCCTGAACGATGTGAGAACAAAAGTTCACCCATTCGTAAATGCGATCTCGACGAGAGTTGCTCTCCTGATTTTTTTTATTATTCACGCAACAATCTCGGCAAAAGAGATAACAAGTTGGCTCGACTGTCAGATCTTAATAATTTACGTTCTCGTTTACTCACGCGATAATGAACGATTTTTAAATCATACGATTTTCATCAAAAAGACTGATTTTCGAACGTTGATTTTATTTTAAAGCGAAGAATGATGCAACGATCGTCACAGTAGCATTCATGCGCTTCGATTGATCGGAAGCGGGCAATTGGTACTCGGACGTGTGCGGAACGATCCTCGCAGCATCCGAGATGATTGAGAGCATTTTCAAGAAAGTACGAAGAAGCATGATAATGCAAAGACCTTTCGTTGGCATCTTACCCATTCTCTCGTTCAGTCGTCGACGAAGACTTCGGGTTATCTTCATTAACCCCACGGTTCTCAGTCCAACAGTCATCTTGGTAGCTTTTTATCGATACGGTCTCAAACGATCGATGTGCGTTCGACGAACGAAAATAAAAATCCTCGACGTAGGAAGATCCTCGAGTTCTTGGTAGCTTTCAACTCACCGAGGGTATCTACAATTTCATCATAATTATTTTTATAAGAATGAAAGTAAAATAAAAAAATTCTAAAATTATAAAACTAAATCAAATGAATTTCATAATTTTTTTAAATTTCAACGAAGATTTAGGAACGTTGAAATATTTAATAACGAATTATAAAATGTTGCAGAGAACAAGAGATAACGAGCTTACGAAAAGAAACAATGAAAGGAAATAAAAATTACCGGAATTAACGGTAGAATTCGGCGGAAACGACGTTGAAGCTGTGGCAATTGATTGTGACAATGGATCCTTGATTTGTCAGGACTCTCCGTAGTTTGATGATCCTCTATTGACGATCTCGTTGGCCGATGAACATGACCCATACGTGACCGATTGAGGTAAAAAGCCACGTCGAAGTATCTCGATGTAGCGTTTCGTGAACGTTACTTATGAGAGTGCGATGAGAATCCAAGTGTCTTACACCTCTTATACACGAAACGAAATGCGCCTTATCTATAGAAATTCAATGGAATCTTTCCACCGATTATTGACGGGGTACGTATAGCGTGTGTGTGTGTGTCTCTCGTCGAGTGTTGGTCAAACGAGAGCACACGGTTCTATCGAGTCCTTACGAATTTAGCTTATCTCGCGTGGATCTCTACCCCCGTTCGTTTCTTCTCGTATCTTCCTTATCAGGATTGTACTAATACGAGCGTCTTTGGGAGTATGCTTTCAGACCCGATGAGCAACATTTGTTTGTCGCTCTATAGGCCGTCGCATTGATTGCAATTTGTTTGTTTGCCGTTTGACTAAGCCAATCTTATATAGCGCTCATAAAACATAGTCAACGGTGTTCAATAATAGAAAACAGAAATGATGACACGTGTGTCGATTGTTTACAAATAGTTTCATGCCTTTATTTATTTTTCAATCGACATTTTATCGCAACATTATTTCCACATTTTTCTACAATTTTTATTTTCCTCGTTTTTCTTCTTTCGTTGCTCGATTTTTTTTCTTCGTTTTTCTGTGTTTACGACTTTCAGCTTTGCGAAGGTGCATGTGTTTACAAAAGATCCGTGTAGACGATGAGACTCTTGGCTGGCGCCAGAAAAGATCAAGAGATTTTATTCGGCGAGAATCGAACGACTTCGGTGAAGATATGACGAACGATTAAACATAATGTTCGTGTAGTCAAGAGGTTTTTAGTCGCGTGTGAAAGAAATCCTTGGATTCATTTTTGTTCATGGTTTTCGAGGGTTCAATGACAAAGAGAGAAAAATAAATTCAACAAAGCCGAAGATTGAGTTTTTTATTTCGAATATGTACGATTTCGAATGTAATGCAGCAAATAATCTTTTGATAGACTATTTTCGATAAAAAGATTATTTAACCGGGATGTAGTATGTTTTTATTTAAAAAAATTACGGCGCTGTTAAATAAAAGTATAAATTGGTTATCTACGAAGTTGTGGGAGCATGATTCATATATCGTTACCTTTATCTTAATCTCGTTATTCGCTTCTTAGAGCCCGCTCTCTTGAGCTTGACGGACGTTACAATATTTTTCGTTCGAATATTCGTGCAAATTGAGTTTACCGACAGAGCTTCTTTTGTTATACCGACGTCGGGTCAGTCGCGTTGCAAATAGTGCTGCGGTAAAACGGGAGATGGCGCTACAATGTCGTTTCGGCGCTTCTCAGCGAAAGCATGCACGAAGTAATCGAAGTAGCGTTCAGTGGGTTTAGTGTGTGCGTCGCTGCCTCCGGGTATTGTAGGACGAACGATAGTTTGGTGGTTGAACGAAGGAACGAACGACTGTGGTAATGGTGCATTCCGACATGGCTGCGTCTGGTCCATCGTGCTGATGCTGAACAAAGCGGCGCTCCGAGAGAGGCAAAACGAGGAATAAGAACAAAAAGGAAGAAAGCTACAAACTCGATAAGCAAAAGTCGCCGCTGGCGTTGCACGGTGACGCTGAGAACCGGCTAACGATGTCTCATTGAACTCGCCGAAGGCCGTTCGAGACGAGAGCGCGAGAGAGCGAGAGAGGAAGAGAGCGAGACTTCATCCGAAAGGATATGAGAGTGTTTGTGATTTATCGTGGATGCTGTGCCGTTGACACGACCCAAAGGTAGTTTCTTCTGTTGTGATTGTGACGCCAGATATATCGCGGTTTACGAGAAAATCTCGGGATGCAAACTAGCAATTTCATCCACGAAAGCGACGAAGACAGTCGCGAAATATCGTGCTCCACCGTGAGACTTTCTCGCGTCTATAAACCATATCTCTTGTTGTGTATTATCGGGTGAAAGAAAAACGAGCGAACGATAGACCGAGATAATAACAGTGTGTACAATGTCGACCGCAGATGCTACTGTCATTTTCGCGAAGCTGGAGGCACTTAAGGATATCAGGTTTGTTCAAATATCTAAAAAAAACAGCATTGAAACCAAAATAAATTTCACTTCGCCCTTACCACCTGCCCCCTCTATTATGTACGTATTGATTTAACAGAGCTTTAAATACTATCGTTATCGCGCTTCACCTTCTGTTATCATAATCCTATTTCGTATCATTATTACCATTATCATTATCGCTACTATCGTTATCATTGCTAACGTCGACCAGTTTTAGTTGAATAAAATAATTTTTTGAAACGATCGATCGCGAGGTATAATCAACAATAATAATAAAAAAAAGAGATTTGACTCGAAATTCTTTGCTATGCAATTTCGCGTAACCCAGCGTTATTATTATTGTTATTATGCTCAACGTGGCGATGTATATGAAAATATTATATTTTGAAACCAGATGGGGCAATATTTTCTTGTCGGTGATAAAGCATGGTCCCCAAAGAGGGTGTAAACCAGCTGGATACAGCAGTCTTTGCTCGCACCCCACCGAGTTCAGTCCTATCAGTATGCACCCAAAATAGTTTGGTTTCCCAATGGAAGGGGAGCTTTTAGGATTTAAGCTATTGTACGGGGGAACGACTGATCCCCCGGAAACGTATACTTTTCACATATAATAAGCTCAAAGGATCGAATCCCGATTTCCCTCTGAATGCGTCGCCGCCGTATGAAAACATTGTATTATCATTTTACTCTATTTCTTTATTATTATTCCAAGATCGAAAACCCTGCAGTTGGAGAAAATGAAGCAGAGAATAATTCAGGAAGTGGAGCAAACCGAGCAAGAGGATAAATGCCTGATGGAATATAAACAGGAGATGGAATTACTCTCGCAGGAGAAAATGGCGCACGTAGAAGAGCTGAGACAAATACACGCCGACATAAATGCGGTGAGCTTGCGATGAAAACTTTAAATCCGCAAATACAAGACAAATTTTTTCATTTCCCAGAAAGAAAATTGTTTCCAAGAGGTAAAAAAAACAGAGCGCTACAATATTTTGCATAATTACAGATGGAATCTGTGATAAAGCAAGCCGAAGAAGCGCGAAATCGTGCTCGTGAGCATGCCAAAATGATACACAACAATGAGTATCAGCCGTTGAAGCACGACATTGATAGAATGCGCCGAGAATACTTGGGTCTCGAAAGATTACCAGAGTTGTACGAGACCGAGACGGATCTAATATCGCCCGAGTAAGAGAATTACCTTCTTACTTTTTCCTCACGAATTCTACAATTTCTTTGTCTCCTCTCTTTTTCTTTTCTCCCCCTCGCTTCTTTTCAACAATCGCTTACTCAGGCCGAAATATTCGTATAAACGTACTCAGTGAGAAAACTTGATTATCGCGTAGACGGTTTGCTCGCAGCTACTTTGATCGGCCGATGCAAAAGGCCGAGTGGAGGGTAGAGGTTCGTAGCGAGGATCTAATGCCGCCTCTTGGCCTTCACGGGCATCCCGGACATCCGGGTGGTTCGACGCCATTTTTAGCGCCGCAGCCTCTACAAGGTCCAAGCAAACCTGAACCTAGACCTTTGCCACCCGCTACCGGTCCGCCTGCTCCAACATTCAGGTACCACTGGTATATCTCGATTTTACATTATATCTTTGGCAAGTATAAATTGCGATTTTTGGGCACCATTATACATTCGCTACGTTTTTTTTTCCATTTCATACGTTAAATCGATTTAATCGACGCTACGTAACGCCAATAACGTCGCTAATTATCGAGTCCGCTTGGTATAATAATGCCCTGAATCGCGTCGTTCGTGAACGTATACTAAAACTATGGTTTTTCTTTTTTTTTCTTTGTTTTCTTCTTTTTTTTTTCTTCTTCTTTCAAACAGGCAACAACCTCCACCCATGAAGTCTTGCCTCTCTTGTCACCAACAAATTCATCGAAACGCACCGATCTGTCCGTTGTGCAAGGCGAAATCACGCTCGCGCAATCCGAAGAAACCGAAGAAGAAGGATTAATAATGTTTTTTTTTTGTATTAAGTATTAGGTTGCCATTAACCCGAAAGAGATTTCTCGTAATTTATCGACGAGGACCGAACGTCTTTCATCGTCTCATCGATATCATCGTGTCGCGTATTCATCATCGTTTGTAATCGTATTTTTTTTTCCTTTCTTCCATTATTTTTCTTTTGTTTTAATTCTTGTCAAGATATTTATCAAAGCCGCTCGGTGGACTGAGCGAATGGATTAATCGTGAATTTAAAGTTTTTTGGTGTACTTATAACGCCGTGCGCGTTTCTTTGATAATTCGTCGATTTGTGTAAAAGAGTCTCTCGTCGGGGAGAGAGGACGTTGTTTTCTCGCACCCTGTAATCGATCATAAGTCTGTCTCTATTCTTATCTCTTTGTCTTGGGCTAAACAGATCCGATTTAGAGTGTACGTAGAATCTTCACCGTTTTTTTTTTTTTTTTTTTTTTTTTTTAAGTATTAATTGACTCGTCATTGATTATTTACTGCCACAATGTCATTATATCGCGATAAGAGTATTCATCCCCGTAGGTAATGTTTAGTAAGGGAGACGAAATGTATAAGAGCACTTTGAGCACTGTAATCATTTTTTTACGAAAGTAAGTAGCGAAAGAAAAAAAGAGAAAGAGAAACGAAACATATGCATAATAAAAATATACATTTTTTTCTTAGGACAAATCTTTATCAGATTTTACGTCGAGTCTAGTATATTTTGCATGTTCGTGATTGGTGAGGAGAGAAAATTTAGGCATGGAATCGTGTCGGCAGAATTGGTCACGAAATGTTTTTCGCTTTTGTTTGAACTTTTCGCGGTAAACTTGTTAGTTCGTCAGTTGGCCGCAAAATTCTTCGGGGTCGTTATTTCCATCTACCGGTTTCCTTTGTCCTCGTATCGGCGTCACAAGGGTGGTAAATTCAACCCTCGTGACTCTTAATTTAGGCCCTCGGGCCACTTTCTCGTCACGCGATTCGCTATTCGTGTCAATATACGTGTTTGTATTCCCGTAATAGTCTCTATAATCATGTTATGGCTATGTGAGCGCCGGTGGCTATAGCAGGTAACTATACGGTATCGGGATAGTTTCGTACGGTGGCTTTTCCGTCCGGCCCCCGTGCGTCTACTTGTTCGTTTGTGTACGTTTGTTGATCGCACACACATCGATAGACCGCAACGGCGTCGAATTCATTCACTCTCTCTCGCTCTATCGAGAGATCTTCGTTTTCGCGGGAGAACAATTAAACCGCGAAGCAAGGACACCGGAGGAGCAGCAAGCTAGAGTAAGTAATAGAGTGTATGGTCAACGTAGTGTCGGAGCTTGGTTAGGAGAGGGTCAAGGACGCACGCAGCGATTATCCTAATTGTCGAGTAAGTCAATTCGATCGCCAGATCTCAATGAAAACATACGTATACGTGTAGTAAGGTGACCGTACGACGTGATATAAACAGAGAAAAGCATGCACGAGACGAAACGACGTGTATACGTATATATCGCACTCACCGCTTTACCGCTGGCTTGCGTATATATATATATATACACGAGCGACATCGCCGACGCTCTTGTTTCAAAGAGTTCTCGCCGCGGGACAGTTCGCTGTTGGCAGTCGTCGCGAGTGGATGCCCATAACGCGTCGTGCCTCTTCTCTTTATCCCGTGCCGCGAATTTCGTCCAACATTTTAAACAACACATGGTTCTCGTGTTATTAGGGCGTGAGCCAGATTTTATTTTATAACGTGCTTTCACATGTTTCTGTCAATATTATAAGATTATTCGCAATCTTTCGAGTCAAGGAGCGTTGTTTGTATACCTGTGTGCGCTTATTCAAAATGAATATCGATAGATGGCGGCGCTGTTACGGGTTCTCTATATCTATAAGTACGTAAAGACTCTATATAGGCCCTAATTTTGAGTCGGAGCGACTCCTTGCGGCGGTTTGCGCAATCTCGAGTTTTCAAACGGATGCAGTCGTGTGTAACGGACGCCGGAGGAGAAACATGAGGTTTTTGCTCTCGCGTACGTATCGCGTAAGCAAAATAACGCTATGGACAGAAGGTGCATACTAATTGTGAAAAAGCTCATCAATCCGAAGATTCATTACCGTTGAGCCATCGAGCAAACGTCCCGTGTCACTTGTGTCTGTGAAAATTGTTCGATATCGTCGCGGTAGTGCAGTTGCGCGTGTTACGAAAAAAAATAAATACGATCGCCTGGAACGGACACATCGATTCTCGGTATTACGCGTGTAACGGGGTGTAAATATACCAGTGTTATTATCTAGATATAAATCGTCCTCTGAAGCCGTCATTACGAACAAAGAGCAGAGAAAAAAAACATATCGAATACGTGTTTCGACGACAAGCGTGAAAAGGTCATCGGAAGGACTCGAGGGGATAACGAACACGCACGAAGAAGCCCCAAATATGGACAGGAGCTGTTGAAAGGTAGGAAGCAAACTGTTGAACGGAAAGATGCATGAAAATACAATGAATATAAAAACACGAAGTAGGGACTCGTTATAATCGGATAGCTTTATTACGAGCGTGATGCGGCGGCGTTTACGCGGTGGGGTGGGGGTAGATGCGAGAGACGAAAATGTATATACTTGATTATCGTTTATATGGGAGTTTCACCGCGAGCGAGGCCGACGTGTTTATACCTGCACGAAAGCTGAAAAATGATGCGCGCGCATATATAAGTATATTGCAACGAAAATACTGATAAACAGCATACGAACCGTCCCTCGTACTAGGTGGTGAAGACGCCACGATTTTTTTTGGTTCTATTACTGTCATGAGTTGTATGTCGTATGAACGATATATATATATATGCGAGTATATGTATTTGCATCGACAGTGACGAGTACGCGGTCAGCGTGCGGCTCTGGCGATCACCAATGTAAAGCAGCCTTTCACGCTGCCAATACTTGGTGCGGTGACCGCTTAGTCGTGCGTTGGCTGGTGCATCGAATCGTTGAGCGGGAAAGATCATTTTTTCGGACGGTGATGATAATGATACCCTGTAGACAAATTATACTCTGAAAAGGCCCCTACTGTACCTAATACGGGTTTCCTGCAGTTAGGAAAGTTAGGTTAGATCGATGAAGTAGAGCGAGTAGGAAAGGGCTACCAAAAAAGGAAACAATAGGAAATAACCGTAAAAACCCGAAAGAATAACACCTTGGAAATTATGAATAAAAATGAAAAAATATATATACATATGCGTATATGAGACATTTACGTTCCTGATTTTTCGTAATTTCCCGGGTAAAGAAGGAAAGAACCATTCCACGAGATTATGAATAAATTAGCGAGATAAATGTAATTAAGGGCAAAAAAAACATAGAAGAAAAATTCGCGCGCGGAAGTCGTCACATATAAACGGAATTTCCAAGGTAAAAGCTTCGTTACTCATTTCCCTCCCTCGTACAGGTTCCAGCTTTAAATTGGCACTCTCGCAACCCGATTCGAAGTTTTTTTCTTCTTCTTATTTTCGTTCGCGACGAGAAGTTTCGAGGAAATTGAAAGACGAAGGGAACGAAAGAGATGGGGAAATTACGAAGTTCGAGACCGCGGTTAATTTTTGTTTGGAGAACTTTGGTTTTTGAGACTGCGCGACGAGATCGAAATTCGATCGATTCTGCGCATGCCACGATTTTCACTATTATTTCCATAATTGGGCCGATCTGAATTTTTTTTTTATTTCCGACGGTAAATATTTTTTTAAGTAAGTACGAATAGCGGGTCTCTTTCTTAGATATTTTCGGACGAAAACACCCGCGAGTTCGAAGCTCTCGGGACTCTCGGTCGTTTGCGAATTTTCACGAATTCATCCTCGAGCGGATTTCAGATTTTTCCTAGCGACGGCAAACGTACCGGGAGACGTCGCGAGTAGGGGAGAATGGGGGAATTGGAGCCATGTAAGGAAAAGTTAAAAAAAAAGTAATTTATTGCAATAATTATTTATGGTTTTCTCTATTAATCAGTCTTTTGATAAATAAACTTTCATTTTTATGAAATAGAAACTTTCTCCTAATTGTTTAAGGCAGTGAAAAATTAAATTTAAAAAAATGTGTCTGTGGCTCTCATTACCCGACGTAGGGGGTAATGGGAGCAAGAAACTAACCAAATTTAATAACTTGTTAAGTAATTTTTATTAGTAGTAAATATGAACATTTACCATATGATAAACTAAGGAACATATAGTTAACCCAAACATAGCCTTTTTAACACGTAGGAATTAAATGTAGGAAAATTAATATGTTCTTTGCTTTGATCTAGACGAAGCAAAGATCACAAATATAATCTTTGGGATCGTCACAATTCGAACACTCCGCATGAGCCCATTTCCCACAGGTTCTACAGCGTTACCATAGCTCGTTATGTTTTCCAACGTCAAAACATATCACCCACTCATTTTCTTCATCCGAGTATTCAGGTAATGCTCTCTAGCTCCCATTACCCCGTAGGGAAGCATTTCGAATTAAATATAATAATATAAACAAATTATGTTGTAACTTATTTTTTATACTTCCAAACCAAAGTACATGAACTAAGCTACCGAATGAACTCGAAAAACAATTAAATAAGAAAACTTTAGATACTTACTTTGATTGTGAGAAAAATATTTTTCTTATAACGGGAGGACGCAAAATACGTTTGTGGTCATTGCCGTTATACTTGTGGCACTGAAGCAGTCATCGGCAGTCGTATGACATGATCGAAGTTTAAGAAAGGTATTTTGGTTGTTTCGAAACATGTCGAGCGTTTCTAAGTACGTTTTTGGCGCTAGCTCCCATTACCCGCTAGCTCCCACTGCCCCGTTCTCCCCTATATCGAATCGTTCAGTCCTCGAAGTTTTTTTAAAGATTCGAAAAAAACTTTTTTTAAAGATTCGAAAAAACTTTTTTTAAAGATTCGAAAAAAATCATGAAAATTATTATTATCGTTAAAAAAAATTGGATTAATTTTTATTCTTGTACCCTCCCGCGTTATTAAATTCATAATTTCATAGATTTATCTCGCATACCCTCTCGTCAAAAAAAAACAAAAATATATCCATTTATCTCGAAGCATGAAAAATAATTTAAAAAAAGAAAACAAAAGTACGAACGGACCGTTGAAACCCGAAAGAATACACGTTGGAAATAATAAATAAAAACGAATAATACACACATATACGTAATACGAGACATTCTCGTTCCAGAAAATTCGCATTTTTCCTAGTAAAGAACGAGAGACCCATTCCGCGAGATTTTAAATAAATTAGCGAGATAAATGCAACGAAGTTAAACAAAATAATAAAAAAAACAGTCTATCCATCTATCTCTAAGCATGGGAAATAATTCAGACTCGTTATACGCGAGTAACGGCACAAAAAATAACGAAAACTAAAAAGAGAAGAACATCGTTATCTCGACCTGTCTCGAATCTTGAATACAAAATACCAAAAAAAAAATCGACCGACCATAAAAGAAACAAAAAAACGTGTCTTTGAGGTCGCGAAAGTTTAAAATCGATCGACATTCACAGCTTATCACAAAATGCATCTACTCTCTGAGTACTTGAACGTATGTACGTCATAAACTCAACACACACACACACACACATAAATATACATAGGAATATGTAGAAGAGTTTGAACTGGTACGCTGCCATTTACCGGCAGCGTGAAGAGCTTCCCGAGCCGCCAGATACGAGAAATTCTCATTGTATATCTCGATGAATTCTCTCACGGACAATGCTACCGTTCCAATTTGAAGATTGAAATAAGCGGAGCGGAAACTTTGTTTCGCCGTCCGTGTAGCTAGTGAGTAAGAGAGAAAGAGAACGAGAGAGAGAGAGAGAGAGAGAGAGAGATAGACAGAGATAGAGATAGATAGAGAACGCTTGGCATTGTCATGAGAAACAATGGATTATCGTAGTCTCGTTCTCTTAGGCAATTCTCTCGGTTTTGCGGGAGGGACAGAGGACGCGGGAAAGCTCGATGGTAAATTTCTGCGTGTCTCATCCTCCGAGCGTCGCACACTATTGACTGAGTTTACGTACCGTAGCTCGCCCAAACCGGGAACACACCACTTGTCTTCGTATGGGACGTTCCATGACAATTCACCAATCGTTAACGAACCAAACAATCGAAACGCGTTCTAGTTCGAAAAATTTCGCTTAGTTTTTTGTTTTTTATATATTGTTTTTCGTTAAAAATACGCCAATCGATGAAAATCCTTCGAACAAATCGACTATGATAATTAAACAAAATATATATATATATTTTTTTATATTATTTTAAGCGAGACGAGAATGAATTTCGTCCGAGAAGATTATCGTAACGTAAAAGACGAATTACGAATTTTCTCAAATTGTTGGAATAATTTTAATAGAAAATTGAAATTTATTCTCATCTCGCTTAAATAGAAGAAAGAAAAAAGAAGAAAAAATAATAATAAGAAAAAAGAAAACAATCTGTTTTTAACTTTTATCATTGGTAACGGTGGATAACGCGTCGCGAATTATTTCGATAATTTTTGTCGCTTCACGAATTTTCTTCTCGACGACCAAACTTAGCCGAAATGTCCCGTGGGACGTTTCCGTAGATATATGCAATTTATACGTTATTTACCTATACACAGGATAGTTATAAACGCGGATACGACATTGATATATGCATAGCGAACGGTATTTAACGCTGCATCCCGAGATATTCCGGTTCGACGACCGCTCCATCCCACCGGAAATAATTTACTCCCTCGTGATGAATACCGTGAAAATTCATTCGTCGTGGCTTTTACGAAATTTCTACGAACGTTAAAAAATTCGGCTCGTCCGTTAGATATTTCACTTTGTCACGGAATTCTAAAACACGACGTAAATATATATTCGTCGCGAATATTCAACGACAGCCCCCCGCCCTCCCTTCCTCGCCACGTTCGTTAATTTATCACCGTGAAAATTCGGCGAAAATTTCTCGGTACGTAAATTCGAATGAAAACTTTTTTCGTAACAAAAAAACGAGAAAAGAAAAAGGAAATAGAGGATGAAAATTAGGTGAGAAAAAAGAAATAAAAATTGTTTATATTAAAAAAAAACAAAAAAACAAAAACGAATGATAAAAAAAGAAAAAATCGTTTTTAACGATCGTCTCGCGTTTGCGAAACGACGGGATTTTAGGACGGGGGGATAAAGGGTGAAGGAAGAATTTTAAAAATTGTCGCGCTCTCTATCGATCTTCGTTTTTTGTGACTTTCGAGCTCGTCCGTTATTCTTGTTTACGAATTTTTCTTTGTTTTTTATTTTTTATTTTTTTTAACGCATCTCGGACGACGATAAATTTCACGCGTACGAACGTGTCTCGCGTACTCGGCAACGAGTACAATAGGTATTCGTTTTTTTTTTGAGCGTTCGCCCGAGGATTCTGTGGGGTGGGAATCGTTGAAACACGGAGGGGTCGAATTCGATGCGAAGTCGCGTGTTTGAAAGTCCCGATGTGGGAGAAACTCGATTCCGCGGGAATGGCGTCGAACCGGGCGTAATCTTTGACGCTCGATTACGAACGCGTCGCAAAAGCGAGCGAGCGAGAGAGAGAGAGAGAGAGAGAGAGAGAGAGAGAGAGAGAGAGAGAGAGAGAGAGAGAGAGAGAGGAACTTACGATAATGAAAAATAAATAAATAAGAATAAAACAAAATAAAATAAAGAACAAATATTTATCCCGGGTAGAGTTATCAAAATATATTGGAAAAAGCCAGAGAGAGATGATGATGATGATGATGATGATTTATTTATGCCGTAGCAAGCTTTGGGGCAAAACAAGACATACCATTGAGATATACACATGTGTAAATAAGTCAAAGTAAAATAAGTAATAAGTAATGGTAATAAGTAAAAGTAATAGTAATAGTAATAGCAATAGTAATAAGTAATAAGTAATGGTAATAAGTAATAAGTAAGTAGTAAGTAATAATAAGTAATAAGTAGAAATTGATACATAGATAAGCAAATGAAAAGTAAGCAGTACATAGTAGTAAATGATAAGTAAATAGTACAGAAGCAAGTAGTAAGTAGTAGGGGAGATGCGCCCAAAACGGGTAGCCCGCCTAAAACGGGTAGGCCTTCCGAAATGCGCATTTTAAGTATTTTTGAGAATGTATGAGTGGCAACCGACGTCCCGGCCGTCAACCAATCACGGTCAGTCGGCTCGCTTCGGTGACGTAAACAGTTGAACGGTAAGACAACAATCAAGTTTTATGCTGCTTTCGT
Source organism: Netelia inedita (assembly GCA_964017225.1). Lineage (NCBI taxonomy): Eukaryota > Metazoa > Arthropoda > Insecta > Hymenoptera > Ichneumonidae > Netelia > Netelia inedita. Next base: position 6,063,052 of record OZ024920.1, on the reverse strand, counting down.
TAAAAAAATTCGAAATATGCTAGCTGCGATTACTCGAGGGTGGTGTAGAATGAGATTTTCTAAGTTGCATGGTATGATCTCGTTAGTAATGGGCTTCTTATCCCCGCAAAGTTGCGGGCTCCAGGCATTTCTATTTTGAAGGTATAATCGTCGACAATAAAAATGTGCGTACGGGCAAAACGGGTAGGGGGAAATCAGGCCTATACCTGAAATGACACCAAATAAATCTATCCGAAAACGTAAAAGACAAGCAAAGAGAAAAAGAAAAAAAAGAGAAAAAATATTCTAAGGTAAAAATTGACGCAGTGATGAAGAATTTAACGGAAGTAAGAGCTTTCAAGAAAAAAGTTGAAAAAATGAAGAAAAATTCAAACGAAGTAAAAGCTTCTACGTGTAACACTATTAAGAGACATGCAAGATCCAAACGTGGTCCAAAATGTAACAAAAATGACGAGTTCCAGTGCATTACCCGTTTTAGGCCCCCCCTACGAGCAAAGCGGGTATTTCGAAGAATTTTTATTTATTTTTTTTTTCATTGTTATCGAAGAAAATGAATTAGTTTCTTTATGATTTTCGAAAGTTTATTAGTTGAACATTCCCACGAATAAAAATAGAAATTGCATTTCGTTTCGAAGTCTGTTTTTTTCAACACCTCCCTTAGCTTACCCGTTTTGAGCTCATCTCCCCTAGAGAGGACAGTCACAATACAGAATAATAGGGAAGCAAGTAACAAGTAGTAGAGAGGACGGTCACGACAGTCAAGTTAGCTTAGAGAGGTCAGCTGCCTCATTGATCACTATTAAGGAATCGCCGTCTTTCTTCCTCGCAAAAATTCTCGAGTTTCTGATCCAAACATATTTGTATGACTTTATTTTAGCGTATTCCTTTGTCCGACGTAACAACCGGTAAGTCTCTAAGAGAGAGAGTGAGAGAGAGAAAGAGAGAGATAGAGAAACCATTTCGCGGGAAAAATCTCACGGGGACGTCGGCGACGAAGCAATTTTAATCCGCCAGAGGGCGGTCCGGCGAGAAAACTTGCCTAAGCGTGGCGCGAGGGAGTCGAGTGGTGTGACGAGGCGATGAGGGGCTGGGAGGGGGTATTTTTACGAATGTCGCGTCTCTCCGGAGGATTTGTCAAATAAACTTTGACCGCGTTTGATCCTTTTTCGTTGTTTCTCTTTTTTTCTGTTCTTTCTTTTATTTTTTTCCCGTCTCTCTTCTCTTCTCGCCTCTTTCGTCGATCCACTCGATGGGATCAACCGTGGGGCGGGGGTTAAGCTGGCTGGCGGCGCCGTTGGACGCAAATATGTCCATTCCTCGATACTTTAGGGTTTTCCGTACATACACATACGTATATATATTGTATATTATTTTTTCAACACACACACACACACACACACACACACACACACACACACACACACACACACACACACACACACACACACACACACACACACACACACACACACATGTATATATGTATGTTAGGCTGGAGAAATCTGAACAGAGTAGTGGAAATACTACATCGCGCTCGCATTTTCTCGACTCGTCTACAAATTTCTTTTTTTATTCCACATTTTCGTTCCCTGAGTCAGCCCCCCCCCCCTTTCTCGCTGAATATACATATACATATACGTATGTATATATTTATATAAGTAACTTTCAACCCTCGTTCAAACTATGTACTCCGATAGAACTTGTGTTTCGTGTAGATCCATCGTATTATCTAGGAGAGCGATAGAATATATAAAAATATATAAGGTTCTATATAGTATGTATATATATTTATATAAGGGTTTATATATATAAGGGTTTATATATATATATTATATAGGGTATATGTATATAGAAGGTTAAGGAAAACTCTCGACTTTATACTTTTTGTTCGAGGGGGGGGGGGGGGTGGTTGGGGAGGAGAGGGGGTTGTAAAAGTTTTCGAGAAACCTAGCGGTGGTCCGGAAAGTCGTTTTGTCGCTCGTGCGACTTTGGTCAATTGTTTTTTGGGCGCGTAAGGAGAACAACGAGTGACGAAATTTCAACCCTGTTTGAAGGAAACGACGAAACGAAATAGGGGAGGACCAGGGGATTCCGGTTTGTGGAAGCGAGGATTTGTAGATAAGTCCGATAATTCGAGAAAATTCACTCGGTTTGCTCATCCTCGTTCCTAAAGTCTCGTCCGTTTTGTCGTCTCTCCTTTGTTTCACGTTCTCTACATTGTCGACCAGCAACAACGCCGTACTAGTTTCACGAAATAATATTTCGTCTCGTGAAATCCCATTCTTGAATAAGAGTAAATAAAATTATATAAAATACTTTGTTTAAATAAATGTGAAACAATTTTTTTGTTTTTTTTTCTTATCGATAAAAACGTTACGATAATTTGCTTTTTCTTTCAAAAGTTAATTCATTCTTCTGTTCGTCGATAAATAATTCTAAATTAACTCGAATTTATAATTATTGAATTAAAATTATGATTTGATGAAAAACAAAAAAAAATTGGAACAAGTCGATCGAATAATTGTTATTTTATTATGAAATTAAATTCTTTTTTCAATACTAATCGAACACTATTATTTTATTCATCGAATTCATTGATATATTTACAAAGCTAATACAATTTTTATATAAATGAAGTTGAAAGAATGAAAAGTTTTCTCATTCAGTTTCGTTGTGGGTGTTTACTCAGCAGCAATAATAATAATAATAATAATAATAACAATAATAATAGTAATCATATGTGCGAGGAATAATATGATAATAGGGTTGAAGGTTTCATAGAGTTCGGGAGAGAGTGAGAGAGAAAGTGATAGAGAGTGAGAGAGAGAGTAAGAGAGCGAGAGGGAGGGAGGGAGGGAGTGTCGGATCTGTTGCTGCTCGGTTCGTTACAGGCATGTGTATACGTAGCGCCTCGTCGTTCTATCTTCAAGCCGAGCGTCAATCATGCTCCATGGGAATATTGTCTGGCATTGTGCTACGTATTACAATCGAGGAGAGCGAGGAAAGGGCCCGCGTGGAGTAGAGGGGCGAAGCAATGTCGTCATTACCAATTGCTGCGCTTGAGTGACATTTCTCGTGCGTAATATACATTGTTTGCCAGGCATAGCATCGATTTCATTCCGCGGGCTTATAATAATTTGCACATATCTCCCCACCCTCCACCCTCTATAGAAATTTAAGCTCTGATGAAAATTTTAGGGAAAATCTTCAATGATTACAAAATTACTAAAAATTTTCTTTTTCTTTTTTTTTAATACATAATTAATCAAGCAAGGGTTGGATCGTTTCCCAATTATCACACGTTCCTCGCTACCCATGATATTTTTCTCCCCGATCGCTTTTATCAATATTTTAATAGACATTATCAATAAAATCGTTTCAATTCTATAAAGAAAATTGATCTAGGTTTAGAAATTTCTCGTTATTGTTATAAAAAACATTTAAAAATTTGTCCCTCTCGTCACTCCGACGATACAAAATCGTTACAATCTCTGTTTTTTTGTTCTCATCATATCGCCTTTATTTTCACTATTTTATGACTTATCGATACGATAGTCAATCAAATATATAACAGTCACGATAAAGAAGACTGAACACAAAGTGTCCCCTTCGACCTTTTGGCAAACAGGCGCAACGGATCGATACCGATAATGCAATTAAAGCCACTTGTCCGCCCCACCCCATCCCACCCCATTCCACCCCTGATGAACTCGAAGCGAAATTTCGATCGATAATTTGTCAGGCTCTTTTAGGAAGCCATCTATATATATATATATATATATATATCTAGATGGATCGTCGTGTAAGTGGTCATGCCTTGTCACTCCCGGTCGTCCCGTCCGTCTGTCGGTGGCCGCGCCATTTGGCCTTTGACACGATGTCATGAAACTCCGAATAGACTCGATAACCGGTAGTGAGAGAAATAAATAAATATATATTTATATATTTATCTCGTACCTATACGGTTAAAGTCAACAACCTGCTGCAATCAACTCGCTCCAATTACTCGTTGTTCGGTTAACCCCCAGTGTAAATATATATATATGTGTGTGTGTGTGTGTTGAAGTGTATATGGGTATAGTATTAGATCATAAGCAGGACTATGGTCGTAGCTCGGTCAGTTCGCGAGTTAATGACGCGACGATCGTAACATTATAGTCTCGACGCGAATGGTCGTCTCGTTCCATCTCTTCGGTTAAACTCGATAGTTTCGGTAACCCAAATGAGCCCACCGATTAGGCTGTTTCATCTTGTCCATGAATGAAAATCGAGATAGTGTGTGTGTGTGTGTTAGAGAGAGAGAGAGAGAGAGAGAGAGGGGGGGGGGAGGGTACCATATATGGAAGTCAATGAGCCATAATCGATTGGTTTACTGCTTCGTCATGTATGACGTGTATATATGTAAATTATAGCAAATATGTTTGACGGATTGACTAATAATATGTGCACAGTCGAATCGAGGCGTTAAAGGAATTCGAAGTTTCCTCCAAGTTAACCGAAACGATCGACGAAAAGAGATTATTTTCTCGTATTAAAAAGTATAAAGAAAAATTATAAATTAATATATACAATTTTATGATTTTATTAAAATTCAATCAATTTCTTATTTTCTAGGAAAATTTTCATAATTTTCAACACAAATTATTAGAATTAAAAACACATTGATTATAAACATAAATATATCACAAGATAATATGAATTATTGATAATTATCAAAATTCATTTTTCATTCATGAAAATTATAGAAAGATATTTTTTTTTAATTCAAACACACTTGAGAATTAGTAGGGATTATAGGGGGATGAATTAATCGGGCAATTTAGGGTGAAAGGTCGCGTGAATATATCTTCGATAAACGTATTACATTTATATTGCCTCTTCTCCGTACTGTACCGAGAAGAAGTAATATATGTATATACGTATCGATTTTCGATCGCACACACACACACACACACACACACACACACATATATATAGGACTAAAACTTTGAAATATTGAGACCTCGTATAGATACATAGTAAAGAAGACACGAAGTCTTTACGAGCGAGTAAGTACTCGGCGAGACTTCATCGAGGCTTCGATACGTATCGTGTTACACGAGTCAAGTACGTACCAAACTCGGACAACACTGAACCGAGAGATATTAAACCCAAACCACAATGTGATCCACCGGCTCATGATAAAACGTAAATAGTTTCGTGGTGTTATACAATATGAATCACAGCGTACAATAAATCCAAACAATTTATTTACACCTATATACACACACACGTGACGTTAAATGTTTAATCGACTTGTTCTCGGATCGATATAAAAACAATTGGCAACTTTTCCTCGTAGTTCCATAAATCGTATATTCTTGAAAAAAAAAAGAAAAAAAAGAAACAATTTAATTTCGTCGAATATAGAAAAAATTCATATTTTTCTATTAATAAAATTATCGAACTAAAAACGATGTATTAAAAAAAAAAAGAATATTTTTTTATTGAATTATGGAACGTCTTTGACAGCGGTAAATGAGTGAAAATGGCGACCGAAGCGCGAGGAAGCTTCGAGTCGTCTTTGCAGATTTTTTATTTTATTTGTGTTATATACATAGTCGATGGTTCGAATACACACACAGAGACACAGACACATACACGGGCGAGGCACACTCAGGGCTGTGAAGTAGAACGAGTGGTCGAAGTCTATACCGTAAGGTCCACAAAAATAGTCGGTAAAAGTTACGGAAATAGAGTAGGGAAGCGGCTAGAGAACGAGAAAGAAGAGAGTGTGTTGTGGGAGAGAGAAAAAGAGAAAAAGTGAGTGAGAGAGAGAGAGAAGAAGAAAAAAAGAATGACGAGCGAGTCGAGGCTTTGTCAGGGCATATACCCTCGGCCATTACTACCACTGGCAGCCACGACAGACGTCATTCGCGTTCAATGTCGCCCCAGCCTTGTTGCCCCGGTTGGCTGTCCGGCTTTTCACTGATGGATAGGCAATAGATTTTGTTTGTTTGATAATGAATAAATAGAATGGAAAGAATCGTGAATTGACTACTGTTGGCGACGTGGCGTTTTGTGCAAAAAAAAAAAAAACAGAAAGAACAAAAATAAATAAAACTAGCAAAGCAACTACACCACCTTCTCCTCTCTTTATATAAATCATCGAATAATGTA